>CM040762.1:25086435-25686435 GCA_022829145.1 Albula goreensis | reverse complement strand
AAGAAAGTAACTATCAAAGGATGCTGCCAGTAAGTTTTACGTGACGTTCCAGGGACATTTTTCACAGATTGTGACAGATCTTTGGAAAAAGCATTAGCACTGTTCTCTAAGGTGGTAATGGATCCTTAATTATCATTTACTCCTTACACTACACTTGTTGCATCAATTCCAATAATTCCTTATCTTTGTGGTCATGCCAAAAATACACATACATTAAACCATGTAATTAAACCTCTTTTACAATTTCGCTGCAGTCGTGCTGTAAAAATCCTACAATGGTTTGGATACACAATGTATCCATTAGTACTATGCACCATTTACTAAAATAGGTAAATCAATAAAAGCGTGAAACTGGATGGCACTTACATTTTAAATTTGTAAATAAAAAGGCAACTGTGGAGAAGCAGAGTTAAAGGGCAAAATGAGAGATATGGAACTTGCCGCTGCTGCTGCTACGTGGCTCACCTTACAGCGAAACCGAAGAGACATTCACAGGAGGGGGGTATGACTGCAGAGGCTCATGGGATTGTGTTCACAAATGGTAAGAGGATCTTGGTATGGGTTTTGAACACAGATCACAGAGCACGCCTAAATTGAACACACCATCAAAGCATAACTGAAACTGCACCTGCATGTCTAATGTGTTCCTATGTAGTATATAGCCGTTAAGTTTGGCCTTACATATGATAATGCATCATTAGGTTTAAAAATGAAAACGAGACAGGAAAAAAACAGCACACTAGTTATGTATTTACACTTTATTCTATTTGCATTTTATTTTGTCTTTTACAGGAGAGGAGAAAAATATATGCCACCCCCAAAACCCATGTCCCTCTTGACCGATCGATTGAAAGACATGCACTGATGGCCCTTCTCAGGCGGGAGAAGACCCATGGCTGGGAGCAATATATGGAGGTCCTCCTGGTGGTCTACCAGCTGGCACATGGATTATCTTACACTGACCGTGTTTGACACTGTACATTGGATGTGTGATGCAATCCTGTCTCTCCTGGACAAATGGTCCACTTCCAACACCTTGCCAACAGCCCAGCTTTCAGCCACTGTCTGGGAGCCGTTGATGGATGCCATGTCTGCATCAAGGCTCCCCATGGTCCACATGGTGCAAGATTACCAGAACAGGAAACTCTTCCACTCTGTCCAGCTTCAGGCAATCTGTGACTGCACTGGCAAATTTCTGGACATATCTGTTAGTTACCCTGGTTCACCAGGGTGCCACGAAATATTCCAGTGTTTGTCAGAGGCTGTTACCCACCAGCTGGTTACTTCATCGTGGAGGATGGGGGATACTCATGTCTGACTGCACCATTACTCCATACCAGGAACCAATGAGGGGAAGAGTGGAGGCGCGCTCCATGCTCACCATGCCAGAGCCCGATCCGTTATAGAGAGGGTTTTGGCATGATGAAGGCACGGTGGCGAGGGATCTTCTTCAAAGCCCTGGAGGTGGATCACGCCTTCGCTCCTAATGTTGTTGCAGTGTGCGCAGTGCTCCGTAGCATCTGTATCACTGCTGGGGACCTCCTGGAGCTGGCTGAGGAAGAGGATCCAGTGCCACCACCACCACAACATGTATGGACATGGAGGTCAGCATTACAGGGACGGAACTGAAGCACAAGTGTCTGCCCCAAACCAGTGTCCCTCACCTCTGCAAGATCATTACTATTTCATTTTTCAAGTGAATAAATGGCTTTCCTGTTACATTTTGGTTTCAGTCAATAATTCAAGAACTTTACTTCTACATTTTTGTTTGAACATTAATAAATCAAGAACTTGCCTCTTCTTTCACGCAGTGTTTATCATAGTTATTACATTGGATCTTTCTGTGAGAGATGCAAAGACCATGGGCTGCCAAGGAAACACGAAAATCATTAACTCTCTGCAAAACCAGTGATAAAGGGGCTTCCGACTGTCGAACTATTCTAAATTATAAATGTAGACTGTCTGAATGTAAACGGAAGTATTAATAAATACTTAATAATAAATACTTAATTAATAAATAAGTATTAATAAATAGGATACCATTTATAGTCTTCATTTGTTCCATTACTGCTAGACTGCTTTCTTCATCTGTGTGGTCATTATATTTAGCTCGTATATTTCACAGGAGAAGGTTGGTCACTTTGCATTCAGGTACTTCTACCTTTACTCACCAGGTGCACCCTGATGTTGAGAAAAATTCAATGCACATCATAGTAAAGAACATACATTATGTTGCATATTTGTCAGAAATCTCATGCGTTTGAGGTGGCGGTTCTGAAAAAGCAGCTCCTATTTCACATCTATTGCTATTGGTCATCTTGTAAGAGGTGGGAGGAAGGGGTTTGTGCAGTGATGAGTTAGGCAGTGGTTGGTGACAGCTCTGACGGGTGGGCTATGGATTGATGCAATGTGTTGCTCAATACTATTACATTCATTCAGCAACTGAGGGGCTTTGTATCTGACTTCTTTCAATGAACGCAACAGGACTCCATATAAGTTTCTTGTATTTTTTTGAACAAGTTCAGCAAAAAGGCCAAGGAATCGTTCATTTTGGTTGTAGAGAGCAGCATCCTTTGCTTCATCCTTTTCAGCCTGCTCTCTGAGGAAGGCCAGCATCCCCTCACCCCTCTTTGGCCTTTTAGTGGGTTACTACGGCATTTCTCTTTCCACTGAAGAGATGATCCAGTTTAACCCTTGCCGTTATTAAGGCAAGGGTTTCAGCATCTGTGACTGAAGTAAAACTAATTAATGATAAGGCTGGCAAAACAATAACGCTCAAAATGAAGGAATAACTAATGTAATAGCTGAGCATAGGTTATGCTACAACGTTAACGTCACTTTGATCATTTTACAGCAGTAGCGTAATGTTCATAGTTTGCCTATGGGTGTAAGATATTGTTAAAAATTCAAAGCATATTAGCAAGTTATGGCATAGGATGAAAAATGCTTAATGAGCAACGGTAATTTACATGATAATCTGCATCCCTTGCCGGTCATGTTGATTGTTTGTTTCCGTGAATGGCTGAATGGTGCGTTGCTTTACATGTTGCTGCTGCAAGGAATTGTGGGATGGCATTATCTCCTCTCCTTTTGTAAAGGATGGTCCAGTGTAACCAGTGTATGATAAAGGAGATGCGAAAGGAAGCATTGAAGCGCCTTTCCTTAGCATTTAGAGAATTTGACCAGCTCTTATCATGGCTGCCACTTACATACTTCCAGGTAATTTTACTCAGTTAGGAACCTTCCTAAGCAAAAAAGACTATTCGACCGCAGCCTTAGAATCCAATAAAGTTTTTTGACTGAATTACTGACAAGTTTTCTATCCTTTCTGAAGTAAAGGCAGAAACGGCTCCTGTCTTAAAGTACTCTATGGAATTCCTCAAGAGGCTCAAACAATCTGCTCCCCCAGAAAGCCTTTGGCAGAGAAAGATCCTAAGCAAAGAAGGGGCGGCACAAGTATCAACCAGGGAAAGAGGATGCAGAGAGGGGTAAGAACATTTTGTGCAAGTTGAGGACTGTTGTTAGCAGAACATTTGACCTCACTAGACCCCAACTTTTTGGATCTAGGAAATCTGGGGACAAATCACAATCAAACCTAATCAGAGTCAAGGTAATGAACAATAAGACCATCCAATCATGTCATGTGACTAGTTTTCTTGATGTCGAACCCAAGATCTCTTAAACGTAAACAAGATTGATGAGTTCCAGGATGAGTATCTTGATAAAAAACCATGTAGATGTGGCTGCAATTTCAGAAACTTGGTTCACTCCCCACATGCCTGAGGGTATTGATGTCCACCACATCAATACCATTGCGGGTGATGTCCACCATTGATGTCCACAAATGCCGAACCACTCGCCATGGTGGAGGTGTCACACTGTACACCAGACACTGTGTTCCATCACATCCCTTATCCTATATCAGTGTTCCTGACCATCTAGAATGTCCGTGGGTGAAAGTGAGACCCCTGGCACTCCCACGGCACATATCTGCTAGTGCGGTGTGTGTGGTGTATTTACCGCCCCAATCACTGCATCAGGATGAACTCATTGAACATCTAATGGCCTCATCTGACCTGCTTCATACTAAGAACCCAGACATTGGACTTGTAATTCTTGGAGATTTCAATCAGTCCAGAGTCCATGACATCTGCCTGGACAACAAACTCTGCCAGGTGGTTCAGAACAACACCAGAGGTGAAGCCATCCTTGACATAATTATCACTAACATGAAATCATTGTACTTGAAGCCGGAGGTTCTCCTTCCTTTTAGCTCAAGTGACCACAACTGTGTCCTCTGGAGCCCTACAGCAATAATCAAGACATCCCCAGTGCACTAAAAGGGTAGTATGTCCTATAAGGGAGCTTGGCTTGAGTGAGTTTAGCAGGTGGATTACCACTCATCCGTTGCAGGAGGAGAATGAAGCAACCAGCACCAATGAAAAAACAAACACCTTTTACAATACCGTTGTGTTGAAAATCTTCAGACAAACCATGGATCACCCCCAAGATTAAGCATTTGATCCATCAGAGACATGGAAAATCATATGCCCTGGCAAGGTTCTACAGAAAAAGGTCCAAAAGGAGATATATGGGGAAAAAAATTTTTTACAGATCCAAAGTGGAGGGCATGGAAAAAATGAATTCTAGAGCTTGGCACAATCAATGTGCAAAAAGGTGGACCGAATTAACTTTCCTGGAATTAGTCCTCAGGGTTATCAACGCCACTCATGCGCATACACAAGCACCTCATGAGGGGGAGTGGGAGTACGTCAACTGAAAGGGGAGGGACAGCATCAACATCCGACCTGTGGGCGGCGCTGACCTCATCATCACACACTTCGTCGTGAAGTGGCCTGGGTCTGCCCATAATGCACGTATCCTCCAAACCAGGAGGGGCACTAGACTGTAGTCTAGTGGCTAAGGTACATGACTGGGACCCTTGAGGTTGGCAGTTAAAGCCCCAGTCCAGCCACAGCAAGAACACCATTGCTGTTGGGCCCGGGAGCAAGGCCCTTAACCCCACCTTCCTCCCAGGGGGGACTGGCCCTTGGTTAGCTCAATCAGCTGTAAGTCACCTTGGATAAAAGCATCAGCTAAATGACTATAATGTAACCAACAAACCAGATTGCATAATATTAGGAGACAGCACCTATCCACTCTTACCCCTTTCTGCTGACCCCTTTCCTTACAGCAAACAGACCTGAGCAGGCACGCTTCATCGCTGCTCACTGAAAAACAAGATGTGCGATTGAGCATTGAAATGGAGTTCTGAAGCGGCGCACTGTATACCTTAACTACTCGCGAGCGGAACCACAGCAAGCATGCAACATAATACTTACCTGTATTGTCCTGCAGAACATCGCTACCAGATGCAATGTCCCTCTCTGTGATGACGTTTAATTATTTTATGGGGACAAAGTCCTTTTTTTTTACTTTACTGTACTGAAAGGCTAAATAGGTAGTCTAATGTCTACCTTAGCTACTTTATCACTGTAACGGTAAAACAAATCACGTGCAAAATATAAATAAATGTATATTTACTACATGATACAAATTTTGTATTATTTGACCAATTTTAAAGTTTTATTTCTTTTTTTTTTGCTGAAATCCATTCTGAATCCACCCTTCTGCTGAGATAAGGCTAATCCAGATTTTTGGATCAAAGGTATCCCAATCCTACTAAAAAGTTTTGAACAACACATACTAAAGGTTTGATCCCGATCAGAACCAAGACTGGATTGCATTATCTAAATATGATTTCGGAATCCTTTTTTTCTTTTGAACAACCCCTTCTCAAGATTTGATCCAGTCCGATACCTGGAATCCCATCAGATTACTTCTGAACAACTGGGCCCTGATGTCCACATAATTAAAACACATAAGAGGATAGAGAATATTCCGGATATTCACAAGTGTGAAAGACTAAAAAGAGATCACCTGGAACACTTGAATATGCCATGTGTTACAGATTATAGATTCCTCTGAAGGTATATTATTGGAAATAACAGTATATAAAAAACAATTACATATAAAGTAAACAGTGTTACCCTGGTGTATTGCTGCATATGTTTTAGATAATGCCAAGCGATGCTGGGGTAGGAGAACAAATGGCTTCAACAGCTCTGAGTATGAGAATCTGCTTACTTTGCCTCAAAATCACCCTTGGGAGAGAGGCCTGTGGGAGAATTTGCAAGTGTTACATCAATTATAATCACCTTCGTCATTAGCATTCATTGGAGGGACTACAGCGGCCATGTTGTTTCTCCTTTCCATCTTTTGCCAGGGAGGGGACTCAGTTTTTAAACATTTACTCATTAATTGGGTGTCCTCAAATAATGACTCGGAGACCATTTCTACATTCTGTTCAGCATTCGAAAAATGTGCATAAGCAAATATCCTGGCAGCGTAATTGGTATTTATTTAGGTTGCCCTTTTGGAAACTCTTCCTATTTATTTTTGGCATGATTCATTATATAGGCTTCCGCGATGAACCTGCTGGAATTACGGTATTCTTCCAAATGTACACACCAGAGCATATTTTATTGGCACATGCTGAAACTAATACTGGCTGCTGTTTACCCGAGTGTTCTGACTGAATATATGTACTGCGCTTTGGTCATCCTGACCTGCCCAGGCGTGTTTACTCAATATATTAAAGACCTGCGGCTCAGAGCATCAGGCACTCCTAGGCCCTGCTCTCGCTAACTACCATATGATTATTGGTAGCTTTGGCTAACACATTTACACATTCCATGATGGAGTCTGCTTCAGGATTCTACAAAGGTTTAAAAACTTAAATACCAGAGTATTACAGCAATGAATATAATATTTCTGATAAATAAAAAACATAAATAAGTTGGTTTGTACATCGTGACAAAGAACACAGATTTTGGAGATGTATAGAGGTAAATGAATAATGAAGCAAAATTTTGATAACAATTTGGCACTTATAAGCCACAATTTGGCTTATAAGACCTTCATGACTATGTCATAAGTATCTAATAATGCCTCATGACATATCAAGACACTGTATAAAAGGTCATATGGAATGAATTGCCATGACAGTGGTATGAGCTATACATTTCCTCATGTCACCACACATATATTGCAGTATCTTACGGCAAATGTCATGACAGATAAACCGCTATGACACATGCTATTAACAAGCACTAGAATGACAGCAACATAAAAACTGAGAAACTACAGAAAGCCTAAATTGTCTCATTTTTCCTATATGGACACTGCCTGTTTGAAGACTAACATATGAATAAATGACCAAGAGAAATATCTTAATATGAATCATCACATAGTACTAAATATGATTTAATTCAACATCATAATTCTCTTACCAATCATGTAACCTTTGGTCATAATGTACAAATGTGCTTTGAATGTACATTGACCTTAAAAAAAGGAAATTAGCAGGCGTCTTTCTGTGGCTATTGTAAGGCATTGTTGTAGAGCTGAACTAGCGACCATGGTCAAACTCAAACACAGACCATAAACATATCAGCATACGGGTGATAGGAAAGACAGGGCTGCAGAGGAGGCGGACAGGAACTGTGGGCTGTATGGTCTCCTCTCTCCTCAGTAGCATACGGAAAAGGAGAAGTCCTATTGTTCGTCCTGTGTACGGTTCACTGATATTCCAGTCCCATTCTGACAGTAGCCTGATCCCCAGGCAACTTTAATGGAAAACCTTCCTGCTTCTGCACTCACTGGAGCATTAATGGGTGATATCTACATTGACCCCATTATATATTACCTTGGCACCAACAGCCAAAGTAGTGCAGTGCGAATCAGTAATTTAACTCTAGTCCAAGGAGAACCATAGATCAGTGACCCATGTTTCTTCTAATCTGGATGATGGTTACATTGCGGATCACGAATACACCGAAAATGAAATGAATTCTTATTGCATTGTATCAAATTTTATATGTGTGTTTGAAAAGCCCAAGGACAAAACAGTCATTGCTGTAAATGTTGGAATGTGTTTCTTTAAATTTAGCTTCAAAATGATCTATAATTATATGTATCTGTCCCTATAAAGTGAACATTAAGAGTTAAAAAAATGGTGGAGTACGAGATAACCAGCTCTTGTCACATTTTTGGAAATCGCCACGAATCCATGTTAAATTGTTACTTCTGAAATCAAGCACTGGTTAATCTATGTCACCCTAACAGTGATTATAACACTTAATGACGCCCTATGGGTGGCACACTGATATTGCCTACTGAAGCTGCAGGGCAGGCAGGCTTGATTTACCAGTCACTTGTAAGGACAAACAGCTCGAGCAGATGTATTGCCTGGAAGGTCCCTCACCAGGCAAATAAATCATTTTTAATAAGAGTACACCTACAGTGGGCCCCAGGGTTTTAAACACCTCTGTATCCTGATTTACCCTTAATCAATGCACCGAGCACACAGTATGTGCCTGCTCTGTGGCAAACTTAGTTTGTCATAAGACTCTCCTGCAATAAGCAAAACTGGATACCTGTTACAGATATACCCACTACGGATATAACCAACATCATATTGCTTAATGGTACTAAAAAACTCTTTCCATGGTTTATCAAACAGCAGATTAAAAATGGTTAATTCACAATTCAAAATAAGTTTAAATGCACAACAAAATCCAGTTCTTATAGCTGGTGAACTATGTAAGTCAGGTATCAGGTGTGTTATGGTAACTGCACACATGTCAGCCTGGTTTTCCAGGTATTTTGCCACCACCAATAAGGAATGAGCCGGAAATCCAGATGGTATGAGATAACACAGCTTCTACAGAAATGATGGTCAATTTCCCTTATTTGAAAGGAAGGCCATGAAGTGATACAGGTTTTTGGACATGTTAAACTTGTTTATGTACTTGTAACATTTCATTACATTACATTTACATTATAGGCATTTAGCAGACACTCTTATCCAGAGCGACTTACAATACAAAGTGCATTTCTTTGGGACAAGAGTATTAAAGTGCTAGCGAGGGTAAAAGTCTCAAGTGCCAGTAGTGTTAGCATGAACTAAACCCTATGGATGACCTGTTGAAGAAACAATACAAGAAACAATTGGTAATGTCAACAACAATTCTTAAGATTAGGTTGCTACAAGCAAAACTGTGGCTAAGTGGGGGAGCTGGGGAGGGAAGGAGAGAGGTGCGTCCTGAAGAGGTGAGTCTTCAGTCTGTGCTTGAAGGTGGACACACTATCTGCTGTTCTGACCTCTGTGGGAAGGTCATTCCACCAGCGGGGAGCCAGAACAGACAGCAGACGTGACCAGGAAGTGCAGGAATGGAGAGGAGGGATCACCAGGCGCACTGAAGACGCAGATCAGAGCGATGGGAAGGAGTGTGGGGTCTGATGATCTTCTGAAGATAGGACGGGGCTGTCCCCTTCACAGCCTGAAAGGCAAGCACAAAGTCTTGAATCTGATGCGAGCCGAGACAGGCAGCCAGTGGAGGTCGGCGAGGATTCCACATTTGAAGTTACCTTTTAAAAACAAAGATGACGGTTTAAACTTAGTCACTTGTTTCAGACTCGTTGCTTAACATGAGGTGTTCCGTGGCAAAGTATGCCAATAAAAAACACCCAAACTTCGTCTGGAAGGCTTTCACAGCCAATCAAGGCGGCAGCGATGCTTTAGAGAGCACTTTTACAGCCACTCTATCACAATCATTGGTATGTTCTTGTTAACACCTGACCATTTAACATGAATAACCCAATCAACAGATTTTGAGTTCATTAAAGTTAACACAAAGCTTCTACTTACATATCCAAGCCTCTTGGACATGAAATCCAGATCAAGTCAAGGTACAATTCCGTGCCCATTCAGGCCTAAGGCAAAGCAGAACACAGAGCAGCACCAGAGAGCACACGGGTCTCGCTCACTGCTCCATGCATGGAATCAGTGGCATAGGCAATCTTCAGGGAGAGATACTTCATGCTGCACGCTTACAGAGACCTTTAGGCAGGCCCTGAGGAACCCTAAGCTTTACACAAAAATCTACCGCTTACAGTGAGCCAGCAACATGCACTGTGGGCATACATGTACGAGTGCACTTAGGAACAAAACGAATTTCAGATGACTTGACAGTCAGTGCACCAGCAGCCTAATGGATTAATGCAAGCCATTCGTGTTTATAAATGCTTGCAGTTGCATGACTTTGGACCGCAATCTATCGAAAACCAGCACAAATAGTGTAACCCCTTACAGAAGTTGAACTTAATATATTTAAAAATATACAGAAAGGTAAATACGTATACTGCAAGATCTTTTCTGATTTGAATAATACATTTTGATTTAATAGTGTGAATAATTAAATGTCCATTTGAAAGAAGGCAGAAATTCTGAGAGGTTGCTGGTACAGAAGGGACTAACTTCTCCGATTGGTCAATTGCAAGCCTCATAAATCACTTTCTGTTGTTACTGTTCGTTATAAAAGCTTTAATCTCTGCCAAAATAACCAGCATGAAAGAATAACCAAAAAGTGATAATGTTTACTGATATGGGGAAAATATGAATTTGGCCATTGTTATATTTATGAAGTAACCATGTCTAGAATGTATGAACCTAAAGTTCCTTTGGCAATGATTATGGTCTGAAAGCATCAGATATATTTATGGTGTGTATCTGCTAGCATTGCTAATGTGTGTTTACAGTGCATGGGCACACCAAAGAAAGTAGGCCTCACTCAAACTCTGATAGGGAAAATGCAAACATGGCTCTTCAAACAGACTAAATAATTCAGGACAGCTCCCAGTTCATTAAGTAACCAGGAACACACTGAATGGCAGTGCAGTACAGGATAACAATCAGGTGCTTTTTGGATGTGCGGAGAGCAAGCGACTGACCTTTCATGCCAATAGCTGGCCGAATTAGCATTCAGCCCTGTGAGCCTGTACACAAAGGTTAGCATTAGCGATGGCCTCGGTTGAGTCATCGCCACCCATCAGCCGAATGATAAAGCGATCCTCACGTAGGCACACTCGTTTTTTTTTCAGGGTTGCGATAAAAATGCAGTACGCAACTGTTCACTCTCACGCACAATAGGACAGATCATTGGGAACAAAATGAGGTCCACCATAATACTCTGCATTGTCAATGATGTGTGGTCAAGAATTCAGGTAAGCAGTGAGTGTGAAGCATTTAAGGAATATGCCCTTCAGACCAAACAATTGACATGTGGTTAAAATGCAGATTCTCTGCTTTTATTCAAGGGTATTTATGCAGAAATTACAGCATGTTTTATACTTCAGGGTTTTATACTTTTTGCCTGTACTGTATACACACTAGGGGCCAAATTCAAGCAAATCATAACAGCATAGATACAGTTATATTACTTTAATCATTGAAAAAGTCAAACTGAGAGGGTCAAGTTATCTCACCTGTAAACATGTTCACATTTTTAATTTATTGGGCATCTCTGCTATGTTTCTCATCTAGCTGGAAAAATAAAAAACAAACAAGTTTACATTTTTTTGTGACAGAGGTGAAAAGTTTTTGCTTCATTTGAATGGGTTTGAAATCACAGAGAATTTACCGGCTGTCATCACTTGGGGTTGTCAAATTACCCCTTATTTCCAAAACTACACACAGTACCTTTAACTGTATGCCTAAAAAACCCTGTTCTTAATTAAGGTTTTATGCTATCTCTACCCATGATCCTTAACTCAGATAGAAGGAGCGCGTGCTCTGGTAAACATACCCTAGAGACCAAATATCTCTATGATGTGACAGTTACTGTTAACCTTATTCTGTCAACCAAGATGTTACATGTATACCTGTGGGAAAATGAATAGAAAGACCTACAGTGAGATGGATGTAGCATGAATATGAAATGCTATTGCTTGTCATGTGTCATAGTTCTAACATGGTCTTTGGTCTTTATCTTGCAATTTGATCCTTGCATCTTCACAGGTTTGTAAAACAATGGAAAGACCCGCTTTGGATCTCAATCACTGTCAGATCATCTATGCAGAATTCAGATGCTCTCAAACAGGGTACCACACATAATGTGGTATGGACCATATGAGATTAAAATACGTGATCCAACTCAAGGTAAATAACAAATGTCTCGATAATTGTTTTTTTTACATCAGTCTCTTTTAGACGGTCAGTACAGATCAGTGTGCTGGATTTGAGCCTGTTTCTGCGTATGAGGAACTTGTCAGGGGCGCAGATGGTGGGGTGGGGGTATGTCCCCAAGTCTCATAGGGACCCCAATCCGCCCGCCCCCACTTTTGAGAAAAAAAATATTGTTTAAGTTTAAAAGTTGAGACCTTTTACTCACAGTCAAAAATCTCTCCTGCGCCGCTGGAACTAGTATTTAATTTCTCCATGATTCGGCTATGTGCGGCCGCTATATATTCAAAGATATGCTTACTGCTAAAGGTAATTAACATCATTGGTCACCAGTGTGAATTTATTTTCTAGATCTATCTAGGGTGAACCCCTGTCTTTTGGCTCAGACAAACTACAACCTTCTGTAAGATACTACAAACAGCTGCATAAACATTTTTCAGTAAAAACCATTTCAGACAGGTTTGGGAGGATTTATTATTGGAATGTTAGAAACAAGGATATTGGTTTTGGGCCTGGAGTCCTAAGGGGAAAGGAGTGGAGCGGTGAAGAGGACCCACAAAGACTGCCAGCCAAAGAGCTATGAATATGATGACAATGTGACTGCAATGGTGGGACAGTACTGAAGCAAAGCAAGTGAGAGGAGCGAATGCATGATGGCGTGTCTTGTTACAAATGGCTGGGTGTTGGAACCCAGGCCTGAGACCCAAAGAGCAAGCCTATGGGTCATAAAACCAGACGAAGGGTGCTTGACGCGTAACAGAGAATAATGACGGTCCAACACGTGAAAGTGGGAGTAAAGATCTGGCTACGGATGCGTGAGCATCACTACGAGTGCAAAGCTCGATGGGAGACGAGGTATGTGCGCTTTTATACTTGTCAGAAGACTGGAATTGATTAAAGGGGTTGTCTGAGAATGCTTCGCCCGAACTTTGTTTTAACAAACTCCATATATACAAACACCACGTTACAATGATGTACCTAACTTCAGCGAAATGAGCATGGACCTGTTTTGATGAGGATGGACAGATGAAAAGCACAACAAACAAAACAAATTACATACTATTCTAGAACAATTCAATCAAGGAACACTTGCACAGTAAATCTCATTTAAGAATATGGGAGTTCAGTTCAGCTTTCCTCAAAAAGTTTCATGGAACTAAAGTTGTTGGAACAAAAATAATATTTCCATCAAAAAAAGTCTCAATGCTTAATTATGAAACCTTGAATTTGACAGAACAAAAAAGTGAAGGGACTTATCTCAGAAATGGGAATGGAAAAAGCAATCCCATTCACATTCATAGAATACAAGCTGGAAAATTGCAGTGTATATAATGCATGAAAATCAGCTTGAGAACCGATTTAGCTTCAGCTTAGAATTTCAATGAAAACTATAGAAAGTGCAGGCAAGGTTTTGAGAGGCCGTATTTGTTAGTCACGTTTTCAGGATTAATCAAGCAAAAACGTATGTGACCCATGATTAATTTCTATAAATAGTTAATACTGAAAACATTCTCACATAATCTTTGGTGGAAAGAAAAATGACTTTACTATCCACAATGATACATTTTCATAGTATGCTGTTATATTAATTTTATAACTCATGGTGCATCTTGTATTCTGAATCTATGCACAAATACAGGAGGTGTGAGGTTAATGTTTTTATTATTGTTGGTGTATTTTTTTGGGAACATCACATTCATGGTTACTGTAGAATATGCAGCCAAACTGGACTAAAGCAGCAACATAAATTAAGAGAATACAGAATACATTTAATAATGATGTTCTACTATTCTGTAAGATGACAACAATACACAGAAGAACCATTCAAAGCAATGAAAGATTTGAAAAATATTTTTGATATGATCCTGACAAGACAGAAGCATATCTGAACATTAAAGTCAGGCAGTAGTATTTTGTTACAGTTAATATCAATGAATTAGGGAAATATTCCAACAAGCTTTTGAGAACTTGTGTTACACAGTTTTAACAAATAAACGGAGGGAAAATATTCCTACATTCATCTTGTACGACAGTGAATGTGCACTTCAAGTTTTCAATATGATAATCCTATTCACACTGGCAGAGACAATAGCCTTGTATTCATTATCATATCCCTTACAAATACAATAGTTGCAACTGACTTACAAACAAAAGGCTTTGCTTTTAAACCTTCAAACTATGCTTGTAAGAAATATAACAGACACTTACTGTTATCAGTAAGTGAAAGTCAGACACCTTTGTTGATCAAATCCAGGCCAGTGTGTATACAAGTGTTTTAGTTAAATAAGGAATGACTTCTGCAAATTATGGGCTGTATGTTAATGATCCTGTGGCCTGCAGTGTATTTATGGGCTGCCCCAATCGATTTTCATCATACCATGGCCTTCACACATTGCTGCAAGCAACACCACTGCTGGTTCACCCATTAACTTGTATGCCAAAGTGGTGGCCAGTATATTCAGTGCTCAGTACTACTCTCCTACACTCAGCACTCATGTACTCTTGTTTGTAGCATAAACAAAATAGCACAGAACAAACAGAACTTGCATGTGATAATGAATCTTTTTGAGGAGAGGTCCTTTCCATGTTCTTCCCCTCCCTTTTCCCCCAAAATAATGACTGCAGCAGATGTGAAGGGGTGGTATACTAGTTTAGTGTTGCACTTTTAGAAGTAATCAGTTGCACTGTTGGTAGGAACGTTTGAAGGCAGCCTCACATTTATACAAGAAAATGGATGCAAGTTCACACAGCTAATGCCAGCTGCCTCTTATCACCATTGCCTGACTGTTATTCCCTGCGCTTATTCTTATAATTTAACTCAAGGCTGTGATTATTGAGTCTTTCTAGCTAATTGTAGATTGAAGTGAATACATACAGGGTTTGGGGTATGCCTATCTCCTCAGACAGTATACCGACCTATTAGCCTTATTACCATTAATATATATGGGCTTTGGGGTTGCAGTATGCCCACCTCCTCAGACAGTATACCCACCTATTAGCCTTATTACCATTAATATATATGGGCTTTGGAGTTGGAGTATGCCCACCTCCTCAGACAGTACACTCAGCTGCTAGCCTTATTACCATTAATATGGGCTTTGGACAAGGGCACTGCCCGCCCAGGCCCATGTCTTTCCAACCCAATCAAAAAAAGAGAGAAAGTGTTTTTCTGCCAGTTGACTGAATTCATTAGCTAAATAGATACAAAAAATAGTTACTGATAGTTTTTTTTTACACTGATTTCTACATACATGTAAATTTTCTTGTTAGAATTGTTTTGCTGTTTGTGCGTGTTGAGTAGTTGTATAATTCTGTAGTTGTTTTATTTGTGAACTAGCTAGCCGTCTTCTTGAGACAGATAGCCTCTTCTTAGCTTGCTTACTTTGGTCCTTTTTCAATTCATTGATACTTCTCTTTAGTCTTGTATTGAATTGTGCATATATACATCGAAACGAATAGATTTATAGATAAAAACACCCAATGTTTCCACAACAGGTAAGCTGCAGCCAGCACGTGCAGAGGACAGCAATGTGCAGCACCCTAGCGTAGCTCTTTCCACTAGCCCTATTGCCACTATCGTTTGTGCTTCCCCACTGGCCCTGCAACTATGGAAAGCTTGAACAATAAATGTCCAACTCAGCCAGTTTTAAAATCGTTCCCTAAACCTATTGCAAGCTTGTACTATAATGGCCCATGCCTGGTGTACTTGGCTGTAGGAGATGCAACTTTTTGTTTTCTCTGCCGTAATTTCAACCCAATGCCGATTAATGGTAAAGGTACGTTCACAACATGTGGTTTTTCTAATTGGAAAATTGCACTTGTACGCGACAGGGGATTTTAAAAAAACATGCAAGCAGTCAGGCACATCTACATGCTGTGGCGACATGGACAGAATTTAAAAACAGACATGAAATGGGTGAAACCATTTAGCATTTACTGGGGCGAACACAAACGGAGCAAAATTGCTACTACGATAAAAGCATAGGTGAAGTTTCTGGCTGTCAGTGAACTGGCTTTCCGTGGCCACCTGGAGTGCAAAACAGACAATGGAACCACAGGAATGTTTTTTGAGTTGTCTAGCTCATTGTATGCATTTTTCCAGAGACACAACGTCACACATTGGTACAACAGACCTACTCTGAAAGGTTGATGGAGATTCGTTGGATCAGTCACTTTGATGTGACAAACTGCATTCGAAATAATAAAGCAAAGACCCTGAGAACTCTGTCAAAGGTGATAGATGATGAGGATGTGCCAATGGATATCTGTAGCGGGGCCTCAGGGCTTTTGGTCCAGCTGAATAAGCTGAATTTTTTTCAGGTTGGCGAATTCTTGGTGCAGGTCCTTGGTACTCTCAAACCATCAAATTCTTTGTTGCAGTCTCTGTCTGTCGACGTGAGCAGGGCTAGTGAAGTCATCAGCTTGTCACTGGAGGCTCTAAAAGAAATGTCTGAAGATCATTTTTCAATGTCCAGATGATGACTGTTCTCCTGCTTTTCCCCTCAAAAGAAGGAGAACAGTGAGCAGTCAGTTAGCTGACAGCGTTGTTCATTTAACTGTGGGTCAGACAGACACAGACAGCGACATTACTCCTAGTCAATCTATCTCTGAAGAGAGCTCTGCTACATAGAGCCTTCTCTGAAATTGTGACAAGATTTTCAAGGACAAATTTGGATTTGATAAAAGCCACATCATGCCCTCTGCCAACATCTGACATATTTCTTGACCCCACCAAGAAATGGTGACTCCCTACAGTTGCTAGCTAGTACTGGGGCATATGGAGTTAGCCTGAGAAATGAAATAATGGTTGTTTAACCTATTGCTACTGGTAAAGTTCCCAACTGAAGTGTTGGGATGCCCACCCTGTCAATGTATTCTATAACCGCCACTGGTTTTGGAGTTGGAGTATGCCCAACTCTTCAGACAGTATACACAGCTGCTAGCCTTATTACCATTAATACATATGGGCTTTGAGTCACAGTATACCCACCTATTAGCCTTATTACCATTAATACATATGAGCTTTCAGTCACAGTATACCCACCTATTAGCCTTATTACCATTAATACATATGGGCTTTGAGTCACAGTATGCCCACCTCCTCAGACAGTATACCCACCTATTAGCCTTATTACTATTAATACATATGGGCTTTGAGTCACAGTATGCCCACCTCCTCAGACAGTATACCCACCTATTAGCCTTATTACTATTAATACATATGGGTTCTTAGTCACTGTATGCCCATCTCCTTGTATTCCCACCACAGTATACTCTCTTCGTCACTTACCACTACACCACTGCCTGTGAACATGCAATTTCAGACAAAACCAGGAGATTTTCGGGACCGACAGAAATGGTACCTGCTATCAAACTATTGTCATGCTATGACCTAGTTTTAAAAGAGCTTGCAAAGAAAAAATCATGGAGCAGTGTTTTTCCTATCATTATGGATGGATACTATCTAAGAACTGTCTAAACAAGACGGGCTAAGACAGCTGTATCAGTAGTGAGGGATGAAGAGGATATTGCCGCTGATGTGAAAATCAACAAGGCTTTTTTGGGGTTTGAGAAAACTGCTGATACATCAGGAAGTGAGCTTGAGAAGGAAATCCACAGCATAAAAAAGGACGGGCAGATCTCAGAAATGCAGGGCAGAGCTGTGATGTAACGGAAAACATGAATCCAAATCACAGAGGATTTCATGGCCTGAACTGCTCTCTCAAGCAGAAACAGCCACTTACCTCGTACTACAGTTATGCATTTTACATGTTTGCCTTAATGTACTTGTAGGCCTGTGTGTTATAGTGTGTATTTATATGTCCTTTTAAATTGCAATACAGTGGTAGGTGTGGCCACTGTGGCAGGTGGTGAGTAGAATAACAACTAGCCAAATGCTACTTTATTTTCCCCTTTCAGGGGTAGAAGCATAAACTGAATAAAACATTTTGGAAAATAAATAGTTAGTAAACAGTCAAACGAAAACAAGCACATAATTCCCAATGGTGGCAATGGCTTGCACCTGGGTTGCTAATTCAAATCAGGTGAGGCTGCATGTGACTGAGGCACTGCTGTCCAAGCTCCTATAGGCTTCCCAGACTAGAGGGAGGAAACAGGAACACGGACAGCAGCCAAATGGGTGGACCAGGCCCCTCTGCTCCTTCCACCACCTCTTCTAGCATCACAACATGAATACATACATACATCCTCCATTTTGCTGAGATGTTTTATTTCCTTTTTGAACTTCTGTGTACAGCACATCAAAATTGCTGTTTTGCACGAACCATGCTAAATGAATAAAATTGTATTGATATGTGCACTGTGCACAGCACACAACCCAAACCTAACATCCCTTAGCTGTCAAATATGTTCCAGATGTGAGTGAATTAAAATTTTATAATACTGTATAGTCGTATGCAGTTGAACACGTTTTTCGTTTTATCAAGAGGCACTCGTAGGCGCCTTGCCATCTTCACATTCTGAGCATGAAGATCTGAAGCGCTGATGCCACACCCAATGGCCATCAGAGTACGAGTCCCTAGTTGACCTGATACATACTGTTGATAAGCTGATGTAATGAGAGTGAAAAAAAGGAAAGAATTATTCATAATTTCTCAGTTTTCCTAAAAAATACATACAATAGTAGTAATCAGCATGCATTCCCAAACATTTAATCCTCATGTGCATTGGTGTCTGAAGGGTTTCTTTCTATGGTATGCAGAAAAATCTCAAATAATGGTATGTGTGGCACAGATATGGCCTCGTCTATTAAATAGGTGCACTGCTTTAATCAGTGGAAGACCAGAATGCAGCGGTGTGTAGTTACAAGGGAATATATTGAAGGGGAAAGGAACTGAAATGTAAGTTTTCTTCATTAAATTGAATTACAGCATTAGTCTCATTATTTAAAAGCCACGCCTTGTAATTATTCGATTTTCCTTACAATTTTTCCTTCTTTAGTATAAGAAAATGTACTTTGTGGGTGTTCATGGCGGGTGTAGCACAAGTGTCTATGTCTGTGTCTATGTGAGAGTGCGTGATGAGAGGCTGGTTATAATTGGTTTAACAATTTATAATTAGTTTAACAAACTCCTAGCTAAGTGGCAGGGACCATATGAGGTAATTTAGCGACTGGGACCAATCATCTATGAGATCTTGCACCCCAACAAAGGCGAGGACCAGCAGGGATACTATTTTAATCTCCTCAAGGAGTGGAGGGAGAGAAATCTTCCTTCCACACACCCTACTGGTATGGTGAGTGGAGGAAAAGGATGAAGACCCAGTGAGTGACCCGCATGTCTGGTAGCAACAACAGTCTCAAGAGGCCGACCTGCAGCACCTTATGTCCCAGATGCGGGAGGACCTCCAGCAAATTTTCAGCAAGTTTCCAAATCTGTTCCAGGAGAATCCTGGCAACACTCATCCACCACACCACTGCCCGGGGCACTATGCCCATCCGCCAGCGACTGTACCAAGTCCCTGAGAGTTTTCAAGTGGCGCTGGAGAAGGAAATTAACACCATGAGTGAGATGAGCTTCGTAGAGCCTTTAAAAAGAGAATGGAGCAACCCATCTTGCCCCAAAGAAAGATGGCACCTTAGGATATGCATCGATTTCCGGAAGGTCAATGCTGTTTCTGAGTTCAATGTGTATCCTATGCTGTGCATTGGTGACCTGGTGGAAAAAATCGGCTATGCCAAATGCATCACCACGCTGGACCTCTGTCAAGACCTCTCTGGCTGGATATAAAAAGTGTCAATCGTGAAGGGAGGATCACCTCCCTTGAAGGGGCAAATTATGTTTCCTCATAGTCAGAGAGAGAAAAAATGGAATGCATTGAGTTAATCTGACTATTCCCTTCCCCTACGGAGAATGGGCAGTGTTGTTCCTCACCTGAAGGATATAGGGGTTGCTATTGAGGTGTTCTGATTTTTCAGAATTGAAATAAGGAATTATTGTACCCAAGTGGTTTTTTATGAATGTCAAAGTGTTTTATTAGTTAAGTTTTTATTAATGACAGCAAGGTCCTCCAATATTACCTTTCAAATACATTTTTATTTTATAGTCTTCGTCTTTCCCCTCAAAAAATAGGGGAGGAGCATCCTCACTCACTTCTATGGACCTCCGGTGCACACGCTAGCTAAGGCAAAATACATACCAGATTCAATAATTCTGTGTTTTTGCACATTTAACAGATATTTTGTACAATTCACAACAGCACAGCCATAACCATTCTCTTGTATAATTCACACTTATCAGAGTATGGGGATTTTGTTTGGCATCTGTGTTGTTTGTTGTCTGCGTTCTGTTTCAAATGCTAATGATGATTTAGAGAAAAATTTCCCAGGTGTGTTCACTTCCTGTGCAGTGACTCAGGCTACGGCCGCTGCAGCAAGTGCTGGTACTGCTGAAGATTCAGGTAAATGGGATGTTTTCAATTTAAATGACACGTTCCTTGTTGATTCTAATACTGATACTGACATGCTGCCTTTGACTTCACCAACTTGTGATCAACCTCCTTTGATTCCTGGTAAGGTTGTAGATTTTAGTATATCACAGTCACAGAGTGTCTTGTTGACTGAGCTATTGCTGAACCATGGAATGGTGTCTCTGAATATGTGTGCCTCCTCTCCGCACTCAGAGTTTTCTTGTGGAGTTGTAGCCACAGGAATCTGAACAAGAAGGCTGACATGGCTTCCTGCTTCAGCTCCAGCTGCCTGTCCATACCTGAAACTGAATGATCCTACCAGCCTGTACTGGTGACAGTAGGCATTGTAAAGGCCCAGCTTAGTGTAGAAAATGGCCCCCTGGAGTAGCTTGAATGCCTTGGACATTAATCGTAAGGGATACCGGTTCTTGATAGTTACCTTATTGAGTCCATGGTAGTCAATGCAGGGGTGAAGAGTCTCATCCTCCTTCCACAAAGATGAGGTAGAATATGTAGAAGGATGGATGTGACCTGCAGCCAGAGCTTCCTATATGTAAGACTCCATAGCTGCAGTCTCAGGAATGGACAGAGAGAAAATTCTTTCCCGAGGAGGGCAGGCACCAGGGAATAGATCTATGGAGTAGACATAATGGGCGATGAGGGGGGAGGGTCATGGCTGTCTTCTTGCTGAAGACATCACCTAGGTCTGTATGCTCGGGAGGAACTCGGGACAAGTCCGAAGAAACTACAGACTTGAGGAGTGGAGAGGGCTTGACGAGGAGCCAAATGGCATTGCAAGTGGGGCCCCACATGATCGATGTGTGGGTTGTGCCACACCAGCCAGGGGATACCCTAGGACTATTGGGAACTCAGAACGAGCTGTATGGTTTCTTGATGGTGATTATTCAGAGAGGTGGGCAATTTTGCCCTTTCTAAGGGACTGACCATCAAAGGCAATAATGGATACAGGTATGTCTAGATTAGCAAGCAAGTTGTTTAGCCAGACAGATGTCCATGAAGTTCCCTGCAGCACCAGAATCGATAAGAGCCTGTAGGGTGAGTTGTTCTTCACCCCAGGAGATGACTGCAGGGAGTAGGACCTCAGAGACTGGAAGGTGGGCACCATCACAGTCCTTCCTTCTCTGGACAGACTTGAGCTCACCCTCAGCATGGGGTAGGACCCTGGACAGACTTGAGCTCACCCTCAGCATGGGGTAGGATCTGTAGTGGCCTGCATTTCCACAGTAGAGGCAGATCTTCTCTCTCCTCCTGCATTCACGTTCAGCCGGTGTGATTTATGTTCTTCCCAACTGCATGGGTACTTCTGGAGCCTGGGAAAAAGTCATGAGTGCGGCCGAACTCTCTGGTGAAGGTGGGGGAGTCCGCACTGGCCTAGGTGCTGGAAGGCTGTGGACTTCAGAACTATGCTCTCTTCATCTCTCCCCTCTCCGGTTGTCTAATCGAATGGTCAGGTCAAGGTTGCTCAACCCATTCCTGGAAGCTAGCATCCTTGATAGCATTAGACAGGCTGTGCTGGAAGGCAGCATTGAGTGCTTCAGAGTTCCACTGACTCACTGCTGCAAGGGTTCGGAAGGTGATGGCGTAGTCCGTGACAGTGAGGCTGTCCTGGCGAAGCTGGAGGAGTTGGTTGGTTGCTTCACAACTGCTGACTGGATGGTTGAAGACCCTCCGCATCTCCTCAGAAAAGAGCTGGTAACTGAAGCACACAGGACCTTTGCTGTTGTAGAAAATACATTTTTGTCATTTATTTAGAAAAATGTAAACATTCAACAGTGGCCCCTTGGCCACAATTCTGACTGTAACAGATAAGGCTCTCTAATACTGACATATTGTTATTAAGAAAAAGTAAATAATGCATGTAATAAACACAAATGTCAGTAATGCTCCATCATAAGCATCCTCTGACCTGTTGATAATTCCTGAACAACTGCAGCTTGTGCTCGTTTATATAGGGCAGGCACAATGGACCGCCTGAAACACACATGTGAAGGCACATTGTAGCAGAACTCAAACACTTTGACCATATGCTTAAATCCTGTATTCTCTATGACTCAGTATGGTCGCATATCCGCAGTGACACTTCTAAAGCATTAGTTATTGCTTTGTCGTAGTCTGAATCTGCAGTGAGAGGCTGCTTGAATGCTGTGGGGAGAAGGAATTGCCTTCCTGTCTGTTTTTGTCTTGTTCTGCTTATCGACACAGTCAGATGAAGTCGTCGTAAATGACATGTTTGAAGTGTGTCCACAGACATACCCAACTTCAGTTGAACAATGTCGGCATACAGTTTGACACTAATTGCTGTCCATTTTTGCTGTAACTAACCAGGAAACTGTACTGTTCCCATACAGTGGATCTAAATGTCATGGGAGGATCCTCCAGCTCTGGTCTCTCATTTGTGTTTGCCATGCTGATGGCAGGAACATGACATGAGCTTGGCTAACCTGGCTAACTGGGCAAAGCCGAATAGCATGCTACAGCTGATAGACAACAACTGGTGTACTGACAAAACTTTCAGAGTAAAACTTGCGCTGTAGAATTACAGTTCCGCGCATAATAGACATAAATAGACTATTTTGACAGTAGCAGGTTGGGGAGGGGTGTCGTGTTTATGTCTCCTGGAAATGTGAAACATGTGGACATTTGTATTTTGGTTTCGGTCTCGGTTTCAGAACTGTTACACCCCTAATGTTCACTAGCCAGCGCAGGCCCTGCTGAAAAAGAGCAGCTCACTGAAACCTTGATGATGGAGCTATGTAAACAGAAGGTCCCCGCCACACAATCATAATTTTATTCCTAACTGCTTTGATTAACCTGTATCCTGTCAAACTAAATTAACATTTAATTTTTTTCTGTGTATTTTGGGGACACAATGTTTTCATTTTAACTGTTGTTTATTCATTAAAGTCTTTCTTTACAAACACAATTATACAGTTTTATTCAGAGGTTGGGTAACCCATAAAAATGTTTGGGGCATGCTGGGTATATAAGAGAGATGCCAGTTCACTTATGAGAAGAAATCTCTAAGATATTAGCTTTATCTTCCTTATTCTGATCTCCAGGGTAGCGGTGCTGCTTCAGGCAGCTCCTCCACCTCTTCTTCTTCCATCTCGCACCTCCAACTCTTCAGTTTGATCCAGTACTTTGGAAAGATCCGGAAGCAAGGAAATTAAAACAATAACTACACCATGGCCAGTAGGGAATTCAATCTTTGGGTGCATGGTTCAAGTCCTCCTTTCCTTCTTCTAGTAGTGCAATTATCATGTGCCTATGTAACCTGTATCTTATCACTATTTGCTCTTCATTTAGCTGAAACGGTAATTCTTTTATGAACAACCCTGACCTGTCTAACTCTGTTTTGCCTTTGTCCTCTATGCCTTATCCTGGCTCTAAAGACTGCAGCCAATTTTAGGAGAGATATCACCCACTCAACATACATCATTTGCGCTGATATAAGCAGAAGTCTATATCAGTGCAAATGAATCAACGCCTGCTTTCAGAAGAAATAAAATTCTCATGCAAAGAGGAAGATCGCAATTACTTTTTGGTTTAGTAAATTGGATGGAATACTTAGCCTTGTTTGCAAACTCGCCTCCCTGTTTTAGCACCTTCACCCCAGGTATATACATGCATGAACGGATTTTATGATGTATCAAATTACATCTTAATAGATGCACCCATTGCGACAGTTTAGTAATCCGCATGTAAATACCTTGGTGTTTTACTGGCTACTTTTGGAAAGCACTTGCAATCCTTTAGGAAATCTGGCCCTAAGTCTCTTTAATGATAAAACCCAAAATAAGCTGTTTTTTTTATTTCTAGCTTCTCTTCTTGAGCCTGGATCTGGCTGACATGTTCCATTTTTTCAAATCCACCATCTTAGTCAGCGAGAAAGAGCTTTTCATTCAGCTATACAACCTACCAGTGAGCTTTTTTCAAGTGATTCATTGAGATAAGGCCTTCATTGGCATGTCACTGTAAACAACGCTAACATATTCAGGAATCAAGTTAACTAACGAACTCACTTTGTCCACAGTCGGGCCGACTTCCTCTTCTCCTGCTGCAGAGCCTTCCGGAAGTTGCTGGCAGTCACCTAGAGGCAAAGGAAGATGACTAATTATTCTATATTTACAGACTCAACTAAAAAATGACATGTTTTAAACCGGTAATGCATCCTCCTTACCAGATTCTCACTGGCAGCCATTTTATGGCATTCCACCTGGGGAGGGACCGGCAACAATCAGCACAAAGATCTAACAGGTGTTGTTAAATTCAAGTAATTTTCAAAAGTTAATAACTGCTCTCTGAACAACACCATGTTTACAGGCCAGGGTGACTATTGCTAACTCATTTGCAGATAAACACATACTGGTTTGCTGTCACAAACTCCTTGGTGAGGGGTTAGCTCCTTTTTGGTGGATGTGGTTAGCTCACCTTGGAAAAGTGGATCACCCAAGTGCGGAATGGTCCCTCTTCCCCAATGAGGCAAAATAATCTGATCAAAATCAAAATAATCTGAGAACTGTAATTCTACATCCGTTACAGGATTGTTGCTTTGATCCATATTTCTTTCAGAAAACAGAAGTTATGCAATACATAGATGCATCTGTAATCTTCGATACAAATTGATCACAATCAGGCAGATGTGGAGATAGCCATCAAAACATTAAAAAACTTAACTAAAACCATAGTAATATCCAGTTAACTACACTGTGTATTATGCAAAATAAGGCTCTTCCAGAACCAATGAAATTAAGGCATTTGAGATGGTGTTGTTTGATAACATTGATACACAGGCTTTTTCATATTTGCAAGCAACTGAATTTTTTTAATGTCGCTGAGGTACACAGTGTTCAGTGTGCATACAGCAGGGGGCACTACTGGTCATATGAGGAACATCTCATGGTTGAGACTACATATCCCAGAATCTCTGAACATCCAGAAGATGTAAAACTCTCTTTAAGCGTATACACAAAATTAGTTTAGAATGAAAAAAGCACATTCCAAATAACATGTGTGCCTGTCTACAATAAAAGAAAATATTCAAAGAAAGTAGTGCTGCAATGTACAAAAAAAGTAATGTCTGCTTTGATTTTGCATATGCCCTTAAGAGATGAAGAGCATTTGAATGGGTCACAGTCTATATCTTTGCACTGCAAACAAAAGTTTATGAACCATAACTTCAAATGGCAAAAGGTAATAACATGTATTTCAGAGAAATGGAAAGCTATTACTTACTTAGATTGAGAGGTAAGAAATGTCCTGTCGAGGAGGAGCTGCTTTCGAGATGCAAGCAAATCACGATGCATCCAGTGTGTTAAAGCGTGTATTACGGTAGCCCACAGGAAAATCATGCACGTCCAGTGTGTTAAAGCATGTACAGGTGACCCTCTCACATCACGGGGGTTCAAGGCTCAGCCCCCCTGCGGTGTGGAAAAACCGTGTAAAAGTTTCGGCCCCCCATTGAGCAAAGCGAGAACCTCCATGGGGGTTCGCGGGGGCGTTGTGAGCATTTTAAACCAGACTGGGGTTCTGTGCTGTCTAGTGTTCAAATGGTTAGTCAGTTTCAAGGGACAATTACATTTTAAAAGGGAGTTATCCCATAAATTAATTGTTTGTTGCCGACCCGCAAAAAATGGAAGCCATGATGTGCAAAGCTGCGATGTGGGAGAATCATCTGTATGTTACTGTAGCCTGCAGGCAATTCATGATGCATCCAGTGTGTTAAAATGTGTATATTACTGTAGCCTGCAGACAATTCATGATGCATCCAGTGTGTTAAAATGTGTATACTACTGTAGCCTGCAGGCAATTCATGATGCATCTAGTGTGTTAAAATGTGTATATTATTGTAGCCTGCAGGCAATTCATGATGCATCCAGTGTGTTAAAATGTGTATATTACTGTAGCCTGCAGGCAATTCATGATGCATCTAGTGTGTTAAAATGTGTATATTATTGTAGCCTGCAGGCAATTCATGATGCATCCAGTGTGTTAAAATGTGTATATTACTGTAGCCTGCAGGCAATTCATGATGCATCCAGTGTGTTAAAGCATGTATATTACTGTAGCCTGCAGGCAATTCATGATGCATCCAGTGTGTTAAAGCATGTATATTACTGTAGCCTGCAGGCAATTCATGATGCATCCAGTGTGTTAAAGAGTGTATATTACTGTAGCCTGCAGGCAATTCATGATGCATCCAGTGTGTTAAAATGTGTATATTACTGTAGCCTGCAGGCAATTCATGATACATCCAGTATGTTAAAGCATGTATATTACTGTAGCCTGCAGTTAAATCATGATGCATAAAGTGTGTTAAAGCGTGTATATTACTGTAGCCTGCAGTTAAATCATGATGCATAAAGTGTGTTAAAGCATGTATATTACTGTAGCCTGCAGGCAATTCATGATGCATCCAGTGTGTTAAAGCATGTATATTACTGTAGCCTGCAGTTAAATCATGATGCATCCAGTGTGTTAAAGCATGTATATTACTGTAGCCTGCAGGTAAATCATGATGCATCCAGTGTGTTAAAGCATGTATATTACTGTAGCCTGCAGTTAAATCATGATGCATCCAGTGTGTTAAAGAGTGTGTATTACTGTAACCTGCAGTTAAATAATGATGCATCCAGTATGTTAAAGCGTGTATATTACTGTAGCCTGCAGGTAAATCATGATGCATCCAGTATGTTAAAGCGTATATATAACTGTCGCTGCAGGCAAATCATGATGCATCCAGTGTGTTAAAGCATGCATATTACTGTAGCCTGCAGGCAAATCATGATGCATCCAGTATGTTAAAGCGTGTATATTACTGTCACTGCAGGAAAATCATGATGCATCCAGTGTGTTAAAGCATGCATATTACTGTAGCCTGCAGGCAAATCATGATGCATCCAGTATGTTAAAGCGTGTATATTACTGTCGCTGCAGGCAAATCATGATGCATCCAGTGTGTTAAAGCGTGCATATTACTGTAGCCTGCAGGCAAATCATGATGCATCCAGTATGTTAAAGCGTGTATATTACTTTCACTGCAGGCAAATCATGATGCATCCAGTGTGTTAAAGCATGCATATTACTGTAGCCTGCAGGCAAATCATGATGCATCCAGTATGTTAAAGCGTGTATATTACTGTCACTGCAGGAAAATCATTATGCATCCAGTGTATTAAAGCATGCATATTACTGTAGTTCTTTTTCACCCTTGACCCTTACACATGAAAATTAGAGAAAGAGAGTTTCAAACATATTATTCTGGAAAGTACACTTTGTCAATTCACTGGTGATAATAAAATAAGAAGTACGGTAATTGTGTTTTATTCTTATTGCTAGGTTAATTTACTTTTTTAAATTTGTGTCTAGGTCCCATCAAATGGATTAGTATAGGCTACAACTGCTAGTCACAATCTTTAAGGGATCTTTTGCTTTGGAAATAGTGTGAAGACATATCCCTTTGTAAATCAGAGTTTTAAATTGATAAAGCATAACATGAATTTTGCCCCCATGATTATACCCTCTCAGTTGACTAGCGTTTTCTGATCTCTGAGTTCCATATCTCTGAGATTCTATTGTATTATGAACAGAAAACTTTAATTGTTTTCTTAGAAAGTTTGTTGAAAAGTATTCCTTTTCCTTCTCTTTTTGGCCTGGTTTAACCTAAACCGCTGTCAGATGTATTCTCTCTTAGAATTTGTCAATCCTTATGAGTGCAAAGGGTTGGGAGTAAATATTGCAGGCTGTATCAGTCATTTAAATCTAATCATTTTGAAGAGATGCAATTTGAAGTGGTCTTATGCAGAAAACCGAATAGTGCTCTGAATATAATAAGTAAGTACCAGCTCCTTCAAAAGACACCAGAAGTGCAAAATGACCATAGCTTTAAAGTTCACAAGGATTCGTCTATATACAGTGCATAAGCTAAAAATCATTTGCAATCAGTGGAATACTAAAGTCCTACAGTTCCCAGAGGATCTGATTAAATAAATGCAGGGCTTCTTAAGACTAATGATCTACACATGCAAATAACCTGTTCAGGACACAAGTTAATGCAGCATATACTCTACTGAATTGGACATGTTCATCTTGCTTCACAATAACTACTAAGATGACTTGAACATAAGTATGTCCCTAAGATATGCAGTTCTTACTAGAGTTAACCATACTGCACTTTGGCCACAGTTTTTAACAATCACATGGAGCTTGTATTACAGTTGAATGCTTATAAAGCACAATGTGCTCAGTGATAATTTAATTAATTGAGTAATTAATCCCTTTTTTCTCCCATTATTGGAGTACCCAAATTGTGCCCCTCCTGTCGCTGCTGTAAAACCCATATACGTATTCCGGAAGCATTGGTGCTGCTCACTTCCAGTCATTTTTCTCTCCAGCAATACAGAGACTATTTCATATTCATCATAATGCAGACAGCAAAGTGTTACATCAGAGGGCTACTGCCAGTTTGGGGACAGACCTGTCTCTCATAGATGAAAACTGGCAACCCCTGGGCACATTACTAAGTGGAACCAATGTTATAATGACCTGAAGATCCTTTTCTAACCTGAATCCTCTTTACTCCAATAGGTCTTTACTTCTTGCTTGCTTAATAGTGATTTCAATTGCAAAACGGCACACATTTTCTTAGCAGCAGTTTTGGATTAAGAAGAGAAAAATGTGGTCATATTTTCTACCATTTGTATGAGCTGTTTGTCTGACATATTTCTTTCTGAAAACCTACTGGCCAGGTTCCAATCAGCAATTATTCTTAACTTCAGAGTACGTTTGCACATTTTTTTTACTTTCAGCAGCAATCATTAAAATTACCTTTCCAAACCATGATTGTGAAGAAAAGACATGCTGCATGCATTTGCTTGTAAGTACAAACAAAGGGAACTTCCTTGATTGGATCCTAGCCAGATTTTAAATATTCAATATTCAAATAAGCAATTGAAATCAGATGAGAATGACGCTTGTTCTTTTGCTCCAAGAAAAAACAAGATGAAAAAAAAACAATGAGTAAACTGAAAAACACGATCATTGCATAAATTTGTTGATTTTACATATAAACGCATTTAATTGAAATATTACACTTATGCATCAATCCAGGACCAGCGTCCTGATTGCAGTCTATCTGATTACATTAGTCACTTCCCAGACACCGCTACACTTCTGAGCGCTGCTAACATATACTACACATGCCTAGCTGCGGGGTGGTATTTGACTCACCCTCCTCAGCCGCTATCAGCAGCCGCACAGATATTTCCTGCACTTTGCTACCATGGATAACGGTGTCGGACCTAAACAACATTTATGTCTGCGCCACATGCCGTCTTGTTCAGATCCGCTTCTTATCCTCAGAAAGAACGTTAATTGAGACTTGATTTGTGGGGATAAAGGGGTCCACATCTGCACTGCAAAGAATAAATGAGTTCTGAATATGAAGACAGGGGTAGAGAGGGATTCTCACATCAATTATGAATGCAACAGAACCTCAGAGAGTTCTAGTATTTCACCCTCTGACATGAATTATGGATTATGGCTTAGCGCTTGGCTGATCCATTTTAAAGTCTGACTTGCACAGTGCAGTATGTGACTGCAAAAATCTCAGAATTATCATATGTCCGGGGACAGGTATGGAGCAGTGCAAATCCACATGTCACATTGTATGTTTCCAAATCCCAGAGTCAGTTTCTCAAAACCATTAGCTCATTATTTTGCTTATTCTCTTAGTGTTGTATTCTTTTACCAAACCCAGGTTGTTGTACCGTGAAGCAGGAGCATAGGTGATCCACCTAACTCTGGAAAATAGGAAGAAAATGAAGTATGCTTTCATGAAGCATTTCTGTTACAGGAAGCAGATCTAAATCAATTTTCCATGTTAAAATGGCCTGCTTTTACTTCAGCTTGTTTACCAAAGCCAACCAGCTAACCAAAGACAGCTTTATGGTACATTTCTCAGCTTTTGATTAAAACATCATTGTTACTACTTACATCCAGAAATATTCATTTTATAATGGTGAACTTTAGGGATGTTCATTGTATCCTGGGACACAGGGAATTAAGTGATTCAGTGAAATAACACATGCTGGAAACCAGTCAAATAAAGTTTTTTTAAAAATAGCTTGTGGCTAGAATCTGCAAAGCTAGCTGTACTGAGTGGACAAGGTCAGTGTTGGCTCAGTGCTGTAGTTCTGTTGCTCACAGATTGTTGGTGAGAAGACAACATACATATAACTCAGAGGTATTGAGCTTTGTAAAGCAAACAGTTGACAGGTCATAATTTGCAAAGTTACTGGCACAGGATCCTGGGTGTTATAAAAACTTCCCAGCAAGCTGTCTGCGGAACTTTAAGAACAGTGTTTTGGAGGAGTGTGGACAGAGAGATTCCTACAACGCATTTGTCTCTTTTACTCCTTCTGGAAAGTTCTCAAGAAAGTCCCATCAAACACCCCCATGCCTAATTTCACAAAGACACATCTTTTTTTTTTTAATAAGGGCAGGGAGAGAGACCATCTCTCTTGTGTATTCATCCAATTTATTTCAGATAGCAGTGAAGTCTTATGGTCTTATGGCTACAGAAGAAGAGTACAAACTTTAGAGCGATGCTTGATCCAGGATTCAAACTCCACTATGTGTGGTATATTTATGGGTGAGAGACAGTCAGCTTCCTTACCTCCTTGCCTGCAGCACATGGCCTTGCTATGCTTTGATTCTCAAAGCCGTCACTCTTGGTGATGCCCCTGCTGTGGCTGTTTAATAATTTTTTAATAGTTTATTTTTATTTCATAATTTCTAAAAATGTAAACAAAAGAAGTCAACATGACTGCAAAGTAAACATGGATTAAAAAATCAATTTGCTTGACTATGAAAAAGTATAGTGTATAGATACAATATAGACCTTCAATATAATTTTCTGAACCTGTATGCAAACAGCACACCCATCAGGTAGGCGTGTGTGTGTGTGTGTGTGTGTGTGTGTGTGTGTGTTTATAAAACATAAATCTATGTCAGTTCATGTTAAGCCTATACAAAGTAAAAAAGTCTGATTTAAAAGAAAAGAATAAAGAAAAGTTCAATTATCATGACATCCTGTCACGATGCCCTCAGTAGGTGTATATTAGAATAAAATTCATTTTAAAATCTTGTTTGAAATGAATTACCTTCCAGGGATTTGAAAATACACTCTAGTGAAAATCCAGTCATTCAGATATTCTCCCATAAAGATTATGCAAAGGGTGAATGATCAGTTTATTATGAAAATCTCAGAATATTATTGCACATGCTCTTAGACTTGGAATAATTTTAGACTATTCATTGCTGGGAAACTGTCACATAAAGGTAAGAGTGAATTATGGGATCTGTCTCCATACATAAAGTGTTAAGTCTCAGAGTTCATGTAAGGATTTATTTTACAATATCCTATTATGTTTTTTTTCAGTTTTTAAAAATGAATAATTTTAACAAAATTTATAGGTAGCTCTTATAAAAACCACCCCTGAGACATACCTGAATTTCATTCTGAAACATAAAAACTCCAGATTTTCAGCTCCAGCATTCAGTCAAAAGCCTGCCCTTTTCCATCATTATGTTAAAAAAGCAATGTTTTGTGGTCCATATTTTTCAGTTAAAGGATTGCATAGCCTGGGCTGTTTTCAATGTATGGGTCACATAAATCAGCAGTTGATTTGATAGCTTCTGACAGAAGAGATCAAAGGAGATCTAGAGATCAAAGGGTAGAATGATCTGTCCGAGAATACCAATGTCCAAAATACCGGACCGGATAGTTTTGATTGATTCAAAATGAAATCAGATTACTTAAATCAAAATGAACATTGACTTTGATTTATTATTAAGTAAATACTTATTCACAAACACACAATTTACTCACAAATTGCCAGTTGTTCCATGTAGTCATCACTGAAGTCATACGTCCAGATTTTTGAATAAAAAGAAATACCTGTATGTAATTTTGAGTCTAAGATATGGACAGATGCTGTGTTGCTTAAAGCCACAGAGGAGTAAGACTTATCACTTTTATTAATGAATTCCTTTGTTAAGTGAAATATTATTTACGATGTATAAGAAGAAACTTAAACTGTAAAGTAAATGTAAAGTGATCCAGCTGCTTTGGCTAAATTATCGAGGAGACTGAGATGAAGGCTTCTGAACGCCTTGCCGCTTGATTATCTTCGGCGCTCGGCCTGCGGCCTCGTACCTATGACCGAATCACAGCCGCGCTGATATTCAGTATAACAGCACTCCCTCTTGTGTGATATTGCTTAAATAACCAATACGTCTGGACTTCACATATTAAAACCTCTTTGAAGGATAACAGAATGCCTATAGAGTCTGGACTACAGTCGGCATTATAAATAGGGTGTTACATACCAAATGAATGTAGCATCCCTTTATAAGGTCATACAAGGGGTCAACAATGTTTAAAATTTAAAGACATATGCAATCAATTATTTAATGTCTTCATCTGTTTTAAAATTTGAGTAGAAAAGCTGAGAGAGTTCCTCTGATTGGAGGAATTAGCTGCGCATGTGACTCCGCTGATTCCTTGATGGAAATGCACCACCAGTCACACCCCGCCTATGCTACCAGGGGAACATTAAGTTAAGGTACTGTAGTACCTGGTGAGTCAAACACAAGACAAGGGTTTGGGGATTGGGATTGAATGTTAATTCACCTATGCAGAGTTATTCATGGTAGCATACAGTGTACATATCATACTGCACCCAAGACAGACCTAGCAACACACCAGACAGACCAGGACCCTCCTTCCTAGCCCACTCATTACACAGACATATTTCAATCACAATAAAGTACAATAAATGCAATACAAAGTAGTTGGCGTGGTAGAATGTTCTCAAATAAAAACAACCCTCTGGCCAGGAGAGGTCACTAAAGAGCAAAATGACAAAGAAGCACTAGAATTAACCCTGATGAGGCTGACCCTATTGATTCCTCATCAGCGTGGACTTACGGGTAGTGGTTGCCGAAATGAGGTTGCATGGACCCTGCTAGGGAGGAGCTACACTCTTTCAACCAATCACTTGTGCGATCTAATTAAAAAAGTTTTTCAGATTATGCAGACATTGTCCAAGTCATTGAGTCTCTGATTTTGTCCAATGAAAATGGTTTAATTGGACCATTTTTGATCTGGTCCAGTGAAACCTCACTCAGCCATCACTACCGAAAGCAAAGCTGAGCATCCATCCACGGGGCAGGACACGCCTGCGCCGCAAACATATTCTCATACTCCTTTATCTGCTGGAAGGCCCTGCAAATGAAATGCACTTTTTTAATGTTTCCATTTCTGCTTCTTTCCAAACACTTTCCTGTGGTCTGAAGGATAAAGATCAAGCAATATCCAAAATGCATTTCTTTTGCATTTGATGAGATTTTATACAGTACATTGAAAGAAATGAATTATTTTAGAACTGGGGCATATTGTACCTCAACAAAAACACAGTATAACAAAAAATCCAAGTTACTGGCAGAGAAAAGAAGGGCAAGTCTCCTTTCAGTAGTATTAGGTGAAAAGCACAGTCCACCAGTCTTACTTATAATTTTATACAGGACGGATAAGCAATTATAATTTTTAAACAAACATTACCAATACATCTTTTTGAATAAGGTAAACTAAATGAAGAAATGAAAAAAAAGAAAAAATCACACTATTCTGACAAAGCAATCAATGGTAATACAGAGCAATGAGCACAGAGGTGTGCAAGCCTAAAATTCAAATAGAAGAACTTAGCCGAGACCCAATCAAACACACTTTAGACGCATGGCATATTCAATTCCATCATCCATTATGACTTAATGCTGTAATGCAAAGTCGGTGTTGACTGAATGCTTTTAAAGAGGCTACGGGCAGTTGATTCGGCCCTAGCCCTTTTTCTACCCAGGAATGGAGTGTGGTATGATGAAAGACTCTCGGGTGGGTAGTTAGAGTATCTCATTAATGGAAATGGTCACTGTGTACAAGGGACAGAGAAAAGACATTGAGAGAAAATCAATGATGTCAAGAGTTTACGCAAAGGCACATTTATGTAAATACTGAGTGTCTCCTTCATTTACTTCCACTGCAAACCCTGAAAAAGGACAAATACTGTAACAATGTTGATTGTGTTCCCCCTAAACTGTAACTTGCATGATGGAGCAGCCATCCCAATATACAAATGGACGTTATAATCTAGTCACGTGTCTGATGCGTTTCTTACGCCACCTCGCCCAGCATAAGCTGCAGCTTTTCCGTTCTAACACCGTCATCGGTCCACCGTGCTAATATCGTTCTCCAGGGCCTGGCCGTGGCTCAAAGCAAATCACCCGTTATCACCAAAATCAATGGACTATGTCAACTAATTTCACAGACAAGAGCTCCTTTTTGACCAGGGTCAATGACACAGACAACTTTAATTTACATGGGCAATAAAAAGAGCTACAAAATGTCAGAGTGCCCGAGAACAAAAATAAGAGCCCGTATATCTTCTGGTGGAAGGCTAAGCCTTTCACAGAGGCTATTAGAGTATGGGGACGTAATTTTAACTGGGATCACTAAGTTTGATAAAACAAACTCTACACAAGAGCAGACGATTTACCTTACGCATCCTTTTTCATATAATGCGATTGCACCGATATGTATACTGCTTGTTTTTGGGGCTTTGTACCGTGCCGTATGGGATTTTTTTTTTGGCTCTGAAGGAAGATCTTGCACTATGATTTAATGTAAGACAGAAAGACTGGATCAGCAGTTTTCCAGGACGCTGCATCCTCTGCTCTGAAACACTTTGACAAAGTTGCAGAACTTATTGTTCTTGTTCGGAGAAAATAATGGAATATCCTCTAGGCTTCTGAAAATATATAAATTTTGTAAAGTGTGTTTTAACACTGGAATATATATTACATAGAAATAAAATATTGCATCATCATTCATATTTATAACAAAACAGTCCTTTCTTCTTGTCTGATGGTATTTGTAGGACAGAGACAGTCAAATCCAGAATTATTGGCACCCTTGCTAAAGATATCTTAACAGGCTATGCAAGATTAACAAAGGCTAGTATGTGCACGGCATAGTAGCCTACATGTTGCATAGCCAACATAAAGTTGCAACAAATTTTGAATTTACATTTTCATTATCTTCTGACAATAGTCAATGTAATACGCTACAGTAAGCTACAGAATAAGAATGATGATATAGCAAAATGATGGCAAAATGATGCTAAAACATTGAACTTCTTAGTCATTAAAACAGATGCATTCATTTTTAATGCAAATAACATTTTAAACATTTTTGTCATCCAAATGATGCATTCATTTTTTATGCAAACATACATTTGGACATCAACATCAACATCCTGTTTAGCCAATCTATGATGGTTGACAGAAAGAACATTACAAAAACTGAACTCTCTGTGGGAAGATATCAGTAAATATCTTCTACAACAGATACCATCAACTGCCCTTGAAGATGGGGTATTCTGCCAGCCTCAGTTGAATTAGCTGTTGTACTCTCATTAAAAACTATGACATCTGGTTTAACATCGACCGTATACTACCACCCATGTGAGTGCAGCCTAATGGTATCAGGGCAAAACTCCGACTTGAGTTCACTTCAGACCACACCTGTCATGTGACCAAACGCAGAACGTATTCACAGCATGCAGACAGAAGCGGTTCGCCCTTTCAAAAAGCACCGCTTTTCCGCAGCGAAAGAGTGATCCTGGATCCTCCTGCATGATTCCTGTTCAACCTTTATACATGAAAAACAAAGTATCGATTCCTCTAATCAGATCGAAAGGTTATACGATCATTCAGTGCTGACATTTAGGTGTAGAAAAAGGTTCTGAAGAGGAGCAAGGTCAACCTTCATCGTTTCATCATCATTAGGTGGGAGGAGCCAGAGGCCTTTGGGAAGACAGCCACACAATGAGCTACACTGACCAACATACCAATGCAGCGCTTTGCACACACGCACACACACATACACACACACACACATCTCACAGATGCTGAGCAGAATAGAGCCATATATGTAGTTAGAGACACAAGCCAACTCCTCTGTTTGTGTCATATTACCCAGCATGACTGGAATTACCTGATAAATGATGAGGGGTCTGCGAGCCTTGCTTCAGGTGAGGCTTAGAACGTCTTCATCAGATAATATTCCACCATTTTAGGTAATGACGAGATGCTGCTCTAATATAATATTGAAATTCAAAGGTAAGTACCGATCTAAAATTCGGGGCTTAAGGATGTAATTAAACAAAATTTGTTTGAGGATCATTAGAAATCAATGCGATACAATGCTGTCTGTCAGAGCAAAATGACATACTATATAAAGGGAATGTACTGCAAATGTACTGTGGATTGCACCAAATAACATAGCATACACACAGCAAATGTAGCTTCCCAAGATGTGTTTTTTTCTCTTATTCAAGGAATGATATGAATTTTTATTCTCCGCTCATAAAAGTGTGCTCATCGATTATTACGTAAATCCCCTCATTCCAGAGTCTCTGGATTTATTGGTCTGCCTTATCAAACTGACAGATAGTTCAGTAAGATTTCTGACTTACCTCGCTAATGAACTGTTATATCCTTGAGTTCTTAAGCTCCTAAAAACGTGGGTGCACCTGAAATCTTAATGCTAGCGGACATGAATAGAAAATGAATTAGAACTACCCTTGCATGCTGCATCGTTGGTTTTATGCTGTTTTGCCTTCTGAATCTTGATGTGGACTGTAAACCTTCTCAGAGTAAGAAAAACGGTGCCATAAGTTCCACACAATATATTCAATTTAGATATCAGAGATCACAACAACACAACCATTGCAGTATTCGTTTTACAATCATTTATATTTCCTCTTACTTTGCATTTAACATTGCTTCTTACAGCTCTAAATTAACTTTACTGTGGATGCATGTGAATGTAATATACTTTTCAATGATTAACTTTAAATTATTCGCTAGCCAAAATGTATGTGTAAAGTATAAATGAAATATAATAAATTTTAAGATAAACATAGATATGGAAACACATTCCAGGGTTTGAATGGCCACTATGTAATAGTAAGACAGTTATAAAGCATGTTTTTCAAGCTGTCATTTTGAAATTGCTTATGCTTATCTTCTCAGGTTTATGTATGGATACTGCAGGTAGTGCACTAGAACATTCATCTACCTTCACCTGGTCTGCAGAACTGTGCAAAAACCCCACCTCTTTCCTTACTTCTGATAAAATAACATCATACACAATTCTTATGCCTGCGGCACAGCACAGAGTCAATTTATGTTCATACTTGCATTTAGGCATTTAGCAGATATCCCTATCCAGAGCACCCTACCCTTTTTAAATTTCTATACACGATCCATTTATACAGCTGGGTATTTACTGAAGCAATTTTGGGGTAAGTACCTTGCTCAGGGGGACAAAGAGAGCGCCCTACTTGGGAATCAAACCCACCATCTCTCCGGTGGAAGCCAGGCTATCCAACTATTATACTACACTGCGGCCCTGTTCGTAAACGTAAAGTTCCTTGGGCTGGCCAAGGGAGACCACGAGCGAGTGATGTAACTGAATTAATGGGAAAGAAGCGAAAAAATTAAACGTTCAACTAAATCCAATGGGGAACATCTGAAATTCAAAATCCCTCTTCAAGTCTAAACTCAGATATATCTCCGCTCACTGAGTGCTATAAGGACGACCCAAACACAGGGGGACTAATGGGTAAGAGGATGCTTACCAATCATAAGACTTTAGAATATCTTTAAGAGTGCAAACCCCTGGGATGTCCAACCGTGGGAACGCCATTTAGTATGTGTGGAGACAATTTATGATTAATGTTTCTCAGACCTTAAAGCTACGCTGAGTACAAACACAGAATTAGTAAGCTTTGGCTTGCTCATAGAGAGCCACGCTGCTAAAACATGGTTGAATATTATACTAATATTGATGTCTTTTTGTTTGCATTTAATAGACCACAGGCACTCGGTGAGGTTTTTGAATATCAAAACGTGACGGGCTGTGCCGTGGTCCCCCGGGGCCTTGCTTTGAAAGGTTGAGTGTCGATCACTTTCAGAAGCCGGCAGATCTGCAGTGACATCAAGGTTCTCAGCATAAGGTCAATGACCTTGAGCAATCCACACGGGAACATCAGGGACCCCCTGCACCGATGAGACAGGATGACAACTTCCTGTTTTCCGTCCCATCAGGTTCAGTCATATATGTGCAGGTATTTCCATTTCTTGCATGGCAAACATTTACCTCTGAACTTCCTGCAAATGAAATCTGCTCAATTCCTAAAGATGACAGGGATTTATTGGAGTCGGGACTTCGATTAATCATAGCTATGTATGTGCTTATGTATTTTGTATCGTTGTATTTTATTGTACTATTAAGCATCTTGTATTGCAGCTTTGCATGAGAGCCGCTATATAAATAAAGTCTAATGAATTGATTGATAAACTGAGTTGATCAGTAGAAGGTCGTTCATTATAGGGATATAAGATGCTTCTAAGCCTTTGGACAAGCAATTGAAACAAGAAACCATAACTGGACGTTTGAGATCAGTCCAAACTATTTGTTTAGCAACACAAAATCTAATTCTGAACAAATTCCTAGAAAGAGTTGTGAAAGTAGACCATGTGAGACATGAGAAATTTTGTTAATGTGATTGAGTTTAGTTTTTATGATCCTTCAGGCAAGGTATCCATAGTTTTACTGACGTAATTAAAACTGTGGCTAAATGCTTCATAAAGCTAAATTAAATTTTCAACAGTAAAATCATTGTCAAAAATATACCACAATGTCTTAGTGATGAGGATACATGCTTTCTACCTCAAAGGTAAAGCCAATACAGTAGATTTTCTATTGCAAATTTGCTTTAATGTCAAATATTCTGGGACACCAAAGAAAAGGGAGGAATTTGATTTATGAAGGCAACTTCTATGACACCTAATAACCTTTTTAACAATCGAGTGCTCAGCTGCTTGGCACAAGAAAAGGGAGAAAAGACAAACTGCCTGTAATTTGAACGAAGGCATTTCAAGATATAAGACGCCACTTTCTGTCAGCGGTCGTGTTCAGCAACCATTTGTCTGAGAGGGTGTCTGGCGCACCGCAGTTATTGCCAGCAGATGATGAACCACTGTGCATGAAATGCCATCTGGGCCAATTCTTTCAGTGAAACTGTATAATGAAAAAAAGCTGCAGATTAGCCAGAGCAAAACTTTTTTTTATCATGTCAACATTTTGTTTTTGCATTAAGGGTAGTCTAGAGGCAAAGGTACAGGGGCTGGGACCCCCTGAAGTTGGTGGGTCAAGCCCCAGTCCAGCCACAGCAAGGACACCACTGCTGTTGGGCCCTTGAGCAAGGCCCTTTAACCCCCACCCTGCTCCTGCCCCAACAGGGGATTGGCCCCTGGGTAGCTCAATCAACCGTAAGTCACTTTGGATAAAAAAAGCATCCGTGAAATGACTGTAATGTAAAAGCATAATGCCAAGGGTAAGTACAGGGCGTATTTATCTCTATCATTTGTTATGTTAATGACGAGACTTCTCATCAGCATTTTGTGAAAGGAAAAACTATTTTGGCATGGGGTGAATATTTTATCAGACAGCAGAGAGGTATGAATGTTTAAACGATAGGGCATCTTCTTGGCACTTAGGTTGTCTTGTCCATTAACTGTTGTCCATTTACTGAAATTCACTTACTTTGGATTTCAGGTGATAGCTACAGTAAATGGACAAGACAACCTAAAATGTGTTTGTGTTGTGGGTATAAATGTACACATCCATCAATTGATTTCCTCCATGCGAGAAATTACCAGGCCAGTTCTGTTGCATTTTCTAGTGATATTGGTGTACTTACCAGAGATACACACTAGCAGCCAGTCAAGTGAATTGTGTCTTTAAAAGCATATGCAATTAAATAAAAACAAACTTCACATTAAAAGCATGTTTCTTTGAGAATTTGCAATTTTTTGCAAGCAAACTGTAGCTTTTTACCTGGAATTCAATCAAATGAGTTTGGTCTGTTCAAAGGCATATGCTATTCTCCTTTTGAATGAAAATAAGACTAGCATATGCCTTTAAAGAGACCGAGGTACAGTCGATTAGCCTGTGAGGGAAAGGTTAAATACACACTGACTTTTTGCCAAGGATATTTGTGGTTAACAATAAGCACGACCCATTTGCTAAGGTCCATCATATGTTACAAAATAGCTACCAGAAGGGCAGTACTAGTGCATTGAATTGCAAATGGCATTTGCAATTCAGTGCACTATTCAAATTATTATAATTTTTTTCATTTCACATGAAATACTGTGTCAAATGAACACTCGTTGGGCTCAAATCCCTGCCACACTATTAGCACTATATGTGTATTGTTCAAAATGACTTGCATGTAAAATTTGGTGTGACTGCCCTGCGATTGCATTACGGTCGCAAGGAAATCTAAACATGGATTGGTTATCCACTTTGAAATAATGTGTAATGATGTCAAATGCCAACCTGCCATCATGTTAAGTCACTGCTAATTGAAAGGTAAATGTGTGCTCTGTTTAGCATGTACCATTTAAAACGCAAGTTTGAGTAATATGTTGTATGATTTGGTGTTCGTTAATAACAAATTTCGGAGAGGCAACCTTCAGACAACCCTTCAATCAAACACCAGTATCCGTCCAATCCGGTTGTATATGCAGGTATTAATTTGCCACGTACCTTCTCTCCCATCATGCTCTCTGTTTCCGGCATCCCACCCCCTCCCCATCTCCACCTTCAAGTCTACTTCCCTTTCTTCTGTTTTTTTCCCCTGTTTGTTTTCAGGGGTAGGGGGGGTGGGTTCACTTCATCCTAAAAAATAGTGAGGCATAACACTGCCCCCTGGACTCCAAGATCCCAAGATCAATGTTCCTACCAATATACAACTCCCTAAATCATAATAAACTCCTTCCAAACGCATTCATGTTTTCTGAAGGTTCATTCTCCTGTATAAAATGCAAGTGTTAATTTAGACTGGAACCTAATCAAACAAACTTAGTTCCTTGAAGGGCAAATGCACCTAAATCAAAAGAGAGTCTTTTTAAACAGGTTCATAACTTGTCTTCTGATATGTATATTCACATTCACACAATGCACTGCTTTTAGACAACTGCTGTTGAAGACATGCTCATTTTGCTACCGATGGACATGTGAAGAGACACTTGAAGAAACATCAGTCAAGCAAACATTAAGAGCACTGCTTTGATGAACGGTCAGCTGGCATCCAACCAGCATTTATACTGCATTGGCAGTGAGAGAACATCATAGGACATGATGAATATGTTGCCTATTTAAAAAAAATTGTTCTCATATGGAAATCAACATATACTATGGAATGAGGTTAGACCAACGAGTCAATGCGTTAAACAACATGAACATTACCAGTTAACACATTCTGAAAGCGTTCATTTTAACTTGACAGTCTTTTTAATAGATACCTGCATGAATGTTTTTTTAAATTAGACTTGTTACTTGTTAGGATTTATTACAGCCTTTCAACATGACATAATTAAGATAGCATTCATTATTTATTTGTTAATACTACTGATTTATGCACTGTTAATGTTCCAACCATATGATTTCTGTAAATATTTTTGAATGGGGATTCTCAAGACATTCTCTTGAAATGGAGGGGGGGGAGTTAAGTACTACTGTCTCATGAGGCAGTTTAACTTATAATTGTAGGGCTACTTAAATATTTTCAATAATCCAATAACTTCATATTGAATGCTATATATTACAGATCATATCTGAAGGTGATGACCTTAAAAATTCTGTAGTTACCAACAAAACGTTGAACTAGTATTTTTTTGTTTATGTATTTGTCCATGAAGCATTGAACCTGGGCCACCCTGTTCCATGACCTAATGGTTATCTGTGTTGTTTTTGAAAGCATGCTTAGATGGTTCTTCTGCTGTTAGACGGCTTTATGCGCCTGCCTTTTCCCTCCCGTTCAACACCTGCTGTCAGCGGGCCGATGCTGACTCTAACAATTACCTGATTGTAGGAGCTCGCTCCACAGTGAGACAGAGAAACAGCTCACTGGAGAGTGACATTTTGGAGACATGTTCCCCCTTTTGAAAGCAAATGTCGAGAATCAATACGCGAACATAGTTTTGATTCCAACAACATGGCGAAAATGTCAACAACAATTAGCTTATTCAATAGCTGCCAGGGGAGAGAAAGCCCCGCTGTTCAGTGGCCTTTAGATAGTGCCTTGTTTCCGACATTAAATCTGCCTTTAACTGTAACATAGCGCAAATTGTTTAAAAAAATTATATTTGAATACGTGGATGTTTTTTTAAATGCTAATTTGTTCCAAAAATATTGTTTTGTTGATGGTCTAAAAGTAATTCAATTTAAGATGTATATTTAGATTAGATGCATTGCCACAAAGCGATTATTTTATTTATCTTAATTTCCTAATTTTACTACAAGACAGACCAACAAAGTTCAAGATTTGTGAGTTTCTTGTCCACAAATTTGTGACCTGTCTTGACAATATTTACCTCCACATGTAATTTTTCTTTAAAGTTTAAAGCAAATCACCTTAAAATGCACTCGGCCTTGTTCTGACCTCATACTTATTTGACTGTTCATCAAATGTTTAAAAATTGTTTACAGTGAAAAGGGAAAAGCAACCATCTCTGTAAAATGCCATCAACTATATCCAGATACATTTAGCTGTCAAAATTATGATAGATACACAAGAGCCCACAATGTTGTGTTAAAGGAAAAGAGAAGAATCAAGATAAAAACAATGATGCAATGGTGTATCAATTCAAATTCCATTAAGGAGTATGTTTTCTAATTCCTATGATCTATGAATTTAATGTGATTACTTTCTTGTTGACCATGGGTAACTATAACAATCAGTGAGTGCCTAATCAAACACAGGATTTCATTCATGATGTAATAAAGCAACTGATTCAGACAGCCTTTTTCCAATATTCAGTCTTACTCAACAGCAGTACATCTCTATATATACTATATATTGAATGATGGTTATGAAGCCTCTCACTTATCAAAACACCAGTTGACAAATCCGTAGGACAAGCTGTCCTTTGTTCCCGAGTCTGAAGTGTGCAGGCAAACCCGGCACTCCACCGTGTTCTGGCATGATGAAATGGTATAACAGAGAACCAGTTCAAGGGTGTGGAGAGTGAGATGCTGGGGAACGAGGAACGCTTTTACACAGAGCACAAGAGGTCACACGGGGGACCCTCACGCGCTCTCCACCTTGCTCCGTAACGACACGGCGAAGGAGCGGCACAGCATCTGTCAATTTATCATGAATGGGAGCTCGGCATCCAGCTGCGACAAATATCAATACTCCCAAGAACCGGCAGGAATGTTCTATTTCTTTTGTACTCCTGCAATCCACAGTAACATGCTCAAGTGCTGCTTTTTTTTTACATAGAGCATCTTAATAAATCAATTTGACCATGGCTACTGGACACTCCCCCTGGTGATCCCACACTTCTATCTGGATATATTAATGAATAAAGCATTTTATTTTACAGCTCACTATAATTTTTAATGGGTGGGAGACCATGCCTAAAATTTAAGGACTTGTTTGAGGAAGCTACCAAGTGCTTAGACTCTTTGACTCAACATGATATTACGCTAGTGGATTTATTTAGACTTAATGACTCATCCCGTTAAGCCAGTGTTCCAGAGTATGAATGGACCCTCTGGTCTGGTATCAGATTCAGACTGTGCCAGGCTGATTGCAGCCAGCAGTCCCTCCAGGATGACATATAATTGGCTGTGGCTTCTCTTGAGCTGGACAAATGTAGGTCACGGAGGATGCAGTATTACTTTATTGGAAATTGGTAGTCAGTGTTAGAGTTAGCTAGTGTTATGATAGCAGGATGAAAGTGAGCCGACTATGAAAGGGAGATCTTACTAGATTGGGGGGACAGCTGTGAAATTCAACACTGCACAGACATGAGACACAATAGTGATGAAAGATGTTCAGTGAAAAGAGTAATTGTAACACACAGGGTGGAGACCTCTTATTCTGCCACAATGTTTAATTAAAACCTGGTTCTCTCCAAAAACACCCACTCAGAAGTAAATCAAAGCTTAAAATACAGTATATATTGATCAATCAATTGGTTAAGTATCAGAAAATGGAAAAAAAGAGTTTATGATAGCTTTATGAACAGTAAACAGATCAAAACATGTTATCATGTTAGTTAACACATTAACCTTGTTAATGCTGTTCAATCACTACTCTAATCACTAACACACAAACGTAGCTGCTGTAAAACAAAGGAAAGTACATTAGTTTAGCTGTGACAGTTTGTATGTTCTACCCTAGAAAAAAAATGAAAACATCCAGTCAATTCACCAGAGAATTTGGATCAAATGAAACACAACCAGCCTAGATTTTAGTCTTCTATCTTGGTGGCATGAAAGAGCTAGCTATGCTATGTGAATGCAGAAATACTTTATAAAACTGTTCAGGAAAAGATAACAGCAGTTGGCCTTAACTTCACTTTTCTAGAGTTTGGCCTCAAATGCACCATCGTCTGATTATCAACACCTTCCACCAATAAGAAAACAGTGGAGTTAGCGGAGCTGAAACAGACCAGTAGAGGTTGACCCAGCTGGTCACCTGACTGTATATATGTTAGCTAATTCTCCAATGATTAAATTGATTGATTAAAGGTGATCAGGGGTGCTACTACCACACACTTTGTGCCTGGCTTAATGGAGGCATAGTTCCTGGCTACAAAAAATGAATGGAAGTTCACTCAGTCACACTGCTATGCTAATTATGTCAAATATTTAACTCAGTTTGAAGTTATTACTGTTTGTATCTTCATATGAGTACAGAATGGGCATATTTATTATATCCTGATTTCATTTCAGAGCCATATTTTCAATACTATTTTGATATAGTATAATGGTCTGTTTATAATACAAGCTAGCTGCCCAAAGTAGCTTTGCTTCATGGTTAGCATATGCTATGACCAGTACAATTTGTATTTGAAATTGATTTATTTGAGATGACATCATGAATGCTACACTTGCAGAGGATGCTAAAGGGGATGATACAGCAAAACTACTGGATGCCAAATGCAGTGTGCGCATAGCTGGAATTCAACTTCTGCTGGAACTGCAGAACGGCACATCTTTGCAGCCATTTAAGTGGACAGTAATTTTGTAGAGGTAATGTATATGTGTTTTTGGCTTTTGTAAAGTTCTGAACTACCTCCAATGAAAACGAATGACTGTCTGACTTCCACCATATTGTGCCGTATGCAGTCTTCCTGTCATACATAGCCAATCCCACAACAGGCTCCGGCAAAACCCTGCACACCAATTGGTCAGTCTGACATACATGTGTATATCTCTCAGCAAAATATGAACGTTTTCACTCAAGGTGTTCCAGAATCATTAAATCATGGAGATTAAGACAACCACGAAATACTTTATGGCCTAGAGTATCTGTGGATAACCCCATGATGCTAGATGCTATTGATTGCCATTCAAAGTGAATCCTTAATACGTGACGATTCCAATGTCTTCTAAATGACATTGCTACTCCTTTGCATTCAAAGGTTACAGACCATAGAAGTGAAGAACATGCTCCCGTTGACCTATCCGCCCACCTGTTGGTCAGCCTGGCATGCAACTCACATGAATGACATTTTCTTCCAAAGCGTCTCAGAATGATCTGTTTATGATGAGCACAGCGTTTTATAAATGCTGTTTCTCCTCTGTAGGCTGCTCAAAAGCTAGGTACCAAAAAGCTTATTTATTTCTAATCTAACAGTATACAATTTAATCCTGTCTGCTTGATGCGCACAAACACAACTGACATTACACTTTAACACTACACTATTTCAATGAAATAGCATCCGTCTGAGTGTGCACTGCTCTTCTAAGGGTGTACTCTCTCACCACAATATTACTTTTTGATGGTTTTGTCAACTGAGATTAACTTCTAGCGTGCACCATGTATTATAATGAAGGAACTGGTAGGCCAGGTTGTTCAGAATTCAGTGACATGCAAACATTTGATGTACTATTAAGGTATCTATAACTACAAATAGACAACTAAAAATAATCAAGTTGATCAAAAAAAAAAAAAAAACATAGGCTGAGCACTCATGAATCATATCTTCAATACAGTGATTACAAAAATTCACTCATTACGAATCGCTGATTATTGTTTTATTGCTGCTTATTGTCTTTTTTCCATCTCCATTATATTGTTATAATTTACGCTATACCTGCCACTTAAACTAATAAAACTTTAGAGGAGAAATAGGTGTGTGTAGGCATTTTGCATAATTTCAGTATTCTTCCCAATGAACACATTAAAATGACGCATGTGGCATCTGTATGCGTTACAACTAGCAGTGTCATCACGTGTTAGAGATAATTGCGCTGGAAAATTGCGGAGCCGATTGTAAGAATACAAAGTGACATATTTCATCGAGTAGTGGAGGTAATATCAAAAATAAGGGCACTGTACGTTTCTGCCTTCTCCCCAAGAGATGCATCGAGTCTATCATAATGAACATATACTCTTGGAGAATGAGGACTGACGTCAGATAGCAGCTTTAAATATTTATCAGAAGCTCTGTACTGCCGCTGACATTCTTGGGAACTTTGACAATCCAAAGCGTGAGCTGAAACACATCACGGCGGCTCTGAGGATTTACCGAACCACTTTTGTTGCGAACAATGAGGCGCAAACTAAACAACACTTTCCAGGAGGCAAAATGTACCACAGTGCTGCACCTTTTGTAATTAGGAATTTTAAACATTAATTTACAGATATTTAGGAATTTACCGGCTTTGACACGGTTCAGATATATCAGACCATGGATGAACAGGATTTTTCTTGATTGCAGGAAACCGAACCGGCATTGCAGTGTTTTTGTTCGATCATAATAATTCACGCTTCAGTTGTAACTGCTCCGTCTAATTAAAATGCAATAACTAAATTGTTTTGTTATTATTAATTTTATTCACTGTACCTACAGTAAATATTCAGAGGAAAAAATCGATTTAGCAGTCTCTGGACTGTTTGAGAAGAATGTGTTCACCACTTCAAAGTGGTTCTAATTCATTAAATCTTTCGTTTTAGCAATATTGTCAGTTTTATACGTCCATGTCTCGGAATTGTACATTATCATATACATGCTCACGGAAACCCAAGAAATCGGATAAAGGTCCACAACGAAAAACATGCAGCCTCTTATTCCATGGAGACATGGCATATAGGTTTATCACCAGCCGAGTCGTGCCATCTTCAAATCGGCTTAACAGAAGATTTCTTTTCATATCCACGCTGTCTTTATCCTTATCGTATTTATGCTACAGCGTCCTATTCTGCTCCGAAACCATTATGCAAAGTCAAACTACTGAAGAGCACCGGTGCGTCCTTTTCCAGTACGTCGGGAGCAAAAAACTTCTACAAAAATCACATTACTGCACTTTTCCAGCTGAAGGCAAACAGCTCCAGGATGAACCAACAAAAGAGGGTCAGATCCGACGAGGGAAAAGCCTAGCTTCCAACCAAAGTAAACCTTCCCGGTCACTCAGCGCCCCGTTGCGAAATGCTAGGAGCTCCAACAATAAAACGGCTAGTCCCAAATATGGCAAAAAGAAGTTGCCGAAGGCACTCATTGTCGGCGTGAAGAAGGGGGGTACGAGGGCGGTCTTGGAGTTTATTAGGATCCATCCGGACGTGAGAGCGGTTGGGACGGAGCCGCATTTCTTTGACAGAAACTATGACAGGGGCTTAGATTGGTACAGGTAAGATACATCACCGTGTCTCGGTTTGAGTTCCACATTCTTAGAAACAAGCCCCTCTTTCTCACTGTAAGTTGTGTATGTTTACAGTTAAGTGCGCGTAACTATAATATGTATATTATATTGGAAAATCGAAATTAGATGCTTTTAGGGTGATGAAATCTATGTGTACAGTCACTGTTCTGCAGAAAGAAATTAGGTGGGATCCCTAAGTTCTTTGAATCACGTCACATGACCATTCAAGGGTTAAATATTATTTCAAAACTACCACATTACGGTTGGGAACTGGCGGTCCCTGAGAAACAAAGATGTCACAATAATATATTGCCTTCTAATAGCGTCTGTATTTATAATTAATCATTATTATATATGAATGGAAGATATGAATGAGTTTACCAAATCCACCCCCGACTTTGAAGCTGAGCACAGCCATGCGTAGAGCTGGCGTTACTTGGAGAGTGGGGTTCAATATTGCTTCCGTAGTATTATCCAAAACACTCTGACTCAGAGTGAAATACAGTCTGGTCGTCTTAATCAGACATAGCTTGTATGGAGGTAGCTATGATGTTTATTCTGGAATGATTTTACTCAAATATGCAGTTTTACGACTGGGGTGGAGAAGACTACAAAATGGTTGATGGTGTCAACACCAGTTCTTTGCTGTGTAATCGTAAAAAATAAAAACAATGCAAAGTCCCTGTCAAATGATCTGTTAAGACACCGAGACCAAAAAAAAAGGTATGTATGCTTTTAGTTGAGTATGGAAAATCAGTTTTGTTAAAATTAATTTGGCCGAATCCCCTTGCAATAGAATATGATGGGATACCTCTTTACTTATTGAAGATCCCAAAGCTCAATAATTTTAACACACAGATGTTTTCAGTGGAAATTTTGTATGGAGCGCATCCAAACGCATGGACAACTTATACAACAACCACGGAGCTGAGGCGATTCCAAAGAGAGTGAAACGATGCGAACTCTGCTAACAATAATTCATATTCAGAATTGAAAATGTAATATAGTTGACAATATTTCAGTAAGGGAAATATAGTGTAGGACTGTGAAATGTTTGCGTTTTCTTTGAGATCGACGGCGAAAGAAGAACGAAACCGAGTGAGTTATTGCAACACTAACACGCTACATTCGTTAATGCTTGCTAATTGCATTTTATCCTGGAGCTAAAACAATCACTCAACGGTACCTGTGCTCGCACCAATCAAAACGTGCAGTTTGCCATGAAAGGTTGTATCATGTGATCTTAGCAAGCTCACGTGGTGTAGTAGGCAGAAACTTTAATTTATCCAAATCCTCACCAAATCGATTTTAATATAGTCAGTGTTCATTTTAACTGTTACCATTTCAAGTCCTCCATTCTTAATTCATAATGCTTAAAATATTTTTCCATAATAATCTGACCAGAATAATTAAAAGTATATTCTAATTTTATGACATATAATTGCCCTGAAAGCATATTTTCCTCCTGTCCTTGCTCTATTTGCATTATCCATATGTACAAACGATGGGTCAATGGACCTAATGTAATACTACATTGTTGGGCAAATCATTTAAGATTTTTTTGTTCTTACATTCGCACTAAGGTAAGTGCAATTACTTCTTGTAGTGTAAAGTGACATTAAATAACAGACATCTTGGATGGCATATAAAGATATTCGCTGGTATGTGGTGTGGTGCAGTGGCAGGCGTGGCCACTAAGCCAAGAGGTGAGTAGAGGAAATAGACAAGATGTAAGCAAAAACTGGCCAACTGCCTTTTATTAATCCCTTTTTAGGGGTAGTAAAACAAAACACAAGGAAGAAAACAGACAAACCAGCGCTGCCAAGGGTAAAACACAATCAGAAGCCCCAAAGTTGCTTTAAATATGTGGCCTAATTGAAGGCAAGTGCTAGCATCTGGTTTGATTAGCAATCATCCTGGTTTGATCAGCAATCATGAAGCCGCCTGTTTGTTAAGCCACTGCTGTTCGAGTTCCTGCAGTCTCTCCAGGCTGAGGGAGAAAAAGGAACTGACAGCAGTCCAAGAGGAGGAGAAGAGGAGCTTGCTCCTCCCTCCACCTCTCCCGGCAGCAAAGTGGAATCGTCTTGATTAAAGAGTGAAGAAATTTGCTTTTATGTGACATAAATGAAAATATGTCAAAAATGATTAAAAAAACAGTATGCTGTTGCATAGTGTACTGAAGAAAATATTGTGGCGAAGTAGGACTTGTCTAGTGGCTGTGTATGTTTTTGTGTTAATTTAATTGGTTTGCCCGGTATCCAATGTTTACATAGTCATGGATGTGAATTTACTGCAATTGTGACTTTATTTTGGTTGTTGACAAGAGTGTTCTGTTTGGTAATGAGCTCTCAAGGTTACATAGCCAGTAAAAATTTCAGGACTCTGTTATTGGTCCAACTTGTGTGGCCAAAGACATTAAAAATGAATTGTCTTTATCCTTTTTCCATTGAAAGAAGAGAGAGTTTTCAAGGGGAGTGAGTTTCCTAAAAAGCTTCATATCGAAACCAGATTGCATTTTTAATGCCTTGCTAATGTGTATGATTAAGGGAGGCATTTCTTCATTAAAATTACAGACAGAAGCCTGACTTACCAAAGCATTTAGTACATGAAAAATTGTAATTTCTGGTGCAAAAAGGCTAAGAATGTGATTGGTTGAGGTAGTTCATTTGCTCCAATCACAAATCATGTTACTTAAATTTCATATTGCAGTGTGCTAACCCTTGGTGGGCTAGGCAGTCAGATACTAGTTGTTTATCGGCCAATTGCTGTCCTCTTACTGTTTCCACATGAACCATCCATCACTCACTTTATACTCAACAGCCCTATGTATCCTTATACCAAGAACTTTCCAAAATCAGTACATTTCAGTGTCTCCAAAAAAGAGACAAACATGAGATGGTTAGCATTTTCTAAATGGTCAGTCATGGTGTAAAGGTCATTCTTACAGTTTATGCCAATATTGATTATGGCCCACCCGCTACAGTTCACAGTATCACAGTAAGTTCAGAGTCAAATCCAAAAAGTATGAGTTACCCAGCCTGTAAGTTATCAGGGGGTGATTTATTGTGGGTGGAGTTGTAGTATACAGGTAGGTAATATAAAATAGCTACTGTGTCAGTTTATTTCTGCTTATGGGCATTTACTGTAAGGTAGGAGATGTACTACATTTGCTATTACTAGCATCTACCAATCTGTACATCCCCTAGATTTTGTCAGTCACACCATCAGTTTGTCCAGACATAGTTTTTGATACCTGGTCAAGTTACCCTTAAATTGATTTTTTTTAAGATGACTTTTGCTGATAATTATCTGGCAGTTTCATAATGAAAAATATTCATAAACACCCTGAAGATCTTAAGTGTAATAAAAAAAATCGTTTAGAGTCTTAATTTTGATTTTCGGATTGTGAGACCTAAAGCAGAATTAATAACAAGGGTCAACTAAGATTATCTGTTTTTCACGTTTTAAACAGCACTCAATACCTGATCTTTGTTATTTTCGGTATACTTAGTGTGAGGGATGTTGGTACTGTTGTATACAGCTTCATTTTCCTACCAGTTTTCTCATTGTACACACATACATTTGTTCAACTGATGAACAATGAGAATATATTGTAACTTCAGCATGATGATAAAGGGAAATCTTACATCCAACAATGCCCACGATGCCACATGTGAACAATATTATGTAGATAATATGTACAGGAAGAAGCCATTTGAGACCAATATGTTCATTGATGATATATCTATATACCTTTGCAAATACCACCTTTTTGCATAGGTGTATATGATGATCATTTATGCTACTTTTTAATGTTTATGTTGTACATTTATATTAGCTATCAGGAGGTGCCAACCATGGTTTCCAGTTTTCTGTATTGCTACCCAACAAATCCTTACTGTTTGGATTGTAGTTATGCAAGGTGCACCATGAGAACTTGGAGGAGACATTTTCTGCAAAACAAGACACAAAGAATAGTAGATAGCAGTTCAAAACCCCTACACAAAGGACTGCATTGGTATTACTGGAACATATATGCAAGTTCCCAAGGCTATCCTGGCAACTTTCGTCTTAAGTGGACAGAGAATTGCGGTGGCAAACATTTACAAAGGAACCTTACAATGCAGCACTTTCCCATGCTCAGCACCGTCGTGCTGATATCGCAAGGGCCCGGATACATTTACAATGCATAGGGGAGAATACCCAGAGTTAAAACGGACCCGTAACCCTGCGTTCAGCGTTCGTGTCTGACATCAAAGCAGCAAGCCTGGCGAGGAAGCATTATCTTTCTTTAATGCAGGAGGGTTGTACCGACCACAGCATGCCTGAAGGCAGATTAGATTCAAATTAATAATTTAGAACACAGGGAGAGATATATAGGCAATACTTAACTGTTCTAATATTAGATGTCGTTTAAGTATTTCTGAAGTTCGTGGTGTTGTTTAAGGGTGCAGTTTCAGTCCCCGAGTAGTTGAGGTGTGCGTCAAAAATCAGTAGCTTGATTGTAAGTCAAAGATACAAAATGCATTTGATACTGAAACAAGCAAATGATTAATTTAAGCACTATGCTAGCCCATATAGTAGAGTCAGTATGTCTCCTCTGCCAGTTTGGAATGCCTTTCAGTTGTGTGCATCCAATTGCTGCCGTATCCCGTGTCAATCAGGGAGGGTGGAACCACCTCTGCTCTTTTTGGGTGTGAAATTAAACCAGTCGTTTTGAAAGGAAATTTCAAACAAGGCCTAATCAAGGGCAGAGGCAGTCGCCCCAGTGGGGCAGCGGACAGCAGCATCGCTGTGGCTTTTGGCTGAGTGCCCCCTCTCAAACTGACACAATTTAGAACGGGGCAGGGGGGCATCATGCCAGTGGGATAACCGGCTGGGGATAACGGACCTGCCAGAGAACCATTTTTTGGCAAAGTCACCCTCTTAGTTGTAAAGAATTTTTTTTAAAAAAAGTACGGGGTGGTATAATTTTAAGTGCTCTTTTCGCCCTGCCCCTAAAATCTTTGTCTTTGCATACTGCTGGTACAGACTTTCACATGCCCATAAAGTCTACGACAAATTGTGAATCTTTTGTTAGAATCTATGACTACAGTTACCATTGGCACAGTTGGATCTGACATGGATCCTGGATACTCCACTAAGAGCAAGTGCCCTTGGGGAAAATGACGATAGTTACCATAAAGAGCCAGTGACTCCAGTTATCTGGATAGTGACTTCATTGGCTGTAGCAAAAAAGACATTTTTCATTGGCTCAGACAAGTCATTGATTGACAGAGAGCTCCACCCTAAATACATTTCATGGAACTTTATTTCAGTCATCATTAATGCCAGCTTGCCCCCTCCCAAGCTGGTATGTACTCTGTTCATAATGACTCTTTTTAATTATTTCCATGGTGTATTTCAGAGCGGTTTATAGTTTATGGTTTAAACATTGCTTAAGACAGGATGTTTGTTGGGCTTGGGGTAAGTGCCTTGCCTAAATAAAACAAGTACGGCTGCAAATGGAATCCCGACTGGCGGTACTACTACATACGCTTCCCCAGATAGCAGCTCTACGCTTCCTATTCCTTGGGGAAGAATGGATCCTCATTTTTTATTAATGGTTTATGTTCTAGCCATCAAATCATCACATATGAACACAATCATTTACTATATATGACAACGTACGGAACTGTAATTCGTATAAAAATGGGACCTGCCTCCATTATATTAAACTATGTACATCAAAATGTCTGCAATTCGGGCCATGTAATCCAACCAACATGTTTGGATTCACAATGATGCACAGGATTATAGATAGTGGCCTGGATGAAATGTAGTGCAATTTGCAATATGTGATATTGTTTTCATAGATTTTTCCCTCCTCTGTTCTTTACAAGACTGTGATTACTGTGTCAACCCCTGGACCCTAATGTATGCTGACTTGAGATATTTAAAGTGTCGTCGATAAGATTTAGAGAAAACAACACTGTAAACCGCTCATATGAATCTTAATTCCGCTGAGAGGATGCTGGTTATTGGGAAGCAGAGAATTATCCATGTGCTCATCAGTCTTTGTTAGTGTGATTCACGTGTGTTTTAATGGTAACAGAAGTAATTCAGGATTAGAATTTATACTTTACCCAAGTTTTGGATTGTGTGTGTGTGTGTGTGAGTGCGTGTTTGTGTGTGTGCGTGTGTGTGTGTCTGTGTGTGATATATGATGTACAGGTATTTTCTAAGGTATGAGAGAAACTCGTATGAGGACTTAGCACAGTCATAACTTCTTACGAGCACAGCATTATACAAAAAAGATTGCCAGGAGAATATATAAATATTACAAGACTGTGACAGTAATTGTTATTGTTATATTGCTGTTTTGCCGGTGGCATAATGACCATCTTTATATGCATCTTAACCTTATACTAGTTTTTATTATGTGGTCATAATGGTTATTTATGCTTACAATACTTATGGTCATTGGTGATGAAAAAGGCATGAATAGTGAATAACTAAACAGCAGCTTAGCTCAGAGTACACAGAGTCATGCTGTGAGTGATAGTGTGATTTTTTTGCTCTTTTCATCTTTTACAGTTATTGGCGTAGATAATGTAAACCTTTATGACACGTTTGAGTACATAATTCAGTATCCACAGAAATGTTTGACCGTGTTTTGATATCTATGGTCAGACGAAACTGGCTGGTTATCTCATTGACTGGATGTGTGCGTAATCATGCTTGTAAATGTACATATAATAAAATATTGTGTTTTAATTTGATCAAAGTCTGTTAATTAGTATGTTGTTGAATTGAAATTTGTAGAATTGTAATTTGGAATGTATAATTTGGAAAGTCATTCTTTGATAACTGGAGTTTTTATGTGCATTAGTATTCTGAAAACACGCTTACGCTAGGTATGGTGCAATCCATATAAAAACATAATGTACATTGTGACACAGTCAGTTACTGTACAAGCATTCCTGAAAAGTGAAGCACACATAGGAATTTAGAGTTTTGGAACAGAATCAGGCAGGGAATAAGACGGAAAACAGTAGATAAAGCATGTTCTAACTGTAACTGACTTCAAAAAGGCCTGAAAAAGAACTGGAATATCAAACTATGTTTTATTTCATGGAAAAATGGCTTATTTCTGTTATTTTTTCCTGATTATTTCACAGCTCTCGGAAGTATAGAAAATGTTCTCTTATCAGACATTCTTTGAGACAGTGGCACATTACTCTGTAAAACTCGCTGCTGCTGCCAGGGTTGGATCTCTGGAGTCGGAGGCTGGTGGGAGTTTTCTCAGTGGAGGTGCACAGTGCGACACAGTGAGTCACCTCCTCGCCTTTCGAGTGCGTTGACAGCTTACAGGAAGCGACAGGAATAAACAGGTCCGCTGTGCAATTTGGCGCAGCGCAGGGCCGCGAGGAGATGCAATAAGAAAGCGTTTACGAGGCAGCATCGCAGCATCGCAGCCTCGCTGCCCTACGACACCCCCCCCCCCCCCAACTCCGCCCCGCCTCCCCAAAGGGGAAAGAGCTGCTGTGTCTCCATGCAGCACCATCATAGCAAACTGCCAGTAATTGGAAAGGACAGCCCTTCAAAACGGTATCAGCAGAAACCACATTCTGTACTGTAGCATAGCATCATATTATAACTCAGTGTGCGATGGTCGCTTAATATTAAGATCAACTAATGGTTACAGCCTTGACTGGACAATGAAGTGAGCACCAAAGACTAATCTTGTTTCATTTTCCTTTCAGAATCCTGGTGTTGTCATGTCAGTCTATAGCAGTTCGAGTAGGGGATGGGGGAGGAGGGTTCTCCTAAACAAAACTGTACAACACTGATGTCATTTTAATGTTCGTAGCCTGAATACAAGTTCTGTTTTTTTTAGGGGGTGGGGTGGGGGTTCAAAAATCTAATTTTGCTCACCAGAATTATGTCTACCTGCAAAGAATCAAACTATAGCCTACTTTTCAAAGGGATTGCTTTCTTCCCTCGTACTTCATACAGCAATTATAATGACTTTCAGTGGCTGCTTAATTAAAGTTCTGCTCAGTGAACGGCTGAACTGAAAAAGGAAAAAGTCCAGAGTAATGTCCTTGCATGCAGAGTTCCAAGTGCGTGCTGTCTAAAGTAAAATTCTGGAAACACGATATTTCTGAATTAATTCACTGTTTGTTTCCTCAAGTGATAATTAAACTTTTTAAAGCAGCGCAATTACTGTCATTTCATGGTGTTTTCGAAAGCAAAGCATGAGACAAGGTGCTAATTAAACTTTTAAAGGCAACCAGAACTCATAAAACATTTACACTTACAGTCTAAAATAAAAAAAGATGAGCTATTGTAGCTGTACCTCCTTCAGAAAGATCTAACTAGATCTAGAAATTAAGTGAGTATAAATATAAATCCCTTGCAGAATTGAAATGAGTTTTGCTATTCAAGTCTGCTTCGAGGTTGCTTTTGAGTGTGTTTTTGTTTGCAATGTATAGTGGGGCTGCAGTGTAGCATAATAGTTAGGCAACTGTTAGGCAGCCATTTCATTATCCAGGCAAGGCACTGCTGTCGTACCTCAGATCAAGGTGCTTAAACTATAGTGTAAATATCCAGCTTGATTTATGTAAACCGTGTGATTTACTCCAGATAAGAGCATCAGCTAAATGCCTTACCTAAGTGCTAATACAGGGGGTCCTCGACTTACGAACGAGTTCCGTTCTTACAACATGTCGTAAGCCGACGTAAATCGGAATTTATACCTAAATTATACCTAAATTAACACCTTAAGTCACTCACACTGTACACACAACACTTGAAGGACATACAAAATACTGTTTAATAATTAAATGAAACAGTCGTAAAAAAAGAGAGAACAATTCCTTACCTTACCACATTTCTGTGGTCGTATTTACGAACCGAACCGCTTAAGTCAAAACTAGGTATTTTAAGTAATTTATGGGAGTGCGTCGTAACCACGAAATGACGTAACTCGAGACCGTCGTAACCCGAGGACCTCCTGTATACAGTACCGTCACTAGACTAAAGTATCCTTTATGTATGACTAATGTAATGATGCATTGAACTTTATGTTCCAAACGTCAGATTAAATATTCAGAGAAGACTCTCTTGTCTGTGACTGCGATGCACGTATGAGTTCACTGATATTAGAAAGCCAGTTCTGTTTCTTACATTTAGCCGCAGCAAATTATTTCAGTTGGGAAATTCATAGGTTCAACATTAAGATTGAACGTAATAAAAAGGTGTATTTTGCACTGCATCTAAGATGTTTCATTAGCTAACAGCAGCTTGACCATATCTATTGACTGAAATTGCTATAAAGTTGGCTACTTATTATAATTACACAAATTACAGGAAGGACGGAGATTTTTGGATAGCATTTAGATATTGCTGTGCGTTCTTGTGTCTCTGCAACACTTACTGTATCATTTCAGACGGAGGGGACATTTTGTTTTATAGCTCTGTCTGAACAGATCCACATCCTTTAACCTTTGCAATGCAAGCAAATCTTTAAAGATGTAGCTCATTGTGACATTGGTTCAACCAGGTTTACTTTCAATTAGTTTACTTCACCGTTTTTGCTGCCTCTGAAGGTCCTCGACACCCTCATTCTCTAAAGAGGAACAGAGAACATGCGTATATCATTCACTTCCCAAGAAAATGACATTACAACATTCATAAGATAATTTGTAAGCACTACATGGATTTGACCACCCTTGTTTATGACTGACATGGTTGACAGAGAGGACCTCAGTGACTTTGAATGAAGTGTGTTTGTCGCGGTGCCTCTTTGTTCAAGCTTCAGGGACCAAGACAGCCTAACACCCCGCTATAAGTGACTTTACATTGCTGTTTCTATTTTTCTGGTTCAGTACTTGCACAGCATTCTTCAACGCGGAGGAAAAAAAAACCTCGCAAAATGGCTCCCTGCTGGAAAGCTGTGAAAGTTATCAAGATTTGATATCCTTTATCCCACCTTATGTATTTCAATAAAGACTTGATAAGTCCCTTGTAGCTCATTATGGCACAAAAGAACACCGTATATTCACTTAACACCAGTTGTGACTGAGACCTTAGTCCCAGGTGTCACCAGAATTGAGATCATGTCTAACGTATAAATAGCCTATGACAGGTTATTATATTTCTTTGTATTTCTCTGACTCAGCTGGATAGCAGATTCTACAAAGGAAATGTGTTCACATACAGGACAAATAGGCTGATGGCTACACTTTGGTAATTACTCCCTGGGCCATAATAATAATATCTTATTGCGAAAATGTAGGAAAGCAAATGTGCGGGACCTGTTTTGCTTTTCCCTGGCAGAATGAAATTTTAATAAGTGCGTTGAGTAAATATTTTAATGCTCAGTCCCAAAGCCCACGGGCTCTTCTAGTGTGCTAAAATGTGCATGCTCTACTGATCTCTCCTTGTTGGGGAATATGTACTGACGCTAGGCAAACTAGTACAAGACATCAGTCAGAGGATATGTTCCTTCTCAGCATGTTGTCTCTGCCCACACTCAAAGTCTATAACAAAGACCTCAGCACTTTGCGCTATCATGGGTTGTACTGAAGATGATTTTTCATTGTGCTTTAGGCACTCTAGGTAAGCATACAGCAAGGGAAGCTAATCTGCGGTAGCTTTGGTTCCCAAGAACACTGCCGTGCCCTTGACCTGCGTCGATGGATCATATGTTTGTCAATGTTTACGTAGCGACGTTTACGGCGTGCATTCTCCAGTGTAGGGGTTTTTATATGCTGGATGTTGTGGTGTTCAAAGGGAGGGACGTTCCCTCTGGCCTATTGGTTTCTGCTTGGGGCTGCTACTTTGTAAAATAATTGAGATCACAGCGTATACAGGGTTTGTGGGGCTCCACCGTGGGTCAAATTATGTACAAAATCAGTTTCATGATTTTCAGACTCATAAAAAATTCAAATGTCGTTGATTACAGTGCACATTTTATTCATTGAAAAACTGGCTCCGAATCCTGAAGTGTTACGAAAAAAGAAAAGTTCTGAGCTGTGAAAACACTTGCTACACGGCAGGTTTTAGGTCTGCCAATCTCCATTTACCTATAGAAGCAGTTGTTGGAATCTAACCTTGTGCCACAAATTGCCATCTTCTGAGGTTCAAAGCCCAATACAAAATGTAATCACTTCCTATCCTTTCTGCAACATATCTTTTGGATTTTAAATCATCTTTATCTTTCTCATCCAAAATAGGATACAGTAAAACCAACCAAAGCATGTTCTATTATTGCAGATGTGCTGTGACCTGTATTATTGTATGAAGCATGACTGTTCTGTGCGGTGAGTCTCACAAAATGTCTTCTGTCAAAAAACGAAAGCATAGCCATGCAGCTAGGACAGTAATGGAAATTAGCAGTGAGGGCGTTTGGGTTGACTTCACTGCTCTATGGAGATCTCTCCACACCGCCCCCTCTGTCTCCTTCTCACCCTCGCTTCCCTGGCCTCTCTGTGTCCCGGTCTGGGCACTGGAGACCCACCCTGGCGCAACATTTTTAACAGGCTCACCTCGGGGAGATGTAATGGACCCGTGTAAAACTCTCCCAAACTGCAGATGTCTATGCCGACCTCGGTCAGTCGGGTAGCGTCGGGGGACCCCGTATTTCACAGCAGTCACACAGACGAGCCCGCTGAATTTTCTACATTAGATTAACCGTGTAGGTGGTGTGAATTGTAGGACAGGGACGGAGAAAGCTCCCAGCATGCTCTGAGATCCATCATGTTGTCAGGTTCGCTGGGGCTAGCCGAAATGTGAAATGAATCTGGAGAACTGAGATTGGGATCCCTAATCGACCCACACAAAATGATGTCAGAAGCTAGCCTCTGCACTCGGACAAAATGCAGCAGGATATAGAACAATATTGAGGGAATAATACATATTTCCACAATGCTGCACGTTTTAAAATGATCCCGTTAGTTATACTCCCTATGTGGGACATCTCAAAAAGTGTCTCTCCTTTTTACATATATTACAGTTCCCCATTTGCTATGTCTTTTTAAAGCATTTTAATGAATGCGAAAGCTAGATTCAGCCCCCACAGAAGGCATGAGAATTTCATAGTCTTGTTAACAGTCCCAGATATGTGCATACATGTAAACCTTTATTATGAGATAAGAAAACCCACAGAGATTAAAACCACAGATACGCACAAAACGTCAGATTAATCTCCATAGATGACTGCTAATGGCCTTGTTTTATGGTTGTTATTTTGCTTTGTCTTTTGTTTGTTTCAGGATGGGAGGGCCCGTGTTTTCTTGTCAGGGATTAATTAGCCAAGGACACTCAGGTCCGTATTAAATGCAGGGAGCGTTGGAGCTGCTAGGACAGAATGTTAACGAGCGGGTTCTGTCTGCTCTGGTTTGTATCAGCCCTAATGAGAACCTGCCGGAGCAGGAGACACGTGCGCTTGCTGATATAGATGTGAAACCCCAGACAGCTAAGTCCCAGTCTCATCTTTGGTCAAAGACATTTCTCCAGCATTGATGAAGCCCCCATGGTAAATACGTAGCTCAGCAATATTACACTGCAAAGTTCCTGTCCGTTCCATTTAGATTAAGTCAGTCCAGCAGATGATGTATAATTCATAGATTGAAAATACTTATATGAAATTATATTGAAATGTTTTTTTCAATTAATGAATTGTATTTCAGTTCATTTTGTAAATATAATCTAAATGAAATTGAGTCCAGCCTTGGTATGCAGTGTATGATTCTCATATTAATAAACGACAATGAGATCATATTTTTTATTTTGCTTTGAATCAAGTTCAGTCTGGATATATTACTTAAATGACTGATACTACGAACATTAATAGAGGGTACAACGGTGCAACACCTATGTACCATGAGTGGAACCAGAAACCTGTATGTGACAAACTACTCTAACTCTCACCTTAACCATGTAAAGTTAGCATAACGGGGACTGAAATTGTAATCACAAGCAACATAGAATGAGAAACTACTGAAGCTGGGCTTGCTTCATCATGAATTGCCTCTGTTATCAGACCTAACCTCATCCACATTCATCTAATACTGCAGATACTGTTGGAGCATAGCCTTTAAATATTATGTATTAATTCTATTTGATATGCATTATTTGGTTATTTAATCCGGAATGCCTCGCATAACATTAGTAAAATTAGTAAGAGCAAAGTACACAAGCAGAAGCAACCAGCCAAAAATCCCCTGGCAACACAGAGCAGCAAATAACAGTATTCAATACGAGAGTTTCAGTGTCTCTAATTGCAGTCCATTATATCTCCTTTAGCTGACTTTAGAATCTAATACAGTATTAAATTGCCTCTGGAGATGGTGGGACCAGAAGGTCGGGCGTCACGTGGGTGTCTAGCAGACAGAGCAGTCACAGAAATGCATTTCAGAAAGAACCCTCTGGAAAAAAGAGGCAACAGATTTTCTGTTCTTGCTGTTAAAAGATGAATCAAGACCCTTCATCTCAGCCTTCAACGGCGGCAATGCTTGCACACTTCAATTCCTGTCTAACAATGAATAGTTTTCCAAACCGTTGAACTGTCCAACTGGTGGAGTGGAAATGAGTTAATCTGAATAGATAAAAAGAAAATATGCCAAATGTAATCCGATTGACAACAGATAATTTACAAAATACATATATAGAAGTATTGTAAGAACAAAATATGTCACTCAATCCCAGTAGTAATCTTACGCTCTCATATCTTTGGTGATTTGAGATCTTTGTACTCATGCTGTTCGAAGGGCTGGTGGAGACTGAGGGTGCAGCTTGTCTGTAGCTGGTTGAGTTTCCTTCTGCTTTTGCTTTATCGTGAAGGTGAGTCCCAGCCTGCTAGACAATGTCTCTTATGATCATGAATTCATCACAAAGGTGAGGTCTAGCTTTCTTTATGGCATCAAGAAGACAATATATGGCACTACTCCAATCAGTGATCACAAAAGCGAGAGCCCTGTCTCCATTACTTGTGGTAGAAGATTCTAAGTACATTACATTAAAGTCATTCAGGTGTCGCTTTTATCCAAAGCGACTTACAGCTGATTAGGCTAACCAAGGGCCAATCCCGCCTGAGAGCAATGTGGAGTTAAGGGCCTTGCTCAAGGCCCGACAGCAATGGTGTTCTTGCTGTGACTGGACTGGGGCTTGAACGGCCAACCTCAGGGGTTCCAGTCTCACGGGGGTAAGCCTCGAGGTCAAGGGGTGGTTTTGAAGTGACCTCCAAACCAGGAGTCCTTTGCCTGAGCCAAGCTGAAAGCAAAGACTGACCCCCCTGATTCAGCAGGCAGCCGAAGGCCTCCATCCAGCCACATCGCCAGCCTTTCCACAGCAGACAAAGCAAACCGCCCCTGCAGTGGACTAACTGGACCCTCGATACTGTCTCCACCAACCGACCAGACAAACCGAGTGTAACAGCATCAAACCATGAAAGATGTCAGAGCAGAGGATGACTATTGTGTTGGAGTGACTCACATATGATTAAAAGTGGTATCCAGGCATTGAAGTACAACTGCGGTCTTTCGCTTTCAGCTGTGATCACAGCGAGACGCAATCTACTTGGGTGGAAAAGCAATGGCTCATTTAATGTATGAGCCCCCTCCCCGTCTGCAATTTATGTTTATTGTCTCTGAATGAGTGCAGTACATTTTATCTCTGTTGGAGTCCATTTTATCCTCTATGGACTCATTCAAACTTTGTTGCAGGTAGACTAATGCAGAACATTCTGCTATGTTTCTCTTGTGTACTATTTTCAGTTTGAGAGAAAACTAAAGGGGGGGGGAATCATTTAAACTTCCCAACGGTTAGGTTCCGTCTCCGATGACTTGTTTATTCTGCTGCAAGTGACTTCTGAGGAGCATACTTTCCAAAATGGAGCAAAAATGACAGAGAAGGCCTCTCTGTAGCTGTTTCCTCCCAAGAGAGGTCCTTAATTTGTCACACAGTGTGGGATAGAGGTTTCCAATAGTGCCGCTTTAAAAACTCTATTCTTTTTTTTTAAGTCAGACTTGGGCTTTGTTTACCTTTGAACATTCATCATCCAATTCACAACCCCCCACCACCAAAACCAGTCTTGCTTCTTTGAATATATAAATCTCCATAACAGCAGAGTATGTTGCCTGACACTGGAGTATACTTCATAAGCAACTATACAGGCGTGGCTAGCGAATAAACAGCTGGGCTAATGCCATGCAAAGTTCTGAACATCCTTTAATACAGTATGTAAGCTGGGCAGAGCTGAGGATGGAAGCTGAGGAGGGCTTTAACGCGTAAGTATGTGTGAAGGTGGTGTATCATTACCTGTATTCGACAAGGACTTTCTTTCTTGAATTTTTGCTTTGCCATCATTTCATTATTTCTTTCATCTTTTAAAGCACTGAAGTACATTGAAGATTCAGCCTTTATTCAGCCATCTTTCTCCTTAGATGAAAAAAGTAGCATAATATCATATAAAAATTGAAGTATAGTACACAGTCATCAAAATTTAATTGTAATCATGTCCAAAGGCAAAGAGGTAAGTGCTTATACACTGTCATCCATTTCATTCAACCTCCAGCTTAATATGGTGTAGAGGTTAAGGAATGGGGCCTAGTAGCCTTGAGCAGAGTACTTAACGGGAATTATTTCAAAAAGTCCAACTAATGCATTGGTATTAGCATACAGATTATAAAAAGTAGAAAATACAAAATATTAAATATGTGAACTTTATATGTTCACTGACCATGTCTGTGATAAATGTAATGAAAATGTAACGTACCAGAGGCCTTTGAGCAGCATGTAGAGTAAAGACAAATATTTGTAGTGCAGTGGTGCATGCTGGGGTTCTTTGTATTTCCGTATTGGCAAGGTAATAATTGTCTTAAGGGGCAACTTGGTAAAAACTCTTCAGTCTTACTGCTCTTTACCAGCCTGTCCAGGCCAGGCAGATGTCTGTAACTTGTCAACATATGATGACCCTTCAACTGTGATTGTGATTGGTTGTCTCATATATGGTGTGAAAAATAAAAAATCCTATTGGATTGTGGGAGTGTTCAGATAGGGGCTGATAGTAAGTTTCAGTTTGGATGAGGGGAATATCAGAAAAAAATGCTTATTTCATACACCAACACCAAAAAACCTACAAATGAGAGTGTGACTCTGATACATACTGTTGTGTCATACACAAGGGCCATGTCTTCATTTCCTATTCTTGCAAGAAAACTTTTTAACAGGACAACCTACTTTCCATAACCCAGATTTTTCCAAAGGCATTCCTTTCATGTCAGACCTCTGTAGCACAGATAATTATGATTTATGAAAAGCATATGAAACATAGTAATTCTGTATTGCCTTCCATGAGTGCAGCCATACATGAGATGAAAAATTATAATTTTCTCTGTAACCCAAGGTGATCTGAAGTGCTATTACCACCAAACTATTCCTCTAGTGGTTTAATTTATTTTGTAAGAGTATTTTTTAATCCTTTAGTTGAGGTAGGTCAACTTCTATTTTCCAGTGATATCCTGGGGAACAAATGTGGGTAGGGATTGTAAGTGCTTGTCTAACCAATATGATATGAGGATTGTTTACATATGCATACAGACGTAGTGATATATTTTTAAGGAACGTAGTCCTTTTAAAGATCATTTCTTCGCTCATATTCTTTTCCTTCTATCAAGTTCTTTTCTTGGTTAATAGCATTCTTTCTTTTCAAAGTGTACAGCATGTTTTTATTTTGAAGAAATGGTTCAAATTGTTTAGGTTGGTATTACTTGTATGTATTTATTTTTGGCATTCAGTTACCACTGATACACGTGTTTAAGATGTGTGTCTGTGTAAGTTGACAGGGACTTCTGTTTTTGGCTCTTGGTTCCTGGCAGCTGCCAAATGTATATTTGAGTGACAATTTTATATGTAATGGTTATGGAGGTTTGTAATTTTTTGAATTGTATTTTGATGATACTCACAGTAAATTGAACCACAACCAGTCCCCAGGGATTCCAATTATTGAAGACTTGCTGTACTTATATAGTTATCCCCTTATTCCCCTGTGGGGTAATAATTTGGCTGTTTGAGATAACGCATCAAGCGATCTAAAATATGCTCCTATATTGTTTGCTTGTGTGTGTGTGGGTGTGTGTGTGTGAAGCATACTCATTAACAGTTTGCAGGGAACGTCTTCTCAAGGGCAAAGGTCAATATGAAGCTGAGGTACTTTCATGACTTTCCTTTCAGATTTCTGGTAGCTTTTAACATCAGCTTATCATAAAAAACTGAAGGCTACTATGAGGAGACTTTCACATACTTCCATTTCATATAAGATAGTAACATAACTGGATAAATACATAAATTAATTAAAACGATTACAGGTTATGGTTACATCTCCCTCATAGATCCTGCCCTTGCTGTGTAGGTAAGGTGGTGTGGAAAACATTGTCACAGAAAGCAGTTACATGCTACAAATGCTAATACTGTAATCACAATGTAGTGATGCAATGTGTTATTTTGATCCAGACACATTTAAACATTTGTAGCATAACTGTAGTTAAAGATATCCTCCCTGAGGGATCTTAGTCTTCAGAGGGTACACCTACTGCTGGATTGTCCCTGTTAATTAAAATTCTGCATTTCCTGTTTCACCAGCCTCTCCTCTTATGTCCAGTTTCCCCAATTTTCCTCTGATTTGTATATTGACCTCACATGGTTCATGTTACCAGCAAAACGGCCAATTCAATTAAGCCTTCAAAATCACCCCAAGCCATTTCAGCATTCTTAATTTAAACATTTTGAAAACTGTTTTTGGTCCATTCAAGATTGAGAGGCAAAATTTCAAACAGTCAGCAGAGGGTTAAATTCCTCTTCTTGAGTGGTTTAAATTCCCTTTTTTGAAAACTCTTTGAAGGGAGAAATGTAAAACAATGTAAAGAGAAAGAATATGGAATGAATGTGAATGCATTTTAATATTACAATATACAGCAGACCACTTAACAAAATACTTTGTCATCCATTATTAGCAGGGTATGTCAACATTAAATTCCCTTTGAGATCCAAAGGTCTGCTTTGAATGTAATTCAAGCTGTAATATCAATTGAACATATTTAATGTCCTTCACATTTATAACTTTTAAGTTTCACATGACAATGTGCTCGGTGACAGGAGCTTTCAAAGCACATCAATAAAATTGATCCTACAAGCCTCAAGTCTCCTTGAAAAAGGACCGCAGTCGGTAAAAAAGCAATCTTTCTCTACACGGCGAAGAATGACATTCTTGATGGGGCGATGAAGTTATGGTATGGAATCATAATGTGTTTTCCATCAGCATATTAATGTGTAAACACTATGATTAACATCTTAATAATAAAAAATGTGATGGAGTCATAGTAAATACATGAGAACATTGCTCTTATGTAAAAAAATTAATAATTTGTTTGGCTTGATATGACTGGTTCAGACAGTAAAGGCACTCTTCATGAGTGAAAGCTGGGTCACATAACTGAGGCAGTCATATTTTTGAGATTCAGCTGTCACTAGCAGAGTTTGATCAGGATAGAAGCGAGTGTACCCACAGATGCAAGTAAGGGTAGTGAGCAGTCTGTCAATTAAGTATCATTTAAGTACGAGTGTGTCATTTCACAAACTAACCCATGATTAATTACATTCCATAAATTACACGACAGGTATTTAGCTGATGTTTTTACCCAAAGCAACTTGTAGTTGGTGGGACTAAGCCAGGAGCCAATCCCCACCTGGTAGCAGCGTGGGGTTAATGATCTTTCGCATGGGGCCCAACAGCTGCACTGTGGATTCACTGGGGTGTGAACCAACAACCTTCTGGGTCCCAGTCAGACACCTTAGCCAATAAATTAGTGAATAAAACAATGTTTTTGTAACCTTCAATGAACGCTGTAACCTTCATGTAAGGTAGTTACATGTTTGGTAAGCTCTCCCTCTTCTTTGCAGAGGTTTAATGCCCCGGACTCTGGACAGCCAGATCACCATGGAGAAGACGCCCAGCTATTTCGTGACACGGGAGGCGCCCAGACGCATCTCCAGCATGTCCCCGGACACCAAGCTGATCGTGGTGGTGCGGAACCCCGTCACCAGAGCCATCTCCGACTACACCCAGACCCTGTCGAAGAGGCCGGACATCCCCAGCTTCGAGGAGCTGGCGTTTAAGAACCGGAGTTTGGGTCAGGTGAACACTTCCTGGAACGCCATCCGTATCGGGATGTACACGCTCCACCTGGAGAACTGGCTCCAGTACTTCCGGCTCTCGCAGTTCCACTTTGTCAGCGGCGAGAGGCTGATCACGGACCCCGCCGGGGAGCTGGGCCGGGTGCAGGACTTTCTGGGACTCAAACGGGTAGTGACCGACAAGCACTTCTACTTCAACAAGACCAAAGGCTTCCCCTGCCTGAAGAAGCCGGAGAGCAGCGCCTCGCCCCGCTGCCTGGGCAAATCAAAGGGCAGGACTCACGTCCAGATCGACCGCGACGTTATCGAGCAGCTCCGGGACTTCTACAGGCCGTTCAACATCAGGTTCTACGAGACGGTGGGACAGGACTTCCGATGGGATTGATACAGGAAGCAGAGAAAGAGGGACAGAAAATCTATTACGGCCCTGAGCGGAGAACAAAACGTTCATGTCTTCCTTTACCGCCGGCCTTCTCGATGGGAGCCATCTCCTCACGTACTGTGCATTGAATATCGTCATCTCAGTGGAGACCGATCCACTGCTGTGCTAAGGGTTTTCAGCCTGGCGGCTTGCCTGTACCTAAGTCAAAAGCTGATCCAGATGTCTGGTAGGATACTGAAAAGATATGATGGAGAGATGCACTAAAATAGTTTTTATATGACCTTAAATGCAGGTGTGCTTAAAAGGCTGTATTTTAGAGAAAAAGGCACTCATATAGCCCCTGGCTTTAACTCCTCAATGTCATGAAGGAGGATCCTGCCCCAGCACTTACCTGTTTTTGCTTAATTTCCGTTTCTGCCGTCGACCTTCCGTAAAATGTATGTTTTAAGTCTGCAGGTTCATGTAAATGGTTTTCATTTCACCTCATATATGTTTTTTTTTGTTATTTTTGTATTCTGGCCCATGGATGTCTGATGTCATCAGTAGAAATGCACCTAAGTTATGATTCTACCTTCTGGGTCATAGGTCAGCAGCCTCTGAAATGTACATATCTACTCTAAATGAATTATATTCTGTCGTTAAGCTTAAGTGTGTTAAAATACTTTATTTCTCTATGGGTAAAAGGTACTCATGGAAATAGTGTTATAATGTATGCCTAAAATGTATGTTATATTGCAATTATTTTCTCATGTGAATAAAGCACAGATTTATGCATTAATATAAAGACAGCATTTCTTTGCTAATCACACTGTTGTTTTCAGATCATTTCAGATCGCGTCATTTTTCGTATTCAATGCCAATTAAAATTGAATCTGGCAATTTGGTCAATAATTGTATTCTCATACGATGACATTTAAACTTGGTCCTGGGAGACACCTGTGTTATCACGTTTTTGCAATAGCCAGTCTCTTCATAAATTAAATTTGTTGAAAATATGTTTACGTTGTACAACAACTTTTTCCTTGAATTTATTCTGAAACCATGCATGATTGACTCACAGATTCCGAATTGTCTAAGAAATTGTTTGGCTTCAGTGAACTTTGACTAATTATCCACCTGTCATTAAATTAGCTTAATCAATTAATTATTTTTTAAAGGCACCATTGGACATTAATAGCACAAGAAGAGAAAGAACATTTTGTTTCATCTTACTGATTGTTTATTGGTCATTTGAAAATATGGGTATATTTCTGACAGAATGTAGCTTCACAGGGTAGATCATCACTCATACAGTAAAAGTGTCTAATTAAGGGCTAATTAATAGCTTGTCATAATTCAGAGGATGTAGCTGTAGTTGGAATGAGAACCAGCATTCACAGGGTTCCCCCAGGACCAAGTGTTAAAATCCCTTTTCTAAGATTAACTTGATTAAACATTTCTTCTCCTTACAAAAATGCAACAAATCGTTAACACATTGAAAATGTGTTAATGCCTGCCTTTTTATACACATGGTTTCACCCATATTTTTAGAATATACTGTTAAATAAACAGTATTATTTAATATGTGAATAAACTGCATTCATATATGCATACAGTGGCAATGGTTTTTTAATGGATGCAGTATAATTATACACATATCATATAAACATTTTTAAAATTTTACTATAAACTGAAATTCATTACTTTTTCAGGAGAGTAAGACTCTGGAAATCTAGTCTACAATTCATACACACTGGGCCATACCCAGGGTAGCTTTCCCTAGACCCTAAGGCACAGCTCAGCAGATACAGCAAAATCCCCAAAAGCCACCCTTATACATTCTATCAGACTCAAGACATGAGACTGAATGAAGACGGCATGAATTGAAGGTGCTATCAGATGTACACATGGGTGACATACAGGCAACGGTCAGGAATTGTGCACACATGACAAGCTGCTGTGTTGGCTGGAAGGACACTTGGAAACATCCTTGCCCTTGCTGGAGTTGTTACTAACTGGTTTTGTATAGTATATGTGCTACAGGTACATTTTCCAGGTTGCTTTGTAAAAAGAATGGAAGTGATTGGAGGAATAAGGATGACACCTAAGTAAATGTGAGCTGTGAACTGTGTCAGTCTGTAGATATACTATAAGTTCCAGGAACAGTGCGCAGCTCCTCTCAAAAGTGAAGAAACACACCTTCTAGAAACAACAAAGTGCAATGTCAGTATTCCTCTACAGGTGCCCAATTTACCAACAGAAAAAAACCTCTGGCCAACATCCATATACCCAAGACTGGTATGCCAACAAATGGCTTGTCAGGGAATTTTTTTAAATCGTACAGGGGATTAGTTATGTATAAAAAGCATAACCCTTCACTTTTCAAGTACATGAAGCGATTAAATCGAATCTATGAACCAATTAGTGTGTTTTGCAATCATTTATTCAATATTTTAATGGTTGGTGACTGCAGTCAATTTATGTTAATATTGAGTGCGTACTTATCCTACCTAATTTTCCTATGAACACTGGAATTCAGGAATAAATAATACTAGTTAGCTAATAAAGTGACCATGGATTGTTTTCTTGCTAACTTCAGCTTAGCTAACTCACTTGTCTATGGAGTCAAGATCTGATTCATATTCCATCAAGAGTCGACTGGCAAGAGCCCACTAAAGCAACGTGATAGCAGAAGCAACATGATAGCATCACACACTGCACAGAACGGCATAGGCACCTCACATACAGAGGCTTAATGTGCCATTAAGATTTCTAACGATGCCAACTCTGGACGCGGTATTTTGTGGACCATTAAGTGGCTGTAATGAGATAATACAGCAAGATTAACTTTCATAAATGCAAGTATAATTTTTTATTCCAAATCAGTTTGATGATTTGCTGAAGCAAAAGTTAATTGAACCCAAGCCATGGTCAATAAACAATTGGTTGTCCCTCCTACCCATATATTCCAGGCTGAACAACTATCATAATTTAACTATCACATTTAAACAGGAGTTCTCGAGTGCTTTATCCCTGTTGAAGAATCTGTGGCCTGTTTGAAAATCCCTGAAGAAGAGTCTCATTCACTCCTCTTTCAACATGTCATTCAGCCACTGTCGATTTTGTATCCAATGCTGCCAGCAACAAAGCAGAACTCTCGAAGTCCCAAAAGCTGGTGATCTGGCATTGATAGGCTCTGATCATTGGCAGAGGCAACAATGCAATTACTTACGCTGGTCAGCTTAACCTTCAAAAGAAATATCAGGAAGCAAGCATGCTGTGCGGTACTAAATGTCATGAACTTTGAAGGACCCTGGAGTAACATACAGCTCAACCTTTATACACAATGTCAAACGTTGTCTCATTATATCAGTGTAAACTCTGATTCCCTTGTCACGGAAAAACTGCACCCAGCACATCAGGGGATCACGGCAAAAATAACAGCCAGCAAAATAACACAATTACGTATTTCACTACCCTTCACTACAGACTGTTATGTTATCCCTGTTTCAGCCAGTCCTCTATATTCCCTGTCATTTCCGCCTTTATCCCACAGAACTCGCACCACTTCCCACCCCCTCAACTAAGAAGGAGGTGGCCATGAAATCAGGCTTCTCCAATTCATGTGACGACAAGCCCTCAGTTCTTTCTCACTGCAGACACACCACAAATCGCACGCTGCCTACGTTGCTGGAAGATGGCCGAGGGAGAGCACACTTGGTCCTTGTCCTTAGGCACCCAGAAAACCTTGGGTGGCTGCTAAAGAGTGATGAGACTACCAAACTTAACTGGCTTTACCCTCCTCTGATTTACTGGCAAGACTAAACTAATTTTTGCCTCACCACTGCATGTTCTCAGATGTTTAGGTGGGCATACTCCTTATATGTGCATATACCCTCGACTTCACCACTGGTTATCCATATGAATAACATGATGTTTTTTCTGAGTGTCTATTTGCACCTGGGTAAGAATAGCCACACAGCAGCTATTCGGCTGTTTATACCTGGCCCCTTCACCCCCTGCTCTCCGGCTCCACAAAAAAATGTAAACACTGTGTTGCATACATGGCTGCACGACACTTCATGACGTCAAGTCAATAGCGTGCCTCAATGGCTGAAGTTGCCAGATATAAAAGGTACGGTACATTAAACACAAAACACATCCTTTCCAATAACACTATGCTTTCTTGCTGTTTTTATAATTCATATTAAAATGTCCAATGTGCAGACTTGTTGTATGGTTAGCTAACACAGCTAGTTTAGCTAACGCTAGCTAGACATTAGTTAGCCAAGTTGAATATGCTGCTTAATTTAGCAATAGATAGCTACTCTGATCCTGTTTTGAAAATATACATACAGTACATATACGCATACAGTATCTAATATGTGCAAATAGCATTGCTGGGTACGGAAATCTTTGTGCTTGTATCTGCCATGCAACTGGATGTAAATAATCTCATTGGCTAATCCATCCTGCACAGCTGGGTCTGCCAATCTATGTACACCTGGGCTATATACACTACCCCGGGTGCAAATAGCATTGTTGGCTACTGACACCTGGGTACTAATAGCATCTGCCATGCTTTTTAAATTTCTTAATTAAGCCCTGGTGTATTTTGAAAAGGAGGTCAGCACAGTCCCAGAAACACTGGCTGTTATGGGAATGATAATACCTTTTCTAAAATAATACAGCAAGACTGTCAGCATTCCCCATCCTCTTACCTCTACTGTTTAAATTCCAGCAACGTTTCCCCAGAAGCTGTCTACATTTCAATATTCTCATTTCTTATTATCTAAGTATAAGGTATTGTGACTCCATCTGTAGTACCTCATTCCCCATCCCGATCCATATAGAAAGTATTAAATTCTTATTCTTCGTTCAGGGCCTTGTATGACTAACATTGCTGAAACATCCTCTCACGTCTCACCCTTGTCTTGCAGCTTTGCTCAGCCTCACTGCTGACTTATGGGGCTAATGGACACACGGACTCGTTCTACAGTCCTTTACTCATTTCCGTGGTTGACCTTGATGGATCACATTCCCCCAGGTGAACATGACTGAAACGAGATTTTAATGATGATCCAGTTCTGTTGGAGGGAACAAAGGTACTTGATCTCACTCTGTGAAAGGACTAAGGAGGAGCTGTGACATCACGCGTCAACACCATGAGATGAAGCGCAAGGAAAACCCTGCATCGTTAGTCTCAACCCCAATAACAAAACTGTGCATTTACAGGTTTTTCTGAGTTATTCTGTTGGTAATTTGTAGATGGTCCCTTGAGCAGAGAAGTGGGCGTGGTAATGGGATTACTGGGGACTGTAACTGGGTACATATGAGAGGTGCAGGATAAACAGGCACCCCTCTGAGATGATGGGGCAGAGGGACTTTGATATGAATTGGGAAATTCATCTTAATCATAACCTGAAAACCTGAAAGCCTGCTAGCTGTTTAGTTAATGTTAGCTAGTGTAAACTGCTATAAAAATGAAAAGGTTTGCTAGCTAGCATGCTAAATAATCAAGCTGGTCACAGTACAGAGAGATTGGTGTGTACCACATTTCTCCTGACAAATTGTAGATGCTCACAGAGAATTCCTTGAGTCAACATCCACAACAATAAAAAAAATGTTGTATGTTTTTATGCTAACTTTCCACAGCCAGTTTTGAGTTTCACTATATAGATTTTCACAGTTTTTCTAGTGTCCTGAGGTTATTTTCTGCTACAGATGATAGACAGATGTTTTAAATAATGTTGTAAATTTGCAGTCTGCTAGGACTCACATGATGGATTCTTTGCAGTGTGCACAGTTTCGTAACTGACACACATCAGAATAGATTGAAAATGTTTGTTCACACATCAATGGAGCTATATCATTGACATGTACATACGCTAGAGGGTATTATTTGGGAAAGCTTGTATAAATGTTTTGTATTTAACAGGCAAAGTGAATCATGAAAAAATTCCATGGACAAGAGCTAGGCTTATCTCTTGAGGCAGTGTTTCATCTTCAGATGCAGTAACTGGATGGTAAACATTTGGCACATGATGGGGCTCTGTATCCCTCTGAGAAAAATGTAATGATTATGGATAATTCATATTAATTCTTTGATTCCAGTATAGGAATTGACTCCAGTTCATTAAACAGGTCTACAAGCATGAAGCTTCAATAGCGCATAACACTCGTCATGCCAAGTGCAAGATAGGACCCGTGATGTTATGATAACTGTGTTCATTTCGGTGATGGTATGAGCAGTGGTATTCACAAATATTATTGGTCAGAGGGTATTCTACTTTTCATGAAGTAATTGCATCCCTGCTAGCCTGCTAGGTGGCTAACTGCTATTTCCAGAAAAAATTGTCTAACAAGTCATGCAATTAGTTGGGGATCTATTGCTATAGGAATGTAATTAATTAATCAGGCTTAATTGGTTAAGTAATCCTGTACAATTCTAGCTACATTACTAATTCCTATATGTGTAGGTTCAGAATTAAAGACCATTGGGTGTTGAAAATGTGGCTTTGGAGCCATGAGGGCAGAAGTCTGTTTCATTTATAATATTAATGGTGTTTAGAAGATCGCTGAATTCCTTAGTGATGTATTTCATATCCGAGTTTGAGCTGGAAATGACAAACAATTGTCCCATTGCTTACATTTTCAGAGTGGGTGACAATCAATGGTTGGGTAGTTAAGTTGAAATAAATGTCTTTGTGCATCTTTTAAGCCATGTTTTGTGCTGCAGAGGTGGAAAACTCATCAAAAGTGAAAACAAATACCATGTATTTGTTCTAGACGGGCACTAAAACAGGTGTTTCCACCTCTGCATTTCATTTTGTTCAGGTTATAACATAATGAGAGTATGCATTTTTGAGAATTTTGGGGAAAAATTATAATTCAAATTATACGTCACAGAACAAGCACATTTTATATTCATAATGGAGGCACTGTGCTAATTACTCTATCCTAGAATTAAACTCAATTATAAGATTTCATGTGGTAAATAAGTCAGTATAATTGCTGGTTAACCAGTGGCATAAATCTGCATGTTCATTATGCACTGTCGGGATAATGGAGTGGGCTGTATTTCTATTGTATATTCCTTGCATCCTGATGTTTGGCAGTTGTAGTTGGCCTTTGGGATGGGGGGAAGGGGGGCATATACATTGTCTTTGGAGGAAGCTATAGGGTATATTGGGTCTAAATGTGTGAATGGCCACAGGACCTGTGGGGACTTGTACCAGTGGCATTTCATTCCAGTCTGTTCTCTGTGTGTGTACACTGAATCATGAAGAGATTCCAGAGGGTATTTCTTGTGTTAGAAGCATTACAAGGGTTTTATCATGCATCATGGGAGTCATGGGACATAAATAAAAACATATGTCGAAAAATGGCTTTCATTCTAAAGGGCTAAGGTACTCCTCACTACAACATTTGTGCTGTATACTGCATATACTATGGGCTGGAGTAATGGATTGATTCATTTGTCATCAGTCATAGACTTCAATTGTCTGAGGTATGTGCCCGGTAAGATCCCTGTTACAAGAGCATGAAAACGACAAGACACATTCCAAAAACATGCAAAGCTGGCATGAGTTAGCCAACAGATTAGAAAACTAAACAAAAAGTGACTGTTGTTATTCATTTAGTATAATATGAGATAGTTTATAACATGATTTAGAGAATATAATTTGTAACTATTTTGAACAAGGTTAGGAAAAGTGAATTTAAAATACTATTTGATATTCTTTGTCTTGTTGTCGTAAGAAACAGTAGCTCTAGATCATGGGTCCCAAAGCATAGCTTTATATGGGGCCTCAAAATAGACAAGTGTGCCCCTGAAACTGCCCATATTTTGGGTGGCTGTCAACATTCAGGTTTTTTTAATGTAAACAACAAGTCAATGACATCAGAAATAACCTCAGCTCCAAAAACCTCAACCAATCATAAAAGTATTCCAAACATATTGTTTCCCTATTAATAATGTAGCTTGTTAGCTATACAACAAATAGTGAATGTTTTTTCAATGGATTAGACATACAGTATCTGCCTGTTAGCTGCTCTTTTTTGTCAGCCAAAAAAGGGCAGGTATTTAAAACCAGGTTCCCTCAGAACAGTGGCATGAGGAACCATGTGTATACTGGTTAAAAATTCCAACCAATTAATGCTGCCTTCATTTTTTCATTTATGTGTTCAGCCATATGCATTAAACTCCATGTTAAAGCATGTTTTCTAAATAGCGACCACTGTCTATAACAGTGGTTGCTATTTAGACAACAGAAATCGCACGCAAACCAACAGGACTGTGCAGAGGATACTCCCAGTACAGTCCAGTACAATATTACATTAGTATTAGTAGGCAACAGCAAAATGAATGCAAATATCATGGAAGTGAGAAGGAAAACACAGACACTATTCTAAAACAAAATAAGGGTACCCATCTGAGAACTTGTTCATTTCCCCTGGTCCTTCTCATCACCAGTCCATATCACTGACTACAAATTTAGATGGAAATTAAAAATTCCTTGCTGTCGATTCACATGCCCCCTTTTTGCAGATGCAGCTCAAACAGCCACTCGGTATCTTCGTATGATGGGAGAAATGAGCCCCTATTTCTTTTTAATGGGACCATTATCCCACTCTCTAAATATAGATCAGTCTAATTGTGGTTGTTAATAACCATAAGTGGAGCAATCACAAGGTCAATATTGAATATTTTTTCCACATATGAATGTTTTTACAACATCTTTTGTGTGAGTAAGACTCATTTCATTGAACAAATAAGGACAAAGCATGTGTTATTTCACCCTGACTGACCTAATCAAAAACAGTAACAGATGGCTCCATCAATAATTTTGACCAAAGCTGATTGAAATAGATTATGCAAAGATAAATAAGTTTCATTCTCTATCGAGAAACATTCCTCTGGCAACCCTACTGAAAACAAGGAAGCTTCTGGTTTTCAGAACGTTCGGAGAGAGAGAGCTGGATTGTCTTAACAATGTCCCACTGTCAGAAGCTCTCTGATGTTAGCGATGTACCTCTCACGCACCCTCCCTGCTAGAGAAAGACAGTAGGAAGCTCTGATTGGCTGTAAGAATGCCAGGCCTTCAGATCCACAGTCATTATTGTTCAGTCAAGCACACACAGTTAATATATGGCAATGTTTTGAGCTACAGACAGGTACAGAAAATAAATACATTATTCAGCCATAGGCGGCACATTTTTCATTGTTGTTGGGATGGGTTTCCATTGCTGCTAGAATCTCTTTCATGCCTGATAAATTCTACCTGACAGGTTTCATGCCCAGTGAATGACGGCATGCTTATTAAAAATATGTTGCAGGTTGAGTTGAAACCTTTGGATCCAGTCGGTGTAGTACAAATGCATAATGCTCACAGCGGTTTGAAAGAGTTTGGGTCATACACTTTAATTTATTACTTTTTACCACAAAGAGCACAATTTGGGGTTGAGGAATGAGATCTGTCCAGAAATTGTATACATCCTTACAATCTGCCATAAAAAACAAGAAATAATGCACCTACACTATGACTATAATCAACAGTAAAACCAGTAAAATCAGGGTTGCAAAAAAGGATGCAACTAATTGTGCTAAGCAGTGCTAACCTTTTGCATTAAGACAACGAGATATACACTACCAAGTTTTGTTTCATATGGATTTTTACAATACAATATATGTTTATAGATCCAAAATAGATTACCAAAAAGATTAATTGATCCTAAGCCTGTTTTTTGCACAATGACAATAAAATTATCTATTTATCAATTCAATGTTATGAATTTATGACCATCTAACATATGTGCCACAGGCTCTTCTGATATTGGTTTGGGAAGATGCTGTATGAAAGACAGTAATATTGATACACAGTGCCTCACAGTTATAAAAGTATGACTTTTGGCTGTTTATCACAACAAGGAGCACTCACAAACTATTTATTGCATCACTGCTTAGCTTAATAATCCTGTGGAAACAGACACAATTTATTTTAGTACAACAACACTGCATTCAGGATGGATTTATTGATAAGGAATGGTATAAGATGCAGACAAAGTCTAATTGTGGGCTTGGAGTCCAAAGGTAGAGGAGTAGTACCTGTCCTCGTAGATTAGGACAATCCCCCTATTGGTGTCAGGAAGAGTCTGGGAGGAACACTGTTGGTTAGGTTGTGTGTCTGAAAGAGAGAGGGAAAGGAGGAAGGTGGAGGTGGAGGAGGAAGAGGAGGAGGGATGCCGGAAATGCTGAGCATGATGGGAGATGAGTTGTGTTTATATACTTGTAAAGGACCAGAAAGGTTGTTTGTGATAGGTTGAAGGGTTGTCTGAGAATTAAGGGGGCGGAGTAGTACCTGGATTAGTGGAATGAGAGCATGGATGGCCTTATTTAGAATATTTAAATGGTTGTGATATTGACACAATAAATCTTACATCTTTTGTCTATTCTGACCCCCAAAGAACTGCAGCTGCAATTTGTGGATACCATTTGAATAATGCCAGGGATGCCTTAGAAGGTAGCAGTGAGGCTTAATTCTGCTGTCCAGGTGGGGCATGGTTAGCTGGGATGACCATGGAGCACAGATGTGTACAGTGTTTGGTGGAACTGTACAAGCCACAGACTGAAACCTTTAACCCTAAAAACAACAATTCAGAGTTCAACACTCCCCAATCGGGGCACATGTTAAACTGTGAAACATTAGCCGCACACTTAGCCAGAACAGTTTATGATAGAAATATTTAATGGGAACCCCCGAAAACGACCACTAAATCTGCTAGGAAGTCTATAAACTCTCTGTGACGATGGGGAAACATTGAATATATTACATCAGTGGAGTTGGGTTGAGCACTGCAGCAGCTGGGGGCAGTGGGTGGCAAACATTGAGGAGTATTGGGGATCTGTGTGCGTGTGAGAAAAAGAGGCATCAAGTGGAGGGTAGAACGGATGCTGAGCACTGGGGGCAGCTGAGCCAGTCCTCTGGGAGCGCGCCTGGGTGGGTCAGCGGGTAGGCTGTGGAATGGATAGAGACTGTTAGCTCCAGCTGGGAAGGTAGCAGCTGGGGGAAAGGTAGTCCTGGGCTCCAGGCCATCTGGGTGTGTAACACGGATGAAACTTGCTGACTCTGGGAGGGACCGCGGTGGCTGGGGGAAAGGGTACTCCTGCCGGCTCTATCACTCTGGGAGGGCAGGTCAACTAGCAGAGATGGGGCCCACCAGCTGATAGATGGCCTCAGAGTGGAGGGTCACCAACCGGGTGACTTATTTATCACTCTGGGAGGGCAGGCAGAGACAGCTGGATCCTCAGAGTGGAGGGACCTGACTTACAGCTGGAACAGCTTGGCTTTCCACGACATCCGAGGAAAAGACACACCACTTTGTTCAAGAGTTTCTCTGAGGTGAACAACTGTCCGAAAGCCAGGAGTAGCTCGCCCCAGCTCGACAGGCCTTGGACGAGCCATCTACTTGGAGCAGGTGGGGGTGGCTGGGAAATCAGGGCTACGGGGGTGGTGTCTAGACTGTAGGGGGGCATTGGAAGAGGAGGGCGACCACCGAGATGTGGCCTGGTGTAGATATCGCTGCCAGTGTAGATTGCAGCAGTGAGTCGGAGCTGCTGTGTTGCTCTCAAGAGCTTCTCTGGAGACTGTTCGAGGAGATGAAGTTGGGGAGCCAGTCTCAGGGACAATGGATAGCTCTGTGTTGGATGCGTTCAGCTGGATTTCCATGATCTCGGAAAAGAGTGGGGTTCAAGCGAGGTGGTGCAGACACGCTGTTATGAAATGCTGAGCACAACAGGAGACGAGGTATGTGATGTTTATATTCATAGGCTGAAGGGTTGTCTGAAAATTATCCTCCCAAACTTTTGTTTTATCAGACTCCAATTAAACATAAGATTAAGTATGGTTTGAAATAAATATTATGCTGCAGTTTATTTCAACTCATTCTTTTCCACTTAAAAAGTCTGCAGATTTGAAACAAAGACTCTGTTAACTGTTGGCATTTTCATCACAACTAATACAAAAAAACATATTAACTGGAGAAGTACAAACCACTGTAGCTGAATTTTTTGTGTGTTAATCATGAATTTCATTACATAACAGGGTTTAGCTAGAACCTGCTTTCTCATGAGTCTATTCCTTCTGCTGCTTCTAATATATGTAAGACTATACTTGACTGTTAAGCACAGATTTATTTCTCTAATTATTCCAACAGAACCTCCTAAAGTAATGTCTCTGTAGTGCCCCAAGGTCTTACTATCTTGATAATCAACTGTGTGAATGGTGAGGGAGGTGTTGCTAATTAGGGTTTAAATCTACTGGCTGCAGACGCTGCAGCCAAAATTAGATTAGCTGGCCAATGGGAGCTAATTGACATAGAATTCTCTGTGGGTAAGTTACAAAGTAAGATGAGTAAAGGTCATAGTGTGAATATATGTTTTTATAAGGGAATAATAAAATGCTCAATTAAATGCAAAATTACAAGGATTTTGAGTTGGGTGGTGTGGCCATTCATTATAATTGGAATTGTACTGAAAAATGATTCTTGCCTTGGCCTTATTTCAGTCCCAGTATAAGGCTAATTATATTTCAAAATAATGTAAAAAAAAGACAAAAATCCCCACATGACTCAGTCCCTCAAAATACAAACATGGCTTCGAACCCTCCTATAATGAAATCTGCACAGCAATGCTATTATTACAAAAAGGAAAAAAAACATGCTTATCATTTAACTGCAAGCTTTTGGTGTTTGTGTCTAATTTCTGAAAATATAAACAGCCAAAAGAATTGACAGGGTAATTACTGCAGGAAATGAACGGCACATCTATATACAATAAGGTGATTCCAATACAGTCATCCATCTTATGATTAATAAAGAAGCCAAAATAAGACAAACAAACATTTTAAAAAATGTAAAACATTTAAAAAGTTCATCATCATCAATAACATAAGATGTTATTTATCTGCCAACATGCGGCTGCTGCCTGACCCCACCTTTAAATACTAGTCAAGCACAGTTCACCGAGGCAAGCAAACTCAAGAAAGCAGTTCAGTGCATTCACTGCAGTTGTTTTCACCAGGGTCTACATATAAACTTTGTTCTGATTAAGAATGAGGTCAGTGGCCACTGATCCAGTTATTGGTAAAATGTGAAAGTTGGGTAGTCTGGGTAGTGTTTCACAATACAGGGGGTCCTCGGGTTACGACGGTCTCGGTTACAACGTTTTGTGGTTACGATGCACTCCCATAAATTATTTAAAAAACCTAGTTTCGACCTAAGCGGTTTGGTCCGTAAATACGACCACAGAAATAAAGATAAGAAATTGTTCTCTCTTTTTTTTATTACAGTTTCATTTAATTACTGTTTTTATATGTCCTTCATGTGTTGTGTGCACAGCGTGAGTGACTTAAGGTGTTAACTTAGGTATAATTTGGGTATAAATTCAGACTTACGTCGAAAATTGATTTACAACAAGTCGTAGGAATGGAACTCGTTCATAAGTCGAGGACCCCCTGTATTTGCATTTCTGTTCTTTTCCACATTGGGGTGTGCATGGAGAAAAACAAAAGCATTCTGGAAAAAAGTTGAAATAGGATGAGCTGGCGAATGCTCAACATGAACCAGAAAATAAGTGTTTGCTTAAAGTGTACTGAAATCTTAAGTGTTCTATGTGTGTTGCCTTCCCCCCCTCCCCCCGCTCCCATCTGGCCAGGGATAAATTGTAAAACTGCTTTGTGACAACTTGTTCTAAAAAGCGCTATATGAAAAAATTTGAATTGAATCAACCTCCCACTATTCCTTATTATTGCTTCCCGTATCCTTCCTCCAATCCCCATCACAGACTCCTCCCACCACAACCCCCCACCCCACCCTACTACCCTCGCTTGTTGGTCTTCCCTCTGTCCTTCTCACCACATTACATTACATTAAAGACATTTGTTATCCAGAGCGACTTACAAGGCAAAGCGCATATGAACGGTACAAAAAGTGCAAAGATAACCCTAGAGAGGGGTAAAGTCCCAAGAGCCAAAGGTGATCGAAAAGGTCAGGACTCCCCTACCGACTATCGAACGAGAAAGTAAACAACAGCCTAGGTTAAAAACAAATCACAGTTAAAAACAAGTGCAGAGACATTTTGAAGAGCAAGGGAGGGGAGGGGAGAGGTGCAGCCTGAAGAGGTGAGTCTTCAGTCTTGCTTGAAGGTGGCCAGTGTCTCTGCCGTCCTGACCTCCACAGGAAGGTCATTCCACCACCAGGGGGCCAAGACAGACAGCAACAGACAAACACAACAGACCTTCATGTGTATACCTGCTGGCTTTGTATTATACAAACAACCAACCATGTTTTAACCCAATTTCCATTTTGTGACAAAGTAAAAAGGCTCTATATGTATGGATTTGTCATTGATATTTCATATTTGTAATGTGCAATGGTCTATGAGAGACTTTAACTGCTTTTATTTTTTGAGACAAAACAGTAGTGCTACAAATGATGGTTCTGGGGAGATAGTTGTGCTAAATCAGGAACATTTCCACTTTCAAAATAATAGCAAATAGACAACATAATTACAGTGAGATTACGTCCCACTTTACGCATTAGCAATTCCATCAATGCTCTGAGGAAATGAAATTTGTAAATGTATGCAATATCACACAAAAAACGCACTGCCCACAGGCAGACTGAAATGTGTACGTATATTCAGGAGCAGGAACTGTTGATAGCAGAGTCTTCCTTTTAAGATTTTGTGTGGGTAGTTTCATGTTTTTTTTTTCAGGACAAGCTATTACCTAAGTGTCAAAAATGATAAGATTATCAAAGATGAAGTGACATGAAAAAACCTCTGTGGGCCTGTTTTCACAATCAAACCTCATCACACAGGGATGTGTTAATCTACTACATTCATATTGCTGGAAATTCTGATTTACTTTTATTAGAAATGAATCATTTCCCCTCCCCACGGGTTTGGCACTGACATTCACTGTGTGCTGATGAAAGAAAGTGATTCAAAGTAAAACTTTAAGGGACCTAATGCCATAGGTTCACTATTCTGCCTGCCATAAGCTATATAGGAGAGTGAATAAAAGTAATAAGGTTTTCCGTTTCCATTTTTGGCAACTGACAAATTATTTCATTGAACGGCCAAATGGCACCAAATTTGACTCCTGGCCATTGTAAGGCACACTCTTCCAATATTCCAATTTTCATGGAGATGAGGCTGTGGGTTAAACAAGAAGAGAGGAAAGTAATAGAAAAGGAAATATAATCCAAAATGGTGGTCAGTCCAATACAGCAGGCTCTTATTGGTTTTCCTAATGAGAGGTATGATGACTCTGAAGTTTGAAACCTTTACATTTTTATTTCTCTTGCATCCTGTTGTGTTTTGTCTGGGTTAATGCTCTCTAATGTGCCAAACCTCGTAAGTACTTTTAGAGAATTATAAGGAATGGGACCTGCCCACCAAATGCCATTATGGAGACGGGACTCACAGATTTCAAAGCTTTGAAATGTTAAAGCAGCCAATAATGTAATAACTACCATTAATGTAATAAATGACAATAATGTAATAATTTTTCCATTCTTAATGTAATAAAAGTTGACAATGTAATAACTTAATAATAATGTAATAAAACTTCTGAACCAATAACATAACAAATTTTTGCCCATACTGTAATAAGGTATTACATTATTGACTGGTTATTACATTATTAGCTGGGTTTAAAAAAATCATTAAAATGTAATAATGTGAGCCAATAATGTAATAATATACTTATATTACTATGTATAGTTTTATTTATTATTTAAGTATCATACTTGCCATAACACTTACCCTTACTGTTGCTTCTCTCAAATAGCTGCTCAAAAACCTGACCACACAAAAACCTACTCTCTCTCTCTCTCTCTCTCTCTCTCTCTCTAGGAATTATGACTATTTATTTGTTTGTGGTTTGGCATCATTTGACCTCTGGGGGGCACTGCAATAAGTAAAAACATGTTATCCCTAATAACTGTTCATGTGATTACCCTATGAAAGTGATTCATACGTGTGGTGATGCCTTAGGAGATCCCAAGGTCTGCCATCAATTAGGTTGATATGACAACCTGTCATGTCAACCTAATTGATGCAGCTGCCAAATTGGCCAAATCAAAGGCAAACAACAAACAGGGCGTGAGCTCATATCTCAGTTGCACCCAATCGTTGGTCAACTGACATAAAACTTCCAATCAGTGCTTACAGCTATGCTTTTAACATGATCAGATCAAGTTGCCATGGCAACTCTGCCCTGCTGGATTGCTTGGCCTTCTCATCGCTGCTTGCTGCTATATTTTCATTTTGATTCTCTTGAGTTCTTTTTTATATATGTAAATGAGTGGAAGTTACTTTTCATTTTAGATTGAACTTTACCTCCAACACCTCACCCCCATTTTGTCAGATCAGTACAGTATCAAGAGAATGTTAAGTTCTTTTAAAAAAAGGGACCATAAACCATCTTTATTACCATTATATAACTGAAAGATGTGTTACCAAAGTTATCTTTGTAAGTCATGTCATATACTATATTTTACAATTTAGAATTTTTGCATTAAGAAGTTGAAAGTTGAGCACAAGAGATAATAGTGCCAGTTTGGTTGAAGAAGTTATTTAAATACACTTGAGTAAAGATTATATTTTTCATGGAAAGAAGTGGTTGTCTTTTTTATCTGAGAACACAGCATCTTCAAAGAGGTGTAGATTTGATATTAAACAACATAAGAGTAATTGTGTGCTCCCACTTCATTTGGTACTCAAATGGCTAAGGAGTAGTAGGCAGGGCTGGAGATAATTCTAACCATCAAGTTACACAAACAAATAAATGTGTGTGTGTGTGTGTGTGTGTGTGTGTGTGTGTGTGTGTGTGTGTGTGTGTGTGTGTGTGTGTGTGTGTGTGTGTCTAAGATTCAGGGGTCAGGATTGGTCAGGTTTTTGAGCAGCTATTTGAAAGAAGCAACAGTAAGGGTAAATGTCATGGAAGTCTGACACTTGATAATAAATAAAACTTATACATAGTAATATAAGTATATTATTACATTATTGGCTCAAATTATTACATTTTTAATGATTTTTTTTTAAACTCAGCTAATAATGTAATATCCAGTCAATAATATAATACCTTATGACAGTATGGGCAAAAAGTTGCTACGGTATTGGTTCAGAAATTTTATTCCATTATTGGTCAGTTATTACATTTATCAACTTTTATTACATTAAGAATGGAAAAATTATTATGTTATCGGCAGTTATTACATTAACGGTAGTTATGACATTATTTGCTGCCACAGATGTGCTTCACAATATTCTAACAGACTCAAGATTTCATCCATTCAAACAAGCCCAGCAAGTGAGGTAAGCTTCAGACGTACGGCGAAAGGACCATAATGGTTAAAGGATTGGAAAAAAGAATCCTAGAAAAGCAATAAGCTCCCAGCGCCTGCAGATCTTGGACCTCTAAAATGCTGATTCTGGGAAAGCATCACAAGCAGAGGATGTGACTCCAGGATGTTTGAGGTAAACAACATATCCAGTTATGCTGATTCAAGCCAAAGGCAGTTAAAGGCTTCCCAGCTCCATGGCCACTTATGTTTGGATTGGATCAAATACCTCCAGTTTCTAGAGTTTCTCTCTGTTTTAAGCAGTCTTGAAATTATTAGCCTGAAAGTGTGCCATTTATGTGTTAATAATATATATTATTAGGCTAAATGTAGCATTTTGGTTCTCAAAAAGGTCAGCAGTGAAGACTTCTATGGCATTAAAACCAACAGTTCACTGAAAGACCATTATTATAGCTTTCCTTACACATACAGCAAAGAAACAGAAGTGCAGTGCATAGTTATTGACTACACCTGCAGGAGCGCTTGGTTTTACCTTGATTTCATTACCGTTTGTGAGGGAATATTTTTGAGTCTTAGGGAGCCTCCATCGACTACTGTAATGTTTCAGAGCTGCAACATACTGGCATCATAAAAAGAAAATGTATTATGACTGAGGACACAATTTACTGCATTGGATCATCAAGGACAAATAGGATGTCAAGGACAGCATGGAGATTAATTATACTTTACCACTGGTCATTTGTTTTTCTCAGCAGATTGGTTACTGTGGAATTATGGGTAATGGTTTTGCATCAAGACACTCAGGGTCCTGAGATCAGCATTTTAAGGTACTACTTTTCCTGCACCACTGCTTACGCATTAAGGCTGGCAGTTTTTATGAGTTTTTTGATCAAGGGACTGAGGATGTCAATGAGGGAATGTGTAAACGCACATAATCAGTTTAACTGCATTGGTATTTTCCTTCATTTTGTAGGAGAAGTTGGTGTTCACATGTACTGCTTTTGTAAAATGTACAATTCTTAGTGACTTCATGGCTCCCTGCCATTAAAAGACACTGGGTGTACATAATAATTAAAAACAGAAAAAAGCATAACATTTTCTTAAATTTATAACTCAGTTTTAAAGACAAAATAAAGCTAATCTCAGTTTGGTTACTCTGTATCGCAGATATCAATAACTTACCAGAGAAAATACTGATGAAAGTACATTTTTAGTGTGTGTCCTCCTCATTGTACGGCTTTCCTACTCAATAATTTCCGTTAAACTAATTATATATGTAAAACGTGAGCTTGGGTAGGCATATAAAATCAATTATCTCCCTGCGAGTGCCCTGGCTTCTGTTGCTGCATGTTAAAATATCCAAATAGATCCACATTCAATCTATGCAACCACAAGAATGTGCAAGCGTAGCATTTTTACTTAACAGCCAATGAAACCGAGACAAATTTGTTTTAAAAACACATGCTCAATTTGATTCTTCAAAGTCACGATGGATCAGGGCCTCACTTTTGTTTGTCCTGATCCTAGTTAGTCAGTGGTATGGAACCATAGGGTGTGCAGGTTTTTATTCCAACCCCACACCTGATTCAACCAATCAAATAGCTCATCATATCATTATTCAAATTAAAGCTGAATTGGAAAAAAACCTGGACATGCTATGGGTTTGTGGTATCAGGGTTCTCAGTACCTTACCAACCAGATATTATCACCTTTCCCTGTCTAGATAATAAATGGCATCATTGGAATTTTGTTGTTAGTTTGGACAGGCGAACAAGTCACACCTTTCTGCCGCATATCGTGAAACATCTCATGATATTTCTGGAAAAAACTACACTACAAACAGACAGAGGAGAATCAAAGTTGGCCAAACTAAGTACAATACAGAAGGAGGCATAACCGACTCCACAACAACAATGCCCGGATTTAAATAATGTAGAGGTCACATGTGTGGATGAATTTGTGTGCCCTCTTTTTGAGCAAACATGGTAGGAAAAGGAGAGGATGCATTTGAAATGTTGAACACCTCTCAGTGCAGCATGGGATGTCATAAGATCTCACCTCATCAAATGAATACCATCTTCCATCTCTGCCACAATAAATTTATTTTGCAAGGCCTGGCAGGGACCACATATTTTATTCAATGCATTTATTTTGCATTAGTATTTGCCACTTTCGTGCAATATGTTTTTTTATCTGGGTGAGCCTGATCCAGCCTATCCTGTGAAGGTTGGTTTTTTTCAGTAGCAGAGGCAAATGGAATTATTTAGCATGGATTCTCATGCCAGAATGCTTGCAATTTCATCTTTCCATTAGCAAGTTGAGACAATAAAGATAACGGCAGGAAGACAGCGCTCCCCAATTTAAATTCCATCAAACTCCCAATTATTCATGTCCTCGCAGAAAAAGAGAAAACACGTGAAGTCCCATTTGAGTATCCAAATCTCTGAACAATTGAGGCCACGTCACCTCCACTCAAATTTAGAAAGGCAGGTCCTAGCCCTCCCTGAGTTTGTATTTTTATTGGTTATAGGGAAAAAGTTACACAACAACATAACCACAGCAAGCCCATGAAATTGCATTGGGCATGGTTTTTCACAAACCCACTGTAGAATTTCAGTTATCCATAACTCATATCTCCGGAAACAACGGTAATCCGAAAGGTGTATTCCACTAGCATAATTCACATTTCAAATGTGTAATGCAGTTTCCCGATTTTGAACATGCATATAAAGTCTAACATCTAATCTAAATCGTGCAGCGAATAACAGGATGTAGTCTTGTAGTCTTCTGAGATTAGATTAAAGTCTTGGAGAATTTAATCTGGACTGCATATTTACAGTACATGAAGAAAAAATCAAAGAAATGATCAAATCAACTGATAGTATACCTGAAGAATGAAAATAGTCTGAAGAGTAAATGTTTGGCAGGGGCAGTCAATCAGAAATTCATTCAAGCAGAGACACTGTATTTACACGTGACAAATAACTCCTCAGTGGCAAATTTTAGACATTAATTCAATGTGTGACATTTACACCTGCCCTTTGAGTTATTTATGTACTCGTGCTGTGAACAGCTTGTCTGTTTTTTTCGCCTTAAAATATTTATCAGTACATCGGTGCAAGTAGCTTGTTGTAAAACAAGATTTGTCACCTCCTAAAAATATTTCATGTGTTCTTGGTGCATATTTATTGACAAATCATGCACTAAATTACGCGTGACATAGTGTAATGAGGGTCAACGGACATAAACTTTAAAATGTCATTTTCCTCTCGAGCTTGATTGTGTGGCATATAAACAAATAACTGAGAAGACTGCAGTAATTTGTAATGAAGAACCTGAATGGTCGTTTGACACATGACTTGAAAGACTAGCACCATTTACCTCTTCAAGGTGGGGGAACAAATAAATTTGTGATAATTACCTTGTATTTTGTACCACCTGTAGTTATGTCTACAGCAACATTTGCTTGATATTATTATGGAACTGAAACTGGATGACAGAAGTACTGTAAATCATAGATGTTCGACCATTAGACATTCACATTGGCCGTTGAATTTCATAACCAGCTTGATGGTTAATTGTTGCACGCTTTTACCGATGAGTTTCTTATGGAAACCCATGGATCTGCCATCTGAATGGCCTCCCTTTTTCTGCGGTTTATTTGTTTTGCTGCAACGGTTATCACCACTATCCCACCATCTTTGTATTCCCACCGAGCAAAATACAAAGTAATAACATTGGCGGATGTTAATAATTTTGAGCTTTAATAAAAATGAAATTTTAGAAGGTTTTTTCAGAACCACTGTTGTATATGTTTTCATTGTTTACTGTATCCATACTTTGAAGCCACTGTCCTTTCTAATTAAGATTTTCTTGGTTCCCTCAGCATCAAGGGAGAAGTTTGAATCATCAAGCACAGTCTGTACAGTATGCGGTTTACCTACATAGAGTCATCCAGAGAGAGAGTGAGAGAATGCTTGAATAAAAAGTAAAACCAGTCAAAACTTTGGAGTTGCTTTGTCCGCATTTGGTTACCATGGCTGCGGAGGAACTTCACACTGTGCCTCAGTGGCCTGTCTCATTTGAATAATTTTAATCTTTTTTATTTTTAATGACCTAAGGAATCTTACCAGCTTTTTAGCGCAAGAGACTTTTTTATGTTTTCTGTGTAATTATGAACCATGAAAATGTGGCTCGTCTGTGCATTTATTACAGAGGAACAACCAGAGAATTTTCTGGCCCTGTATTTTCACTTCTTACAGGAGTCCCGCCCACACTACTACTTCTGTCCAATCATAATTGGCTGAGCCCAACATGGTGAGTGATTGTTTTGAGCTAGGTAAGTGAGACAATGCCATTTTTGATATAAGTGTCTCAGAAACTGCTTTGGGAAGTTTTGGGATGCAGTAATTTATATGTTTGTAGTTCAGTTGGCTTGATAGTTCAGTTGGCTAGACATTGACAATTGCAACACCACCCGGCACAGGGGGAGGGTTTTAGCACAACAGGGGTGAGAATCCTTGAGCTGTCCCTTACTTTTTCAACTTTGCCATTGTAAAATAAAAATATAGCATTTATATATCAGTAATATGAGTTTGCATATTTAGGCTCAGCACAGCCTCTCTCTCATTATCTCCCGCTCCCACTTTTCTTTCTGTTACAGTTTGATACTGTTAGCACGTTCCTTGTTTTATCTTTGAACTTGTCTGCTGTTATAATGTTTCAACCTGTCACTCAGCATAACAGGCAGAGAGGTATACAAACCTATCTGCTGTATGTAAGTAGCTAGCCAGGTATAAGTATTCACTCTTCACAATGTGCATTACTATGGATTAGCAAGGACAAAAAAGGAAAGACCACTCCCCCACCCCCTGGTTGCCCGAAACCATTTACAATATGATTTGAGATTCATTGTGGCTACTCTTGGTAAAATAATCCAATGCAAAAGAGCTAAGATGTAACAGATGCCGATAATTGCAAAATTATCAGCAAATGCTAGAGGTTAAAGTAAGCAGTGAAAAATAACTGCAGGCCCCCACAGAAAAGAGTTTTCATATGACAATAATAAGGTTAGCAACAGCTAAAAGAGTTGACTTCCACTGCTCCTTCCCATCCTTTACTGAATCAGTCATAATAATACAGACAAAGCCGCAAGTGATAATGTTAAGCAGTGCCAATTTTAACTGTGAGCTTATAAATATGTTGTCTAATGTTGTGCTGATATATAAGTACAACCCATGTGGCTTGATTCTTGCCAGTGTGTGCAAGAACATTTTTATTTCACGGTGTATAAAAACAAAACAATAAATCAGTTTTTTAAGAATGCTTGACACAATCTTATAAGTACCTATCAAATCCCCTATCATCCTTGATGAAAATCTCACAAGTTCGAGCATTGCTTTTGGCCATTTCCAGATACCTCGGTCTGTACTGTTGGTCTCAGTTCATTTCCCTCCCTGATTCGGAGCTCCAGGGGGCGTGTTTTTCATTCAGCGAGTGTCCCTGGGTCACGGTGCATGCCGTTCACCGCTGACACCGGCCATCAACTCGTGACACAAACACGCGGGCCCGCTTTGCATATAATCAGAATGGACGGACACTTAACAAGCTGAGGGGGCCCCAGGGGGCCCGGGGGCCCGGGCGGGCGGCAGGAGGGTTCAGTGTCGGGGAGGAATTATTTCACGCTTGGGTCAGCATCTGCCAGTCTGCGTTAAGACAACACACTGTGGGGCTGGCCATGGGGGACCCGACAGAGCTGGAGCCGTATCAGGGGCCAGGAGTGACTGATAGAGGCCGTCTGTCATTGGCTCTGCAGGGTTTGTTTGCACTGATAAGGGAGCAGGCCGGTCAAATGAACGGAAAACGGATTTACTTTGGATTTTACTCAAATTTTACAATTTGCTTGTCCTCCTATGCTTGACTCTTCCTCTGCGTTCTTCCTGTCGGCATCTCAGATCTCCTGCTTACTTTCTGGGTTTATCCGCTGGGCTCCTAAAATTCAACATTATGTGCATTAGGGTTTTTTGGTTAATAGCTGTTCATAAAATATGACCATTTAGATTACACTTTTTATTGCTAAAGTCATTAGCGCTGCTAATATTATCAACAGAGATATCAAGCATTTTCTCAGTTCATTTCGGAAGGTTCTATGCGAACATTATCCATTGGTAATATCGATTGCGGAAATGCTCAATGGAAATATATCCATAATGTCAAGCACAATGCAAGCTATTTCTTCTTCCGTTTCCCTGTTTTTATATCAGATGCAGTCTTTTTCAAGCAGAGAGGAACATTTCACCATTTTATGGATACAGTCTCTGTATTATTTTTTAGATTTTCTGATATTATTTCCAGAATCATGATTGATTAGCCTTTCTCAAATTTTTAAAGAACTTTTAAGAAAGTCTTTTCAGAAAGTAAAAAAATGCTTTCACTATGCATAATACTTGAATTAACAAATTTAACAATGACAGAAAGCCCATTTCCACCGAGCACTGAACTTAAATATTAGGATCTATAAATGATTAACATAATACTGAAGTTGCCAATAATGAGTTTTATATCTCAAGAGTTGAATATGATGGGTTATGAGAAAGCAGCTGTTTTGGGAGACTCGGCCAATCAAAACTGAAAATTTTATTTAAAGCGTTCTATTGGAGGGGCTGTCTAACACAAAAATCTTCTACTCAAATGGCTTTTATTGAGTTTGGTTCTGAAATAATTACAAATATAAACGGTAAAATAAATATTGATATAATTAATTTACAGTAACAAAGAAGTTTGTCCACCAAATAGTAATACAGTAAAGGACATATTACCACATCTCTTATTTTGACAAATTATAAGTGGAATATCAACAAAATAAGGTAATATTATTTAAGGCACATGTTAATTAAGGTACATTGAATGCTCAGGCCCATACACAGGCACTGGAGACTGCGCCCCGATGCTGAACCCCCAGCAGGTGGCGCACAGTGTACGCCTCGATGAAACAAGGGGGAGGGGGGCTGTTGGGAGGATGGCAAAGGGGGCTATGGGTGACTGGCTTGATCCTGACATGGAAGGTGGGGGGAGGAGTTGGAGCCAGATTGCAGCAGGACTGATCACCATGGCGATGGGGAAGGGTCCGATGAATCGCGGAGCCAACTTGCGGGACTCAACCCTGAGGGGAAGGGTGGACAGCCGGACGTGCTACCAGGTGAACCTCTTGCTGGGCATTTCTTGGCTTTAATGAATAGTTGGTTCTCAAGGAGCCCTTGGAACACACAATGGACATGGTGAGTATGTTCAGCAGGGGACCGGGAGAACACATACATAGGTGTGTTAAAGGCAGTCTTGCATTCATCCCCTTCTCGGTTGTGGACCAGGTGGTAGACATTGCAGGGATTGAGCATGGAGAAGATCATGCAGAGACTCCAAGGCAGGAGACATGAGTGGAAGTGGGTAGCGATTCTTTATCGTGATGGCATTGAGTCCCTGGTAGTCAATACAGGGGCTGAGGCTGCCATCCTTCTTGCCCACAAAAAAGAACCCAGCTCCGGCCAGTGACGAGGGGGGGCCTGTGACCAATTACTCCTGGATGTACTTATTCATGGCCTCTGCTTCAGGGCAAGAGAGAGAAAACAGGCATCCCCTGGGCGGCAAAGTGCCTGGCAGGAGCTCTATGGCACAGTCGTAGGGGCGATTAGGAGGCAGAGAGGTGGCATGGGACTAACTAAATACCTCCCTCAGGTCCAGGTGTTTGGGAGGAACAGCTGTGAGGTCCCGAGCATCCTGTGAGCCGGCTGGGGAAACAGGAACCTGAGCATCATGGAGGCAGTTAGACTGACAGAAAGGGCTCCGCTCCAGGATCCGGTTGTTGGCCCAGCGCACCCATGGATTATGTTTAGTTAACCAGGGGTGTCCCAAAACAACAGGTGCTAGAGGAGTGTCAATAATGTATAGTACAATCTCCTCTCTGTGGTCACCGGATAACAGGAGACCTGTGGTGTAATGTGAGTGATGCGGATCAACAGGGCACCGGTTATGATGAGCGCCTCTAGGGGCTCCTAGAGAGGAATACGAGGCATGTGGAGCTGGGCAACGAGCTCTGTGACCATGAAGTTCCCATCGGTACCGAAATCAACCAAGACAGAGACCGCCTGAAGCTGATTGTCAATAAGGAGAAGCAGGCAGCAGAGAACAGGCATTAGGGGACTGAAGAAGAGAATCCCTGGCTACTGGTGAGCATTGGCCTGGATTTCCACGGTTGTTCTTGGCAGGAGAAGTTCTTGATTCTGAGCTGGCGTTCCCCAGGGGTCAGTTGGGTGCAGTCGATCTGCATGGGTTCAGGGAAACAAGGCAAGTGTGCAGGTTCCCGGGGTGACTGGGCAGAAGCATACGATAACACGGATGAGTCCCCCGCTAACCTCCAAAACAAATGCCTCATCTCCAAACTCTCTCGACGATGGATGGACAGGCGATGGTCAACCTGTGCGGCTATCTCCACCAGTGCATCAAAGCCAGCTGGAAGATCACGGGTGATGAGCTCATCAGAGAGACTGTGGAGGAATGCGTCATACTGGGCCTCCTGGTTCTGCGGTGGCTTCCAGGGTGCGGAGGTCAATGGCATAGTCAGGAACTGTACCACTCTCCCGTCGGATCTGGAGCAGCTCTTGGACCGCCTCGCGTCCATGACCGGGAGCGGTCGAACACCCACTTCATCTCTTCCATGAAGGTGGCGTAGATGGAGCAGACAGGAGAATGTGCCATACCCTACTCCCTGGCTCTGCCGGTGAATAGAGTGAGGCTAGCAGTTACTTTAGCATGTTGTTTTACTTTACAGCAGTAACGCATGAAAAGCTATAAATTCCCTCACATAATAGGTACAAACATTAATGCAAGCCTGCATCTATCTACCGATAATCTCGCCTCGAAATATAAACAGAAATGGAATGTTATTGTTTGAACATTCTACGCTCTTACAATTCTGTGTTCCAATATAACACAAAGCATAATGCAGCTAACAAATATACTGGCTAGTTATTATGTTACATTTACATATAGAAACAACACTAACTAGTAGATGTACGGACAAACAGCACATGAATACATGATTTCCCACAGTCAAACTATTACTAGACAGCAACTCTTTATTACAGCTGGACACGGCAAACCTCTCTTCATGCCTGTAATAGTGAAGTTCTGATGGGAATAAACAAAATAGTCCACACGATTGGCTGAAAGTTCATGCAATGTGACCACAAACTAAACTCGCCTTAGGGGATCTTGGGAGCGCTCATATATGAAATTCTCAGATATGAGCCTTTTCCATGAGAACTTCTTCACATGATATTTCATCTTTGTTAATGAAAACAACCATTTTATTTCCCTCTGTAAAAGCATGAACCAGCCATTTAGGAATTCCTTTTATATTAACATTTTCTCAAAAGCCCTCTAAAATGTGTTTAAGCGCAGAGTTTCAGTCAAGAAGAACTTAATATGCAGTGCAAGCTAATTTAGTAACCTCCAGCTTTAAGTTCAAGACAAGAAAAGTAAACACACAGTAAGAATCCCCAGCAGTGGAATCCATCTCTTGGGAAGATTAATCTGGAAATTTGCACTAATTTTGTGCAGGGGTAGAAAAAATAATGACGGAATGAAAGAGGACTGAAATCATAATTAAAAAGAAGTCTATAGATGTGTCTATACATATTAATGGTAAAACTAATCACCAATTTGTTTTGGTTATAAAATACAGTTTAAAATGAAAACTTTAACATAGCAAATTTTTTTAAAAACAAAATGACATTTTGAAATAGCTCACATGGATGACGCCACAATTGTAAAAGTGCATCAGACATAGAAATGGCAAAAGAAATTTGCTTGAGGAGAACAGCACTGAAAATGTACACCAAAAAAGTAAAACCACACAAAGAAAGAAGGACAAGAACCACTGGCAAATGAATCTCAAAGACACCAATGATGAAAATGGCATTTTATCATCCTCAGATAAGCTGCTATAAATAGCTGACAACATTCGATTCACTTTGACTGCTAAAATCACACTTTCTGAAATAATAAATAATAAGAGAGCAAGAAAATAACACCAGTGTAAATGATTGAAGGTGTTATATTGTCCAGGACAACTTCCATTTCCTTTTACTTTCCTTGTGTACTATATAGAGGCAGTTGGCTCTGCTCTAAATATCTTCCGCCCAGGCAACCAACCAGTACACCATACTGCAGCTTGCATGTTGAAAATTCTGATATATATAACTGAATGTAACAGAGAAAAAGACATTCCAGTTTTAAGGTAACCTCAATGCCTTGCGAGAACCAGTTATTATTCTCTCAGCTACATTATCCACAACCCTAAATCATTCAGTGTGTGACATCCTCCAATATAACATGAATCAGTGGCAAGATCTATTATCAGGGCTGATTATCAGATTTGTATGTGCAGCTCTGGTGCATGAAAGAGCCAGATTTCAGCACCACGGAGAGCGCCGCTCCATTCCCAGCTGCAGGATCAGAGCTGAGATCCAGCTGAGAGTGGCGAAGCGAAGTTCAAACGGCACAGCACGCATGCACATCCTCTGAAACTTCAATCAACCTCTACAGTTTGTTTATTAATCATAAACTCCCACATCTGTACTAATGTATGCTTTAGCTGCATTAATAACTACATGATGAAAAAGGCTGCGTGTTGATGGACAGTCAGATGACCAGTGCTGATGTGAAAAGCTGAAACTGTATTGAAGTTGACTGTTCAGAACAGTGGAGGGAAGGAAGGATTCACAGGCAGGAGCATAAGACAATAAGGGTGGAGATCAATCCTTCTTCTCTTTGGATCAATATTCCCAAATGACAACACTTCAGTGTGCTTTTCTGGACAATCAACAGATGTTCCTCCTGTTTCTCCAATGTTCCATTTTGCAGAGTGCTGTATTTCACTGGTTCACCTCAGAGCTAGAGCTAGGTACTGTACATTTCTTAAACAGCTCTATTAAAAATGCAAAACTGATTGACCAACCAGCAGTAAATGCTGTTTCCAATGGTTACCCCAGCAACCATCACTAAGTTAATATTTTACCATGATTATCCTTTAAATGGGGAATTAGTTCCAAAGGAAGTGTGTTTTAAGCTTCTTCCAAGCCCTCTCCACATTAGCAAGCTATGGAGAAGTTGTAACAGATATTTCCCAGCAAAATAGCAATGAGAACAACTAAAACAAGATGATCATATTTTGACTGCTAGATTACTTCACCAGGGTCTGTAATAAATAAAAGGTCCAGTGTGTGTCCTAACAGTACCGAAAGAGTCAAATAACTGAGATTCATCCCCATAGAGAAACTGCTATAGCTGTACCTCTGGACTGTGACTGTGAGTCAAGAGGTAGAATCTCAATAGACTTTGAGCCACTACTACGACATATATACTATATCTAACAAATATGCTATAATTCCAAACTACTTAGTCATTTAGATTTTAACTGTTCTGAGCAGTTTTAGGTTATAATTGTATTTGAATGGTATTGAGTAGGGGAGAGAAGAGCACATAAACCCCATTTGGTGCAGACTGCATAAGTTTGTGTAGATGGTGATGATGAGTGTCTCTGGTGTGTGATTGCATTATGGGATTTTCAGGGGAGGTTGTGTTTGCAGGAGTATGATGGACAGGGTGCGCCTCTGTGTGACCTCCAGTCTGAACGCACGTCACGCATCACTGGACCGCTTACAGCTCGCACCGACCCGGCAAATAACACCTTTTAAAGTCGTGTTTGTCATGGGGGAAAAGCCCCGGAGAGAGGGCGCCGTCAGAGCACATACCTCGTCCCAACTCTCTCTCTCTTACAGATAGCCGGGGACCCACGGCAACGGCCCAGCTGGCCAGCACAGGAAATTACTCCCACGGTAAAAGTGCAGAGGGATTCAAGAGCGCACCGAGGGCAGTAAAAGCGATCAGCAGTTTACCTGGCAATTACCATTTAATATGAATATTTAATAGGGACTGGGTGAGAAAGGTCCTAAGTATTTTCAAATGTACTGATGCTTCTAACGGTACCACCCTAGTCATGTTATATTGGATTTACATCATATTTGAATTACTTATTACATAGGTGCATGTGACCAGGCTACTTTTGTTATGGTTACCTGCGATTATACAAGATTACTTAGCCAATCAGCTTCCTGAGCTGAGGCCGTTTCACACGCCAAGCGTTCTTTCGGATAGATTGGCACAGCCATTAAAAATCGATGCTTTTATGACGTCGCCGTAGTCGCAATTAAGTCTCTCTGACAATGGGCCACTGCAGGCGATATTACAGCCGTAATAAAAGGTTGAATGCCCCTGCATGACTCACCCCGCTGGGCTGATGAGAAGACTTAAGGGTATTTTTTAATAGTTTCAAACCCTCCAATTTTTCATTACGGAGCCTTATCTTTATGACTCCGATAAAAGACGGAACCACAGCAGAAGCACCATCTCATGTCTGTAGTGCACATCAAAGAAAATCCACTGCCTGTTCTCAGCCTTTCATGTATTTCTAAGCAAAATAAAAAAAAAATGGATGAGAGGGCAGTTATAATATCATATTGCCAAGTGTGTGCTGCGTATTTGTAAAAGAAAAAACTAATTTTCTCAAAACAAACAAAATAGCTCAAAAGGCAGCTGGTTTTTATTGTGCTTATGGCATTGGTTATCTACGAACATAAAAAGACAGATTTTTGAATGTAATTTTTTTGTTTGAATGACATTTGTTTCATGCTTTCAGTGCATTTGAAAGGAAAAAACAATTGGAAATGCACTGGAAATGCAATACCACTGTTATAGTTTGGAAACCTTCTTTAAAGTAAGTAGAAGTCTATAGAAAGTCCATATCCACATTTCATCCAGAACTAAGTACAATATCCATTTATTCATTATAGGATAGGGGATTTTCTGTTCTAAAATGACCAACTAAAATGAATATGGTATCACAAATATTCTTTCCACAAGTACAAGGACTTAATTTATTTTCTTCAGTGCAGATTGACAAGCATTTCATAGTATTTTGTAAAATAAAACAGCAGCATGAGATAACCTTTGTTGATAATAATAACAAGTATAAATTGACAGGAAAATAAGTGTCATGAATAAAACCCAGAGAGGCATCACACAATAGTTGGCTACATTTGTCGCAACAAAAATGGTCTTTATCAGGCCTGTTATGCCATTTTCACTGATGAAGCCGAGACTCTGCTTTCCCATAATGCTCTGCAGTGGCTGAAATCGTACAAATAAGGCCTTCCTTATTTGGCTAAACCAGTGTTTTTCCCATAGTACTGGTAAATGAGCAAGGTTTTGGTACATTGAAGGTGTATCCTCCGATGTAATGGGACAAATTCACTGCAGATGGTGCAACCACCCCCCCCCCCGTATATTTTTGGGGGTATGGCAGGGAGATCCTTCTTTCCGCTCGTCTGAGTGAATATAGAAGGTATGCATTCTGATAGACGTAAACAGCACTCGCCTCTCTGACAGCGTCTGCCCACATCAAATATAATTGTCCTCTCCCTCCGAATTCCACCTGACCGTTAAAGCAAACATCTGACTGTATCAGCCATCAAACGGCAGCCATAAAAAAACCCGCAAAGCGCTTCTCTCTGGCCTTTTGTAGTGGAACACGTTTGCTTATCTTCTGCTGCTCTGACATCCCCTAATAGGCGAAGAAAACAAATGCGATGTTGGTTATTGGATGTGAAATATGGGCTGCGGAGAAGAGAATTTCTGCGGTAAGTCCTCTATAAATCAAAAAGAGGGGTTCTCGGTCCAGCAGTCCTCTCTCAGCCCAGTGGACACACTCCTGATGGCAGAGATTTGGGAACGTAGGGATGAGTTAATTCTCTCCCTGAATGACTAAGTCTCTAAAAATGAATGTCTTAAGAGCTGAATTTGGTAAATTAATTATTTAAACATCCTGTCCACATTAAATTGTTTCTGCATATCAACTGAGAGAGAGATTCTCAACATTTTGAGAACTGAGTTTCAAAGTTTTTAGATATTAAGGTACAATATTTTTTTTATGTGGGCGATTGACTGTACGAAAAATACCAGTGTTGGTGTTGTTTAGCTGATGACATACCTAGGTAGTGTGGCATAGTGGCAGGTGTGGCCACTGAGACGGGTGGTGAGTGGAAGGAAAACAGAACAAAAGTAAAAAAAAACTTAGGGGGCAAAAGGAACAACAAAACTATGTATTACAAAACAGGTTTCAAGTCAAAATGTTTCAACTACATGACCTGGCAACCTTTTCCATGTATTGATTACACAACGAGTTATCAATACATGGAATAGGTTGCCAGGTCATGTAGTTGAGGCAGAGACCCTTGCTGTGCTCAAGTCCAGACTTGATGCAGTTTTGGATACTCTTTAAATTGTAATGGTGAGCTTAGTTGGGCCGAATGGCCTGTTCTCGTCATAATATGTTCTTATTCTTATGTTCTTAAAAGGCAAAAGTCCAAACCCAAAAAGTCCCCTTCAGCCTCTCAGGCTGTGTTTATATAAATGGCTTTATTGAAGGCAAGTGCTCACAGCTGAGTTGATTAGAAATCACTGCAGTGAGCCTGCCTGTTAGCGAGGCCTCTGCTGTTGCAGATCCAGTTACTTCTCCAGGCTGAGGGAGGGAACCAGGAGACTGACAGCAGCACAATGGGAGGAGCTGAGGAGCTTGCCCCTCCCTCCACCTCCCCTGGCACCTCGGTAGTAGCTTCATTCCCCATAATTGGTTGTGCTGAGCCATACATTGACTGAAGCCAGTAATTAGCAGTAATCAATAGTCGGTGATATTGTTCGTGTGAAGTCTGAGGTAGATTGCAGTTGGCTTACTGCATGGCTCAGTTATCTGTTAGCCAGCTTAGCTTTTTAGTCTTTGCTCTTAGTTGCTAATAGGCTATAGTTTTATGTACAGATTAGCTATAGTTTTATCCAGTTTTCATTTTGTGTGAGCATGACTGTTGAGATGTACAGAATATAAATACTGTGGCAAACCACAAGATTTATCATTTGACACTTTCCTAGATGTGTACTGCACATTATTACTGAAGGGCAACACCTGTACCATTTCTCTTTAATATGTACTGTTCAATGGACATGGTATTATTAACCAATCAGTCGTAACCTTACAGCGACAGGTCCGTAGGTAAACTTGCAATAACATTAGGTCCCAATATTTCCAGTACATGCTAGCAATGTGTGATTTTTACAGGTTTTATGCACTATACTGTTCATTTTGAGCACTGAACTCTGCACTGCTGCCAAATTTAGCATTGCTGAATGAAAAGCAGACACACGGACTGACAGAAAGATGGACAGTCAGGCAGATAGGAAAATAAATTTTGTCTTTTTGAATGTTCTGATAGAAAAACAGCAGAGCCGTCTTTGGGTGGGTGACTGTGGCCGCTGTACCCTTCGCCAATATGATGAAGTTCCTCTCAGTATGGTAAACTGTATTTGAAACACATCCATTTAGTACATGAGGTCAATCAAGAACACTTACTGTGAAGAGCTTGTTTTCCTGGCACACTCAAAAGTGTTTCTCCCTTTGAAGCCACACTGCCTTCCGCTCTCTTTGTTGGAGTCAGCAAAAAATTCAAACCTGTCTGGAACAGCTTTGGAAAAGGTAATTTATTCATTTTAAAGAAATGGAATTGAAAGCCTCTTGAATATATTGTCCAATCATCCAGAACTCTTATTTGCCGCATTAAAATTCCTTTCATAAAATGCACAGTGACATGGTCACAAGATGTTCTTTACCAGACAAATCTACATATAATGAATATATTAATATACTGTTTATATTCATCAGAACTACCATGTTCATTGACTTCATTTGTCTTAAATTGTGATCCATTTAAAAGCCTGTTTTTCCTCATCTTTTCTTTATAGATTCAGCACTTTTGGCGGTAATGGAAAAATTGCAGCAATTAAACTGCAGTCCCAGCAACAGTCAATTCATTGTTCATCCTCAACTCTACAGCAATATTTCATGGCTCATTTATCAGCTCTGTGTTTTCATTTATATGCACGAAAACTCCACCATACAACCCATCCGTCCATTGTTCCTAGTCTTTTTTTTATTAACCTCAGGTTCTCAGTGGCTTATGTAGATGTACGTTTGTTGGCCTTATGGCTTTCCATCAATAAAAGTCTCCCTGTATGTGACAGTAATACACTTCATCCATATGTACATTCCTACAGATTCCATTAAAAATGTAGGGAGTTATGGCATGTTTCAAAAGATAAACCATGGAAGTGTCACAAACATCTGTTATCTCTGGTAAATCATGGATTAATTGAGAATTCAAGTCTAGAATCTCCACATACAGGGAACTAGGTGAATATTATTATTGTCATGTAGCGGAGATTAGCCATCATTCTGCTTGTCATCTATGAAAGGATCATTGCATTTGGCGGATATCCATCATACAAATCTCTGAGAAATCCTTTTTGAACCAATAAGAACATGATTTGTGTAGGCAATATGCAAATGAAGACTCATATTAAGTCAGCTTTAGTGTAATTAAGTATTGAGAGTTCTGCCGAATTTCTAATTAACCTTCCAAGCCGCAGAGCTGCCATTTTGAATGAGACAGTTCTTCTGGCAATGATGCAAGAGGCTTTAGGCTTTCTGTGAGCAGGATTTCAAATGATCAGCAGCTCTCCTTAACTCCGAGGGTATTAGCTGATGTTACTCCAGCTTCATTTGAAATGTTGTTAATCGACATGTTTATGATCCCAGTGGGTGATGACCTCAGAGGTCGACACCAAGTCATGGTCCTGCCCCATTCACTTTATCAAAGTTATGTGTATATTTTAAATTTCCTTGATCTCAATGAGTTTACCCAGGCCAAATTTGTAAATTTGCAAATTAGTAAGTGCTTAATTTTGTAAATGTTTGAGGGAGGAGGGTGAGGAAGCATAGGAGGAAGGTTCAGGGAGGGGTTCGGTCTGTGGAGAAATTTGGGGAGGGGTTTGGTGGTTTTCCGTGTTTGTGTTGTGTGAAAGGTTTAGCTGATAAGGCAGAACGCCGAAGCTTATTGTGATATTCCATCTCCCTTTATGCGAAATGACGAGCATGAGCAAAAACAATAATGAAAGCAATCTGTGCAGTAAAGCATTCAGACACAATGCTAGGTTAATGGGTTTTTTTTTTTACTTCCGTGAATCTACCGCGTTGAAGCCAGCCTTCCACTGCGTCTGCTCAAACTGCTGGTTTGCCTGGCTGCCCCACAAATGGCAGTGGCTTGGGTCCAACGGGCGGATCTGTCAGACCAACGCAGTGCCTTCAAATACGGAGCTGCTTATTCAGTGTTGGGAGGGAGTAACAGCCATCTCCTTCAGCGCTTGTTCTTTTTCTGTTTTTGTAATGTAGCATTGTGATAAATAACCCATAAGCCCCATGTGTTGCTTTGGAAAAGGACATGGGTATGAGATGTCAAATGTCTCTTTCTATAAAACAGCAGGTTTCAGATAAGGGACCAGCTACTGCTTAAACAGTCTTTTACCATTTGCACCAGTGATGTAGTGAGTGATATGTACAAATATGAACAAATAAACCCAATTTAGGGTTTAAAACCTTATCATGTAGGGGATGTCAGGATACCCACCCATTAGCCTTATTATCTTTAATACATATGGGCTTTGGAGTTACAGTATACCCACCTCCATTGACAGTATATTAACTTATTAGCCTTATTATCTTTAATACATATGGGCTTTGGAGTTACAGTATACCCACCTCCATTGACAGTATGTTAACTTATTAGCCTTATTATCTTTAATACATATGGGCTTTGGAGTTACAGTATACCCACCTCCATTGACAGTATATTAACTTATTAGCCTTATTACCATTAATACATATGGGCTTTGGAGTTGCAGTATGTCCACCTCCTCTGGCAGTATACCCACCTATTAGCCTTATTACTTTTAATACATATGGGCTTTGGAGTTACAGTATACACATCTTTTAGCCTTATTACTTTTAATACATATGGGCTTTGGAGTTACAGTATACCCACCTATTATCCTTGTTATCTTTAATACATATGGGCTTTGGAGTTGCATTATACTCACCTATTAACCATATTACCTTTAATACATATGGGCTTTGGAGTTACAGTATACCCACCTATTATCCTTGTTATATTTAATACATATGGGCTTTGGAGTTGTAATATACTCACCTATTAACCATATTACCTTTAATACAGATGGGCTTTGGAGTTGCAGTATATCCACCTATTAGCCTCATTACCCTTAATGCATATAGTTACAGCATGCCCACCTCCTCAGACAGTATTCCCATCTTTTAGCCTTATTACCATTAATACATATGGGCTTTGGAGTTGCAGTATGTCCACCTCCTCCGATGGTATACTCACCTATTAGCCTCATTACCATTAACACATATGGGCTTTGAATTGTAGTATGTCCACCTCCTCTGACAGTATTCTCATCCGTTAGCCTGGGTTTGGAGTTACAGACAGTGTATTCACCTCCTCTGTCACCACTACACCCCACACACTGATTCTGACTATATTACAGTGTGTCACAGATGCTTATTTAGCACCTTAGAACTTTGACAATGACATTTGCTGCCGCTGGCAAAACCTTCAACAGAAAACAGCATCCAGAAATACCGTGTCACATGTCATTCTGCCTTTATCTTGCATGTGAAAGATTATGGAAGAACCCTAGTAGCGGTCCTGATGAAGAATTAGAGATAGAAGACATCTCCGCAAACATGATGAAATCCATGTTAGTTACTCATATAATAGATGTGTCATTTAGACTACCAGTCAATTCAAGAAATTCATTGGATTTAAGGTCATGCCTGTACACTTAATTTTTCTGTGGCAAAATGCAACAGGGCAAGTTTAGATTTAGCTCTAAACAATGACTAAAGGATTGCGCACACATACACACACATACAGAGAGGACATCCTGTTTGTTTTATTGAATCCTTCTGACCTGAATTTGCCATGTAGGCGCTGAGGAGTTCTAATATCATCCATTAGTAAATGCATGCATAAAAACCCAATAGCACCCGTCGCCATTGGCTCATAGGTATAATATATAGCAGGTCCCTAATTACTGTTTTCCAAAGGCTATGTTAACTTGTATTGATTGAATGGGCACTGAGGGAGGAAAGCTAAGGACACAAATTACAGCTTAGTCATAACAGGGAGATTGCCTGGTGGAGGCAGGGGCATTCTGAATTCGCAAACACTATGAATTATTAAATGGTTTATGACAGCAATGTTTTGATTTATATTATTAAGGAATCTCAAAGTGCCGTTGGGAAAGATATACAGGATACTACTTCAGACAGAACAGGACATGTCCTTGGGTCTAGAAGAGAAATCCTGATAAATCGGGCCAGGATGCATCAGTAATGGGGATTCCGTCTTCACTGCAGCGGATCATGTGTTTTTGAGAATAAAAATGGCCGACGGCCTTGAAACTTATAAACAGAGAGCAGTGAAGCGTGTGAATATCCAGGAAAAGAGTGTTCAAATATTGTCGGATTTTCATATGAGCGTGTCTGTTTCTCATTGCTATGTATATTCAATTATGGTTACTGTGTACATAGGCAGTTGTCTTTCACAAAGCGATTTTCTCCTATAGAGAACAATAAAAAACGTATTATGTGAAAGACAGGGCAGTCTAAAGATACAATAATGGAAGTTTATGCATATATACAGGACTGCTTTAAAACACCCTGGCTTAGATCCAATAAAATTAATCTAGTCTCTGTAAGGGAATGTAACAATCAAAATAGAATATAAATTACTTTGACTCTTTTCTATTTTGTTGGAGACAAGCAAGCATCCTTTGGAATCCTTTGGGAACACAGAACTAATGCAGGTGTCAGGCTTATTACCAAGCTTTTGATGTCAATACCTTTCAGAGCATGTAAAACAAGTCTCCCCAGGATGCAATCTTTAGCCTACAACATACAACACCTGTGTACATCAGTACAGGTAGACCTGAAACATTAATCAAAGAAACATTCATTGATATTATGTGGAAGACTCTCTCCTCATTCACAGATATGTGAAAGGAAGCTAGTGAATTTGAGTGGGTAACAATAAAATGCTAAACTACTGTATAGATAACTTTGTGTACACAAAGTTGTTACTACCTTTTTTATTTTAAATAAAGTTGATGCTTGTATTGTTTCTACTCAATAAACCTTTTTTTTTTTTGCCTTCGACAGGTAGCGTTGTTACTGACCTACTAAACATTTAATCATGAGGCTAAGATACAATGTATAAATGATATTTGCTAAAACTATAACTCCTTATTCATTCAGTAGACTTTTATTTGGAATTCAGATTATGACAATGGACCATAACAATCCAATTAGTACATTATAGGAGCTTTTATTAGGGTTTTTTTTGTGTTTTCAAATAATAATGGTACTATAACAATAAATACCGTGTCCAGTAATGTATTTAACCTGTATTGACCTCAAACAGATGAAAACAGAAAGGTCAAATATAATTAACAAGTTAAATTCTAATAACAATTACAGGTCTCATAGTCTATACATACAAAAGCAAAAAAAAAAACACATATATTTACATCTGTACATATGGAAATAAAACATCACCAATATTAATACCGTAATCACATCAACTAGCACAGAAAACACAGCATTGTGGGAAACAAAGCACTGAAAACCGTGCCTGCAACATTAGCCTGGTGGCTAAGCAATGTTTTGTAGGCTGATACTTCAAACACATGAAGAGAAACATGTGCCAGTGTAATGATATTCCCCCAGTAAATTGGATTCTCTCATTTATGTGTTATGTTCTTTGGAGCATGTTCCTTTATTTTAAAATTAAACACACATGTCCATCCTGAAGGCCAAGCCCTTTCCTGTTCCTTCCATTTTCAGAATTCATGAGCTTAAGGCTGATTTGATTCGATAAAATGAATTTGACTGAATCCCAGGGAGTGTGTTTGAGTGACTCCTATTGGCCAATTTTCTCTGTCAAATGTCCTAAAGTCTCAACATGAGGTAAATAAACGTTCCAAGGTCACCAGATGCATATTACGCGGCTCAGCTCAGCTCCAGGGCGGGCTCCTTGGTTCCCGCGGTTCTTTCCCCTTTTCAGATGAAACCGCAACACAACTTCAGCTCAGTGGGGGCGTTGGGAGTAAAAACCACTTGAACAAATATCAGCATATCAGGCGGTAATCTGTTACAATGACATGGTGGAAAATCAAAAGGAATGAGGTACGGGAATCTCATAAACTGCTAGCATACACACTGGAATCAAATTAGCTGAGATGCATTATCCTCACAACATCCAATATGACAACATAAGATGCCAAGCGACACCAGCAAGTTCCTGTTGCCGGTAAATTCCTGTGAGACGCTGCGGTTATATGCCTCGAGATTGCTTGATGCTGGATTTCTTCAGTGTGATTTCTGTACTGATAAAAATGAGAGCGTAGCTTTCAGAGTGTCAAAGATTCTGTACTGTAATTCTGAAATTTCACATCTTTTATGTGTGTTTTTGAGCACACTGATGTAATTATGTGAGAATTCCCATCTTCTATTTGTTTTAAATCGAATCCAACGGTGCAGTGAGGAAAGTTTCATGAGAAAACTTTGGAAAAAGTCCTTATCTTTCTGCTTCTGTCTGTAGTCGCACATAAACCCCAAATGTATATTTAAGGAAATTGAAGCAATCATTGTATGAATATTTGAAATCCCAGTCAAAGTCAATAGAAACAAAAGCGCTCCATTTAAAATACAAGTACATTAAGCGTAGCATTTGAGATAATTAATGTCAAAACAAAGGTAGTTTCCTAAATTGAAAAACTAAAAAGATGATGCTAACTGTTCTGAGACAGTGAGAAACTGCGTCATTAAGGCACCCCATAAACTGCTTCATTAGGGATTTGTTTATTGCTGGTAATAACAGAACATTTGCTGGGGCCTTAAAGATAATTGCTAAATAATTCAAAGACTCATCAGAGCAAGTACAGCCTCTGAATATGAATTCCCAGCACACAGAGCGATTCGTTCCAGCGTATCCCAGCTGTGAAGTAGCACTGGAGGAGGAGAGCGCTACAGAATGCATACATCTCAAGCTGGATGCTGATTGCATGGGAATTGCCACACATGAATCAGATCTGCCCTCAGAGGTCTGCCGCAAAGGCTTCTGGGAAACGTGGCGGGTCAGGCCAGGGGCAGAGCTGGAGAAGAGAGGGTTCAGCTACATCTCTCTGATCAGTCATTTTGCATTTCAGCTGTGGACATTCTGCATATGCTGGAAGTACGTTAGGCTGGAGGAAAATATGGACGGCGTTCACCATCTTCTCTAATTGGATCTGTATCTTTGAGGGGTGGGTGGGTGGGTGGGTGGGTCGGGTGGGGGGGGCGTTACTCTTCCCCACTGATAGATCTGTCAATGTCTTAGCTTTTCAGGCTTCACAGAAAGACTTCATATGTATGATAGTGTATACATTACAGCTCCTGTCAGTGCATCTGAAAGACAACCAGGCAGGGAGTTCATAGCCCCTGAAAACAAATTTAAAAGAGCTCTCCTTCCATCTCTGCACTATAGGAAAGGCACCTGTGGGCACAGAAAATCTCAGGCTAGCAATAACACCACAAGATCAGAGGACTGGGTCTGAACAGTTGAGAGTTTTATTTACTGTCTCCATTTAGTCTACCCTTATATCCTCCGATTTTCTCCACATCCCCTGGCACCGAGACGCTCCATCTTCTGCGACTGCAGAAGAGAGGGAAAAAAGAGGAGGAAGAGAGAGAGAGGTTTTGACATTTTCTCCGGAGAGACAGAAAAGGCAGATGCCATTATGGAAACAGATGAGCTCCCCCCGACCACCACCACATCAAACACGATCCTAATGAGGCCCTATCATTCTGCCCAAACCAGCGACATCGCAGCCGAGCGCAGAAACGGCCCCTCTATGGGTTCCCTGCAACAGGCTCTATGGGACCGCCGAATGGGGAGTATAGCGTCTGCCTCACACAGTCTAATTACCCAGCCTGCTTGTAGGGACACCTAGGGGCTCGTTTATCAACTGTGCGAATGCGCAGATTTCTGCATACACTGAGTTCATACCCAATTCCATAACTTTCTGATTGATCACATTTTAACCTCTGTTCAAACTTCACACACTACATATGCGCAACTGTTGGCTGAGAAGTTGTATTGCAAGCCAGAGATGTACAGTTTATTCTGCCTAGTTACAGCAAAAATTGGGTGTCTGTACAGTCATTACTTGGATATTTTTGTTCCGGTTTGTTTAAATGTGGGTGAGTAAAAATGACCATAAGCCATTTGATTTCATATAACACAATCACAGATCTAAATAGGTCACTATGGAAGGCTTCACACATTAAACTTTGCAGTCACAATGTGGTGAAGTACTTTATATACAATAACTTATCCATAGAATAAATGTATTTATACAAGGTAATTTAAAAAATGAGCTGAATCCATATATTATGCATATATTATCAGTGTAAGCAATTAGATAATTATTCTATTTAATCGTAAATATATCTAGATTCATGGGAAGGGAATATGCAATTCAATCAAAACAGACTTCACAATGCAAACATGTCCTTTGAGTTGTCCAAATGTCTTTTCATTCTGAAATAGAATAGCATACATAAACCCTCGAGTAGACTAAAATCCATAAAGTGACGGATAGAGAAAGAATGCGTATACGACATTCAGCTATGAAAACCAGGCCATTGTGTAGGGTCACAGAGCTACTCCCGTTCAAACCTCGCTTTTCAGGCACGTCGATTTTTACGACACTATTCACGGCGGGTCATTAAATTTTATTGAACGGGGCTTTGCTGAAGGCCATGACGGCGCTGTGTTACCATTCACTGCTCACACTCGCACTGTCTGCACCGGGGAACGTTACAACGAGACACTGTGGAGAAGAGAGCACTGATGAAAAAGAGGGAAGCAGCAACCCAAATTAAAACAAACCAATTGTGACAGACCCCTAGTATTGAGTTTTGATTTATCCTACAACATGGCTGACATCATTATCAATCCTCTGTTCCTCATCTTTCTACTTTATGGTTCTTCCTGGGAAGATGAAATAATAAGTCTCTTAATATCAGCAGTCTAAAGCAGGGGTTGCGAGACATGGGTGGGCGGTCACGAGATGATTTCTAGAATCAAAAATCTGATCGATGCATAGTGCCCACCCATCTCATTAAGGATGTTTAACGTTACTTTATTACTATAAAAAAGAATACATTTATGGTTGTTTGGCTACTGTGTTCTTTTGTTTTATCAAAGCACTGGGCCCTATATGAATAGGCCTATTAGTGCATGTATGTGCTAAAGTTTGTATGCTTCAACCACCTCCAAGGGGTATGTGAGGGTTGTGAGTCTCTGGCGCCGTTATTTTGGGAGTCGTGGGCTGAAAAGTTTGGGAGTCCTTGCTCTTAATCATTGGGGTCAGGATCCAATACTGGAAGGCCACAGTATGTTGTGGTTTTTGGTGTGTTTTAGGACTTGATTGACTCAATTAAATGAATGATTGGCTAAAGAGTCAATGCTCCTAATTTCAAGGACTAAGATGGCTGGAAATTGGACAGAGAGCACAAAAAGACACTGCAGACACTGCAGCCCTGCGAGACTGGAGTTCGACAGCCCAAAGGTTTGTGCCTCTCCTGTAATGTCCACAGAAACTTCACCTAAAATTAAACTAGGAAGTTGAAATATAACCTGTCATATTCAGACAAAGCCATTTTTCCTCTGAGGTGATCAACAAGCCCCAAGATGAAGCTCTCCCAGCACACGCCATCTGAACAGGAACCAAGTGTCAGCATAAAACAGCTCTTTTCTCCCTGCTTCCGGTAAAGCTTTGGTTGGGATTCAACCCAACACGCCTCGATCTGTTTTAGTGTGTTTAAGAGGATATGCAATTCAATCAAAACAGACATAATTCAATCAAGACGGACTTTAATCAATTCAAGGGCAAATGCTGTGCAATTTCGTATCGGAAAGACCACATTCTAAAAGACATTCATTGTATCCATTGAAATATAAAAGGAGAATGATGTTGATGAAGTCGGTTATGATTGAATTGCATTTGCCCGTAACTACACTAAGTGTGTTTTATTGGGTCCCGGACATTGATAAATCTGACAGTAAGGCTATAAATGAGTCTGGGGTGCTTCCAAGTCTTTAGATCTGGAATATTTCCAAGACTCGTGCCACATCCAGTGCATCAAGTGGGCTCTAGAGTCAACAAGTGCACGCAAGTGGCGCCAACACTGCAACAGCAGGGCCTGGCTATCAGCACTTCCTGTTGACTTACTTGCAAATATTACATACAAGTTTTACATTTATAGGCAGAGTTTGAGTGTTTAGTTGGGCGGTGGGGTGCAATGGGAAAAAAATCTATAAGTTTATGATTTTGAGATGTTACATACGTGTGGGAGATGTAAAGAAACTAAATATAGTGTATTGTAAGACAGATTCTGTAAATACTAACATGACATATTTAACGTTAAAAATAATGTCAGTTATTATATGTTAGTTAGTAGTGTAGTGGCTAAGGTAAATGACTGGGACCCCTGAGGTTGGTGGTTCAAGCCCCAGTCCAGCCACAGCAAGAACACCATTGCTGTTGGGCCCTTGAGAAAGGCCCTTAACCCCACATTGCTCCCAGGGGGAATTGGCCCTTGGCTAGTCTAATCAATTGTAAGTCGCTTTGGATCAACGCGTCAGCTAAATAATAAAAAAATTTGATTTAGTTTTATGTACATCAGTTTTCACTGTCTTTTAGCAGGTGTATCAGCTTATTTTTGAAAAGTGATGAACAGTGTAAGAAAAAAAAGACATCCAGAGAGGTTACGACCTCCAGATCTCCAGAACATCTGTAAGGATCAAAATAAAATATATTACGACTGTGATCTGAATACATGAACGAGGTATGGCTATTGAATTAGCAAGTTTTGGGCATGTTATTTGTGAAAAAGCACATGTCAATTAAGAAACATATGTTATCTGACTGAATTAAACATACAAAGGTTGGCATCTGTAGCTATACAGATTGCTATGATATATCACTCTCTCTACCACATGCACACAGAAAAAAACATTTTCATACTCACATACATGCACTTGCAATCTCCCTCTCTTACACGCATACCCACTCTCTCTCTCTCCCACTCTATCTCACACGCATGCACACACACACACACACATACACATCGACCCAGACACAAAAACATCTTCACACTAGCGCTTTCTATCTTGCTCTCTCTCACACATGCATGCACAGAGAAACGCAAACTTTATAATGCTCACATGCTCTCTCTCTCTCTCTCTCTCTCTCTCTCTCACACACACACACACACACACACACACAGACTCTAGTGGAGTCCTGTCAGAAGACTGTCATCTTGAAACGGCCTCTCAGTGATAGACGTAGCTTTGATCTCCAGCGGGCTTGGTGCTAGCGCACTGGGCCCTGCACACCAATGAGGAAACACTCGCTCCGTACGGCACGGTGTTCCCTGCTCACTTCCATTACTGATAACATCATCATCTCCAGATTCAGACGATCTGGGAAATATGGCTACTTACTGACTGTGACTGACCACTTCTTAAAAAATACATTCATCTTCAGACTTGAATTAGTTGTAATTGCATTTTAAAGTATACTGGTAAAGTTAATAACTTTAGTCATTATTCATGGGAACATTTTATGGGGGATCTTGAATAATTTGAATAACCAGCAGTCTGGCTAATCTATATAAAAGTTGGGCCATAGCAACACTGGTACACTGTCATATTTTGTGGCATGTGTATGAACCAGCTTAATGCTACTAATTGGTCAGAAGATACTTTATTAAACAGGCAAAAGTTTGCATTTTCTAACCTGATACATCTTGGTAAGAACTGTGGAACTAAACTCAAATCGAGAGCAATTTGTTTAAAAATGATAAAATGTAAAATAAAATCTGCATTTTCCATCTAGTAACAAAATATGAACGGTGATTTAATATGTCGACTCTCAGACTTTCTATTTCCTATTGCAGCTGCATATTGAGGATAAAATATATTTCAGGCAGCTAAATAATTTGGTTGAAATGCACAGATGAACCAAACTGGCTCACTGCTACTGGAGAATATCCGCTAAAGCTTTCATGCGTTATTCTTCTAGTTAACCAGTGTTTGGAGAAATACATAAAATGATAAGGTTTATCAAAGAAAACATGCAAAAGTGTTAGTGGCATTGGATATTATATGCATAATGTGAACAAATATAGCAAAATGTCAAATAACATTACATTTGCTCAGTAGCTGTAGCAGATTTGATTTGTCAGTTAAGAAGTTTCACAGACCCACACCAGTAATTTTACTTACAAATTATCACAAATTAGATTTCCTTTTTTCACAAAATATACTTCAGTGAATAATTGTTAGTTTACAAAGGGTTTCATTTAAATTTTTTTCCGTAACACTGAATTTATGAAAATGGAGTTTCTTGCAAACAGTTCTGGTTTCGTCGTAAATGAAAGACCAGCGCTTCCTTTCGGATTTAGCATTTCAGAAGCCTCCGATCAAAGACTGGAGCGTGGATCCGGGGTGAGCTCTGCGGCAAAGTCCAGAGAGACTCTCTGCACGTGCGATGAGAGATGCAACAGTGCCTCTGACAGAGAATTCCACCCCAGCGAAACTGTACATGAGCCCAGTCCACTGTACCCCACCCGCTCACTGGTTCCGTGCTATTTGGCCTGGTGGGGGGTGCAGGGGTTGGATTTTAAACATCGATCACGGAGCTAAGCCCTGACATCATGGACAAATTCAAGAAAATAATTCAAAACATCAATTATGCTTTAGTTGGCTTAGAAGGGAAGATTTCTTGAATAATAGATAAGGAATAATTACAGTAATTTTTTTTAGAAATATTATCAAATTAAGTACATATCCATCTGTATTTACTGATAATTCATATAATCTGAACTATGCAAGTGCCTTCTTTTTGAGACTTTTCTCTTTAATATGGAGGGCTGAGTTCTCTCAACCATTCAATTGCTCTCTTCTCCTTTTCAACTGTAGCTCTGTAAGAATGTGTTGGAAAACCTAACAGCATGTGACAGTAGTTGTCAATTGATGCTGGTCGAGGACCAGTTCTTTTTGTACCTTAACCAGTACAAAGTGAAGATTAAAAGCAGTACCTGGACTATTTGACCGCAGGCAACTAGTCTACAATGTGTGAAAGCCTACATGGACATGCAAAGCAGGATTCTCCTGGTTACAAAATGGCGGCCAAATGGGGAGGAAGGCTGCGTTCCAATACTCAAATTCGTCTCCTCCTTTCCTCCTTTCCTCCCCTCCTTTCCTCCGTGCCCGGAAGCTGATTATGTGTCCTCCTTTCCTCCACTGTTCCAAAGCAAAATCTCGCCTCCTCCTTTCCTCCTTTCCTCCTTTCTCGTTTCCTCCAAACGGAGGATACATCGATGTATCCTACCGCGGAAGTCTTTTCACATTTCTGGGTGACATCATTGTGCTCACGACCAGTCAGGTTAAAAGACCATCTCACAGAATATGTTGATTGGCTTTGGTATCTTCAGAGTCAATCGAAATTATTACTTCATCAATAGCCGACATCGACTTTGATGACGGGCGAATCGGATTAGCTGTTCCAATTTTCGATTCATCTCCTCCTTTCCTCCTTTCCTCCACTCGTTTCCTTCCCTCCTTTCCTCCACATATTTCCGGCATATTTCCGGGGTAGGAAAGGAGGGGAGGAAAGGAGGAGACGAGAAAAAATAGTATTGGAATGCAGCCAAAGAGAAGCTGTGAAGAGGATGGGAAATGATATTTGGGTGTGAATGGGGAAGGAAGACTCACACTGGAGATGAGATTCATGAATTACTTGAAGTTGGCTCTTCTCTTCCTTGTATAGGTTTTTTGTCAGTTCCAAAAACAGTTTAATTCCAGGGAGGTTCTGGAACAGGAAATGTGGATCCATTTTTGTTTGTGCAGTGCATGAGACAATCTCCAGGGAAACGACGAGCCGGTCACATGTTCCTTTGGATCAGCGTAGCGACAGCAGGCCGACCTGGGAGGTTAAAGAAGACTCACAGAAGCTTTCTTCAGGGTGAGATCACACACACCGAGCAAAGGCTGGCATCTGATAAAAGTTTCTGAATATAAAAGTGAGCCTCTCCCCTAAACAAGAGGGACAGGGGAAGAGTGGAAACGTCTGTTTAGATGTCAATTCCATATTCTGTGCTAAACCAAGAATGAAACTTTATTGTGTTCACTACCAAGACAAAACAATCATATTTACTCCACAGACAAAAAATTTCTTTAAGGGTTTTTAATTTGTCCATCTAGAACACCCTTAAAGGTTAATTTCAGTCACTGATGTCTCTTATCTCTAAGGAGTTCAGTGTAAAATCTCTCGTTACAAATATTAGCATCTACACTTTGAAGAACCCTTAAGAGTGGTAGATAGAACGTTTTTTTCTGAGTGTACACTGGTTCCTTTTCAAGACCTCAAAGTTATCTAAATTGAGGACAATGAGAAAGAAAGCTTCATGGTAAAGTGTAAGTTACTGAATACTGTTGGTGTAAGACCGTTGATGGGCTATGTCCTCCTGGTTTTCCAGTTCTTTTAAAAAAACTAAACACTTTCAGGCCTGGTGAGTGAAACAAAATTGTTTCAATCGAAGTTATTCATTCAGGCTGCTCAGCCCTTAGCTTAGCTAAGACACTATATATAGTGACTATATAGAATATATAGTGACTGGCTGAATGTCATGCCTGAGTCAACAAGTGTGAGAGTAAAACAATATATCCCTCCATGGATACTATTATATAACTAAATAAAATACATTAACAATGAATTTGAAATTATCATGTACTAATGAAACATCTACCTGTTGGAGGAACTGATGCAGAGGAACTGACAAATGCAGAATAGTTCTGTGTTTGTGTAATTCCATTGGCTATATTAATATTGTTTATTAATATTATTAATATTGACTATATTATGATTTCTCGTCCCTATTCTGCTCAAAACTTGACCAGAACAACTTTATCTCTACCCTTCACCCTTCAGTCAGGCCTTTAAAATTACATTGACCCAAAATGAATCCATAACTTTATCTCAAACTACTGCCTTTTTATTATTTGAAGGATTTCTTTATTGGATTATAAAACCCCAGTATGGATCAAGCATTTATAAGACTTTTATTTAAATGCTCATTCTTCAATGTCCAACAAAGTGTGTTCGACTGGGTTCCATTTCAAATCGGTATTAATTTTTACAGAGCGCTTAAAAGTCCTTTCAAGCTCTAATGAGACTCGCACATTAAAGTCATCTTTTCACAAAATGACAGTTATTTTAATAAAAAAAAACAAGGTGATCTGCAAAACAGTTATGTTTAACCGTTATGATTTTCTCAATAACACCACCTTGGAGGGTCCCTCTGGAGCCACACTCTGAAAGGGAAGTGCTGTTCTTGTTGTTTTTTCACCGCGTGTTTTTGTTGAAAGGCCACGGCCACCCAGACCCCTCATGCTGAGACACGCTGTGATAATCTGCCTATGGCGGACCCCGTAAGTGACATGTGCACATACACACACACACACACACACACACACACACTGCACACAAACACACACACACACACGTGCACACACACACACACACACACACTCACACACACACACACACATGTGCACACACACACACAAACACACACACAAGCACATGCACACACACACACACACACACACACACACACACACACACACACAAGCACACACACACACACACACACACACACATTACACATACATTACACCTGGGAACAGTGTTCCTCAGTCACTGATGCCTCACTGTCTGTGTCAGACTCAAGGTCTTTCCACAAGTGATAAATAAGATTGTTAAAGAGGCTCTTTTACTCCATCCTCCAGGAATCGATTTCCATCGATTTTGTTATAAACTTCCCCTCGACCCCCCTCGGAGCCGCGTCAAAAGAGTGACCGACACAGATAAAACGGCAGGTAAATTACTCAAGCTGACCTCCCTTTTATTGTCGCGTAGTTAAATTGTCAGATGGAAATATGACTCTGTCGATTCCTGGCTTGAGGAGGGGAGGTAAACTGCCCCTGAAATAAGTGATATCTTTAAATAACCCCGCCCTCCAGGCCACAGAACTCTCTGTCTATTGATACAAGCCGGTTCTTAGCCCCTCCCATCCCACAGACAGCAGAACACCCAGTCATACACTGAGAGATGGGGACCACCCCACTATTACAGCATTGATTTACTTGGCAGACATCCTTATAAATGAAAACTCATCACCTTTTAAAATGCCACACATTGTATTTTCCCTAACTCATTTATATGGCTGTATAATTCTTGAAGAACTGAAGCAAAATCCCTTCCCAGAAGGACACAGTGGTGGCCAATCTCAGACTCCTATAGCCAACAACCCTCAACTCTCATACAGCCTCTCCTATAACCCATTCTCATAACCCTCAAGTATGAGGATCAATGGCTAGCATCGATAGACTGTAAACAGCTACCTGATACACTTTTACCATACAGTACCATAGAGTACATTAATATATAAGTTACCCTCCTAGCAGTTTTTTTCCTAATGTTCAGTGTGACGACTGCATTGGTGATTAAGACTACAGAAGTGAACAGTATGCATAATGGCTCCTATAGTATGGTAGACTTTCTTTTTATGTTCTCTTTATGTGGAACCCAAAAACTCCCAACCATAGTTTATAGAATTGCAGCTAATTGACCTCTCCAGGTAAAATGAAAAGATTGGATAATGATCTAAATTAACACAGACTGAAACGAGGTGCCTAATTAGCTCCTTTAAACTGATCTGGGACCAGTCATAGCTTACAGTGATCACAAAGCCAGCAGATATGGCTTATGAATGAATCACCCTCTCACACAGACAGGTGTACTGCTCCTCATGCATGTTGGCGCCCTCTGCTGGAGACATCAGGTCCCAACGTGTCTGTGCTGTATTAAAACCCACCAACCTTGCATGTTCTTTATTCCACCAGTTTTTGCATGTTGCCATCAGGGCATCAGTAATTAGCTATAGCTTCGAAATCATAGAACATTAGGCTAATATTCTAATATTTCAATAATTGAGGCCTTGTCTTCCATTCTCTGTCAATTACAGCCGAAAGATAGTTATAATGAAAATTCGATCAACCACCAGTCTTTCTTGCTGTAGAGATGAATTATTGATGACTAGTAATTTCCTGATTTAATTCATGTAAATATAAAAGCTGAGACCCACTAGACACCACAATTGCAATGGCCATTTTCCCTCCATGAATATCAAGGGTCATACACTGTTACTGTTACAGTGAAATAATGGTGGCGGCTTCATGAGGGAGCTGGTCTTGTAGCTCAAAGGTTGTAGGTTCAATTCCCAATGACTCTGCCATCATACCCTTGAACAATGCACACAAATTGCTCCAGTATGTATACAGTATAAACAGATAGTGTGCAAAATATAAGCTCTCAAAAACCTCTGGATGATTGCATTTACTGAACACCTAAACTATAAAAACGCTCAAAGGTGGTGAAGCTGAATTAGACCACTGTTGAACTGAATTGTTATCACTGCTAGTTTTCCAGCAAGCTTATTTGTTATATTGTGTATCCTGTGTGGCAGTCTGTGTAATAAATAAGACAGAACTTGGGACAGCCCAAGTGATGAGAATATAATGGAGGATGCACACAAGACAAATGGGGAAATGATTTACAAAAGCAGAAATTTCCAATCCACTTTCACTAAATCATGGAGCATGCACAGATTCTCGAAAGATAAAATGCTTCCAATTTAACTATCCGTTACTCAAAATGTGGTTTCATTTCATAATAACACATTCCCTTTCAAACCATTATGCCTACACAATGTGTTGAAGTCAAAAGGTATGCAGAATTCTTGGTGTGAATGGGAGTGGGTGAGTTGAGTGATAGCGCCCTCTACTGGCCGCACTTACCACATTCAACCAATTGTATTTCCTTTATGCTACATTTATAATTTCCATGAGAATATATCTTCCTCATTCTTCTCAAGCTTGGAGAGGATTTATACTTCCATTAGGTGATGTGTTTGAAGGTTTGGTCTGCTTGAAAATTGAGGCATATATTGAGAACTGTAACAGTGAAGGCACAGCAGGTCCCAATTGCCTCCCATTGGGTTGCTGCTATCCAGCAGTGCGTGTGATGTAAAACAAAGAGGTGCGGATTATGAGGGAGGGAGGCACATGGCACAGGAAGCAGGAGTGGGAGATATATCATTAGCTCTGCCTGGATAATGGACCGTGGAAAAAGACTACAGGGGGACTTCTGCCTCCTGAATAAACTCCATTACCCAGAGAGCAGCCCTTTGCAAATTTGGATTGTGCTGCCTCATTATTTCATCAGGTACTTCTGGGAAGGCTGGAGGAAGTAGGATGTAGTTGGTTGGCTGTTTAGTGGAGGACAAGGGGGATTGGAGCTTGTGAACTAAGGCACTGGGGGCGGGGTGGGGGTGCTGACCAATCCAAAATGGAGGCTGACGCTGGGGGACGGAGACGTTACCATGTGTGGGGTGAACCTTAGGCCCCCAGCATCAAAGGTGTCTCAGGCAGCCTTTAAAAGTTATACTGACTAAAACGCTAGAAACAAAATCGAAAAAATCCAACAGGTAGAAAAATGCAAACACACCAGTAATATGTTGTACGACTCATATTTTAATCCTGTAGTTTGTATTATTTTGCCTACCTTCTCCTTCATCATTACTTTAGCATTCCAGGGAGGCAGTTCCTGGAATGCTAAAGGGACTCACAAGACTGTTGTGCCCACAAGTACTGATGCTAAGATTGGTTGGAGCTGCACTCAGCTGTCAATCATCAACTTGTTTAACCAATCAAAAACATTTCCTCTCTCCAGCTTAAGTGGTCATTGTCAAAGTCACTGATACTATATAGGATAGCTCCTCCCAATTCCTCCCACCCACAAGCATGTCCTGTAAATATTAGTGATGCAATTATAAACTGTAGGTGCTTGTACAGCAACGAACATTAAGAAAACGAACATTTAAAATACATCCCAAGAAGCAACTTAGCTTAAAAAGAACAATGATGCAGTAAAATTAAGATCCCAAGAGAAATTAATAAACCATGACAGACAGAAACAATTATTCTTGCTGCATGTTAACAATCATGTATTTCTATAGCCAATTATTTCCTGAAGCAATAATAGGCAAATAAAAACATACTGCTCTCAGCTACAATGGTATTCCCCACCTAAAAAAAAAAGAGGCTGAATATATGGTTCACCATTCCTCAACCATTGAGCCATACTGCCATCCGGTGGTGACTATTCTTCATGTCCAGGCCTTCAAACAACATTTTTACTATGTGGCTACTCTATCTGAGCAGACCTTTAGCCTGGCATTGACTTCATGCCTTAGATCAGGCCCTTTTACAGTACTGAAGGCCAACCATGTGACTCTACTCTCGCTGTGATACCTTACTGACAGTTGTGGTACTGCTTTCACACGCCACTCACACGTTCATGTCAACGACTGAAACAATTTACACTGCCATGTTATTTGTGTAGAGGGCTTCCCATCTCATAATTGTTTTAAAACTTGCTAGCTAATCAACACAACCAACTGAAGAAACGTGAGAATCTTGCATTTTTTAAAATCCTATGTGTGATTCTTCAACATGTTTAGAGAGATATTTGACACAGACTGGTGAAAACACTTCTCCTTGGATATTTTATCCCCAGCTGTCTGCACAACGGTGAGCATATTAAATGTGTTAATGAAGATGGATATTCTAACAGATGGGGTGCTACTTTATCAGATAAAAAGTTGTAACTGCCATGAGACCTTCTCCTTTTAATGGAACTATATAATGCATTTGGCTACAAATGCTGCCTAAAGCAAGTCCAACAGCCCTGACAATAATGATCAAAATAAGTCAAATAAAACGCAATTGTGGCATATATAAAAAAGATATATCAACAAATAAAAATTGTGAAATATGTCAATTTTCTTCAGCTTTATTATATTTCACCTTTTTGTTCTTGCATTGGTAAACCAACATGTATATAAACATTTTAGCAGTCTTTCAAATAAAAGCATTCTTTTGAACATAAAAAATGATAAAAATTTCTCTATTAAAATTGCATACTCTTCAGATAGTAAAACATACAAATAAATTAACAAAAAAGGCATAGACACAACATGCATTGCTCAAAATAAGTTACATTTACATATATTTTATTAAACATTATCCCGTAATCCATTTCACAACCTTCCAGAAGACTATAGCTATTTTGTTCAATGCAGATGTACATCAAAACATGGCCAAGAAACTCCTACAACTAAAAAGGTACCAATCAATGTAGTGCACAGTATGTTGCCAGTATCTATCAAGTCTACTTCAGTCCAGTGTGTTAACCAAAAAAATCTAAATTAAATAATATAGTCTTCCTTTTTTGTAATACATTTTTGGATCATAATTGTCAACAAAGCTTAATTTTACTTTAAGCCTACTCACATCTATTCAGCGTTTCTACTCAGTACTTTTGGATTTCAAAAGTTCTCAAGTCCACAGAAATGAATGCCACACATCTTTTATGAAAAGTATTTTCTAAACCATGATAAAACCATATTCTGGTTTGAAGCTTCTGAGAAGCTGTTTGAGTTTCCGAGAAGCGTTTAAATAGAAGTGTTGAATGAAATGGCGTTGATGGTGTTCTGATATGTGCTTTTCACTGAAAGCTGACATAAGCAATGCGGCCACAACTCATTTTAAGAACGCCGTCTTGAAAAGTAAGCAGTCAACTGGCCCTGAATGAACCTGAAATGACTGGTCGGCTATTGCCGTGCCGATAGGATCCCAAGATGTCAAGCAAGTCTGACCGATGCAATGTCAGACCGGGATCGGTACAAAAAATCGTGGGGAGGGAGATGAGAGTAACTAAGTGCTGTTGATTCAGACAGTGCAGGACTCAGTAGTGAGCAGACTCAGGTGAGCCAGTCATAAGTACTCTAACACAGGAGTGCTGGGTCCACAGAAATCCCAGCAAGCTTCAAGCTACTGTTTGAATTGTGTAACAAACAGAATCATTTTGATATGTTTTCAAACAAGTGCTCATTATGATAATGAATGTCAATACACAGTAAAATCAGAAATCCAAAAGATAAGAAATACATACACACTGTAATACAATGTGATACTTACAGAAGAGCTGGATAGCCACTGTTGTACATATCGTATCATCATATATACCATTGTGCATACAGCATGTTGTATTGTATATCTCACATATACAATATGATATATACATAACTATATATAAGAAGGACATGGATAGGGAGGAGGTAGGAAAAATGATGGAAATATCAAATTAGAAAGTATATCACAATTCTTGTTTACAAGCTTACATGTTTACATTTGAAAACAAATAATTCAATTCATTTTTATAGCGATGAGAGAGAGATCTTAAAGATTTTGAAAGAGGTAAAATAATCATGATAGCATACTCTAATAAGGAACGACTGCATCTGAGGAGGGGTACAGTGGTTGCAAGCCGAAGCTCACCAACAGGGGTAGACATGTATTTTGCTAAACAACCTGAAATATTAGCGTAGAACTGAATCTACACTTCCATGACTCAGTCTCACCAAAATGTAACCAACCGACAGATAACCTTGTGTTAAAAACACAAACTTCAGAGCAAAGAAAAAAGTCTACTTCTGATTGGTTGTCTTTCATTATTTTTGCTACATATGGATTGTTTTTCTTTTCAGATAATGCTAAAGGACAAACATTTCCTTGTTCCTAGCTGTTGACCATGATGGTGGAACTGTTACGGTATAGGCAGCCATCTTGTATGAGAGAATTCCAAGAGGGACTGGAAAGGGCAGCTCAACTCATTTTAGCAAATAGACACTTATATGTATTTCTGTGTTTCCATTATTTGTCTAACCTCTGTGTGTGTATGTGTGTAAATATATCAGAACACATTATTATTCATGTTTTTAACTACATGTCATCTACAATATATTCAGGAGCACATACTGATATGGCCATATTTGTTTCTAATATATGCAGCATATTTTGAAATTGCTTAAATATATTTCTTACGTTTTGGATTTCATTATTTGATACATACTATGTTTTCACAACAGAAAATGCAGAACATGTTTCATAGAAAGACATTAGCCTTTAAAATACATTATTCCTTTAAAAAAATGTTAGTGTACAAAAACATAAATATAAATAAATATATAAACCCAGACACGCTTTTATGCTGACACGGGAATTTTGCACTCTGAAATAACAAGTGATGACAATGAACACGCGTACATAAAAGTGTGCAAACAAAACAATATAAGACTATAACCATATAAGACACTTTTCATGCGCTCCATTGCTGGCATCTGGAGAGATACAGTAAAAAATATATACTCGTCTTAAACATTAGCAATTTCACTTACTCAGTGCAGCCAGTCTTGCAACAGTCTGTTGCATAGCTTAATGCATGCATGCTTTTGCAGTATCATGCAAATTTACGATCATAATTCATATCAAATGGCTTTTTTTTAAATCTGTGTATTGATTAATGCGTTCAAAAGCGGATTGCTCTGCCTTTAAGCGCGGAAGCCTAAATGGGCCAAAACAGTTATCACGACACTTCATTCTACTTCATTAATGTAATTCAACAATAGAGGGGCAAAAAAGAATCCAAGACATCATTCAGCTGGCTTAGCAGTATCATACATTCTGTCCCTGCCGACGCGTTCAGTGTTCCAGTGGCACGTGTAGTGTGGCTGTGAGGTTAATGTCCTGAACCCATGGCGATGTGCGTGTGGGAGGGACTGCTTAAACGCAGTGCCCCGCCCACTCCACATCAACGATTGGGGTTGCTACTGGCGACTACAAATGATAGGCTGTCCAAACTGTCACTCATGTGTCATCAGTTATAGTAGTGGGGTGTCCTATTGAGGTGCTTGTAATGGTGACCTTATGGATGTGACCTTTGAGGGATGATTGACAGGCTCTGTGCAGGATGGCAGGTGGAGACAGTACACACATGATCTTAGAGCTATCCAAAGGGCAATATCTCACAGCAAAGTGGTGGTGCACTCTCTCTGCCTGAATAAAAAAAAAATTGTTAATTAAATCTCCCCTGATTTTTTGGAGGGATATGTCAACTTTTATTATGACTGTTCCCTCTTTTCCCTCCCACCGAACCAACTAGGTCATCCTCCCTAAGCGACCGCATTCTGATGGCTGAAGGCAAGAGACTCCTCTGATTCACTTGACAACCAGCCCCCGCTTCTTTTCCACATTGCCTTTGTCACCAGAAGATCATGAAGTCAGCATATGCTCAGTTCATGCATCTGCAGGCACCTGGCCTGACCAGGAGGGGCCGCTAGAGAGTGATGAGACCAATGAACTTAACTGGTTCATTCCCCATCATTCCTTGATGAGGCTGGGTCAGCTGGTCCCATGCTAATGCAAACCTCTTGCCCATAGCTGGAAATGGACAACCAGAACACAAAGTCGCAGTGCTCACAGCTGCTGACTGCGTTAGCCACTCAGCGGCACTTGAAAACATGACATATTTGACAACTAGGAGCAGGAGCAAAATCTATATCCTACTTCAGAGCATTACCTAAAGAACCTACAACACTGGCTAAAGAACCCATTACTGCAACTGCCTGTTAACAGTAACTTTAAAAAGCATTTTTTATTAGCGGCAGCTGTCCTCACTGCATCCTAGTGCTGTCGCCATCTAGTGGTGCTAACCTAAACAGCATGCAAGAGCAAAAACTACCTTTCAAAGACTGGTACAGTGTCAGGACAGTAACATTGTTACAGTGACAGGACAGTAAGACTGTTTGTCACTTTTTTGTCCAGATATGTCCAACAGCTTCAGAGAGGTAAAAGTATAAAAGAGATCAATCCAATTACTATCTATCCTTCCAGGTGTACTTTTTTAAAAGCATAAACCCCTACGCATTACATTTATCAAACAAAAATGCTTTCACCCGAAATAAAATGCACACTTAACTACAATCAGAGGTCAGTAGGTCAGTCTCAATTATCAGAGACTTATTATATTCTCAGGTCGGTTGCACCAGTGTCAAATGGAAGGTAATCTTCCATGCTAAAAATGTGCAAAGAACATGGCTGTTAAGTTGTTTTTAACCCTTGATGAACCTGGTGTCATTTACACCTCTGAAGTAAAGTGAATTCTCCGCCATTCTGTCCTTGCTGTGAATCACTGCCATTTGAACAGCTCTAAATCAGATTTAAATGTATTGTGTGTATAATGAGCCTTCTATTCGTTTATATTCTCCATACAGTAGTCAAGTTTTATAAATCTGCCCAAAACTGACATCGTCAAAGCATGACATAGCAACAGGAATTTAACATTGCAAACGACTGTGTATGTAGTCCATTAAATTAGCACTGGTTCTGCAAAATCAAGAATAAATTAATCTCACTTTATACAAGATATACTTTTTTAAAACACATTCCTAAATGACTATTCAGTATTGTGTACAGTAATAGACTCTAGTACCAGACCTTGCCGATGGCAATTATTTGGTTCGTTGGCAGGACAGAGAGAAAGGCGCTTTCATAATTTACAACACTTTTTCTTTAAGAAAAGAAAAAAAATATATATCATATATGTTTATATATATTCATATATATTAGGCACATAAAAATTAGCTGCATTACAGGAGAAATGAAACCACAATCCCACCATCACTGAGGCCTGGTCGTTGGCTGTGCGGATGATTGCATGCTGGAAGAAAGCTTTCTATTGGATGCCGTCTTTTCATGTGACTTTTTCCCATTTTCAGGAGACTGAGAACCCAGATCTGAAGTGGAAGACTTGGATCTGCCTGAAGTTAACAGAGAGTTTTTGACAGGAGTGGAGGATTTTGGTGACTCCTTCTCCTTGATGTTGGCCCTGCCGGACTTCGGTTCCGGGGAGGCTGGGATAGATCCCTTACCTGACCCCTCTCCGTCCCCCCCAGTGCTGTTTTTGGCCTGGGCGTTGGCCCGTGCGGCTGCCTCCGAGGCCCTCTTGGCCAGTAGCGAGCTTTTCCCGAAGTCGGTTGACCGCCGTGTCTCCTTCTGCCGGAGGGCGGACTTGAGGAAGGACAGCCCCTTGTCTTCTGACCTGCTGCTCCTCCGGAGGTCCCTGGAGGAGACGCTGGGGGACCGGAGGCTGGTCACAGAGGAGCTGCTACTGGAGCTCCGCACGACCCTCCTCTCACGGGGACCCCCCTCCCCAGCTCTCCCGGCCGACACCCGCGATGAGCTGCCAGTCCGCGGCTTGTCCGCTAGGGGGCTGGCCCGCGTCGAGTCCCGGCTAGCGCTCCTCTCGGTGAGCTTCCTCCGCCCGCTTGCCGAGCTTCTCTCCGCGGTCGTGGCCTTCCGCCCAGTGGGTGAGGGCGAAGCTGAGGACTGCGGCGCGGAGGAGACACGCTGTTTCCTGGCCGAGGCTCCAACGGGGGTCCCCTCCTGGCTCTGGGACGGATCCTTCTTGGATGGCGTCCCAGATGAAGAGGCCCTGCCGCTCTTGGAGGACTCCCCTTTGGCCTTAGTGTTGGAGACCTTGGAGTTCGTCACCTTGGCGTTAGAGACCTTGGCACTGGACACCTTCGCCTGGGGGCTGGAGGACGCCGAAGAGGCCGCTGGGTTCTGGGCAGATGCCGCCGCTACCTGGCGCTTCTTGGAGCTTTTCTCTGACTCCGACGAGGATTTAGCTGCGCTCCTCCTAGCTGACGTTCCCTCTTTTTTTTCGGCTGAGGATGGTCCTGGGCCACCCCGTTTGGGCTCCTTAGCCGAAGAGGTGGCGCTGGGGTCGCCGGACGTGGCCTGGTTATTGTTGTCAAGGGACTCGGCCTTGGAGGCCCTCTTTTCGGCTGGCGCTGGGGCCCTGCAGTACGGCTCGTCAAACGACTTCCTGCTGCTGCCCTCATCGCTGGTTATGCTCTCCATCATGGCCAGGGGTGCCTTGCCGCTGGACGACCGCCCGAAACAAGATGTGGACACCTTGTCGTCGCAGGCCTCTCCTATCCTCTCCAGGGTGGAGGAGGAGTAGGAATCCAGAGAGAAGCGCGAGGGGGAGTTTGAGCGCATCTGGAGCTTGGCCGAGAGCGACCAGGAGGGCTTGATCCCGTTCTCGCAAAGAGCTAAAGGGCTGGCTATGGAGGATCTGGAAGACAAACTCTGACGCTGAACGCTTCTCACAAAGGGCCGAGTTGAGAATCCTCCTTAACAAAAACGACAGAAAGGTTTAAACTAAAGCATCTGTTCCAGACCAGTTGGAACGAGTGTTGAACATGCACTGTTGCCTTACTCAGACTTGAGGTAGATCCTAACACGGCATAGTAGTCAGGTGAAAGAGGATAAAGAACAGATGAAACAAAAGTATAGCTGAGATTCAATCCAACTACCTGCAATTGGTCTTTAACATAAATGTTTCAGAATTAATAGATTGCTTTACACTTTTTTGCACTAGTTTACTTAACTTAAACCATACACCTATGTAGAAAATAGACCAAATTTGTCAGATAAAAAGATAAAAGATAAAAAGCTAAAAGTCCACAACATTAAAGTAAAAAAAACACAGACCTTGGTCTTTTGTTTTTATGTTTACCAGCAAAAGTGTCATAATAAAAAGGACAATCAGTAATAAAATCCAGACCATAATCTCACCTTCCAAACATTTAAATCTACATATCTATATTATGTGGTCTGTATATTTATATATTTATATCTAAATATTTATAATATTTATATTAGAAATATATAGATTTATAAAAGCAATTGCAAATCTGTAAATGCATATTATCATATAACAATACGATCAATTTAATAATCACAGATCACAGAGGGATGGAGAATCTGAAGGTAAACCTCTCACCATCATCTCCGCTGAGGTCTCCGGTGAACTCCACAGACTCGGCGAGGGAGGCCAGGGAGGTGCGGCGGGAGGAGGCGCCGGAGGCCACACTGGGCTGCCTGCTGCCAGGGAGCCGGTTCACCCAGTGCTCACACAGGGAGGAGCTGGTGGAGCCTGGGGGAGGAGAAACAGAATGAACCAATCAGCACTCTGCTCTTCAAGGGTGCACCAATCATTTCCCTCCTCATCAAGGTGGGCAAAATGTGACAGTACTCTTGAAAGCACTCACCTGCAACTGAACTGTTAGCTGACCAGGAGGGAATGGTGGTCCTCCTTTGATAAAACAGGATGTACGCTGTCGGCTTGCAAACTTCCTCATCGGCTATGGGTTGAACTTCGCTGTCATCAAAGCAATACCACTGCCCATCAACCGAGTTCTTGCAATAGGCTGCACAAGGAAATGAAAAGGTTTCCACAATAAAAGCAAAAAAGAAAGAAAAAAAAATCACAAATTTAATTCATGGCACCCCCTCAATAGGTGCTAAGTAAGATATATTGTACAGCTGTCTTCTGTCCCACCTCCCACATAATTTATTTATTTATTTATTTATTTATTTTACAGGAGAGTGACTCTTTTTACATTTTTATTAGTTTTTCTTCTGATATTACTGTGCAGGGAGAGTCAATGGACAGCTATAACAACACATCATGACTTTGATCCAAACCCATTCATTCATAGTATAGACATGGTGATCCAAGGCAGGTGGATAAGACCACTGGACCACAGGGCGCCCCCTGGTGGCCATGTTCTGGGTTTTCTGCGTTGCTGTGAGATCACCTGTATAGTGTCCACCATGCATGGTGCCGTGGTGGTTGCACACGGCGTAGAGGTCATACAGGTAGTCATGGGGGTCGCGCCCAAGACCATAGGGTCGTCTCCATGGTGACCAGTGTGAGGGCAGACTCCAGCTGCTCTGGCTTCTCTTCACCATGTGGGGCGCCATGTCCAGCCCCATTAGGGGAAACCGCACCATGTTCTGCATCTTCACCCTCCTGTCCATCTCCTGTAGGGGGCAGAGTAGAGCAGGCTGGACAAACAGCCTTGAAACTCAACCCTCTCCCACCCAGACAATCAAGACCAGGGACAACATCACCCTCCTATCCATCTCCTACAAGGGGAAAGGTAGACAGAGCCAAATAACCAGCTGCTGTGTTTTGAAAAAGTTGTCAGGCTCTTCACCAATTTTCATCTTTTACTAGATTATGAAAGATACACAGAATTTTTTTCTATGAGATGTTTTAATGCTAATCACCGATACACAAAATCCTAAGACAACATTATAGTTTTCGCCAAAAATACGTTTGAAGCTAAATTAAAAAAACTGTTTTATCCTGCTACTGTTCTCGTGCAGTGAAGATAATATCATTATTGTATATGGTCTGAATACTTACGCAAACCACATATTTCACTTCTTCATTTATCTTTTACATATCTTAGATGACAGTCAGGAAGGAAGTGTCTGTAATTTATTGAACATTCTGCACTGGTAAGAGGTGCACTTTTTCACAATGCTTGTACACTGGGAGCACAGCCATATAAAAAGCTTGTGCCTCACAACCCACAATGAAACATCAGAGAACAGCGTCCTTCATTCAACATTTTTTTCTGCTTTCTCTCCTACGATTTCAGTCGCTGCTACTAGTCAACAGCAGGATTTCAATACAACTGTGCTTTGACCTTCAGTTTGACCAACACATTTTAGTTTGTGTTACTTTTACTCCCTATTTTACATACATTTGTGAGCTAGATAGAGATGCAGAAATTGGCAAACAGAGACGAGCAAGACAATGAAAACAAAAACAAACACTTGCATAGAACAATGCCCCAAATCTCAAATTAGAGTAGGCTCTTACACCTAAAACAGGCCCTAAAACAATCCCTGCATCTGATTGGCTGTATAATCTCTTGCAATTCCTATCCACATTTCTTCCCCATGACATTACTGAAAATAAAACAGAGCTCTCCATTTATCAAATCTTGCTCAATAGATTTAAAAATTGATAAATGAAAAATGAAGCGAGGCAATTTCCTTCAGTGTCAGCATTACAGAGTCAGTTAATTTGAAATCCTTTATGATGCCTGACCTTAAATAAAACCACTAACTGACAAAGCACATTAATATTTGGGTGACTTCAGCGAATGTGGGGCATTAAGCAAACACTTGTGATGACGCTGACCCCCTGATTTACACTGAACAGCGGAGAACGAGGGTGTGGCTGGCTCCGCTGCTCTGGGCCGTGTATGTGGCCGGCGGGCCGCGGGCCGTACCTGTCGGAACCTTTGAGGTGCAGGATGAGGATGTCCGGAAGGGTCCACAGACTCAGCTTGATCCGACCCTGCTGCAGCTGCTTGCAGTGGGGACAGCGCCAGGCGTCGTCCGGGGCGAGCTGGAGCACAGTGCACAGCGACGACCCCAGAGCCCGTCAATATCGAACACAAACCGATGGTCGCTTCCAAAAACAAAGCGCCACAGAGCAGATCTGGCGACGATATGTCACAATCCGCGGTTCACCACACTCAGTTTATCTGTGTGCTGTCGCTGGCTTGCTTATGACAAGCATCAGTGTTAACCTCAGCGGAGATAGATGACCAATGACTCTTCTCACTAACTATGTCTCACCGCCAATGTATGACCCATACTACCCAACGGTTAGGTGATTCAATTGCGAACCTTTCTGGGTATATGCGAAACATTTGAAATTAGACCTGACAAAGGCCCCAATGAATCGAAACACTGTCTGTTTCACACAATGAATAATGAGTGCTGTGAGCTTTACTATTTTCTTGGTATCTCGGTTCCCTCCGCTCAGCACCTCAATTAATCAGGGTGTGCGTATAACAACCATACTTAGCCTCAGCGGAGGCAAAAGCTAAAGCCTTAGCCTGGTGTGATGTGTATGGAATGGGGTGCCTGTCCAGTTCACTGTGCACAGTTCTTCATGGCAGTTGGTATTATTTAAATAAAATGGCTTATCCATGCATACATATTTACATATTTACATTTTTGCTTTTTGTAGTTACATATTTTATTGTGTTTTTGTATGCCCAAATCACTCTAATTTGTTCTTAAAAACTTTTTTTTTCAGGGCAAGTGTAAGTGATCACATGACCAATACCTGGCCCTAAAAGTGGATGAGTCACAAAAGGTTGCCACTAGAGGTCACTGCGGGTCAAATTTATCCAAGTAACACTGTGGGTTTTCCATACAAGACCTAAAACTTTCCCCAGATAATAATCTCTGTTAATCTAAATGTCAGGGCTTACTTTAAGTAAATCTTAATAAAAAATGTGCAGAGAGTGTGTATAGTGTAGTGGGTAGGTTGGGTATGCAGCTGTACCTGCTCTTCTTTGGTATAGAGCTGAAAGCACTGAGCCAAGGTACAGGCCTGGGGGTGATGATGCTGCTCTCTGTGCAGACGCACACTCTCAGCATCAGGAATGTACTCCTCCTCTGTGTGTCCGAACAAACTGCAAAGCAAACAGGCAAAATCAGCTAATCATAGGGCAACAACTCAGTACATGGGCACAGTCAGCCAATTACATGGCAACAAACTCAGCACATGGGCACAGTAATCAATCACAGGGCAACAAATCAAGAACACAGACACAGACAGCCAATCACATGGCAAAAACTTAGTACATGGAAACAAACGGCCAATCATAGGGCAAGTAACTCAGTACAGGGGCACAGTCAGCCAATCACAGGGCAATATACTCTGCACCTGGGCACAGACAGCCAATCACTTGGCAACAAACTCAGCACACACGCACAGTCAGCCAACTACAGAGTAAGAAATACAGCACACAGGCACCGCTAGCCAATCACAGGACAATAAATGTGGTACATGGGCCCAGTTAGCCAATCATAGGGGAGCACCATAGCATCACATCATGTTTTTTCTTTCAACAGAGTGACCTTTTGATTTATGCTTTTCACTCCCTATTATATTGATAACTGAATTATGCTGACATTAATTCAAAAACAATCACTTATCCGTTTTTCTTTACATGAAAATCTCATTGACAAGACTGTTATATTTAACTTGATAATTTTACAAATTTGAATAATTATGCTTTTTGCCATTTATGGTTCCATGTTAAACACACATGCTTTAAGCAATCCACACACCATAATGATAATTATTTCATTTGCTCCTTCTTTCTGTTTTATAAATGATTTCACTACCTCAAAAGATCCATTTCAACACTGTTCTAGATTTTTCCATTGAAAAGTGCCAATGCCCAAAGGGATTCTGACAGACACATGCTGGAAAGCTTGATTTCTACGCTGCCTTTCCTCTTTTTAATCAGGCAAGCATCACAACACGTACAGCTTGTGCTCTTGGAGATGTATTCGGGGGGTATGGATACATATTCATGACCCTTGGCCTCGGTGCAGCCCAGGCTGTGTAGCTCATCAGCGTGAGGAAGTGTATCGGTGGATGTTTGACATTGAGCCACTTACTAATCCTTGGTCTCCTTATCCCACTCCACCACGATCTTCACATGGGGGGGCCCCCCCTGCCCGCAGGACTTGTACGCTCTGCAGAGGGGAGATAAGATTAAAGCGGGAGACCCTGCCTTTTCCAATCCCACCTCAGGATGCGGGATCGATCAGCTACACGGCACATGCATACACACATGTGCGCACATACACGCACGCAAAAGAATGCAACGCACCAGGAAAAAAAAAACAAATTCACGCATGAAAACGCACATGCACATATAAAAAAAAACAAGCTCACTCATACACACAAACGCACACACATGCGCGCAAAAACACAAACTCACACACACAAGCGTACACACACAAACATAATCCATGCCTGTAACAATATCTCTCATATGAATGTGACAATGTGACGCTCAGATATCAGGCTTTGGACGATGTATTCATTTATCCCAGTTGTTTAGGTCTTTCTCGCCAATATACAAGTGTGCACCCACACCCACGCCCGCACATGCAAAAACACACAGAAATGCAGACATGCAAACACACACATACAAGTGAATGCACACATAGACATTAAATTACTACCTGTGACAGTACCACTCATGTAATTGGATAAGCAGGATGTTAACTGCTCTCATGTATCGATTACACTCATAAACACACACTCGGATGCACACACAGGCATGCACACATACACGCACGAGCACACGCACGCACGCACACACAACAAAGAGGATTAGCTTCACTTTCCAACAAGACAAAAGTTTTAATCTTGTGGATGCTCTGATTTAAATTTCAAATTAGGACAGAAGAACTTCCAAAAGAGGGGAAAAGGCATCATTCCACATACAGACAGACAACAAAGTAATTTGTCACCCCACAGCTTTCCCTTTTCTCTCAATAATTCTTAAAAAATCAAGCCTTAATTTTATATTTTAGCACAGTTTAACCAAAACACACATATCGGTACTTTCACAAGCACACTCCCATGCAAACACACACCCACCACACATACAAATACATTCTCACACAGACACACACAAACACACACAAACACATGCACACAAACATAACGCCGCTATCTGTGACAATCACCCCGTGGAGACCAAATCCTCACACTGCCTCCCTGCTCGCTAATGTCACTCACCCCTCCTTCGTACTGCGCCTTCCATCCACACGTGCGCTGCTAATTGCCTTCTTGACATTCAGCATCAGCAAAATGAACCACTGGCCTTTTACGACCTCAATTACAAAAACCCATTCTTCCATAAAGTCATGTGTGGGCATCTATTTAAAATAGCCTCTCATTATCCCATTCAACAAGACCTTTAGGCTGTCAGATTGTACAGTGCTTATGCAATCAGCTTATAAGTGACTTTTTTTTTTTTTTTTTTTTTTTTTCAAAAATTAGCCTTGGTTCAATATTTGCAAGAGACAGAAAAAGCCTTCATTTTAGTCCATTCGGAAAGATGGAAATGAAATGAAGATAGCATGGGAACATGCACACGGTACGTATAGTTCAATTGGACAGTTTCTCACCTCTCCACAGTGGGGTGACACAGAGGCTGTTCTTCTTGAGGTAAGAGGTACGTGATTCCGACCACTCCCACCACGCGGAGGCTGAAGGGCCCCACCTGGACGGAAAAGCACAGATTTAGAATGTTTAGGGTCATCCACAGCCTCCGTACTTTAGCTTTATTCAGACCTGAACATACAACTGAACAGCACTGTACCAAAGTATCAGACTCTATTGCTATCATGTCAAACTGTATCCTGTATTATTATTACTATTACTATTTATGAATATAAATACATTTATAAACATTTACAACAACAATGGTAACAATGATAACAATAAAAAACAATAACAACAACAATAATAATAATACTAATAATAATAATAAGTATTTATATTATTTAATCATCATATTCATAATAATAATACAGAAATAATGAATTTAACAAATCAAAGGTCAACAGAAGAAGGTAAGAGTAGGCTTTACTGACAATGGGATACATGCAATGTTCTTAAAATTTACTCAGGATAAAAAAGTTGTCTTTATAAATGAGGTATTTGGAGTGAATGGAGTATACATACAAATATAATTAATGTCAAATGAACATAAAAATTAGGGCAGAATGCAAATTGCCCATCTTCACCTAGTGTCATCCCCCCTAATATAGATTCAACCACTTACACCACTTTCACTTAAACCATAATAAAGCGTCTCACGTTAATGTCAGGGCAGTTTGTGGGACACTGCATCCCATGAAAGCGGTGCAGTGCAGTGTGTGGAGCGTTCCTCGCCCCTTCGCCCCCTGCTGCTCCTCCCTACCTGGACAAACACCCCCGGCCGCAGCAGGTGGCGCATCTTCTCCAGGATCTCTTTCTGAAGCACGTCCCAGGTCACGGTGCGCTCCTGGTACAGCACGAACGGATGTCCGAACCTGTGGGAGAAACGGGCGCTGCGCTGAGTTTGGCCTGATGGGAAACGTTACCCGCTATAATCCACTTTAAAGTCTTTATGTTTATGTTTTGTCTTTAAATGTTTTTTTTTTTACACATTATATGAATTTCTTGTGTCTATCTATTTGTTTTTTTAATTACTTTTTTTACGATTACTATTATGTTTTTTTTTCCTTTCTTTACGTTTTGCCCTTTCACTTTTGTGCGTGTGTATATGGGTGTAGGGGTCTGTCATGATGTGTGTAAAGGTGGGGGGATTCAGCTGTGCTTGGCTGGCAACCTGAGAGGTCTATTCACAAATATACTGTAATTGAATTAATGCAGTTGACCCCCAAAAGTGGGGGGGTGTGGTGGCGGGGTTTAATAAAAAAAAAAAAAAGTCTTTATATTCAATGTTTAAATTCAGGCTGGCCTTGCACAGCACAGAGAGCCATGGAACAGCATGGTAGGGCATGTAGTAAAAGCACACACTGCCTGGGCGTTACAGACAGTGCTAGGTATGTCTTTGACCTTTCTTATTGTTTTGAGAGGGACATCCGTGTAGTATAATGGTGAGGAAGATTCAGCTCCCAAGTAGGGCAGTGGGGTTATACCCTTGAGTGAAGTAGCCTATTTAACCCAATGGCTTAAGTGAAACTTCCAGCTGTTGAGCACCATTTAAATTGTGTAGGTCACTATGAATAAGAGGCTAAATGTTTAGATGACTGGATGTAGATGACACATTTTAAACGGGAATTTGACCAGCACACAGGAATCAACGGTACTACCCTTTCAAAAAGTGTCATTTGATCTTTAACAACAACTGTGAGTCAGGACCTAAGATTAACATGTCATCTAATGGACAGCATCCCCAGGGGTCTCCCATCCAGGTATAAACCATACCCACACCTGCTTAGCTTCAGTGATATGCCATTAGCAGGGACATGGTAATATTGGCCACAAACTCAATGGAACAGTGGTAAGAAAACCTAATCCAGTGTCTCCTGGTTTTGTTCTTGTTCCCTTTAAAACTGACAATAATTTCAGACCCAGATCTGAAATCTGGCGAAAAGATCAGGCGAGTAAACTCTATAATCATCTACCAAATTAAGTTATACAGTTACTCAGCAAACCAATTAAGTGCTGAGGAACTGTGAAAACCTGCATATTCTGTAGTTCACAGCTCAGTGGAGCCCAGATACACAGTGGAGCTCACAGCTGTTTTGAGATTCATTGCTGGCCACTAAAGGGGGATATTCCAGTGAATTCCACATTCCTCTCTGTACCTCTTACCCACAAAGAGCACGACAGCCAGCCGCACAAACTGTTCAGCACTGGACATGGGTCATCACGGTAGTCCATATGCTTATATACTTATAGTGGCAGAATAGAGCCCACTTACTGTGGTGACACAGTGATCGTAATTGGATAATTGGCTCAAACGCATGCTGTTATTTAAACCAATCAGCATTCAGCCAAGAAAAACAGCATTCCCTTTGATTATCAGATACACTGTCCCTCCAGAAATCTGCATATTACTTCTCAGCTGAAGCCTATGCTTGCATAACTATACAGTTATATTTATGAAATTCTACAATCACAAACTTCAGGAGGGAGTGACAGCCTCCTCCAGTCCACATGCTATTCAATCAAAAGGGACTGTTTTTAAAACGTACATGCTATTCTTTCTGAAAAGATCACATTCCAATGACATATTTTCTTGTTTCTGGAAAAAACAAGAAAACTCAACGATCTGTTGTTTTGTAAAGTCTGTTTTGACTGAATTACATATTCTCTTAAAGTGACTAAGCTTACTTTATTGAGTCCTGGCAAAAAATATGTTATGGACATCCTCCAATTTACGTGTAAACATCAATGCTACATTTGTTTAAGAGTGATTTTAAATACAGAACTGCTTTCCTTTCATATATTTAAGGCAATAAACCAACAATATTAAAATAATGAATATTTAAAGACCCTTTTAAAGTGTCATAGAGGATCTCATAAATTTTCTTTCAACAAGGTTAATGAAGACAAATGTGTTTGTTTGCGACTACGATCCCTCAGTTACTTCCTGTAGCTTAGTGTAAGGCTTAGTGATTGCTGCATGATTGATTGTGGTTGCCAGGGCGGATCGTTAAGGCTTTGCTGTACCACGCAGTGTGTGAAAGAGTGCAGAGCTGCAGAACTGTGCTGAGCGACCGAGCCTGCTGGATCTGCACAGCAGAGTCCGACGCAGCGGGAGAAAGGTCAGATGAGGTAAACCGAGACAGGGGTGTCCTCGGGGCCCTCCTCCCCATACCTGCGTCCTTGGTGCCCGGTACAGGCTCTGTTGCAGACCAGCAGGATGATCTTGTCCGATCCCGTGTTCTTATTGGTCATCGGCGGCAGCATCGCACCCTGCATGAAGGAGGAGGTCCTGCTGTTCTCTGCTGCGTATTTCAGGTTGTTCTGATTCAGGTTGGCGAGCAGGCTTCCTGAAATGGAAGCAGAGCTTCGGTTAGCTAACAGGTACTCGAATTCTGCCTGTTGTCACTGTGCAAAAACAAAACAGCTAAATGTAACGATATTCCAATGAATTATGAAGCTGCAAAGATTGTTACATTCCAAATCTTAAAAAACCAAGATATGTACTTAACAATACAGATTTATTGAGTTAATTTGGGCAAAAATGTTTAAGCAAAGAATTTTATAGTTGGTCTTCCTGTTGCACAAAATGAAACAATGAACCCCACAGCATAGTGTCTCTTCATATTTTCATGACTTAATTGATTCATATAATAATTTACGTTTTTGAAATATCTCTGAACAATGTTTTTTTCTATGTCTGTGGATGTGTTATCAATGCAAATATTCAAAATTATTTAACGTACCTCTCTGAGAGCGAATGGTCTCCAGTCTAAACGTCTCAGGGGTTTCAAAGGCGAATATGGAGTCGCTCTCTTGAATGATACTGAGGTCGTCGTCATCGTTACAAAAGGAGCGATGGAATCCATCGTAATACATTTCAGTAAGAACAATCTGCAGAGAAACAAGAAAGATATTGAGAACGTTTTCATACACACTACCAAATCAAAAGCACAACTGAGAAACCACTAGACTGAAACAAAAATACAATTCACACACAAATACACTTACAGGCACTGGAATAAGGGGGGGTGGGGGTGGAGGGATATGTTTCACCCTGTTAAACACTGAAATAAAGATAACCTTGAAAAAAATCCAGCCAAAACATATCGATGAGAGTCATAGCAGTTTTCTGAAACACTGTTCGTTTCATAATTGTTGTGAAAGGCCCAGCTCTAAACCTGGTGCAGGCACTAAAACCACTATCCAACACAGCTACTGATATCTCTCACATATACAGCAACGATAACAAGATTAGGAGTCAAGTCAGTATAACCAACCACTATGTCCTTCCCTCCAAAATCTCACTCACAAGAACAAATGTACTCAAAAGCTTAGCTTAGCAGCTGAAAATAGCACCAGAACAGTGAAACTAGAAGGTAACACAGAGTGCAAAGTCTCATTCATCATTAAAACCAAAGGTTGAACTATGCAGCATCATTTGGAATTTCTGGTTCAACAATTCAGTGGGGGAAAAAAAATCTTCAATATAAAATTCAGAGGGGTTTTGGTTTTAACTCAGCAGCGTTAAATGAAACTGAGGTTGATGACAAGGCTTTTGGCCTGAGGGTTGGCGCACGGGGCACCTGGTCGGGGGGGATCTTGGTCTCCAGCGAAACGGCGTCTCTCAGTCGGGACACGGTGCTGGACAGGGGCACGGCCACTCCGATCCTCATGCAGTGAGAGCGTTTACCCTGGTAAACCACAGTGATATAAGAGGCCTGCAAAAGAGAGGGAGGGTTATATATCTACGTTATTACATGCGCTGTATGTATGCATATAGCATATACATGCTAGTATGTGTATGCTGTTGCATGAGTTATATGCATATATACTGCATGCAATAGTACATGTGCTGTATGCCAGTTAAGTTGTGGAACTGAGTTCTCTGTTTTTGTTACTGATATTGTTTATTTGTAACATTTATTCTGGCAATATATTATGCCAACAAATCAGTCTTCAAATTTGAATTTAGACCTAATGCGTTACACACAACACAGTCAAAACATTGCATCGTATTTCAAAGATGCCTAACTCATAACGTCTGCGCCAGAGACAAAGGCTCATGAAGAAAAATGGCAGAATTATGACGAGGGAACCAAAAATGGGAGGAGCTACAATATAGTATCAATGACTCTTTGACAATGATTTGGACCAAGGACTGCACCGGCTATGAAGAGAAAAGCACTTCTGATTGGTTCAAATCAGTCAATTATTGACAGCTGAGTGTAGTTCCAAACTAAAGGGGTTCATGACACTTCAACTCAACCATCACTTGGCAGTACTGCTGGTTCTGGAGAAACTGCTAACTGCCCTGGGCATAGCAGGGGTAAAGCAGGCTGTTCCAGGCCCTGGATGGTCCAGGTATACCGTGGACCAGGGAAATATGCACTCTCCATCACCATGGAAACATTCACCGTTACCATGCACAGCTGTGTTTTATCCTGTACCATTCTGCATGCTGTGACCAGAGACAACAGCTGACTCATTAGAACAGAAAGACCTTGAGATCTTAAGTAATTCATGTAAGTTCCATGTAATTTGTGAATGCTCATTCTTACTAGAATATCCTTAACATAATTCATAATCTCTCATTTGTAATAATAGAAATGCAATTTAGAAGCTTCTAACTGCAATTTCTGTCAATTAATTTCTTGATGAAATTCATTTCTGTAGTTTATTTCATTTCTTGTATTCTAGCAACTTCATTTGTAGTTCCCTTAAATTATTACCCTAGAGTTATCCTTGTGTATTCTATTCTATTCCAAAGACACCAGGACTAAAGAAAAACAGTGCCGCTTCTATGGAGTCCAGTTCCAAGATGGCTGTACTTTTGTGTACTTTTCTTACAATTGCAAACAGGAAATGAAGATGAGCTCCACCAAGTCACAGATACTGTTAACCTCACTGTAATTACTGCAGAATACATTTCCTCTTCCTGGCAAACAGCTCCGAGGCCACAACGGTCTCCAGGACATCGGAAGCAGCATAGGAGATGTTACATCGGGACGAATGTCCCTTACAAGCTTGCGCATTAACTGTAATGACCTAAATCCAATTAAAATGTGTCCTTATTTGATCTTAAAGATGAACGCAAGCATCGGCTCTTTTCTTTCTAAAACGTTTGGTGAACACATTATGGTAATCGCCAAACTATGTTTGTGAAGAAACCGATAAATACTTGCGTTTGTCTGTCAAAAAACCTTGTCCAAAGGTAAGTTCATATGTTTGATATTTGTGTCTTCCATTCCTCATTTTTTTCTAAAAAGCTACTTGTTCTCAGTCATCTTGCACCGACTACAGCGCTTGCTGATGTTGTAGGTCGATGAAATGACGGTTCTAATCACTTGTGATGCTGACAAAATGGTATCATTTCTGCTCCTTGTCTAAAACATATTGGATGTACTTGGGTAATTCACCCTGGGTAAAGTTTGCTAAATGTGTAATGTAATGCAAAACATTGACTGGATCCAGGTCTATGCTCTGTGGTAATACTATTGGAGTTTAGTCTGAGTGACAGTAAAACTCTAGAACACACAATATTATGCATATGAACTGTATAATTAATGAATACATGTTTCAATAAATAGATATTTTCAAGAAGTATTTGTTGTTAATAATTATATTTTAAAGGATACATAAGAAACAACATCAAGTAAGGAACAATTAAAGTTGATTTGTGGGTAGTGTTCTGGCACAAAATGGCTGCCGTGGATCACCCAAGTGGACTCAATACACCAGTGGTGATTGAGGTAAGTTTCCCCTTTTCACGATCCATCATGGATGTTGAACGCACCACCTTCCAGTAGTGAGTCACGCAGCTGAATCAGCCAAAAATTAGAAAGCTTTCGCCCCGGTCTCTGATTGGCACTCGCCCAATAGCGTACCACACGTGCTCACTTCAAAACCCACGCAGCCAGGAAATGATGAACACCACGTGATGTAATTATGCCAGTAACTGAATGTGGGTGTTCTACAGATAAAACCACAAACCACACAGATTAGCACCTTTATTTAAAAGGTCATTAATCATTTTACTTTTACTAATTTTTTACACTTAGTGAAAGAGAAGATGCTCTTATCAGGGTCAAATTGTAAGACTTGTATGTGACACGTTTGCCGTTGATACGCTTAAACAATTACTGAATGGCTGCAGAAAATTAACATCTCTCAGCTGTCCAGCAAGCCAATGCCCTCTGTGGCACCACCATTATTTTATAAACTGCATTATTATATGAACATTATTTTATGTAATTTTACATCATATGGAAAATGTCAGGCAGCAAGGCAGTATGGGAACTTGGTTCAGTGTGACCTACTACTGCTCTAAGAACAAGCTGCACAACGAACAGGGAGTTACCCAGCTACTCCTAGGTCTCGCCATTGAGCTTCTCTGTAAAACACCCACTGAAACGAACCAATGGGATTTTTCTCTTATCTTACCTGCGTGGGAGTGACGGCTTGTTAGCACCAGGATTTTTGTGCTGCGTAACGGTTTTTGAACCAAAATAACCTAAGAGCAGCTAACTGTGGTCTTGAGGGACTTTCACACAGGACACGGACAGGCCACACGCACTGGTCTGTGTTGTTGATAGTGAAGTTTCCCCTGGCATGCCCCGGTAGCCCATCCGGCAGAGCGCATACCACCGCAGCGGCCCAGGTTTGAATGCACCCGGGCCCTTCGCTACATGTCCTCCCCTCTCTCCCTCCACTGCACCTCCTGTCTCTCTCTACTGTAAATGTCAAATAAAGTGGAAAAAATCCCCCCAAAAAAACTTCTGTCCCCCGCCTCCCCCCAACCAATGAAGCAGAAACATTTCAATTTTATGCATATTCTGAAAATTAATTAAGGGGCATGACCAAGTAATACCGCATTGAAAACTTCTCAGTGGTCAGGACAAGTTATGGTTAGGCATGCGGCAGAGATGCTGGAGGGAATGCAGGAGCTGGGTATCTGGTGTGTCTACAGTATCTGTGGTGTGACATGCGCTACTCTGTGACCCTGCCATGTGTGGTGCCTTTATCCCTCCCTTCATTCTCCTCCATCTTCCACCTCGTTAATGATTCATGAAGGATAATGAATTTGGAGCGCTTCAGATAGAGGCCCAAACCAAGCCCTGCGTTCTCTCCTTCAGACGCCACAGCGAGTGGCTTAAAATAGCCTCGCTGCGCAAGCGGGGGGGGCGGGGGAGAAAAAAAGGTCATGTCAGTCCGACCTGCTCCAGCGCCAACGCAGAACCTCTTAGCTGAGTGAAACACCAGGAGCTTGATGGCTGCTTCTCTACAGACCAAAACATTAAACACTTCCTTTTATTACTTTTTCGGAGCACCAAAACGGCAGGGGAGCGCTTGTGAATGTTTGCCACACAACAGGCAAAAAGATCGCCCTTGAGAACACAAGAGTGCTTTTGAATGCACACAGGGACTATGAATAATAGATGCTATCCATATTTATTGTCTGATTTCATTTTTAGTTTTTTTTTGGTATTGCCCTAGAAATGACAGTGCATTTGCTTTATGAGTCAGCGGAATAATGAGATAGGAGGTGAAATTGTGCAAGGCGGTTTCGGTTCTGTGGCATGTGGGCTTGGGAACGGTTAGCATTGCTCATAGATTAGCAGTGCTCTCTCGCTGTGTCACCCAGACTGAATACCTCCAGGGAGTCAGGGTGGGAGGGGGAGGGAGGGCTTGGCGGTGAAGGGGGGGAGAGCAGGGAGGAATTGGGGGGTGGTTGGCAGTTTGCTGCTGTGGGCCAGAGAGATGAGAGACTCCAGCATGCCACCGGCAGCCAGACATTAACAGCAAGCACACTGGGACTTACAAACATCAAAGCCATTTTAGTAAGCCGCATTTCAGACGTGGATCAAATGAATACTTCAGATACTTTAACCCTCTGCACACCAGGAAAATAATACACATTTTCACCATTTTTTTCCCAGCAAAAAATATCATAAAGAAATATTTGACTCGGGGGTGCCACTGTCCCTCTCAGAGTGGGTTACGGGGGGCACTTACCGGGTGTGGGGCAGGGGGATGGGCAGGGAAATGCACAGGAAAGGGTCGAAGGTGTTGCTCTGTTTCTGGCAATGGGGGCAGGTGAGGGAGGACCTGCGGAGGGGAAACAGGACGGTCACACACAGGACACGCACGCACACAGGGATGCACGCACAGTTTGAACGGGCCCAAAAACAGGACGGGACACGCCCCTATTACCTGTACTGAGCCTGAAAGAGCTCCTGTATGAAGGAGCCAGCTGACAGAGGAAATGAGGGCCCTTCCAGAGCTCCATCGTCTTCTAAAGGTGGCTGCAAAGAAGATAAAGAACATATGAAGAACAGGTTATTCAGCCCAAACAGAACCACCATTTACCTACAATCTACAGAGTATCCAGAACTGCATCAAGCCCATTTACCTACAGTCTACAGAGTATCCAGCACTGCATCAAGCCCATTTACCTACAGTCTACAGAGTATCCAGAACTGCATCAAGCCCATTTACCTACAGTCTACAGAGTATCCAGCACTGCATCAAGCCCATTTACCTACAGTCTACAGAGTATCCAGAACTGCATCAAGCCCATTTACCTACAGTCTACAGAGTATCCAGAACTGCATCAAGCCCATTTACCTACAGTCTACAGAGTATCCACAACTGCATCAAGCCCATTTACCTACAGTCTACAGAGTATCCAGAACTGCATCAAGCCCATTTACCTACAGTCTACAGAGTATCCAGAACTGCATCAAGCCCATTTACCTACAGTCTACAGAGTATCCACAACTGCATCAAGCCCATTTACCTACAGTCTACAGAGTATCCACTACTGCATCAAACCCATTTACCTACAATCAACAGAGTGTACACTACTGCAACAGGCCTGGACCTCAACACTCCAAGGGTCTCTGCCTCAACTACAAGACCTGGCAACCTGTTCAACTTATTCCTACTCCATCCATCTGTATAATGTCACAGTGCCAGGTTAAGATCAACAGAAAAACAGTGTTTTTAATGTGAGGTCGCTCATTTTTGCTTTTTATTTTTTGTTACAAAAATTTGATATTAATTTTATACATTTCATTAATTATATTACATAGCACCATCCTTACCCGTTTACCCCACCCTAAAACATTTCCCTTTTTAGTCTACCAAATCAAGTGAACAGCCCTCAACCTCAGCTCAGATTTTTATCTTGATACCCCTACCCCCGGTACCCCCAAAATCATCTGACTACTCGAAATGTTCCCAAACTGATCCCTCCCCCAGGAAGGAAGAACGAGAAGAAAAAATGCATACACATTCAAAAATTAAAGAATGAGATAACTGACAGTGGAGACTCTGAGAAGATATTCTGAAGATATCTTAGGAAATGAGATAATGAGCCCTATTTTAACAGTCTTATGCACTATGCCATAAGCACTATACCTTATTGCATTATCTTGAGCATAATCATGGGCATGGCAAAGCCACTTGATTAGCTCAATAGAGGATGTCCTTATGCACAGAAATCTGGCGCAACGTCTATTGAGGATGAACTAATGAGGATAATTAAACATGGGTGTGGTTTGTTCACATTTGTGAAGCAGCTCCATGCCACACTGCTGCTTGTTTGGAAACACCAACCAACTGGATGGGAGGTAGTGGGCATTGCAATGCATTCTGGTACCTTTTGCATTTTGTAGATGTTATACAGGGTGACACAGTTTTACATATGACACATTTTCTTATACAAGTGGATATGTACTGAAGAAATTAAGGTAAAGTCAATGACAATGCCTTAGCTGGGAATCAAACCAGCAACCTCTGCGTTACATTAAATTACTCATGTGTAGACAATAATGAACATAATTTAAGAATAGAATGTGAAAAGGTAATCAGTTGTGGAGTTAGTCTTCAACATTAGAGGGAAGAGCGAAGGTATGGTTTGCAGAAACTGGAGGTCTGGAAGTAGAGGATCCACACAGACCTACATATTAGTCCATATAGGAAAGCTAAAAGGCATGAGCATCCCAGGATAGTCTAGAAAGTTCTCTTTGCTGAAGATATAACCTTTTCCCATCTAAACTAAGAAATTTAACACTGAAATTATGAGAAGCCAGCCCACCTCCTTATGTCTCTGGAGGAATGCTTTACACATATAGAGACATCACTTTTTTCCAGATGTATGCTGAAATAATATTTAAGAGTGATTAAGAAATATTTTAATTAGGACAGCTTTGAAAGGGTGGAATTTAGGGAGCACATTGTCACTGAATTAATGTGCTTAAACAGACCTGACCCTATTCTTAAATCTTTTTCTTATGCTAAATGATGGATGTAAGTGCCTTAAATACTGACATTTCAAGCTACATCAGTTTGTTCACCATTTTACAAGGTAAGTCTGTATATTTAAATGCTGACATATGGTAACTGATCAAGAACAGCTCATTCTCAAAGTGAGATTTTACCCCAAATCTGAACCAAGCAAACAAAATAGTGGAAAGTGGATGAGCTGAGTCTTATATGTAACGAGTATTAATAAGATCATCTGCATAAAGCATAACTCCCTATTTCCATTGAGCATATGTAAAGGGTTTAATTAACAATCACATTTCCAAAGAAATTTCCGAATGATTTGTCACTGCCAATCGATTCTGAGATATTCACTTGTAGCGTAAAACCATTTTTTGATTCTTGAATGATGTAACCCCAAATCTGCATACTTCGTACATATTTTGTGCTTTTGTCAGTTTTGGATTGATTCCACTGCTGAGCCAGCAGTTGTAACCAACAGGTTAATATTATTCTTTTCAAACCTCTAGTATTAATTCCATGACTTTTTATGTTTTGATGTCTAGTGAGCAGGACTGCACTTCAACACTGAGTGGAAATTTCCGTCTAAAGGGACAACAAAGTACACCTTATCTTATCTATATATCTCTTTGCTTTGGTTTCAGGTGCCATTTCACATTTGATCACCATTTACGTCAACTAAATGGACCTACTCCATTAGCTTATCATTTATTTCACTGAACAGTAAAGCAGGATAAAGACTGCTTTCTGCTATTCAGGGCTTCATCCAATCAGACAAGCCAAAGAGGCTCTGTTTCTGCATTCTCAGCCAATGGGAGCTGGAAACAGTACTAGCCATGTCCTGAAAGTCACCTGGCCAGAAGCCCTGCTGACCCAGGATGCGAAAAGCCAGACGGATGTGAGTCTGCAGTTGTTTCGGGTTGACCGCTGTCGAGAGTGAAAGGCGACTGAGCTATCAGGGAGAGTGGCGGAGGCCCGCGTAGCAGCTGAAGCAGAGGCAGAGAAAGCCCGGGTCATAAAGATCCACACAAGCTGCCTTATCTATTACCTCCCAGGATATAAATCAGACCCAGCCCTGGTGATATACGAAGGTGGCCCATGCCTCGTCGTCTCTGAGCTGATTGATGCCTTACGCGTGGGCACTGGGGTTTTTAGTGACCGTTTCCAGGCTGGCGACGGGGCTGGGCTGTAAATCTGCCCGTTTCGCAGAGCTGCGCCACGCCGCACCGCACCCTTTCCTCATACCACCACTCCCGACAGGAGTGTTTGCTAGTGGGACAGCTCAATTAGCATAGTGTCTCCCGCCCACACCTTCAGATGCTACTGAATCACCCCCAACACAGTTTGCCTGTTACAGCCATCTGGGTCAATGCAACATACCTGAAGGTGAACTGAAATTCTCTCTCTATGGCACACTTCTCATTTAATGAGTTTGCATGAACAATGAATTATTGTACAGCTTCATGTGAGAGGTTTTTGAGAACTACAACAATAAGTGTGAGGGAAGTCGACATAAGAAATAAGCACAGTTTACAAGGCAAAGCTATAATTCAATGTTTATACATTATTAATATTATATGCAAGGTATGTCTTCATGCGTTGCCATTAATGCTAATTTCTAAAAATTCATGATATAAATTCAATAACAGTATCATATATGTCTCAGCCTTTGTTTATTTGAGGTCAATGGACTCAATTACCTCTATGACTTCACACTAATTTTGATGTGATTTTGAGGTAGATTTTGAAGTAACAGGGATTATGTCTAGGCTTGGCCATTGTTGTGTAGGGTTTGTATTTTCAATTGAAGTGTGTCCATGTCTTCCTGTGAAAACTGCAAGGGAACAAGACCTTAAAACGGCATTCTTAGCTGACTTATGGGAATCTGAGTAATATACAGACCATTCCCTCTGTATTTGTACTTGCCATGGGCTTGTCTGGTTTAAGGTTCTCAAGTTCATGTTCTCAAAATTAATTACACCAAAAATTAACCCAGAAGAAGAAGGCTGTGCATAACCAGATGTAAGACTGACCCACCCTTCCTTTTCATATGCTTTGACTGTGCATGGTGGCTATTTAGCTGAATACAGTCTCAAAAATTCTCATACAGACGATAGTGCACGGGACTCTTAATGCTTTTAGGAAATGCCAAGCTTGGTTTAAACCGGTCTAAGCCACGCATTCATTCTCTGGCCTTTGCTTCACTGCTGGCCTGTGGTGTGGTGCGTTTAAACTGGAAAAGGATCTCCTTCATGCTGTCATTACATTACATTCATTTAGCTGACACTTTTATTGAATTATTTAATGACTTACAGTTGATTAGGCTAACCAAGGGCCAATCCCCCCTTTGAGGTTGGGGCCTTGCTCAGGGGCCCAACAGCAATGGTGTTCCTACTGTGTACCGCCAACCTCAGGGGTCCCAGTCATGTACCTTAGCCACTAGACTCCAGGCTGCCCCCATTTGTCATACCAATTTGCTGTCATACATAAAGGAAACAATATGATATTTTCTTACAGGGTCCTCTGATACAATCTACAAAATTTTGTAACCAGACCATGGGAGAGTCTTTTTTTTGTATCTCTCATTTAAATTTCTCACACTTCTTCACTCTCATTTGTGTACTTAGAATGCGTGTGGGTGAGTTTTTTCCATGAAGGAGGTTGAGTATCAGACAGGTGGGAGGGTTTAGGGGGGGTTATGGTGGTGGGTTGCTTGTGTCCGTTTTCAGAGTTAGATCTTTGATATACCAGGAGGTGATGTAGCCTATAGGTGAAAAAGCATGAGGAGAGGGGGATGGAGATGCGGTAGCCGTTAATGAGCCGCCCATTAACAGGACGCACAGGAAGCAGGCATACCTTGATGGAGGGCCTCGCACCGGGATGGCTGTGCAGGTCTTCGTGCACACGGTCCAACAGCCAGAGCAGGAACTCCTGAGCGTCGTGCTGGGCGTTGCCACGGTACTGCAGGCGCTCCTGGACACGGCGTTCTGCAGGAGGATGACATCACAGTACATCACAGGGGCCAGTCAGGGCGGTTCACATTTCACAATGGACATTAAGCACCAGTGAAAGACGGTATGAGACAGCGAAGTAACCACCCATTCAGAAATTCACATTTTACACAGGACTTTGAAGGGGTGCTTCACTTTAGTAGGAGCTAAATTCTATATTTTCCTAATCTTCTATGCATCTTTAAGAATGAGGTAGAGTCATTTTATGTTTGCCCTGTCTTCCTAATGAACTGAATCTTGCACTGGTTCATTTAGGTCTAATCCTAACTCCACCATTCACCTGCATTCAATTCACAACACAACCCTGAATATATACCTCTAGCACATACAAACACACCAGAGCTTAATTCGTGCCAAAGTTAAATGCCCATTTAAAAACAAGCAGAAAAGAAGCAGTGAATTGACCACCTACTCCATAGTGTGTTCAGGTTTAACAGTCACCAGAATTGGGAAGCTGCTTTAAAAAAAGCTTCTGTCAACCAAACAGGCCTGAAATCATTGATGTCTTTTTTAAACAACGAACCAGCTGGCAGCAGTCCGAATTTCACTGCCTTCTGAAACTAAAGTCTGTCAGCCACTGCAGCCTATGTTGTATATCTAAATAGCTTGCCTTCACCACAGAAAAAGAAAAACTTGCTGCTGCAGAAGTAATAAAACTTGACAGCACATTTCAGCAGAGGGCCCACACCCTTCAAGACAGAAATGGCTGCTAGGAGGATTTCTGCATTTATTGACTGAAGGACTCTATTACTTCAGTGAACACTGAGAAAGGTGACCAATCACGTTACGTATGCAAATTTCAATTTTGTACCTCCCAATACTTGGCGATTTAACCCAATCACAGTGCAGGGAGTAACATAAGAGACAGCACAGACAATGGCTTGTCACCTCAAGGTTTTAGGTACAATTCAGAGGTAGGGCTCTGCTGTAGTACCCTTGAGGAATGGAACCTGCACTGCTTTAGCAAACACTCAGTGATGTAAATAAACAGTATGCAGAAATGCATGCTGTGTAAGCCGCTCCGGAGAAGAGCGTCTGCTGAATGCCTAAATGCTAATGGAAGTGCAGCCTCTGTGCAGACTGTGATAAGGTTCAGCACAGAGGTGAGAGAGTTCGTTTCAGGTCTGCACGGGAATGCGCTGCAGAATCACTGACCTGCTGAGTGAAGGGGAGACAGCGGTATTAGAACTTACCATATGCCACATAACATAAAGCGGGCATATTTCTATGCGTGGTAATAGAGTTTGTCTGAAAGAAGAGGTGGATTGGAACGGTTGCCTGAGCTACACGGAAGAAGAGGGTGTAATTGATCGTGTCTGGGAACGAATGTAGACTCATCCAGACATGATGCCTGGGACTTCCTGTCCCTGGGACAATGGGGTAGCAGTGATACTGGGGCAGAGCAGAAACACTGGTACTAGATCACTGGAGTAACACAGAATGAACACCAGAGAAACACTGGTGCTAGTACAGAGGAATAACACAGGTTACACACTGGTACTAGGACAGTAGAATAACACTGGATAAACACCGGTACCAGGACAGTAGAATAACACCAGATGAACACTGATACTAGGACAGCTGAATAACACTGGATGAACACTGGTACCAGGACACTAAAATAACACTGGATAAACACTGGTACTACTAGGACAATGGACTAACTCAGGTAAACACTGATGCAAGGACAATGGAATAACAATGGATTAATACTGGTACTACAACAGCAGAATAACATTGAACCACTTGAGTTTGCTGTGACCTCAACTGCAGTGTGCCCCAAGCATGACATTTCTACATCTGTCCATCAGGTGGTGCTATTAATTCCCTAGACGGATTTTTTTATTGACACCAGAAATATTATAACCCCAGATCTGTATTTTACAAATTTCTTTTAAAAACTGGCATGTGGAAAAATGCTGAAGCTGATACAGTATCATTTTGCATCATACTTCTTTATAAGTACAGGTGAAAATATAGTTACCATTCAGAACAAATATATTATGCCATAAATGCAGTAATAACGCTGCATTCTCTATTACGTACTATACTATATTGTAAAACAAATAAAATAAATCCACAATCTTGCAGAAACTGCACAAAAGATGAAAGGTAAATGTTACTAATATTATTTTTTCTGTTCTGCTTCTTTATTCATATTGTAAGAATTCAAAGTCAAAGATGTATTTTTATTTTTTAATTTTTTGGAGATACAAGTATGGTTAAAGCTAAAATAAATGGTAAGACATTATTCTCTTTTGTCAAATGCAGTGCAAAGATAAAACAAATTCAGAGGACAAAAACAAGGCAGTGGGAACAGAAAGTAATGAATCATTGTCTATTTTAAATAAGATTGAAATACATATTGGTGTTGGTATCGCAATGTAAATAATACAATATTTACAGACAATAGGGTGAGACAATATGCCAGAAAAATGTAGCATCTCCAATAAGTTTCAGTCACATATTGTTTTGAATAAATGGAGCTATTGTTAAAAATGAATAAACGAAGCTTGTGTAGCCAAATCAAGAATGGAAGATCAGAAGCTGTTTCACAATGCCAGTCATAAAAATCTGTACTTTTTAAAAATAAAACACACATTTAAAAAAATCTGATGATTAAATATCGTAAGTATAGAAAACCTTTCTATACACACCTGATTCATCTTTACATCCTGCTGTCACTGCTTCTGTTTTTCAGATCTGTGAATTAGGTGGGCATGTGAGCTAATTTCACTGTTTGACTATTTTCCAAGTATCTAAATATAATAATTCATTTTTTTTCTTCTTTAGAACATGGCTTGAGCAGACCAGTCAGATATAGAAATATGTACGCTTCTGCTTATCTTATTAGCCACCCACATAAATTGTAATTGCAGGACTGCTGTATCGTATCTCCAACTTTCAATCACGTACCCCCCTTACTTCTTCTTTTTTGTCTGTGAATACCCCCCCTCATACCCCCCTCTTAAACTGCAAAAACAACGTGCATTGATTTAATGCAGCTTTTGATGTGAAATGAATTTCCTCCAATCAAACAGCCACTGTGTTATTCAAAGCTGGCTATAAAAGAGAGAAAATCTCTGGTGAACTATGGTTGTTTTTATTTTCTTTTTGTTTCCCCAGACAAAGATCAGCAATGTACAAGTTTAAATATCCTTCAAAAATACTAGGAGGACATAAATGTATTTTCTCTTTACCCACCAGTAACCTGAGGTAGATCATCAAGTTGTGTATGTCAATATTTATTCATATTTATGACATATTTATGAATTTTTATTTTCTCCCTTATGTTATTGCACTCAGTCTGGGATCTATTCAATATTACTTTGTGGTTTATCTGATATTTCCTCAGTATATTTTAAAAATCTGAATTTATTTCCAACCTGATCTTTTATATCACGCGAATATAATACCAAAATGTATCTTGTAGAGTCTCTGGGTGGATCATGCAATAAGACGCTTGTTTAGGAAGTGGACCTGAGCCCTGGGACTGGGTGTTACTGAGGAAAGACGGGTTAAAACTGATTAATCCATTAGACTCACCACTGTCTAGCGGCCACTCCTGGTTGGCCGGGGAACTGCAGAAGTACAAACTTAATATATGCTGACTTTATTATCTTTCAGCAACAGAAGTGGAAAACCTTGACTTCAGAAGGAAAAAGCACTACCATGGCTGTGCCCGAAATCACTCCCTGTTCACTGTAGTCTACTACGCTGACCTATGAGGCTGCCTTCCTTATGCTGCTCTTTATATTGAATAGGGAGTGATTTTGGACACAGCTCAAGTATTTGTTCCATCCATGTGCTAACCCAGCACAACTCTTCAGCCAGGATGGGGAGCTAATTTGTGAACTCACCTGTCTCAGTGCACAAGAAGTGAAACACATGGTAGAACTTTTACTCCCTGAAACTGGGGTTTTGGACCTCTGTCCAATGGCATAGGGGGTGCGTTCCAATACTTTTTCTTATCTCCTTGTTTCCTCCACTTGTTTCCTCCCATCATTTCCTACCCCAGAATTTTGTGGAGGAAAGGAGGGGAGAAAATAAGTGGAGGAGAGGAGGAAACGCGTGGAGGAAACGAGGAGATGAAATGAAAATTGGAACAGCTAATCCGATTAGCTCTTCATGAAAGTTGACCATTGGCTGTTGATGAAGTTGTGTAACTTCCACTGATTCTGAGGATACCAAAGCTAATCAAACTTTTCTGTGGATGGTCTTTTAATCTGACTGGTCTTGAGCACAATGATGTCACCCAAAAATGTGAAAAGACTTCCACAGTAGGATACATCGATGTATCCTACGTTTGGAGGAGAGGAGGAGGCGAGTGAAGAATACAAAATCTTGCCTCCTACCTTTTTGGAACAGTGGAGGGAGGGAGGACACATAGATAAGTTTCTGGGGCACAGAGGAAATGAGGCGACAAGTGGAGGAGACGAGGAGACAAATTTGAATATTGGACCGCACCCATAGGCTGAATGTAATTGCTGGTGCATCATGTGAAAACCCTTTTTATTTCTGTGTCTATTGCTGACTGCAGAAGGTACACATCACCCACTCAAACACCACCAATCAAAAAACACTAAAATGATAATATTAAAAACTATTTTTAGTATTTTAAAGTACTTGAAAAGATAGAAAGTCCCCCATCTTCTTCAAATGTTTAATTTTTCAGAAGTCATTAAAATAAATCAGACACAGGCAGCTGCACAGATTTTGAGGGCAGAAATGGATAGTCTGGTCTGATTAAATCAAATAAGTATCTTTTTAAAATTTGAAATAAACCTTCATGTAGTGGAATACTTGAGTACCCATCATCATGCCCATCCGTACTGCAAATATATAACCCATTTGACATTACGTACCTATACTGCATAGCCAGCTCATTTTGTCTTTTTGCTGCCACAGTATGTACTTTTCAGATCAGCAAATGCATAATTTGGTTGAGTGTGGGAACATGGCAAGCCAGCACAATCAGGAAATTTCTCAGTGTCTTTGTATCTCTTTGAATCTCCCGCATATTACGTTAACCAAGAAACTTTCTCATCTTGTTGTTGATCTTCAACTTTTCTATCTTCTGAACTCTGTTGTGCTGTACACGTGTCTAACCAAAATGAATAGCCTGTGAAGTCCATTACCTACATGCGTGAGACCGAACTATGAAAACACTCCTGCACTCACCATGTGGGTGAATGGTTGTTTTCAGTATCTCTTTCAGTAAGTGCAATGGAGTAGAAAATTACACATTCACTCCATCACTCCATATTGAAAAGCTGGGTAGAATGTCAAATATTGTATTACAACACAATTTTCACGGCCAAAGAAATTCCAGAAAATAAAAGCAAACAAGCTGAACTGCAGCGGCAAGAGTCACCACACATGCATTCCACCAATACCAGAGATTATGTTCTTTTCTCTTAAAGCAAAAACAAATCGCGCTCTCCGTCTCCGCTGTTATTCTTTGCCGCACATGTTGTACGTTTGATAGAGGGAACCCTTGCGAGTGGGGTAATCTCACTGAACGCAAAGGTCGGTGCAGAGGTGACTGTAACATTAGAACATCTGCATGTTCTAATGACAAAGAAGTCTTAAAACACCCAGGTCAGGACGACCTACTGCTCATGAAGACGTCATTCCATGGCAAATCTTACTGCATTATTATCACATAAGGTCTACAAATATTTTGGCTAATTGAAACTGGTATTTTTGTCTTTTTTTCCTATTAGAAAATAAACAACATTACGATATCACTTTATGCAAATAAGTTTTGCAAACGTAATTGATATGCTCATTGTTTTAATTTCACAATTAGACAAAATACACCTTGCATCATATATAGTCATAACTCTATGTTGTAATCATATATAGTGATAACTCATATCTAGTCATAACTCTGTCATTTATATATTGTTTAATATATAATGCAATTGCTTTGAACTGTTATATATGAAGTTACAACTTCAAACTCACAACCGCTTTCAGTTATATACTTGGTGTTAATGTTGTTAATGGTGACACCAGGAGAAATAAATCAAAATAACATGAAAATGAAAATTACCATAAAATATTCTTCAATCTGGAACAATCTGGATTTCTTTTTTTTTTTTTTAATTTGAATCCTTGATTTTTTCCCCTTTTTTCCCAACCCGAATGTTCAACTGAACTGGTTGATCTCACCGCAGCACCCCGCCCCGACAGCTTTGGGAGGAGAGGTCGCGCACGTGACTCTTCCAAATCACGTGTTGACAATTCCACTTCTTTTTCACGTTGTGGCCGCACCACCAGTCGCACACTGCCTATGATGTCGGAGGAAGATGTAGTCAGCACACAATCGGCTTGTACTGCCGCAAGTACCCATGCAGACCGAGGAGGGCGCTATTGCGATGGACCAACCGGAGATTTTAGCCCAACCTACCCCGTACCGAACCCCCGGCGATGCTGGCCAATTGTTGCCTCGCCAATGGAGCCTCTGTAGCAGTAGTTCCAGCAGTAGAACACATCTCTGATGTTCCTAAACATGTTATTTGAAGCACTGATAACCTAAACTCTTCAGTAGCATGCATTTTACAAAAAGCTCAAACAACGAATTAACTGGGTTTAGTTATATATATATATATATATTATATATATATGATACATTATTGCAGTTTTGTATATAGCATTCGGCAAAGACTAGAATGTTTTCAATATCATTGCGTTGTATGCTGCCGTGTGCCCATTTAATGAAGGGAAAATTGCTACGTCACATACTGTAAAGAACATAGCATGTGTCATCCATTACAGTACAATGCAAGTATTCTTCCTTAGGGACATGTGGATCTTATAATACAATAATGGCCATATGTATACCCCTTCTGGAATCCATCCACACTCTCTGCACATGCACACACACACACACACACACACGCACGCATGCACACACATCAATGTGTCCTTTTTACATTCATGTTCCTTTTATTTCATTGCACTCATCAGATACAAAAGACAATCTTTATTGAATCTAACAGAATAGGCCAATCCTTAAACCAGCGAAAACATAGACCAGTGTTGTGTGTCTCGTTTAATCAAATAACACAGTTTTTATTGCCATTGTGAATCCGTTGGGATCTTCTATTAAATGCTAACAAATGTGGTTTATGCAGGTTTATCTTTCAGTTTCCCAGAAAACGTCTCATATCATTTACACGTCATTTCTTATGAAAACAGTGGAAATGAAACGTCACTAGCCTTGAGAGGGGATCTCTCTACTGATTGATTTGAAGAACTGATCTGACTTGTTGTTCTCACCTTCGTTATTGTTGGAGTTAGCTCTACACTGATGTTTTTGGAGTCATCCAAAGTCTGCTGTTTTTCCTTCAGATTTTATAATCACTAGCTACATCATAAGTTGTCTGCAAGTCACACTGCAGAAGAAGGAAAGTGTCACTGATTCTTCTGAAGTTAGTGCATCCATAGCCATGCTGATAAATAAGAAAATGTTTTGCACTGTATTCAAGAAAATAGAATTTATATTGGCTGCAGGCACATCACTCTTATTACCTATATACACATAACCTCATAATTCATTTTTCTCTCATCTCTGTGAGAGATAGACTTGATCACTGAAAGGATACATTCCTGATTTTCAGAATATTAAGTGGATTGTTATGTACCACTATTTATTTTTAAGGTGGGCATAAACAAAAGCCCAGGATAATTAGGTGGGTATACATGTTGAAAAACAGCACTGTTGCGCACTCACTGTACTCTATATTTTTCTCAACCCCGTGTTTATCTCAGCAGTGGGATATTCCATACTATTGTGGGACGACTGAGTGACATCATTTAGTTGGTGAAACCACTTTCATTTCATCATTTCATTCATTTGAAGCAATTTTTGTTCCCATTATGTACAGCATGGGTAGGGAAAATCGAATTTTATTTCCTCAAACCAAACATAATGAATATTGAATGCTATTTCTTCCAACTAACAGGAATACAGCATGGAACATAATTTCTTCAGCTAACACAGAACACTGAATGTAATTTATTCCAACAAAGTGTCTGAACAATAAATAACATTTCTTCAAATATATATTGGGTAGTTAATGTCTTATGATTCAGAAAGAAAATGTGATGTTATTGTCTGTTATGCAACAAATATTTGTTATTAAGACATATGAGTAATTTTAAATCTGTGTTGAGTGTAACTGTTTTCCTAGATCCTAACATTATTATTATTTACATCATTATTTATTATTTATTTACATTATTATCTTCATTCAAATAATGATAAATAGACACATGCGCAGCTTTCGCAGTTTGAAAATATCAATATTTAAAAGGAAGAATTGTTTTTGTATTTATAAACATTTAGTAATTAACATTAAATAAAAACCCTTTGGTAAAAGAACACCATCCAAAATGCATAACATCAATTTGTGTTTTTCGCTATAACTTCTACATTGCAGAACATTCTTACTATGGATGTTAAAGAGGCTACATGCATTTAAGAACAATCCAAAAAATTTGCAATTTTAGCATGATCCTGAAATTATAGGCACAGAAACTAAACTAAGTTGTACTGTAAAGTTTGGACGATTGCAGTATCTCTCCCATCTCGCTGTCAATAGACCGTGTCTGTTATATTTCATTTTCTAAAGCAGAAGACTTCTCTTGTCATAATGTAAGGCAGTTGAGGACTTTTCGGGGATCTCCCCCATGGTTTTATTCCATAAAATGCGACAAAGAAGTGCAACACCTCAAGTGCCTAAAATTCCCCCCTTCCTCATGGTGACACAAGTTCACAGTGAGGTTTCACGGGTTTTGAGATGCTACCCCCATCCGAGGTAAGGCCCGCTTTCCTGAAAGTCACGTCGCTTCTCGCAGATGACGAATAATCCTCCAGCAGACTGAGAGCTGCAGTGCAGTACGGTCATTGTGCATGCAGAGTGACACTCAAATGTTCAAGGATTACTGCAGCCCACAACTGGAGGTAGAGTTGTCTGATTACCGCTGCAGTGAAATCTGTGAACTGCCCAAACAAGGGAAAGAGCGATCCTCTATAATGCCACCAAGGATACCATGCTCAAGGTTTTAGAGGTCATTTATTTAAAATCACTAAGTAACGATTTTGTGAAATTATAAGAGTAGTATATTAGTAGCCCATATTCATGGTACCACGTACTGGGGTGTTTAAGGTTACCACAAGGCAACGAGTGAATGTTTTTCCAATATGTGGGAAATATCGAGCAGCACGCATCAAAGCGTGAAGCTAAAATAAACCCAGCCCAGTTACATCGCGAGACACTGTGTTCTTCATTTAAGAACTTCAAAATATATCATGCTAAGGCTTACATGTTTTCCAGAAAATGAATGTATTGACAATTTTTCAGCAATATTTGCAGCCAAAGATAATTGCATGTGCAGGAAGTCAGTGCGCATGTTCACACTGCTCTGAAGTTTGTCTTTCAAAGTGTCAAACCTGTCTGCCTGCCCCACACTAGACCGGTCAGGAGAGGCATTAAGTTCCAGCACCCTATAAATTGCATCAGTTAAAACTATTCTGAATATTGATTACTACATGTACATTAATCTGTATACTATAACCCTGCATTATTTGTAAAATACACCAGCTGGTGATTTGCAGCAAAACACACCAGCAAGTCCCTTCATATTGCTGTATTTCATGTTTGTTTGGCATAGACTGTAAATTACTCAAACAAAAAGAACTTCTAAATGGGACTCTGAAGTCATTTGAGGTTGTTTCCTTGTTCCCAGTCATGTGAATAATATGCTATGTTAGATTTTCAGATAAAGACTTTGTACGCATATATTGTGTGTGTTGGTATTTGTTTAGTGCATCTGGTTATTATACAAAATACTGCCTCCATATAAAAACTGAAATCAAGTAAAATATATTTGTTGACACATTGTGACAACTCATAGTTTCAGAAAATGTAAAATAATAACACATATTCAACCATCCATTCATTGTTCAAACTGAAAAAATATGTTCAAACAAAGCTTGAACTTCAAATCCAAACCTGACAGTTCTTCTCCACACATGCCAAGATGGCTTTTAAAAGAGTGGAAATACACTAGCAGCTGAGTCTTACAATCAATTTATACACTGCACCAGAAAATGAGTCCATTCACTCACCATGGAAGCAATGACCACCGGAAACGAAAATGCTTTGCAGTTAAACACAAACAAGCCAATCAGGTGTGACCCACCATGTTTGATTCAGATTTTAAAAGGCGTCCTGTTCAATTAAATCTGTGTCAAGTAGGGTTGCCACCCCGTAAAATACGGAATCGTCCTTTAATTGACAATAAAATGTTGCTTCCTTTTGTTCTGAACCAATTTGTTCCATTTTTCATAAATGTTCAGTACACATGTCTGTCACACACATCGACACTACACCTAACAATAATGAACAAAATAAAACACAAGAAATAGTAAGGCCAGTAAAATTGGTGTGGTGGGATCTACGCAGGACAACCCACCACCCCCCACCCCCCGCTAATGACATCTTCACTACAAAACCACCCCCCCCTCCCCACCCCCCACAGGTATGGCTGATATCAGTAAACCAACTAAAAAACAGTTGGCCTGCATGTGAGCTTTGCACCACAGATCCATTTCCACCCTCACAATGAGGAAAACTTTACAGACGAGCAGGCAGTTCAGTACCACCTTTCAGCCAAGAGAGAATTGCATCAATACAATCTCATAGTGGTATCAGCATGCAAGCAGTTCTATGTGAATGACCAACACAAGCTGGACTGATCAACACCATAAGGCATCACAGCAGGATGGACACGCCCCCCATTATGGATCGATTATTATAAATTACATCTCATGTAGGCTAATAGTATAAAGGGAGAGACCGTCTTCTAGTGCTTCTCTAACTGAATTCAAGCACCACTTCTACAGGCTCGACCTTCTCAAAGGTCTACATGAGTTAGACCTGTTAATGAATTGTTCCACTCATCTGGCTATCAGTCCACATTCACAGACCTACAGCCAGCGATGTATTTTGATACCCTTTCAAATGTAGGATGCCCCAGGTATGAAAAGGGGTGGGGTTTGCTGAAGCACTCAAGCCCAGTGATGAAATAAATCTTCAACATGTAGCCCAATGATACTTCTTCCAGGTCACAGTGTGCATTGGTGTTTTGTCTGCATCTAGACTTCCACCTCACAAGCTGAATCTGAAACAGGCTACTATATAGCGCCAACGGAATTCTGTTGAAATTGTACTGCTCTTGCGTCAATGTAGTGGCTACTATGGACCTGCAGTACGTTAGCATTCGGACACACTGCGGCCACCATTTCTTCCAGTCTCACAGCCAGATTTTTCCAACTGACGTACATCCGTCCTAGAAAAACTTCCTCTTAAAATTTCCTCATTCAGTTTCTCATTTATTTGTCTATTTATTGGCAAAAATATTCCTAAAACTTTGAGTAATTTTTCTTGGCGTTTTTCTCGCAAACAGAGGAAGGAGGCAAAGGGATTCTGTTTCTTAATCTGTGGTATCTCTGCATGAACAGGATTCTGGGATAGCACAGTGTCCAGTGCTTCCACACTGCAAAATTTTACCAGAAGCAGTAGGCCATCCGGATAACGTTCGCGTACTGCTCGATTCATTAATCGAAATTGGACACACTACTTACGACACGTACTAATTTTAGCCTACTATATAGGGCGTAGTAGGGACATTCGACACAGCAAAAGAGAGACCAAAGTACCCAGGTTAGGTGAGTTGACTGTGTAATTAACGTTGTTAATTGGTCATTAAGCACTGAGAAACAACAAAAACCAGCATACCGCAAGGCTCTCCATGGCCTGGAATGACTGCAACTGAGGTACCATATTCTTCTTTGTCTTTCGTAAGCGAAAGACCAGCTAGTAGCATTGGACTTTCAGATTTCATGAACCCCTTTCTGAGAACCAGATAGAGCGTGGATACCTGTTAGCATGTCATTTTGCTGAGTCAGATTTGATCCATGTGCTGCTAAAGGCTCCAAGCCAGCAAGCGATGGCAGTGAAAAACAATAACAGAGAGATGAACCCTCCAATGTCTCGTTTTTGTTTTATCGTTTAAATTTTTCCCCCTTCCCACAAAACACAAACAAAAGGAAATCCAGCATAAAATATGTGGGAAACGCACCCAGGGGCAATGGATTTTAATAATGCATCCGTCAGTGAAAATATAGTACTTTATGTCCACTTTGCCAGTCTGGATCCTGCAGGCTGCAGGCTGCAGGCCAAAAGGTGAAGTTAAATAAGCGGGAGCAGTTTGGAGAGCAGAAGCAGCCCTGTTTATCCACTGTAATGCTGAAATAGCTGCAATTCTACTGAGTGATTGTATTTCACATGGCTGGCCAGGGCTACGCAATCACAATTAATTAAACGCTTTTGTTCATTAGTTTGTGCAAGAGTTTTTGGGGCACAATAAGAGTCTGATGGAAAATTACACTGAGCTCTGCATTGAGAATTCTAATAAGGCTTAGATATGTTGCAGTTTCACATCGCCATATTATTAACTTTAATGGGATGCAGTCCAAAATTTCCAGAAATCACGTTTTAACCTTCAGCAGGACTCCACCTTGGTTGCACATGGAAAGAGGAGAACCAAAACTGCAAACAGCATCCAGAACCTTAAAGTACCTTACAGTATATTCATTTGTCCAAAAGATACTCATTTCAATTGAAATTGTGACAGTACTTGAAAGGAAAGACACAAGATCTAATTTGTGGGATTACATTAAGTTATTAAGAATAGCTATACCAAGACTGGGAGGAAGAAATTCAAAAGTCATATGCTGGAACAGGATTGCACTGAATGCCAATTTCATATAAGTCTTAAGGAACAGCTCTGCAAATAAACAGACTCAGTCTTATTTGGGTCAGTGTGAAGAATGACGATGAATGCAGTCTCTCTCTCTGGTCAGACACAGGAGGAAAAGGACGTTCCTGGTGTGCACTTGGCCAGAAACAATTTGGGACTGACCATGGGGAAAATGATTCACTTTGTGAAAGTTTGCATACAAAAGCAAGGTCTCCAACAGCTATTTACAGAACAAGAAAACACAAGGCAATGCATTGGAAGAAAAAAATGTAACAATTAGGCAAGGATATGATTACATTTAATAAGAGCAAGAGATGAATTCATTCTAAGAGAAGGATTAAGGTTGCATAATGCAAGAGGAGAAGCAACAGTTGACAGAGTGGCCTAGTTTCCTTTTTATTGCTATTATTATTATTTCTATTATTATTATACTTTTTCTGATATTGTTCTCTAACTACATGCATGAAAATGTATGTAATTAGAGAACATGTATACACACATGTATTTATGGTACTGTTGCGGTCTTGTATTGTGATGTTTATCCTGTGTTATTATTACTGGCTTGCTGGTATTGTTCTGTTATTAAAAAGCAAAAAAGCTACCGTTTTAACAGTAGAACACACCTCAGTGCTGGAGGCACAGTCTGGTCTGGCCTTCACCAGAAAATCTCCCAGTAACATGTATTTTAAAAACTGTTCTTGTTACAAACCAAATAAATAAAATGGACTATTTAATCAAAAGTTAACATATCATGGTTCTTGCTCAAGATCACACAATTAATGGGAGCCATTCTTTAATTTTAGGTCACAAACATCTGACTAGAGAGAGCATTCAGATAGCAAACACATACATATCTCTGCTCCAGAAAAATATAGCTTAGATCAGTGGTTCCCAACATCTGTCCTGAATACGCACTGTGTATGCTTTTCATGATTAGAGCGATAATTTGCCATCATAGCTATGCATGTCATGAAGAAAAAGCTAAATTCACATTGTGCCATTTTGCAGGCAATTTCATAAAGACAAGTAAAACGTTTTAACTCATATTAAAGACCAGGGTGATTCTGGACACATGACCACTAAAACTAACCATCTGATAGATAATGAAGGATCCAAAGACAAAGCTAATAATAATGAGCCTAACCTGCATTGTGTTACTAAGCACAAGGAAAAAATTCAGGAGTTTAATCATGTGTTCAATGATGAGTATTGGTTCACCCCAGTCTATAATTTGATCAGGTATAAAATTATCAGGTATAAAAACGTACTCTTTTTGTGTATTGTTTGCAAAATCACATATACACAATGTGAATATAGGAGCTTTTTCTTCATGACATGTATAGCTATAATGGCAAATTATCTCTCTAATCATGAAAAGCATGAACAATTGAACTACTATGAACAATTAGCAGGTTGTTAAGATTCTGGGGTTGCAGTTGTGGTTGGAATGAAAACCAGCATACACAGTGGGTCCCCAGGACCGACATTGGGAACCATAATGTTAGGCTGCTGGCTAGCTGTTGAGCTACAAAAAAGTACAGTCTGTAATTTGTTGTCATCCTCACTAAATTTTTATTTATTCCTCCAGTTTGCCGGTTTGTAGATGACATGTGGACAAATTAAAGGCCAACTCCAGCTGAACTTACTTCTTGATTTCACCTGAAGAAATATACATAGATACAGTATCAGAGAGTAATGATGTATGACTTTGCTGACAAGAAAAGTAACAGCTTTATTTGCCTAGCAACTATATGAACAGGACAGCTATGCCACATGGGTAATGTAGGCAAAACATATTGTGTGGTACATAAGAAATTATTCTGGGGAGGGAAATCACTAAAATGTACTTTTGCCAAGATGCCAATTTTTTTGTCTTGGATCATACTTGTGCAACACCATTTTAAAACATCAGGATATGATACATAAAGTATCAGGATAAGTCAGGTGGGTCCTTAAAATAACAACATGATAAGACAACACTGCCTGTGGGAAAGAAATCTAACTAAACCTAAGGGGCTATTGTTATATTCAACAGAGATGCTGAAGCATTCTTAAACACAAGACTGGAGTGGTTGAGTATCCTTAAGCTCAGTCTTATCTCCTACTCCTGCCATTGAATAGAAAATGATTGACTAGTCGGGCTTTGTATTACACTAACCGTTAGGAATTATGTGTTGTTGGTATTTACATTTTGATCAGGTGCACATTGCTTGAATAAGCTACATAAGCTTGTTTTTCTCAGGCTCAAAAGGCATATAACATTATATATTTGTATAGTTTTTAATATCTCACTACATTTTTAATATTTCCACTGCACTATGGGCTGAATTTTAGTCTGATTCACTGTCATACCGTACCAAGCAAGTTTAAACCATTATGGCATTACACCCCTAAAAATGCCATTTTTAATTATAAAATAAGCCTTCAACTCATATAACATGCATGACATCCTGGTTAAGTAACAGTAAAACTAATGACAAACGATATCAATCCCCTGTCTCTCACAATTACAGCGATCAATCATGAACCCACCCCTTCAATTTAATAATTCACACTTGTGACTAAAAATAATTCAACTGAAAGGAAGAGAATAAGGCTTACAGTCTCTGTTAATAATTAACCACTCCTCTGGTTTATGATCTTATAATTAATGTTTTGCCCATCTTTAAACTTTTTATATGTGTGGTGATAAAACAATTACAAAGTGTCAAAGGTCATCCGCTAATCTAAATGAATCAATATTACAAGTTTTCAAGATGTAAGATTAGGCCTGAACTATTTGTGAATTCCATTATACTACTCTAATTTAATTCAAAATAGCACTGTATTCTACATGATATTATGATTGGGTGTGATGCAGTGCTCTGTTATTGGGAAAATTGAAATTAATTATATAATTGGGGTGGTCCATCCGCCCCCAACATCCTGGTTGTGTTGTGTGTATGAACAGGCCATGTGAAGGTGAATGGCCAGCACCATGGCAACAGCTGGTATCTGTGCTTTGCAGCTGTGTGATCCGAAACTGCACATTAATATATTGAGCAGCTGCTGAAGGAAACCTATGGTTGTTTTCTGAGAAAAAAAAGCACTTCACTTTACAATTAGCTGGAAAATGACAAACAATGAAATTATTTTAGCATACTTGCCAATAGTATGGTTCTATAAATTAGTCCTAGACTTAATGTGTATGAGATTACACAGCAGATTGGAAATGGACCTGCAGCTATTAGAGATAGGAACTTACTACCAAATGCTCATCTTCGCAGGAAATTACCTTTGGATTTAATTTTGTCAAACACAGGAGAAATGTGCACACACCTCTAATTAAGTGTCCTCTAGAAGCTTTAAAATGCTGGGCCCACCACCATTAGTATGATGCGCAAGCAACCTCAACCACATGTGAGAGAAACACCCAACCACAAATATGTAAACAGTCCAATATGAACTGGGAGAATGGCAACAATCCTCAATCATTTTGCTCTGCTGTAAAGATGATGACCACAAGAAGATGATGACCATAAGAAGATGATGACCATAAACTGGACAAAAGCCACAGCAGAGGGAATATATGTGCCATCTAACAAGAGACATACCTTGAACTCTCGGCTATGCTGTGGAGTGTATTCGAAAGTCCACAGAGCTCGAACCAAACTGGACAGCTGCTCTGTGACCTCCCCCCTCACTGGTGGACCCCTTTTGTGCGAAAACACGCCGTTCGACTTGGACTTGTCCTCCTCTGCGTCACCCCCCCTGAAATGTTCCAACGCCAAGTACTCAGCAAAGAGCTCTGTGTTGCTCAAGCACTGCAGAATCGCGTTCATGAAGCAAGTGTTGCCATGGTTCTTTAGACCGGACACTCCGGGGACCTTGTCTCCGATTAGAAAGCCACCACAATCGCTCTCGTCTGAAGGGACAGAACCTTTGCCCGCTGTCTTAAACGAAGTGAAGCCCCCATCATCCTTTTCATGTTCGACAGCGTGTTCCTCTGTGCCGAAGTGTGACAAGGTTGACAGAGTCCTAAGGACTCGGCTCATGAAACTCCCTACGGAGCGCACGGAGCCCCTCCGGAACAGCTTCTTGCTGAAAGATTTCTTCTCTTTAGTCGCCGATTTAGACATCATTCCGGTCCCTCTACACACGCTACGAAAATTATCAAATTATCAAATGCTTTATTTTTGCCCGCAAGCTTGACTAAGCACGCAAACTAACGCTCGGAAATATCCAGCGCTATGGAATTAGAATGTTTATTATGATATTCCTGGCTTATTTGGTCGAAGGCAAGTTCTTGTCTGATAGCCATTTCTGTAGAAAAATAAGTATTCATAGAAAGCTACCTGTCAAGCCTACATGAGCATCTCCCTTCCTTAGCGCATGGATTATGCGTCCCTGAAAATGCCAACCAGGACACGGCAGATAGCTATATCACTGTCCTTTCTGCACTCTTCGCGTCAAATTCAAGTCTTCATAATGGCTAGCTATCTAGGTTCCAAAAAGCGAACAGACATTGCAGCGATGTATAACCTCAAGGAATCAGATTCTGAACAACCAGCTTGTCAATATAATTCAATTTCATATCTCATAACTAAAATACATTCAATGTTATTCATACTTAATTAGCTTGCTAGCCAGCTAGCTGAGCTACAGCGCTGTATCAGCAAACTACCCAATGTGTTCATAACAAGCTCGCGGGAAAGGGCTTTCCCAACAAAATTTAACTGGCCATGTCGCAGAATTAAAAACAGTGTCGCTTATAACATTCACTCATTCATTCATTCCAAAATAATGGATAGCTGGCATGCTACTTAGCTGACGTCAGCAAAGTCAGAACACCAGTTTTCTTTATTTTCACTAACGCTCATGTATAATTAAACAAACTGCAGCTTCAGTTCTTGAATGGCATGAGCGGTGACTTGAGGTCGTAGGCAAAATAATTTCCTGCGATTATTTCAAAACCTAAGGGCACTGCTGATCGTTTTTGCTGTTTTGCAAAGTAAAACACTCCTGCAAATTGCCTCCGGTGTTGCCGCTCTTGCTGCTGCTTAAAGGAAAGCCCCCTGAAATCCCACATGAGATGCAGGAATAGTTCCTTCCTCCAGCACAGAAATCTGGTCCTATTCGAGGGTTTGAATAAGCATGGTCACCGACGATTGTCCAGCTTGCTGTCATGTTTTCATTTATTTTTTATGGTTCCAAAACAGGAATTTAGCTCTCAAATCAAGATCCATTGCAACGAAGGCCGCTACTCTCCTCTCCATCAGCTGAGATCACTGACACACTGCAGGGCGGTGGTAACGTCTGACGTCACATTCAAACAATAAGGGTGCAGGTACCTTATATTGTCATATGTACCGGGAACAGAAGAGGATCTTGCATGGAATGAGGAACGATATCTGTTAACGTCATGATAAATCATTTAATATTCTCCAACTTTACTGGAGTACGTCCATTTGTCATCAACATGTGTGATAACCTACCAACGTCATGCATAGCATTTTAAGAGGTACTATGTTGGAGCAGCGCAAATATATACTTTAGATAAAACGGATAAAAAAGTCATTTGCCAAATGCAGGAAAATTATTTTGTACATTATTGCTAACAATATATGAATGACCTTGGAGCTTCTGAAGAATCACAATCAGCTTGCAGCCGTTATCAGTCTTAAATATATCCAAAATATTTTCTGAATTTTAACCATTTCTAGCATATCTTTATCAATTTATTATGTTAACTATTTAATCATGTTAAGTACCACATAACGCAACTCTGCTTCATCTTATGCGCATAATTCTGCTTTAGTGCATACGCTGATGAGTCAAACACTTTCTTTTCTGAAATTTAAAGTTTGTTGTAACCCAACATTATCCTTCCTTAAACAGAGATAATTTCACACCGGGCGTTGTGTGCGTATTGCCCATAAAATACATAGAATAACAACCATATTATGAGTCTTTTGGCCCTGTAATGAGTTGATTTATTAATTGGTTTGTTTCTTACCTAGATTTAGGGGCAGTCACTGGATATACATATCATATGTGTAATAAGATGGGTTCCCCCATCTGGTGTATTTACACAGTATACCTGCCTAAACGTCTGGCCACATGCAGTGCACAGCACCTATTAGCCTTATTGCCATTAATACATATGGGCTTTGAGTTATAGTATGCCCACCTCCCCAGACAGTATACCCACCTATTAGCCTTATTACCATTAATACATATGGGCTTTGGAGTTACAGTATGCCCACCTATCAGCCTTATTACCATGAATACATATGGGCTTTGAGCTACAGTATGCCCACCTCCACAACATCACTGAATCTCATAAAATAGTACAAATCTCTGGAGAGACAAAATGGTTTTAAATTGTGCACCTTGCTTTGCTCATACCCAAAATACCAGGCTGCTAGATCATAGTTACATCTTCAGTTTTCACAAATATTTCCTATGATTGCATCCTTTTATCTGATGTTGATCCTTTTTTGCAATGTTGTATACACAAGATCAAATTACCTTCCAGCAGAAGTTTACAACTAACTACTCTTACTAAGTTATTAGACTGGATTTTACATCCACTATCATCATCTGCAGTTCAGAACCTATGACTAAAGTACTGATTGCTCGTTTTTTTTATCTGCCATTTTAATAAGACAATAGTAAAATAACTGTACTCTCCGAGGAATACTGAGAAGCAGCTGTCATACCATAAGCATTACAATCCAGTATTGTAACTATTAAATTAGTAGTGCTGTTCGCCAAGTACAGCATGTTCCATTATGAATGTGGATGGGCTCAAAATGCAAGATACACTTAAAAACAGAAGCCTGCATTCAACCAACATTTGTTCTAAGATTGACTCAAAAAGTTAGCCTCTCAGGTATTTCGTACACTGTAAAACATTTCAACAGGTTCACCAGTACAGTACCATTCATTTGCAGTATTTGTTATGCATTTGAAAATTACAGCATGATAGAAAGATATAGCAAATTACAGTTTTGCCAGTAGAGCACTGTAAAATAACACAGAATAGCTGTAAAAATATTTACAGTGACACACTGTTGAGACATTTAGCAGACAGACATATCCAGAGTTACATATACAGTTTGCATTTCTACACACCTATGGCAGGAGAGCATTTTGGGGTCACATCTAGATTAAGAGTATAATAGCATGTTCTACTTTGGACTCAAACCCACCATTTTTGAGTTTGAAAACCTGCTCCTTAACCATTAGACTACACTGCTGCCCACAATAATGGAAACAAGTTCAGTCACCTCAAAACTTTGCTGTAAAAAGTTGGCTGTACATTTACAACATGTTATTACAACCATTTCTACTCCCAGAATGCTTTCCTGTTCACAGTTTTGGACAACATTACATTAATACAGTAGATTAATGTTAGAATTATGCTGTACATTTTCAACAAAGTTTTTCAGTGTAAATTCTCTTGTCCAGAGTGTCTTACACACTTTTTAAACACTACTTATTTACACGGCAGGATATTTCATTGAAGCAATGTTAGGGGAAGTACCTTGATAAAGTATATCCTTGTAAGACTAGTTTATAATCATTATACTAAACTGACATCCTTAGAGATAAATGCAAGAGCTAAACAAGTTGGAATGTTTTGTAAATACTAAAATAACGGGGAGCCTATCAGACTCACATGAATACTCTAAATTAATTTTCTTGCCACAGGTACCTCTTTTATAAGACTGAGGTCTAAACAGAAGATTTACACCCTCTATACGATTTCTGCAGTTTGTTTCGACGTGCTCTACTTTGTGCTTTGGCTGATAACGGCTGTTTTTTCTTTACGGTGACAGAGGAAGGGGGAGCAGTGTAAAGTGGTCTGTGTCATTACCAGAGATAGCTGTGGTGTCTCCTCGCGAAAGGACAGTAAATAAAGCTTGATATCTGAGCAACAAAAACGGCTTCACTCTTCTTCTCCAGCATCTGTCCAGTCCCACCTTTTTGTAAACCCACAATCGTTTGCATCGGTTAGATAGGGATATCAAAAGAGGAGTGGGGGTATGAAAAGAGAGAGTTTTCATCTATGCCTTCTTCCTCTTGGAATTAATAACATGTCTTATTTTATAGTGCAAAGTTACAAAGGAAGTAGTATATTTTGGGCAACAGGGGATTAGCTATTGGAGCAGGTGCAGTTTTAAATTACAGGGCTATGGTAGAGTGTGCACGTAGTGCTAGAGAGACTGCGAAAACAGTATCTTAGGATTGTTCAAGCACATCATTCTATGTGACTTAAGAGTCCAGCCATCATTATCTTAAGTGTGTGTGATGTACAGTCCGGAACGGATTATGCAACCCACTAGCGTTTGAGCCCCACAACACCTTCTGACTCAGTCACAGCGGGTCACTCAGCTGTCAGTCAGTGAGAGTACTGAGACATGAACCAGTTCAGGTGCGTACTCACTCCACTCCTTACCATGTTTTGGCTTTGACCTTAATGAAACGGTTTTTTGAAATGATGGATGCTTCAGTCTGAGAAACTAATATATGAAAATGTAACAAAAAAACAGAATATAAGGAGTACGTTTTAAATGTGGAGCAACAAATGCATACATTTATCCAACTTGATCGTTTTTCTGGATGTGTTTGTCAACATATGGAGCAATTCCATACATTATGATGTATTTGGCAAAATTTTGTCAAACAAATCTTTCATTAGTGACTTTAGTGACTCTGTGTGCATTCATAAGGTTCCTGTAAAGTTTGCTCTTTTCTATGTGTTTATTCTGTATGCATGCTGTTTTGTCACTGTATTGGGAATTGTTGATTGAGGCTACAATGTGCTGATTGCATTTTTGCTCCTGGCAAATTTAGCTAATGGGCACTCCTGACTGTAATTAACGGTAATGAGCTTTACTCATCTATGAATTGATGTGTCTTCATACAGTGATGGGGAGTGGTTTTATTGAACCAAAATTGGGGCAGCTAATAGTATTACCAGCAATATGCTAGCAGCAGCGCAATGAACTGCACTGGCTGTGGAATGAAAAACATTTTTGATTGGTTCAAACAATTCAATGATTGACAGCTGGGTGTGACAGCTCGGCTGCGTTCCAATACTTTTTCTCGTCTCCTCCTTTCCTCCCTTCCTTTCCTACCCCAGAAATATGCCGGAAATATGTGGAGGAAAGGAGAAGAGGAAACGGGTGGAGGAAAGGAGGGAAGGAGGAGATGAATCAAAAATCGGAACAGCTAATTCAATTCGCCCGTCATCAAAGTCGACGTCGGCTATTGATGAAGTCATAATTTCGACTGACTCCGAGGATACCAAAGCCAATCAAAATATTCTGTGGTATGGTCTTTTAACCTGACTGGTTGTGAGCACAATGATGACCCAAAAATGTGAAAAGACTTCCACGGTAGGATACATCAATGTATCCTTCGTTTGGAGGAAACGAGAAATGAGGACAGGGGGAGGCAAGATTTCATTTTGGAACAGTGGAGGACAGTGGACACATAATCAGCTTCCGGGGCACGGAGGAAAGGAGGGGAGGAAAGGAGGAGACGAATTTCAGTATTGGAACGCAGCCCTCATTTTAATCATTACTACCTTAATGGGAAAAATCATGTGACCTTGATGCCAGCCTAGTGTTGACACATGTTTTATATCTTCCCTCAATTAAACAAAGGAAAAGAAAGGAATTTGCATCCAACTTTTTGAGGATGCACCTCTTAAAAACCATTTTACTGTGGTGTATTTTAGGTTAACACACCTGTTCAGAATGCAGCAGCTCTGTAAATTTCTGTCATATGCATTCCATGACATTAACCTTTTGATATATTCTCATATTTGATATGTAATGAATTTAATATGTGAATAAAGTATATGTATATGCATACAAAGCCAGTGCTGACTATACGAAATATTCCGAAGTGTCTAACTAACCACAAGCCGCTACTGGTGCACATGAAAAAGTTTTACAGAGGTGAATCATTTCCTGAACCAAATCCGCCCCCCTACGTTATGTGTTTCCAAATCGTATAACAAATACCCAAGAATTGCATGATCAAAAAATTATTTCTGCAATGTCAATCTTTTTTAGACTTATTTTTTGTTAGCTGAATTTATTTAAGTATTTCATTCCTGATACAGGTAGTTCTACCAGGCTGAAGGGGCATTTTGCAATGATTTACAATGCTGCCCTACTGGAAGTGTACAGAGTACTGTGGACATAATTAGAAAAAGTAATGCTTAAGTGTGCCCACATTTGCATAAAGTAAAAGGCTGGCATCTTTTCCATTGCCTGGTCTGCATTTTCTCTTTGCCCCCTCATCCCCCTCACATTCTGTCGCTTTCCACCACTGAAAATGAATGAAGGTGAACATTACCGTGGTTATTTTTTTTGCCGAGTGGACACTGGGCTTAAATCCTCCAGCATACTTTCGATTTGATTCAACAATGTCAGATTGTAGTGGGTGTGACCAAATAAATTACAAAGTCAGTTCCACTTGATATTCTAAGTGTAAATTTGACAAAAGGGGTGTGGAACTGAATTGCTATATCAATACTGCATGCATTATTTAACAGGGGAAGCTAACGTCAAATGAGCCGTTTAAAAGATTGAGCCAAAACATAGATCCAAAGCGGTATAGATCTGTATTATGAAGGCAGTACCCCCAAACGGAAGGCTTTGCATGTGTGCTTGGGTTAACAGGATATCTGATCTGCAGTGAAATTCCGTCTGCTTTGTGTGTGGTAGTTTGACGGTGGTGAGTCTGCCCTGATAGGTTATAAGACCACTTCTTTCTCCCATGCCTCAACAACAATGCTCTGTGGGCTTTTGTACACCACAACACAATCCAAGGTTACAGCAAACATTCTGGCCTTGATTTGGTCTCACTGCAAAGCGCTTTGTCCTTTACTTTGAATAATAAATTGAAAGTATGTGCCTCAGTTTTCTGAACCTTAAGTCAATCTCCACAGAAATGTTGTGTCACATATACAAAAAAAACTACAACACTGGAGTTAATTTCTAGCCAACCTTATTGCCGAGGTGAAATTTAGCCAGACTAGATTAGATACCCATATTTAAAACATAACGAGGACAACTCTGAATACAGAACATCCTGGAAAACATCCAGCGATGACGATTTTAGCGTTGCGTCAGTAAGAGGGTGGGGGATCAATCTGACGAATTAGCTGATCAAGGTCATGCTATCACGCTATCCACCCCGAGCCATGTGTAATTTGAGAAGCCAGAGTAGCCGTTCGATTACACCATACTCATCCTCCTCCTTCTGCTCCTCTTACATTCACATTATACACTCCCCTCTTCCACCTTTATAAGGAAGACAAGCCGTCTAGTCGAATATCGTATAACATCAGTTGCAGAGGCTATGTCGATACATATACCTGTATGTTACAGTATGTCTGTGGAGCACCATGTCATGGAGAAGCTTATACAGTTGTCAGGCTAATTGGCTCTCATGGGAGATGGTGAAGACAGCTAGCTCCTAGGGAAAAAAAAAAAGAACCATTTCATCTTCCTTTAATGCACTGCTGCCCGTGGCAGACTTAAAGAACACAATGTTCCCATGGTGTGCTATTCAGGGGCGGACAGGGTGTGCCCTGCCCTCTGCAGCAGCGGGAACTGCAGGAGAACTATGGCTCTGTGCCATTGGTGAGCCACCACCGCCGGGAACACGCTCTGCACGCGACAAGACTAGGTTTTCAAACAGGCCTCATGCCTGCCCCAACGCTCTGCTGACGTCACATGACAAAGCCGATATCTTATGTTGATGGCTGGATACACGGTGCAACACTACCTTGTCAAGTCACAAGTATAAGTATCCTAGAGTATGCCTTTGCAAGTGCTATGATTTGTGTAAGTATGAGGGCGTTGTAAAAACAGGGACATTTTAATTGTGTGTGAAAACATTGAAACTTTTTAATGGTTTTTCCAGTTGTTTTCAGATATATTCCTAAAATGTGCATTTTGCTGCTTCCCAGTAAAACAGGAAAAAACAGACAACTGCACTTCAGTTCAAAACATGTGATGTCAGCCACCAGTTGTTTAGATGCCACAGTCCTCAAGCTGAACTTGAGGCAAGACAAAAGTAGACACATTATGTGCAAATTGTGGTTTGGAACTGTAGGCCCCTTGATTGAACAGCAGGGGATGCTGGTGAGCATTAAGACACAGACATGCCCACCAAGCAAATCCCACCCTTCCTGGGCCATGCTACAGCCTTTTACACATCACTCAGCAAGCTGCCAGTAGCTGTGGTCACAGGAAAAGTTCAGGTTCAATACCTGGCCATGGGAGCCTATTCTATAGACCCTGAAACAGTGCCTTAACAGAATGGCCACCAGCAGCCCTAGAGCGACATTACATCTTTACAAGATTTTTATTTCTGAATTCAAGCTCCAATCTCCATTTAAAGATGGAATATTCATGCTGAGACAACTAATTAAACAACTCACTGTGACAACAGGAAATTAATTTCATCCTATAAACCTTCACCTCTCTTCTAAGGTTGCAGATGTACTTCTCATTCATTTAGCTTACTAGGGCATCAATGAACACTTTTTACTCTGGAACTACCCTTGATTCCAGGTGCACTCTACAGTATCTAGGAAGGAAAATTACAGTTTGTGAGATTTGCATCCTGAATTCTGATTGGTTGTAGCAAGTTTTAGCCCACATGATTCGCCACCTTCTCTTGGAACCCCACCTACAATGCAGATCGTGATTCAAAATAAGAAGAATAAGAAGCTGACGATGGGTATATTAGCAAAGCATCACTTCAGAGTGGTAACTCACACATATGGACAACCACACTATTACTGTATGCCTGAAAATAAGTTTGCCATTGGGGTATCTGTCACTGGAGTTTAGCTTTAAAACAGAGTGACTGTCAGGCTCATCCTACAAGTCAGAAAATTGATAATGTGATCTTCAAATAAAGTATAAGTATTCGATCGTGGTTGTGATCATTTTTGTGGTCAAGTGGCTTCAGACTTAGAACGATTCCCTGTTAGCAGTGAATTCTTTTTGTACACCATTTTGTTTAATGTAACAGCACAGAGCACTTAATATCAAATATTTGTAATTATACACCCTGTGAACATTCATAATTCTATTTTGGTCTTCATTGCTCTCCTCAGACGACATTTGGTGATTCGGGATGTTCAATGAGTCTGTTACTGATATATTTATTTTATTATGCAGACATTGGCTTAATCTCACCACACTCCCGATAAAGTGGTTTATCAGTTCACCACACGTGGTGAAAGCTTTTTGTCTATGTGATGGGTTAGACACAGTGAAGTACAAAGAAGAAATGAGCTGTTGGTGACTGATAAAACTGGATAAGCTTGTATATCAGAAGAAAAATACAAAAACAGGTGCAGAGAAACTCAAAACAGCACTGTCATCCTCCCAAACCTTGAGACAATCTGCTTGTGTGTCCTGGATAACTACTGACCCATTACATTGGTAAAGCACTAAGGTACTGTAGGGAAATGGAGGGCATTCATCAAAAAAGCAAAATTTTACCATTTATGTCATAAGTATAAGAGGTTACTGAAAACTTCAAAGAGAGAATTTAAACTCATGACCTAAAAAACCAAAAGAATAACAAAAAGTTTCCAAAATTCCTGAACTCTCTGAGCATCTAACGAACGTAATGAGGAAATAACGTTCTGTCATCCCGATCACTATTGATCACAGAGCCTGTTAAGGGCCTTAGGATAGCTAAAACTGTAAAGGGTCCCAGTCACACCCATATTGGTCATGGCCCAAGGTCAACATTGACAAGGCAACAATTGGCTCAGCCACCAGGGAATGTCAGGGGTCAGCTAATTAAGTGGATTAGTCTCATTGCTCTCTAGTGGCCACTCCTGGTCAGGAAGGGACATAGCGGACCTTGTCATCCTGTTGCAACATAGGCAGCATGTAAAGATAGTGGGTGTCTGCAGCATGAAAAGTGAGGGCCGGATGTCATTTGGATCAGAGGAAGTTACGTCCTGACTCCTAAAGAGACAACAGGAACGGGTCACAGTGGCAGACGAAACAGCTTGGCTGAGTTCGGGTGAAAAAGGAAAACTTTTCATCCAAAAAATATTGCCAGATGTATGATTGGATGTGGATTTGAAATTTTATATGCACATACATTCTGAGTCCTGCTCATATAACAGGTCCAGTGTTTTATTTTACTATTATGAATGTTAGTTGTATTTAAATGGAGTTTCACAAGAATGACAATGTCAACAAAAATCTTTTGTATATAGTAAGAAAACGTTGTTGCATCATCCCACAAATCTATGTGATCCCTTCAATAATTCAAATAATGCATTCTCTCACATTTTGTCCTGCTTTTATTACTTCAAGACTTGCAGAGCAGTTATTTCAGGCTTCAGTTAGACAAACTAAGTCTGGACGCTCTTGGAAATGTTTTATCCCAAACTGCGCCTGTTTCCTAAGGGCCCAAAACCTGATATTGATTCTTTCCCCAGTCAGGTGGTGAGAGCGGAAACACCAGCTGTCCCGGAGAGGCACACCACCCACGCACTGTCACCAGGCGCCCAGATAAATCACACCAATATGTTCTGATTCCCCTCCATGTACATACAAAGCCCTTTTTTTTGCCTTGGCTGCAGGGTGATTGAAGACCGAGTCCCAGAAGATCACAACAGGAGAGGGGCTGAATGAGCCGCTCTCCGCTGGCTCTGGATGCAGGCCTCTGTACCACAGCCAGCTCCAGCAGCCTTGCCTGGCACGGGACCTTATTGTTCCAACGCCGCAATGCTATACATGTGATCAATCAAATACATTTCAGCAGTTCATCAGAATTAGCAGTAAAAAATGCTTCTTTCCACACTCACAGCAAAGCTGGATAAATTATACCAGGCAGTTGATATCAGGGTGTCCATGAAAGTTAGACAAAAATATGGATATTATAATGAATTTTTCATAATCTTCCAAACACAACTATCGCAGGGGTATTTATGCAAAATTATGCTTTAAAAAATAGCTGAGTAATTCAAAGATAATGGAAAACCGTTTTACCTTTTTTTTAATTGGACAGCATTACTGCCAATCAAAACATGAGCATTGTGATTGGAGCATATATCTCCAATACGTCTCCTCTGTATCATTACTGCATCTAATTCAGGTCTATTGAACTCTAGTCCTGGAGGACCACATTGTCGATGGATATTTGTTCCAAACATTCACTACACCAATTGATTTCACCAATTAATTTACCCTCATGGTCGAAGAGGTGAACTAATTAGCAAAATCAGGTGGAATACTACATGGTTGTTGCAAATACCTAAGAGACACTCAAGTCTTCCTTTAGCCCTGATTTAGCTGCAGTGTCTCCCCTAAAAAAAGGGGGCAGGAATTTAGGCTACATACTTTAATGAAGGTGCTGCCTATCACATCATATTTGTTTAGCCAACTAATTTATAAAGTGTGCTGTAATTTCTGAAAATTTTGTCCTTATTGTCAATGCATTTAAATAATTTATTTCTACCAAGCTATCTTAGCTGCTTGAATCTTTTTGGTCCACTAGGTGTAAGCCTAGGCTGCAACAAGTCACCGACTTTCTAGATCCACTGCATTCATATCTTAGGTTGGGGACCTGAATCCTGGAACCTATGAAAGTGTGTGAAGAGGTCTGTGTTTCATTGTTTAAGTTCCCTTTAGGTTTGATACCCTGTGTTGCCCTAGACTAAAAGCGGATTTCAACATGGTACGAGTGGAGAACAATTGCTAAGTGGCAACATGCAGGGGACTCATCACAACTGAAATAACTGCAATAAAAACAGGCATTTGTCACCTAACTGTCTTTCCCTCATAAATTAACTCCTTCCTTACAATGTTGAATTTATAGCTCACCGGAGAGAAGCAGAAGTGAGGTGTGATGTGACCCTCCTGGTTTTTGGTGAGTGAAAAGCCTCATGTCTGGTTTTGTCTCAAAAGGAATATTTTAACACAATCATAGTATAGTAGCAAGAATTGCTTTAGACAACATGAATAACATTGTAAGAGAGTCAGATCACAGAACCTGAGAGATTAGTCGAGCAGCAGCATGTGTGTTCAGGGATGGTTGGGGGTGGGGCGGGGTTTTGGGGAGGTTGTGTGGGGGTGTGCTGAGTGCCTGCATTACTGTAATACATATGATTCAGGATTACTTTTACCATATTTGGTTTCTTTGTGATGCTCTAAATGACTGCCAAAATGATCATGTTAAAAATATACTGGGTGTTTATTAAAATATAAAAGCTGGTTTAAACATTTCCCCCTAAGAATGGAACTTTGGTTTGACCTCTTTGCTGCTTTAACTTGATTGAGCTGCTGAGATCTTTTGCGGGTGGTACCAGTCTTTTCTCCGTTCCTGTGGTAACTTACAAGTACTGAAGTTATCTCTTTGGTCTGGTCTACTGATAAGTTCCTTCCTGGCTGAAAAATTCTGGTTTAAACTCTATCTTCTTTGCAGCTAATCTACAGTCATGGGCCTACACTCATTGGATTTAACAATTTTATGATTCTGTTGCCATATCTTGATTGCCCTTTTAAATAAACTTTATGTTTAAATCTGAATGAGAGTTAGTTTTGCCTTGCAGATTGATTTCACCAATTATACTGTTCCAGTTGCAAATTAATGAATTTTAGGATGTTAACAACATAATAATGATTAATAATTGCTGGGTTGTTTCGCTATTCCATTTCCATTATAAAGGAAAATTCAAAATCTATTGTGGATCCCCCTATCACACCACAGTACTGATGGGGCACTGACATGTTAAAGGATAGGAAGGGGGAAGCAGAGAACAGGATCCCAGACCTCAGGGACATGCTCATATCAGCTATAATCCCTTGGGTAACAGATCTGCAAATCTAAATGTGTATTCTGCCCTTATTCCTGACTGGTGTATGGTACATTCTGTCAGAAATAGGCCCATATTACACAACCCAGGACAGGAAAACTATTAGTCAGATAAACATGTGCTTTGGCTACAAGGCAAATGTTCCATAAATTGAGGTCATGTTTTTAATTGACTAAATTACAGACTGACAAGTGAATCAGTGTAGACCTAATTATAAAAAGTCTGAACACCAGGTCACTGAAACTAATCAATTTGTTAGACAGTGAAGACTTCATGAGAAAAGCAAATTACCTAATCCTGCTTTGTATTAAAAAGAATAAGGGAGTGTATGAGGATTCATTCTGCACACACTCTTATCCAGGGCGACTCACACAGATAACATTTTCGGCACTATATCCATTAATACCTGGATATTTTTACTTAAGTAATTTGGGTTAAGTACCTTGCTCAAGGGTGCAACAGTAATGCCCTTTTGTTTGAAATCAAACCTATTATTTCTGAGATGGAAGACGAGATTCTTAACCATAATCTTACAGTTAAACATGTGTTGAGCAGCCTTATGGTATGGTCATACTTAGCTTCCAATGCGAAATATCTGAGCGAATTTACATTCAAGTCAATGGAAGGTTGCGTCAACTGTAAACGATTCCGGGAGCGGAATTCTGCTCTGCTCTTGACGCGGGGCGGGGCTCTGTTTTACGCCCTGAGTTCAACTGTGGTGAACTTTGACCTGGCGAAACGCAGATCTGCCCCTGTCTGGCCAATCAGAGAGCTGCTGTTTGACCCCGACAGGCGTTAAATTATCGTGTTTGGCAGATATCTTAAAATAGTTGAGAATGTTAACATATGACCATGTTCAGAAATAGGATGCCTATCGATATCAACCTTATCGTTGGACATAAAGTTAGCTAGCCTATGTTGTCATCTCATGTTACCATCTGCTGATGAAAACTATAATTGAATCGTGCATGCCCAAATTAACTGAATTAACGGAGTCTGCCTCTCCGCCCACAATTCACGCCGCTAAAGGGATTTTAGAAGCCAATTGTGACCGTACCTGTAGTTTATCAAAAGATTGGCTGCATACACTAGGATCCCCAAGGCCCAAGACTGGAAGCCACTGTTCTAGCGATATACCAGCATACTTCTGTATGCCAACTGTCCTGAAGGGTTTACGTGAGTGAGCATAGTGCTCAAACTGTGGAGGCTTAGCACTGAGACACCGTCTCCTCATCTGTGAACTTTACGGCAGACACGAAGGAGACCAACGTGAAAAATTGCCACGGCTCCAGCTCATATCGACTTTTGCTCATTCAGAATATGAACGTAAATCCAGACTGCACATCATTACCCCTGTAAATTATATCCCTATTGAGTGAGCTCAGTGAGTAAGAGATATGGGCACAACGGTCTGTTCTAATGCTTTGGTTTAGTTTCACTTCTTCAGACTGCCATCGTGATAAATGCTTTGTTTGTTGTTTGTTCACTGGAAGGCATTAAAGAGTTTGGAGACCATGATTAGTAGTCTAAAAGATACTTTGTGATACGTTTTATGCATGTATCAGCTGTTTAAGAGACCTTGCTGGCACAGTCAAGCACAGAGACCAACATTAACACTGCACTCAAAAACAAGTCCTCTTCAGTGGTTTCATTCAAACCACAACCTTTCCTGTTGCTTTGACAAATACAGAATATAAATGCATGTGTGAACACATTTAAATTTATTCATGTAACATCATGCTCTTATCAAGATGGACTAAACAATGTACAGTGAAGCAGATCTTAATTGCTGAGGCTATTCACCTTCCATCCCTCCTTTCGCCACCATTCATCTACTGTGCATGTCCATTCACCCATCCATTTGTATAACATTTACCAAAGGCCACGCAACCAACTTGGAGTTCAGTTATGAAGTACATTTCAAGCCATTTATACTTTATGGCGACTTGGTTGTTTGGCCATTCCATTGACAGATAGGTGAACACTGGTGCACATTAGGTGACAGTTCATGAACCAAATACATTCTCCCCAGATACTGGAATTATATTGAGGTAGAGTTAAGTTCTGAAGGAACAATGGTTACAAAACTTTTCACCCATTATTTTGGTACACAATTTATCATTCCATCTTACAAGTAGTGATGGATCAGTTTGACTTCAGGTGCCATCAGACTGGTGGAACTATCAAAGCAGTGATTTCAACCACAGTCACTTTATTATGGATAAATATTTGATCGCTTTTTCATCTAAATTTAGATTGCAGTTTCTTTGAAATGGGAAATGTACTTTCTTGCCGATTAAAAGCAGACATGAGTTTTAGCGCCCTCTACAGGCTGCATCTGGATGCTGCCGCACAGGTGTCCAGTGGACAGCAGCTGTGATAAGACTGTTCTGCTGTTTGTTGCAGAATATACTAGAAACATGAATCTCTCCATTAATCTGGAACATCACGGGGTCTTCATGTTTTTATTCACCTTCAAATTAGGAAATAACACAGGGTCAGGAAACTTGGTATGGTGAATAATTAACTGCTTTTCACTCAAGTGCAGAGTAAAAATGAAAAACACCATCAGAGATGGTGTGCTATAGAAAGCCACTGAAAAGAGCCATATCCCAGTACAACCAATGTGAATCATTATTCACATTTAGCAAGAGACACTCTGACAAATACACAGGATCATGTCATATTGTACTACAAAGTAAAGTGTTTTTCATATGTTTTGATTTAATTGTAGTCTTGCAGGTGACTTGAGTCATAATTAGTGAAAGTCTGCACACCTGGTCACTGAAACAGTGATTGTTACCAAAACTTTTGTTAGAGAAAATCAGAGATGAGGAACGCTTGCATGTTATTTTTAAAGTTTGATTGCGAAGACACATTTCCTGAAATTATGCTCCAGTTCCCAAAACTCTAAATTACAAAACTATACACTCCTCTCCACTGAAAACCATATAAATTTTACATCCAAACCAAATCTTGCCATCAGACATCAAATGTTTTAATTCCTCAATATACTGTTACACAAACAGAAAGTGAAAAAGTAAATGAACTGGAAAAAAATGGCAACAGGTAAATGCCGAAGACTAATATTTCCATACATACAGAATACATACATTATGCCTCGGCATCACGTCTCTGGTTGGGGTCAGGCAACAGATCCCATGCAATGTCATCAGCATCCCATGCAAAAGACATGTCCTGGAATCTTGCAAGAGAACCGGGAGCGAATAAGCAGGTAAAGACATGTCCTGTGCTGGGTCTTCCTAGTTTATACAGTATATATGATCTCAGACCATCAGGGAAAGCTAGCAGATGCATGGTGTTGTATGGACTGAGGGTGGCATGGTGGTGGAGGACCTCTTCTAGAAAGATCAAATCCTGCCTCATCCACAAAGATGAGTTCATGAGGAGTCTCTCTGGAATCAATGTCAAATGTTCTGTACATAAGATGAAATACAGTATTGTAAATAACTACTCTGAAACACATTGCTGTAGTACACAAGTAGTCCATCATATAGCCTGCACTATAGTATATACAGCTAAAATTCATAACAGTACTCAAATACTTGGTACACTACAGTATGATAAGCCATACTTGCACATATTCCAAACGCTGGAGTTCCTTACAAAAGGAACAAAATAGGCCGATTTCATCCTTATCCCATCCTGTTGAAGTATCTGGTTAATTGTTGAGATGCTGACTGAGTTTATTCTTTGGAATATTTCCTGATCCTCAACAATTCTACTTTGGATCTCCTGCAAGCGAAAAAGATTGCTGGCTAGGACCATATTGAGAATTGCCGTTTCTTGATCCTCAGAAAATAGCGATTTTCCGCCTCCATTAAGTGGTTGTCTCTCAGCTCTGCAAAAATAGAACTGGTTTGCAAATAGGACAGAGACATCAATTGTATAAAATGAGTATACGGCATACAGTACAAAAAACCAAACAGGGTACAGCATGGTATACAAATTACCTTCCGGTTTGCCTCTCTGAAATTCCAGATTGAGGCAATTGAATCGGCTCAGATTTGATTGCACTTTTTGGCATACTTCCCTCATTGACATTCCATGGATGAGGACGTGGTCAACAAGAGTTGCACAAGTTTCATCTGACACCATCTGTCTCTTCTAGCTCTAGCTCTTCCTTCACATCTCTGTGGATCCATTGTTCTAAAACATGTGAACTGACCCATAACCGTTTCATCTATCCATCCTGAGGTTCTGATTGGTCTGTGAATGATTTTGACTCTGGATTGTTTCTTGCTGGGGAATTGTGTGTGAGTTGGGTTTGAGTTGTGATGACTTTTGGTAATGATATTCAATGCCAGTGCTTTCTAAATGAGCGCATGGTGGAGCCAATAATAAATGAATGGATTTGTGTGAAGAGTTTTGCAAAAACAAAGTTCAACAAATTTGGATCATGTGTGAAGACAGGGAATAGTATTTAGTTTTGGGAAATGGGTGTGTCTTTTGGGAAATGGTGTTATGGTTTGGGATGTTTAGTTAATAGGCTCAGGAACAGTGTTTAAATTAAGCAATAATATCGAGAAATACTGTAAATGTAAATGGTGACAGGACATAAATACGTGTCCAACAACGTCAATCTATTATCAATTGGCTCAATACGCAGACATTTCTTAGGACAGAGTTTGAAAACCCCTGCTTCAGACTGCAGAAGTGAACAAAAGGAGACTGAGCAGGTGTTTGGAGACATTAGAAAAGCGCCGTTCTTTGAAAATGCAGCAGATACGCGCTAGGCGGTAAAACCACAAAGCGCATGTTTGGTTGACATTGCCATGAACAGCCATAACGCTCATTAACACAAACTGCTTCACAGAGCTACTTCTTAGAAACCTCAGTAAGCGCTGTTTTTTCTTCAGAAGAGATTTAACAGATACGTTTGCAACATGCATTGAACATATTTGGTGTTTAACACAGATCTTTTTTTGCTGATAACGCCAGGCCTATATTAGTACTAAAACATTAACTGTGCACTTATTATGCACAGCTAAATGTCAATAAGTAAATAAGCAAGTAACTGAGAATTGAAATAAACTCTTTACAGCACACTGGAATTAAAGTTAGTTGGTTATACCGACGTCGCTAAAAGTATAGAAGCAACTAGCTTGTGCTGACCTCGACAAAGCAACATAAGTTCACCTTTGGCAGATTAGTGAGGCCCTATAGCTTTCCTTGTCTAAAAATGAGCGTTTAAAGTCAACCAATGGGTTCCTTGCATAACTTGCCCATCATTCGTCACATAAAGGGAAATCCCAATGGTTAACTTTAAACGCTCCTTTAAAGACATGTGGGTGACCAGTCGATGAAGCCAACGACAGTGCAACCACACTCCTCTGTTTTCGAAAGAAGCTAATTTGCTCTCAAGGTGTCAAGTCACCAAACCAAGGATTCTTGATTCCAGGACAGGATTTGTCAAAGTAATTAGGTATTTGATGCCAATGGTAAGATTCCCGGACTCAAATTGTGAAGATTGTACATAGATTATCTTAAAAATGGAAAAGAATGCTTGAGCCTGACAGGAAGTGTTTATTTGGGGTACCAATGACGTGTGGGGAAATTGGGGTGATGTGTCCTCTTCCTACTTTCATACTTGGAAGTACAGAAATACTGAACACATAGCTGAACAGTACACATGCATGCATTTAATACGTGTTTAATTCGGTTTTGTAAGAAACGCCCACGTGTTTGTAAAGATGTACTGAAGAGAATTTATACTCAAAAAAGAAATGTATTTTGATCTTCAAACAGAAGTGTGCAGCTAGAAATTAATTCGGTTAATAGCTGTATATTTCTCGTTTCCTAAAATGTAGAGGTTAAACTGATTACCCTGTGCAGTGAAAACATTTCTCCTTTATAATGGTCATATTTTTCTTATGCCAATTTTCAAGTAAAATTAATGTATGGTTAGATTAAATCTGTCTGACGGACCTCAGTGACTCTAAATTGCAGGTGACTTGTCAGTGGTCTGCAGTTGTGCCAAAGCCCTCAAAGGCTAGATAAGCTTGAACAGTCAACAAGTACAAATATCTGAGTAAGTACTTGTTAGAACGTAGCTATTGGCCTTAAAGGAGAACATGAATGGAGCCCCATCCCTTCCAATGCCTACATGTTTCAACTTTTTCTGTTGAGGAACGGTGAGGATACGTCTTTGCTCCACTTACTGCAAACTTCGGTGGGTGTTGCGAGTCTGCTTGAAAAGCACAGTACTCGATTGTTTTTTGACCCAGTAACTGAAACGCACACGGTCAGCGAGGGAATCCCCTGAGTGGAATTTTTCCTCCTAGCCTTGTTCATTTTGCGAGACACTTGTCTGCATGATCGATCTAGGGATTCTACCAGGTTATTATTGTTAAGATGAAAGGATTTAAGATTCAATAGCCGAAAAAATGTGTTTTAGAGACGTCAAAAAGTGGTTGTTATTAAGGATTCCAAGGAGTTCCTAACAGGCATATATTGATCTGTTAGCGTTGCTCGTGCGCTATTTGGTTTTGTAAAGATCCGAAAAACAATGAACAAGGTCTCACTTGATATTCAACAGACATACTTCTAAATGCAATTGGCCATCTTGCATGTTTTTTTATAACGACGGGAACAGGTTTGTTGTAAAACTTGTACGTGGCAAAGTTTGACAAGTTTATGTTGAACGAAACTGATAAAAATATGACCAGTATCAGTGGTTCTGCTTTTTTTTTTTTTTCTTGTTTTTATTTTTATTTATCTATACAGCCACTCTGAACTAATGAACTTCTGAACGAATGACACACTTGACAGTGTCTTTATTTGTATGTCAGCGATTAATCTAAAAGTGGGTATTAACTTAGAGCAACCACTCATCCAATTCACTACAAAATTTCAAAACGTCTGATAACGTCCTACGCAGTAACATTTTGACTGATCTTCCTTCTGATGAGAATCAGCGGTCAAAACTCTGACGTTAAAAAGAGGAGTTTCCTAGCACCCGTGCGCTTTGCTAGCTCCTCTGTGTTTAGAATGAATGCGTCTGACTCACCTTACGTTGCATAATATAATGCAATGCTCGACAATTGACTACAAAATACCATTTGACATCGCTAGTGCAAGTAAGTCAATTAAAAGCAATAATGAAAATAAAAGTAAGGAATCCAACCGCAACTTATTAATGTTGGTATCGGTACTTTTGTTAAATTGAATCTTGCGTATGATTTAGGAACATCAAATAATACAACAGACAGTACTCTAACTTCCATAGCTGAGAAGAGAAGGCACCACCTCTCAAAAAATGTGATATTTTATTTTGAAATTTTAAAAATTTACGATTTAGCAGTTATAGATTTTTATTCAGTCTCTCTAGTCATATATAACATGTCCACCCATAAGAACTGGCGGCATTTTTATGTCCTGGAAGAGGGACTTTGGACATTGCTGACTATGACTTGTCCTGGAAACAGTTACTGTGGCCACATTATGCTGGATGGAAATGTTTTCCCATGTCGTGAAAAAGGGAAGTTTGTATGCATACTCAGTCATTGGCCTGACATCATAATTCATGAAAATACATCTGCATACAACACATTAACCCTAACCTGACAGCTTCAGCAGTATTACTTTTTAACAGTAAATGTGAGCTACTTTAAGTGCAAGGGGTAACATCAGTCTTGAGTGAGGGTCAATGAACTTAATGGGATTTTCGTGTGTGTTTTGCCTCATGGATGCTTTATAAATCTGGCCATTAGAGTGTTTTTTTTTTTTTTTCATTTGTAATGAATACATATATAACTGAATAAAAAAATGTGGTCAAGACCCAATCTAATGAATCTATGAAAAGATTGCACATTCCACAGGGCATATATACTTGTGTCCAATACATTTTAAAAAATCATATTGTTAAGTCTGAATCCTGAAGTCTGTTTTGACTGAATCCATTGAAATGTTGGCGTGCGTTTGATTGGATCTCAGCCCAAGGCTTCCAGTCCCTCCCAGTCTGGCTTTATCAGTGACATTGCACTGGCACCCCCTTCAGAGGCGTACATGTTTCATTATGTTGCAAAAACACTGCACGCTTGGTGGGGGGGGGGCTCATTTTTTATTTCTATGGAAACCACAAAGCCACATCCTTATGACGTGGCACCCAAAGGCTCCGATGTCACAGACAGCAGTGTAGCGCTGGAACGGCAGTGACTAGACCACTGGACGAAATGCTTTGCTATCTGAATTATTTTGGAATTATTTATCACAAAATCTGCCAATAACTGGAATACCTGTAAGATCTACCAGCAGATATAAAGGTAGGTCTACCTTTTTTTCTTGTTATAAAATTAGCCAAACCATTAGAAAACCCTTTTCATGTTGTTTTCCATTTGTTGTCTCTCTGAATTTAATCGTCTTTGCTGTACTGGACTGAACTAACTTAAGCTTAGTGGTTTGGTGTTTCAGTTTTAACATTTACATTGTTTAACATTTTTATCAATAAATACATCACTTACTTCAATCAGTCTGTATACGGTATACTCTACGTATATGGCCGGGGCTGTCAAATTTTGTCCAGGGGGACCCTTCTGCGCTTGTTTTCAGTCCAGTCTCAGAAGGGATTCTTGATGTATAACAGGCTGTCTATTGTTTTCAGTAAATTAATCTTAATGTCTAATGTGGAATGATTCATTTTCTTGATGCCATATTATGTCATAAACTGATCCTAGATTCATTTAACACAGAATGAATATTCAATATTTAAGGCATTTTGAATCAGTCTGATCGGTTCTCAGTCTCATACTGCTATTATTTTTTTACAACGAGCCGCGGCAGTTTATTTCTGTAAAAGAAGGACGGTGTACTTTGAATTAAGTCCTAAATAATTAAAGTGTGAACACCTGGTCATTGACACTAATTTGTGGAAGCTAATGACTTCAAAGACAAAGAATATGGTGATGAGGTAAACTTGCTCTATGTAAAACTGTGTGATCTAAAAATTATGGAACCAAAACGAAAAATGAACATTTATGGGGTCCCACAAGCCAATATTTATTCTTGCGTGTTGCTTTTTGTCTTTCAGACTGAAGTAGACTGTGTACATTAAAGGTATCTACATAAGTGATTCAGATAAAAATCAATGTATGTAGTCTTAAGCTTGAATATGTATTCCTGAACTGGAGTAAACATGAGTGAAAAAAAGGCAAAAATGAGTACCATGTTGAAAATTTCATAAGAAAAAATGTTTTTGACCATATTAGACATGAAATGGTATTGACACTGGAACTACATTAAACTGTTCCATTGCTATTAGCTGCAGACTTATTGTAGACTGTGCTGCAACAGATTGTTATTGAATCACTTAATGAACAAAACAGAAAATAGTTGTTGAACTGTAATATAATGTTTAAATAAATGTTTGAAATTGAATGAAATATTTTTCTTTGTATTTTCCTCTCTAAGGGAGGTACATATTTGGACAGTAATTAGAAATATTTGAATAAATATGCATGTATATGCATGATTAAATTTATCAATGTAATATATTTTTAACCTTACAACAATATTTACAAATTTAATGACAACACATAAAATGAATATTCACAGTCCAGTTTTTAGTTTACATGCCACTGCTGACCAAGTTTTTGTGTTCATAGTGCATTCTATAAACATTTTATTTGTATACATGAATGCATAAATAAATTAATTTGCATAGGCATGCAAAAACATATCCAGGTTAATACCCAGTTAACATATCATGGATTCTACATAGTTTGCTTGGGCACAGTTAAGAAAACAATGGCATGCACAGACCATTGTGTTGATTTCATGGGCCCGCACGTTCTTTCAAAAAAACATACGTAACAAGAAGGAAATGCCTGTATAATGTTGTTGCCTTTCGTTTCCTCTCCAGGTTTATTTCTAGTGCCATCTGTGATATATCAGCTTCCAGCCTCATCAGCTCCAACATGGCTGTTTTCTCACACGCTCTCTCAGTTGTCGGCGTTCAGCGAGCCGCCTTTTTTTCTCTCTCGTTTCTGTTTTGTGGCCTGATTCGACACGGTATGTTTATCTTGTATTTTTTTTTTAATTTCCTATTTCGTAGAACTGAACTTTGTCTCGACATCCAGCGCTCTGGCTGGTTTTTTTTCAAAACATGGCAAAAGTTAAGCGTGCCTTGCCGTGTGAAACAGGGTTTATGTTAAGTTAAAATGGTGGAGAGGCAGACCCAGCGACATAAACCATAAAAGAGTCAGTGAGCATCCTGAATTCGTTTCGGGTGAAGATCTTCTCTGTTTATTGTGCTCCAAGCAATGACTTCGCAAAGTTTCTACTGATGTCGCCTTCAGCATGCATTTCAGCTGCTGCTTGTTGCGGCTGAACCCTACATCAGTCGCAACACTACGATGCGTAACAAACAAGAGTGCAAATAGCTGTAGCCATTGAACGCTTGGTCTTTGCTCAACTGTTTGGTGCGTTACTGACACATTCTAGATTATGGGCAGTACTGCATAATAGTAAACAGACATTGCAGGTTGCTTGCTTTATTGTTGTGTAATAGTGTTGTACCCATAGAAACTACACCATGACAAGGGTTGACCCTTATGTCATGAGCTTCTGAATTTATCCCAGGAAAAACTGAGTGTCACAACACTGAGAGAATTTCCTTTTTCGCTCTGGTTGCAGATGCCTTTGGTTGCAATGTCACCTGTACCACAGATTACATCTCCATGTTAAACTGCTCCTGCTCTGGATTACAGCCTATGACCTCCTACAGAGTAGAGGCAGAATGCTGGTAAGTGTCCTGATTTGTCCATTCACAACCTGGTGAAGACAGCAGTACAAATCCAGTGCCACTTCAGCTGCTGGCCTCCAGCGCCTTGAAGGCCAAAAAGAAAAAGAGAATATTTCTTACTGACACTCACGTTCATCTATTGGAGACCAAAGTGGCCAACTGATGACATGTACAAACGTCAGCACACAATTTGGGTTGACGTAAAACTACTTATCAATGAGGAACTACCCTGCTAGATTGTATGTGGACAGATTTGTTAGAAGATTAGGGGAAGAATTGGTCGATCAACATTTTAACAAATACAGTTTTGTCTCAGTTCCATTTACTTTGTGTTTGAACTGATTTTCCATGCAATTTATATTTTCTGTGATCAGGTATTCCATTTGAGTTGTTAGGACCTTAAAGATTTCTCCTGATCTGTAATTATTTCGTAGAGTGCACACGTCAACTCTGTACAAATAGTGATTTGCAATATTTGAAAATGTTAAAACCTGAAAGCGTTAGGCAACTCGAAGTGACTCAAATCAGAATTTTTCCTATATCTGTGGTCAGAACAGGAAATACTGATACAGAATTTTATTTTTTCTGTCTAAATGTGTGTGTATGATGTCAGAGAGCTCATTTGACAGATGAAAAATTGTGTTTCTGTCACAAACACTGCATTTTAACGTGAATAGTCCTTAATGATCAAACCAATTCAATTGACACCACCCCCACACACATACACACACACACACACCCCACTCCCCATATACAATTTGTGCAACCTTTTCCCAAAATTCTATACAACATTGGCTACAGCTTAGGTGCGTCAGTGATGGGTAGGTGAAAAATTAGCCGACGGGAGCCAAGCACAGTGATTGAAAACACTTGGTCAAGAGTTGATCTGTAATGTGTCAACAATTAAATGAAATAAAGAATGGCCATGAATCACGAATTAAGTTCCAGTATGATACTTAGTGATCATCACTAAGCCATATTTATTTGAGTAGTTAATTATTCAGACCATTCACATATACTCAATGCAACTAGTGGAGTCACAAAAAAAAAAAAAAAAATATATATATATATATATATATATATATATATATATATATATATATATATATAGGTTTACGGCTTCCGTTTACAAAAATGCAAAAATGCACAGATCCAGTGCAAATGCCCCTTTTTTTTTTTTTTTTACAAATTTCCACCATCTTCCTGTTCTGCATGAGAACACTGTTGAAAAATTGAACAAGATTAGTAGAGTTTTTTTACATTGAAACTATTGGAGTGAGGACTGTACGGTTAACCTGGCTGATATTGTGCTATTGTTGCTTTTTTATTTGACAGGGATGAGATGGAACGTGTAAATGGAAACTGTATAGTGAGACCTCCACAACGATGGTGCCAAATGGAACCGGGTGATTTTGATTACCTGGTTTCAATCGGGACTAACTGTACAGCGAAAGCAACAGCTATAAGTGGTGATCAAAATGTGGCTCCAGTACTGACACATATGAAACTACATCAAGTCGGTGGGTAAAATCATACTGAAAGTGTTTAGGCCCCTTTCTATTCTTCATCCCCTCAAATATCATTTGACATAAGCGTATGAAATTTAGATGTATGGACAATGAATTTTAATTTGATTCAAAATGTCAGAATATGACATTCCCCCTAAATCTCTCTAGTTTCTTTCTTGCCCTAAATATCAAGAGTCCAGAGCAGTTTTTCATTTTGGTGACTGACATGTCTTCATTACAGGTTTGCATAATCAGATTAATTGGTTCATATTGCTTGAACTGACTTTTCACTGAGGCAAAGTTGAAAATGAAATATCATACATATTGTGTATGCCCAAACACAATACATTTCTGTTGCCTAAAATCTATGAACTAGTGATGGTTGAAGGTGTTATGAACCCCAATAGGGTGCAACTACTCTTAGCAGTCAACCATTGACTTGTCTGAACCAATCAAAAATGCTCTGTTTTCAGTCCATCCACAAAGCAGTCAGTGGTACAATTCATTGATTCTTTATGGTAGCTCCTCCCATTTTTGGTTCAATGAAGTCTTACTCCTCCAATCACGTACTGTATGATGTATCACAGTAACATTACATCTGTCTGTCTGTCCCGCAGTCAAGCCCCGGCCTCCCTTCAACATCAATCTGACGGAAAATAACGGGAGTTTCACCATTTCATGGGAAATGGTATACACGGAAGACGAGAACTTTTACTTGAATGGATATTTAATGTACAGGGTACGAATAAGAACAGAGGAGGAGACTCAGGAGGTAATCAGTTTTTAATTGGTTGTGGCAGCTGTCTATCAAGAGATAATCTGTCAGCTGGTGGTTCACATCCTACCACAAAATTCCTCATCTGTATCTATACTCTATACATAATACCTGTGCTGGATAATGCTGGATAACCATGAATAAGCTTTAAAGCTGAAGTCTAATGCCAAAATGACTAATTACAACAAAAAGTAAATGATTAAACTGTGTGTGGACCCACCCCATGCCCAGGGTGGTAAGTGTAGATAGCAAACAATAAAAATTAATATGATGAGTCAAAATTGGACCCAATCACAAATTTACCAAATTGTTAACTCCATGTCCCAGGATCCTTTGGTTTTCGTGATTGAAGAGGACAGGCGGTTCTTTGTGATCCCAGATGTCATCTTGAAGGAAGGGAAGGGGTACATGGTGGATGTGCAGGCCACTATACGTCCTAAAAAGTTCAAAGCCCACTGGAGCGAATGGAGTCCCACCATAAAATGGAAAATCAAAAGTAAATCGCTCCTCCCTCTGAATTTGGACACTGTGAGTGACGGTAGGTACCTCAGTGTGGCACAGTGTGTGAAATGCTTAAACCACATCAATTACAGCTGTTCAGTAATACAGCGTAAGTCTCAGTTTAGCATTTATTGACAAAAAAAAAAAAAAAACCGGAACCAATACAAAGCGCTCTAAAAAGCGAGAGGCCATATAATTTTGAATGATCTAACGTATGTTTGAATAATCACGTCTCATGAATTTGAAAATCCAAATTTGCTCTGCAGGCTGCAGGGGAAAAGTTTATTTTTTTGCAGTTTGGAATTTAACGCTTGTAACTCGGTAGGAAATACTCAAGGTACACTGTATTTTACCATTGCCCCATGAATCTGGACCATGGAAATAGAGACAAAAATTTTGTTTAAAAGGCACACGCAGATTACCCACAATGCACAGTGTCACACCATACCTCTCATTTCCCATGCATTTATTCAAATATTCCTATATCTTTATTTCTCATTGTAACACCTTGTTTTTGCATTAGAATTTTCCCATCCCATGGTGTACAGCTGTCCCCCTCCCTTTCGGCTCAGCTACATACACACCCCCTGGCTCTGCTGTGCACTCACACCTACACCCTCACCGCACACATCAGGGTGAAAAGTAACACTTGGTCACACAATATATTTATCAGCTCACTAATTATAATATGCATGGCCAAAGGCCAAAGATAGTATCTTTGGTTGAGATTAATTTGGCTCATTGATGTGAATATTCATGATACTTTACATTACAAGTACATTTGTTATTATAGCATAAAAGCATCATGCATAAAAAGACAGTGAATTTCAGGAAAAGTGGAATAGAGGTGGAGGGTTGATGTCCAAAAGCCTCAAAATCTCATTTTAAATTACGAATTCTGTAACCTGGTCAAAGTCTGCTCCCCCCATTCCTAAAAAAATCCCCCTCAGCTGCTTTTCAGCACAATCCGTTTACAGTCCAAGCATATCTTGATTCCCCAGGTAATTTTTTTCCAAAGATAATTGTGTTTATTTATGCAATTCCTAGTAAAATAAACGGATCAATAAACATCATCTTCCTGGGTAGGGAAACGGAATCCGTTCTGTCAGGATTTCGTTGAGTCGAATCTGGCAACCTAGGTGTATGGTTTAATGAAAGTTTGAACATACTGTTCTCAGCCTTGATGGGACAAGGTTAGTCATTTTCCATTGATGGTTAGCAGCTTCTGTTACATTCAGCTCTGCAAGATGAGGTGTTGTGAACTAAGCAGAGTTTGTTTTTGTGGGTTCATCACTTTCTAGCTGGGGCTTTTTATATGCTTCTCTCAGAGGAGATAAAGCAACACTGACCACGTTTCTCATCACAGGTGAAGACTCTACAGCAACAGAGATATACCTCTTCCTGCTGGCGGCTGTCCTGCCTTGTGCTGTCCTGTTTTACTTTGGGCGAATGTAAGCATCACTCTGCCATATCTATGACTTCCTACACATACATACATACATACATACATACATACATACACACACACACACACACACACACACACACACACACACACACACACACACACACACACACACACACACACACACACACACACACACACACACACACACACACACACACACACACACACACACACACACACACACACACACACACACACACACACACACACACTCTTAACCAGGGTGGGTTGATGAAACCCAGATAAACTTCATGCTTAATTCTTGCAGTGTCAATAATGTAAAACGTCTTGTTGTAGTTGAATCGGTAGTGTAGTCAAGGGTACACATAGTAATACAGAGTGCGCCAACCTAAATTTTCAGTATATCTGCTTATTAGACTTATTAGCACTCATACATATGGGCTGTGGAGTTACAGTATACCAACCTCCTCAGACAAAATAGTTACCTGTTAGCCGAATTAGCATTAATACATATGGGCTTAGGAGTTTCCCCTCCTTCCCCAAATAATTCCCACCTACTCAGTTCTCAGCACACCAAATGTATAAATAAATAGAGAGAATTCAAAGATGTTGGGGAATATCATGATATTTTTTTTATTTTATGAAGATATATCAGCATACTACTTGCTAAGCCTGTCTCAAAAAAGTGAAATTATTTTGTAATCGATATAAACTAGTTTATGTGTGTGTGTGTGTGTGTGTGTGTGTATACACACAGACTGGATTTACGTAATATTAATTGGACTCTATAATGTATGTTCTCCCATTAAACCAGCAAAGATACACATATAAAATCAAAGCTGATATTTAATATAATAATAAGGGTCAGGATACTGGTAAATGTCAGTTTCCTTTGGTGTAATGTCATTTGTCTATTGCACAAAGAGCAGACTCATACAACTAGCCACTGTCACCATCCTACTCATCAGAAAACCACAGAAAAGTGACCAAACCATCACTTGTCTGCATGCTTTATCATACCATTTTACTCTCCTGTTTGGTATGACTCAATAATGAAAGTGACGGGGTGGTTATTTTTGGTGTCACAGGCAAAAGTACCTGTCATCTCTGACCGTAAATGGGATGAGATTTTTTTTTTTTGACAACCATTTTTTTCTCCTTTTCTGTTTCAATGTTCCTTTTACTCCCACATATGAAAACCTGGTTTTCAGTTTCTAGACAGCTACTTAGGACTACTGTGGGGTGTCAAACATACAGGAAACGGGCTTTGCTTCTGTATCATGCTCTTCTATTTTAGAGGCACATACTCTTTCACGCTTTGAGCCAAGGAACAAAGGATTCCTGCAAGCTCAGAGTTTACCTTCGCATGGCTGCTACATCCTTCACATCCCACAATGCACTGCAATTGTAAACAAATCAAATGGCAACGCCAATGAGAGTCTCTGTTTGCATGTCAGGCTTTGATGATATCAAGAGTAGTATTGCACGGTGATTATCATTCTGAAAACTAACATGTAAATTAACTAAATTGTCTTGAAATTAGTCAAAAACACAAGGATGTTTTTACTTCCAGTGTGGTTTCTGCCATAAGGAGGGGAGAGAGGGGCTTCCCTTCCATTGTAAATTTGCATATTTCCTAGTAAGCACCCAAAACACGATATCAAAAAATGTTGGCGCCCCACAGCTTTTCACTACTCGGTGGCTTTCTCTGTGCTGTCTGGGCGGTCCCTCCTGGCTCTGAAAGCCCCTCATAGTATGCGAAAGTGAAATTGTGACACTAGCGGTTGCTGAAGATCACTCAATCTTGTGGCATTTGACATTAAGGCTCGTGGTCCTGCTCTGTGACTATGAGCCTGGAACAGGCAGACCACATCGAATACTGGTCTGGCCAGGGGCACGAACACGCATCACTGACAAAAGGGTTAAGTCCCTATGCATGGTCTTTTGGGGTTTTCTGACTTCCATTTTGTAGTGTTTGATTTTATTTCATTTTTTTATTTCAAGAGTATTTGCACAGAGCAGACAGAAACATGGGATAGTGGTAATATGTCTAATTATTGTTTGCTTTTTTCATTTGAAAGACATGCAAACAGACAGAAATATGTCAGTGTGGCTATTTATATTGACACCATGGATGACACATGGATGAGGGGAGCTATTTAATGAAGATTTCTGGGGTATTAAGGCCTTTGGATTTAGTTTAATAGAGTCAAACCAATTTCCATTCACTACACACAGGTATTTGCAAAAACAGGTAGACTGACAACACTACAGGGATGGCCTCGCTGAATGAGAATCAGAACGTAAGGGACGGTCCCTAACCTCTACGTATGCTTTGTTTTTAGGTTGGGACCATGCCCTCTTTTCTAACTTTTGAAATCGTAACATCACAAATACATTCCACAAACCCACAAACGGCAGAATCTATGCAGCCGAGCGGCAAGGCAGCTCTTTTTGCCCCCTTCCTTTCCCTTGTGGCTTTACTCACGTCACTGTTTCCCCTCAGCACACCTAACCGCGACCAGCGGTACGAACTTCCTCTCTCCTTGTCTGACAGTGAAGCTTGGTATCTGGTGCGACCTCACTGTTTTCACCAAACTCCCTCTTTGCTTTGCGCCCCAACAGAGGACGGCTGAAGAATCTACACCCGTGGGGTTACACCTCAAGCCCCGAGAGCTTCTTCAAACCCTTGTACCAGACTTACCAGGGCGACTTTAAGGTAAACCAGCAGACGTATATCAGTATTATGATTTGGTGTCAGGGGGATGGCTGACAACAGGAAGTTGGGTTTGTGCTGGCATATTTACACACCCACAAACCCACCTAATGATGAACACCCCCACCCCCACACACGCTGTACTGCGGAAAGATTCGACGGGGCCTTTGTATCAGCGTAGTGAGGGTGTCCCATGAAAACAAGTTCCTGCCCTCAAGGAAAATACCATGAGCTAATTTCTGAGCTATTGTGTTTGAACTAAAGCTATTTATAGCTATTTACTCTTTTGGGGGTATTTTTGGAAATATTCCAAAAGGTTAGACATGTAAGTTAGGGGAACTTACCAAACACTTTCATAACTCTTCATTAATGCATATTTTATTATTTGTGTAATACTCAGTAACAGTGAGCACAGCCATTATATGGTGTATTTCACAGCTATGATAGGATGAATGGCCAGCAGATGGCAGTAATGACCAGGAAATAGAATATCACCACAGTTATTCAGTGAAAAATTGTGGCTCTGTAAGACACGCACAGCAGATATGCTGACACTTCTTGAATTTGAATCCTTTTGGGCTTGTGTGTATTTTCACATAATTTATATGAATAATATTTAACAATATCATATCATTGTGTGCAAACGTATGTGAACCTACATATTCAGTTAATGCTGGTACCTTACTGAGTGGCAGTGACTGCAGCTAAACATTTCTTTGTGCTGCTTTATTGTGTCTTGCATTTAGCCTATTCCTTCCAACAGAATTCCTTTGGCTCTGTGACGTTGTAAGGCTTCTTCGTGTGAGCAGCTTGTTTCAGGTCCTGCCACAACAACTGTCCCTTACATTTTATTTGGACAATCCAAATCATATTATTAGTATTTCTCTTTAGGTGATCGGCTGCAGGTGTCTTTTGGTCTTCATAACAGATGTCTGCCTGCATGATCCATGTTTTGTTGAGCTTCAGTTCTCAGAAAGGCCTTTAGAATTTTCCATTTAAAATGTAAGACCTTCATACAGAAACTCTGACCAGCACTTGTGGTGATCAGGACTAGATTCTGCTGTTGGAAGACTCTGCTTGCGAAAACAAATACTTTTTGTCTCATTTTGGTGAAAAAGATCAACTTTTGTCTCCTCTGAACAGAGATTTCAAGATGCACAGCTTACAGAAACAGCAATTATTAACAAATGTATCAAAACTATTTTTTACAGTGCAGTTCACAAATATCCACAACATGTTTTAGAACAGACCCTGGTCTTGGCCCACAAAATCAAGCTTGAGGTGAAAGTGGCAAAGAAACCTCCGCCTGTGACATACATAAGGAGTTCTTTTGGGTCGAACCATATGTGACTGAGAGGGGGAGTCCATCGTTCTCGGGCTGGCCCCGGGTGAGATCTCCATGGCATGGAGAAGGGGCAGCCAGCTTAATCATTTGATTTGCTGAAGTGCGATATGTTTGATACAAGTGTTCACTCACTACTGAGTCACATAACATGCCATGTGTCACAATTCAAATTTGAATCACCCGTTTGAATTTTACAAATTTATAAATGTGAATAAATAAATTTTACAAATACTATTTTTATTTATACAATGTTAAATAAAACTGTTCTGTATTCTTATACATGGACTGGCATGGTGGGGTTTTTACCCCCTGATATTTTGGTATTTGAACATGAATTAATTGAGTTTTAAGAGGAATCAATACAATGTCTTTGCAGCCAGCTGCATCAGTAGATTAACTGCGCATCTTGTTTTTCTCGCTCTATCAACAAGGCTCAGAACGGCAACCCGTTCTCCAGGTGTCACTGCATGAGCAGTCTGTAATGGCTTGCTCTGACTGTTTCCTGGCAGAATATCTGAATAATCAGTGATGCAGCTTTGGTAAACGAGGTACCTTGAAGCTGATCAAAGCTGCAGTAGGTTGTGTAATCTGCCTGGCTTCTCACTAATGTGGGTTTTGTGTCGCTATCACCTCAACTTGCTGCAAGCGGCCCAGGCATTTGAGACAGCGATCTCTCCAGCGTTTGCTTTTCTGAAACGCACACATTTTCCATCGCATGTTATGAATGAACTCTGATCTATAACAGCTTCGCTACTAATTTGAATTACTTTTATGTATGAATCTACTTAATAAGTTCAGTCTTTAATCAGTAAGATCTGATGTATCATAGCATTCTGTAGCAAACTTTGCCATTGATTGATCATTATCCTTCCAGTAAACGTTTAGGTATCTGAATACTAATCTACCTTGGGTACCAATTTCCAGTTCTGTGATACAAACATGAGCAAAAAAAAAAAAAAAAACTTTGCTCTAGATTCAGTCAATGTTTGAAGGTATCTGACATTCAAACAAAAACAGTCTTTTTAATGGCATATGCCGTTCAGTTCTGTAAATGAAAAGAACAAATCCCCAAGAACATGTTTGCTTGTCTTCAAAAACAAAAAAGACATTTGTGATGTGAAGTAGATTGAATTGCACATATCCTAAAAGAGGCAGAGTGTGTTCGATTGAATACTAGCCTAGGCAGGTGTCATCATCCTGGAGAATGTCAGGAGAACCCCTTTAGCCAATTACTTGATTGTTTGTGCTTGCTGAAAATACACTGGGTTCTTCCATTTTTTTTAACTCAAACTTGTTTTCATACGATGTATGGTTGGGTGACATGATTCTACACGCCATTTAGATTTTTCTTGAAAACTTTAATTTTTGATGGAATGGCATAATTTTGCATGCATGATACAAGTGCGCAGTACTAGGCCTGTACTTTGAGTGGATTGACCATTGCAGATATTGCTGTTTTTTTTTTTTTTTTTCATTTTGGTCTATCCAGCTTTGCAAGAACTTCAGTAAATTAAAGTGGTCAGCATTAGCTAGCAAAAATCATAAGCTAAGCCAAAATGGACAATGGTGGATGGTAGTGCTGTTACATTATGTTATTTAAATCTCGTACACTGTACTGCCTCACTAAACCAACTGAAGTTAAAGCTATCGTTGTGTAAATGCTGCTGTTTTAAAGCAGATTTGACTTTCAGGGGTTTCTTGATTGTTTATGGCAACGATGAGTTATTGTAACAGTACTTCATACTTCAAATCCCTCTACATCCTTTACTTTTTAGAGCATGGTGTGGGGAATAGTACAGTTTTTTATGCATTCCATACATGTATTTTTTTAATGTAGGTTTGAATGGTTAGATCTCATCTGCCGGGACACATTGTCACTTGTTCTGATCTTCCCAGCTAATTTATTTTCAATCAACTGTAACCTAGTGTATGCACATATGGTAGCTAGGATCACTAAGGATCAATTTGGGCAAAGTAGCTAACCAAGGTATTTAGCTAAACAGGTAACACAAATAGGTATTTGGCTAATTGACTCGGTTGAACGTTCTCAAAGATCACAATTTAGAATACCTTATGATAAATTCTGAACATTTTGTGACATGTTTTCACCTTTAAAAAACTGATGGCTAACATTGTGTGGCGTTTTCTAAATATACAGGGAGTTTTGGTTCGATTCTGACGTTTCGTGGTTAATTCCATAAATTATTTAAAAACCTCGTTTCGACACAGGTTCGTAAATAAAGAAATAAAGATAAGAGATTGTTCTCTCTTTTTTATTACTGTTTCATTTAATTACTGTATTTTTTATGTCCTTCATGTGTTGTGTGTACAGAGTGAGTGACTTAAGTTAACTTACCTACCTTAACTTGTTAACTTAGGTATAATTTAGGTATAAATTTCGATTTATGTCGAAAATCGGCTTACCACAAGTCGTAGGAACGGAACTCGTTCGTAAATCGAGGACCCCCTGTATAGCTTATGAGTTCCCCTGCCTGTTATCCTAATATCCATGGCAAAGAGAAATCTAGAGAAAAGTTACAGGAATTAAAGGAATCCAAAAGTAATCAAATAAAGGTTACTTATAACTTTTTTGTTCATGTAATTTATCGGTTACTGATTCGATGTTCAACTTCACTCATTACGTATAGAGCTCTTTCTGTAAAAATACAATCAGCAATTTCCCTTATATTTAACATGTAAATATAACTATAGCTTGATTTTTTTTTTTTTAAGAAATGTTCAGATCAAATATAATTGCTTTTCCCAATTCTGAGATTGTTAATATGAACTGAGAAGTTGGTTGAACTACTGTAACACTACAACTGTGATCATGAAACTTGTCACATAATGTGAAATGGGATTGGATGTGTTAAAGCAAGTATGAACACAAGGCAGTTTTAGTTCTGTGAGAATATTGTCTGGGTCCTGCTTAGCATTCTGTTTGTAGTCTTGCCCGTAGAATAGTGTGCATGTATTCAAGATTCAAGAATTTTATTGCCATATGTGCAGCAAAACCAACTTTTACATTGCCCACCCTCCAAATGCTGCACATTCATAATTTAAAAGAAAAATTACAAAATTGAAAAAATAAATGAATAAAAATAAACGAGCCAAAGAGTGTTGAAAGAGCTAAAGCAGATCACATTAAAACATGTCAAAAGACAATGGTTTCTCAGCTCAGCATTTAACACATATATCACTTGAGTCCAGGAATACCCTGCTTGGTATACCTGATTATCTTTTCTCCTGAGCGTATGTGGCATCGCTTTGTAGCACGGCAGAGATACACTGCTTGCTGTTTTATGACATGACATCTATGCTTAGCTTCTGCTGACGGCCGGTACAAGATACAAATCTCCATCAGATAGTGTTTTGGGAAAAAAAAACACATACTCAAGCACTGTGTGTGATTTCACTATGCCTGTGATATGAGTGCAAGTTAGCATCTGGCACAACCAGATACAGGGATAAGAATGTTGTGCAGTAATCTTAGTTTGTGCAGATGAAAGCATAACTGTCAACAAAAGCCAGAGCATCCCATTGTTACTGATTACAAACCTCATTAACCCCTCCTCCTCTGCTTTCTCTCTGTTTGTTCTCATGGCAGAAATGGGTTGGCCCAGCGTTCACCTTCAGCGAGTTTGACTTTCTGGAAAAGAACATGCCGGTACAGGTGGTTTATGAGAAGCAGGCCGCGGGGCTGGAGGGTCTGCATGAGGGGGCTGGGGAGGACGGTGACGGTAGGGACAGCAGGGGAAGCAGGGGCGTGGACGGCAGCTCTGGCGTCAGCCCGTACCCTGATGGGGCCCTGGAGGACATCAACCAGGGCAACCCTCATTCCACCGGGCACATCTCCATCGATACGGTGACAGTATCCGGGGGGGACAGCACTGGTCTGGGAGGCTCTGGAAACCCATACAGGGGGGATTTCCTCACATACCCAGGGGGAGGCCAGGGACAGGGCCCCCAATTCAAGCCAGAGAGTTCATTCAACGCAGAACGGGCGTCTGGGCACGGTAGAGCAGCGAGGGAGGCCCATGTGGTCCCACCTGTGGCACCTGGACCCTACAGAATGGAGTGGCAGCTGGTTCCTAGGGACAATGAGCTGGAGCAGATCTCGCTGGACTCCTTCTGCTCCACCGAGCACTCCGAGGACGGGTACCCACGCGTAGGGCTGGACCTGGACACTATGGACAGCGGCTTCCTGGAGTCAGACTGCAGCAGTCCAGTCAGCTCGGACTTTGACGGGACAGAGCCAATGAGCGCCGCCATTTTGTGTGGAGCAGGGAACTTGAACACCAACTATGTCAAACAGTGGATGGCGTATACCTCAGCGACACAAGGAAATTCCACCAGTTGAGGATGTCCTGCAGAGACATTGGACATGTCAGGCAGGCTGTCACACAGCGTCTGGACTTCCCAAGCATCGCCACTTGGACTCAAACCTTGGGATAAATCAGATTTTTTTCTGTGTTGTTAATGTCCTTGAGGAGGAGATGTCCTGACCGTTTTGTTTAAAAACATACTTGGACCTCTTGAAAACCATTTCAATAGGTTGGCTAATGTGTTTTCTTATCAGGGTCGAATATCTTGTGCACTCCCCCTCTCATGATTGGGAACATGATAGTCATTTAGTCAAATTTTAATAAAGTTACAATGACCTCATTTTCCTGAAATGTAGTGATTACATCTACTCTGTACATAGTAATATAAATAATACTATGTTGTTGCTATAGTTTGATTAGCATTAGTATGAACAAAGGTTGACCAAACTGAAATCCCATATTGTGTATTTCATGAGGTTTCATAAGTTGTAAATTGTTACATTTGTGTGGCACGAGTGAGAAACTCACAAGATGAAGTGCTAATGAACGAATAAAACATCATACCATATACCACATCTGATGGTGAATAACTAACTGGTTAAATATTTTGAAGGGCTTTCTTTCTACTGGGTTGTGTCATGGGGGAAAAGTACACAGGAAGTTTATGTGAATAACAGGAAGCTCTATTTTGACAAATTGATAGGATAGAGATCTGAAAAGAACCTTTCTCACAAATCAAGGAAGAGAGATATAAACACATCATTTTACCCAGTGACATAAGTGGTACTTATTAGTCAAAATCAAAGCTGAATCTTCAGTCTTATAATAGCTAACCTTGCAGAGAAGCATATTATGGTGGTATCACTAGCGGAACAAATCAGTACCGGGCCGGGGGCGGGGCACATGACCGGGCCCTTTAAACCCAATAAAGCTCATGATAACATCGCTTTACAACATACACATGCCCGCAACAGCGGGGCTTACAAGCACACATACTACATTTTTGACACAAGCAACTGCTGAGTCCCTAACATCACTATATCTATACAGTTGAGAGAGAAAGAAGGGGATATAAGCTGGGCTACTAGAAACAACAACCAGCAACAGTTTACAACAGCTCACACATTGGGCCTCATTCATCAATATTTTCCCTCCACTCTGCAGTCCCTCTCTAACGTCATTTTACCTTGTATAAAAATAACGAGAATGATTGTACTAAGAACTAAGAACCGATATAGTAGCAGGAAGAGTACTAGAAGCAGTCAAAGAACAGCAGAACTTTCTGTTCAAAACCTGAAATTGTCATTGAAGATCATTATACCTGACCAGCATTGCAGTGTCATTATATCAGGAAAGTTATTTCAAAATGTCAAGTCCGGTAAGGTAGCTAACCGGCAAGCATGCTGTATTCTATGGATAATTTTTTCAACTACTTTAAAATTGCAGCGGCAGTTATAACTGTTGCTTAGTAACGTTAGCAACATTAACACGCTCAACACTCCACCAATGTGAAGTCAATGGAGGCCAGTTTTTAAAGCGTTATAGTTTAAAAATGAATCTATCGCTCAGAAAAATACAAGCAACCTGACCAGTATATTTACGCCAAGTTCGGTATGTCTACCTTAAAAACTGTCGGGGAGATACGTCCGGAAGAACCAGGAATAATAATAATATTAAGAAGAAGAAGTAAAGATTCTATAGAAGAACAGTAGTTTGCGCCTTCGGCAAGCAAACTAATTAATTGTATTCATCAGTATTACACAAATGAAGCCGAATGACCTGTTTTAATGTTGAATCCAATAGTGATTTTATTTAAGACTTTGAACCGTTATAATGTTACGATATTACTGCCAAATAATTTGCTACTCATTTTTAATCAAATAATCATTTTAATCAATAAAAAATGAGTGAATGGAAAAATAAAAGCAACAACACGAAAAACAAGCTTTACAGCAGTGTTTTTCCATTTACGCACGCAATACGAACATATTAGAGCACTCGTTGAAATTCCTTCGGATCCTACAAACTGACATACGAAAACTTTGATAAATCCCACATTTTTTGCGTAAATACACTTGGAGAAAATATCGGCGATCCACTTGTAAATTTGCACGTAATGAAGTTAAATGTGAGAGTGAAAATAAAGCCAGTCATGCAGCACGTCGTTTTATTCATATTTTACACCTAACTACATCACTGAAGTCAGTCTTGTAAAGTTTTTACCAACCATGACTCATCCTGCCTGGGGTAACATATATAAGCACACACATATCGCACATTGAGCGGTGTCGTCGGGAGGGGGCCCGGTCCCCCCAGCCTGGAACAGAGGCTCCGGGCCCCCCTGGGCCCCGGGCCGCCGCGCCCTCGCCCCCCGCAAACTCCCAGCCCCGGAAACTCCGCCCCTGGGTGGTATGTTATTTGGCTCTGATGTTCTGGAAATTCAACTGTTGATAGCTTTCTCATAGGCCTCCACAATCCATGTGCTGTTGTAGACCATTGAATATCATCCAGAAGTATGAAAACATCATATTCTAGGCAATACAGACTACAGAGTAGACTAAAATGTGGATACATGATTCAAGGTTTAAGTGGTAACTATAAATTTGATGGATGTAGGTCATCATAAACAGGACTGGCAGAAGGACCTCGATGGAATGGAAGACCTCACGGGTCTCTAAACCCATCCTTTTTAGCTACGCAGCGTTTCTCACCTAAGTGTGCTCCATGGGAGTATGATCGAGAATAGGCTTAGTGTTGAAGCGAAAACCATAATACCAATGCATACATGACAATGTTACCAAGTGACTGCACGTTGGTTCATTTTGATATATGCAATCAGTATACATGAATATCACAGTACAAGGACATTTTTTGGAAGACATATAATCTTTTCAAATTACAATGTTTAAATAAGGAGAATTTATTTGGTTATCCCAATTCTACAGCAGCACATTTAAATGTGGGTAGCAAATCTAAACAAATCATCAAGGCTAGATTTTTTTGCAATGGAAAATGTCACAGGGTATTGTAACGGTGCCCATACACTAAATCAAGTGATTTCAATAATTAGCTCCCTAACGTAACTGAAGCGCTGTGCAAATAAGAAGTGCTTGATTTCGTTCCAGGAACAAATACATGGTAACTATGGTTTTCTACCTCTTTTGACAATGTACTGAGAGGCTGGCTAGCTGCTATCTATAACAATTTTTGTTTTATTCGAAAACAGGAATCTTTGCAATATTCTGTGACAAGTTCCTCTTGAAACCCCATTATTGTGAAGGAAATGAAATTTTTGAAGATGGTTTTTGAAGATGTTTTGGAGAGCAAAAACTGTATGCCATAAGCACTTTGGAAATACAAATTTTGTAAAAAAAAATCCACTTTATCCCCAGAGACATAAATTGACAAATCTAGCCTATGTTTTGCTTTACAAAGAAGTAGTTAAGCTACTACGGGGCCACCCTGACTACAAAGGTACTGCCCTCTCTGAAGAAAACGTCAACAAGGTGAATACTTATTCCGATTTTAAAAGTTAATTATTAAATACAAAGGCTGTGTTTCTTTTAATTCTTTAACAGATGTTTTCATCAACAATGATGAATTTTAACTTATGAGGGTCGTCATCAAAATTGTCCTTGATTTGGTCTGACTGCTTGTGAGGCATGCTCAACCTCTGCTGCTGTCATGACAACACACTCCGCAACATAGATAACTGACTTTACGCCTGTAGTATTGGTGAGAATGTTTTCCGTGCAGCTTTCTGTCATTTTTAAATAGGTAAATCAATGCCGTTTTTCAGTTTTACCCTCGAAAGTAACAGAAGAGACAGAGGACAGATAAGAGAGGAGAACAAACTGGAGACAGATGAAGACGAAAAGGGCTTCACAGCCGCGGCTAACAACGATGCTACTTTTATCAACAGCGTTGTGACAATGGTTCCATCCCATCTTTTTCAGACTTGATGTTAATACTCATTGGAAATATGCTCATTGTTTTAACTAAGTAGGCAAGGGTGTTGACCATTAAGTTTATAAACGGATATGGAATCAGTGCTGCATGTTAAATGGTTAAACTATGGTTGTGTTTTGCAGCTGGGAAATGTGTCATCCTGCACCACCTTGGGGACATCTGGTGACCCAGCTTAAAAACATTCTAGGGGAAATCCAAATGTTTATATTTGGTTTGTCATTTTTCACAAAGTTTTAGCTTTCTTCATTCGTTTGTTGCTGTGGCTCCCATATACAAGTCGACCACCAACAGCTGCAGCCCACATAAAATCTAAATGCAAGTTATTCCTATTTTTTATGAGGAGAAAGCATAATTCCTTTCAGTGTAAGATTGGACGTTTTGCATTTGTGATGGGGATAACAAAAAGCTACACATTTGATGATGTCTTAAAGCTAGTCAACATACTTAGTTTACTTATATAGTAACTTGTGGCGATTTTTGCTATCAAGCTTGTTAATTTTCCCAGATACTATTCTTTGGTCACAGTTCCAGCAAGGGCAAACTTTCTCATTAATACTGCATTTACCTGACTGTAGAGACAAACAGTAACTTTTATGATACCAAAGAGACTTAATAAGGTATCTCATTTAGTTTGCAGGCACAGTAAGTCATTTTCAACTTTATTAAAACAAGAAAAGACTGTTCTGCTCTCCAATCCCAGAACAGAGGTCTATGCAGGAAACAACAATCCCCACAATGCATCACAATTTAAAGTGACACATTTTCTTTTCTAACTTCACAATTCATAACTTTACCTGACATCCTGGATTTTGTGAATGCATAATATTTTACCAAATATTTCTATTCAGAAAATCCAATATTTGGCTCTTGCTTCTCTCAGTTTGCTTGGTTTGATGTGCAGTTGTATCAAATAGTATGAATGCCACTCTCTGATTAGCACCTGGTATGTTTGGTTGTTGAAGCAAATAAATGATTAAGTGATTATTGTAAGTTTTACGGTATTTATTTCTGCACAGGACTGGATTCTTTGACTTAGAAGCTCTGGGTTGCTTACCATGTTGCTTTCCTGGGTCCAATCCAACGGTGCCCCAGTGAAGGATTCTCTGGCTGTGAACAAAGAAAACACTTTTTTACTTTACAGAAATATGAAATATATTTGCATTAACTTTGGAATTCAGTTTTATTTAAACTCCAAATTCTACAGTTTTCATGAGGCAAAAGTGAGGTTTAAGCATTACATTTCTGCAGCCACACATTTCCAATTCCCCTGAAATCGACAGTGGACAAGGTCACACCAGGATTTGCTCCTCAATGGGGAAGAGTGTAGAGGAGCGCTTGGGGCTCCATCGGTTGCTACACTGTCTCAGGTCAGGCCTGTCCTGCTCCTTGCCACAGAGCTAATCTCCCGAGCAGTCCCATATTCATTGTTTAAGGGACATTTTACCCTCAAGTGCTTTTGCTGTACAGAATAAATTATACTGTTGTATCTTTTCACTTGCAAGACAAGTACATACAGTGCCTCTTTTGAGAAATATGGCTCTTTTCTTGGAATGGCCATAGTGGGTCTATATGTCTGGCAACTTATGTATGTATGCAGTACTGGCAAAGTGGTGTATCTGTGTTTTGGAAAGTATAGTAGATTAGCTAGGCAGCAATATCCTCCTCTATTCCCTAGTAGTCTGTGTGAGGTCATAGTCAGTTCAATGGAAAGGTTTGAAGATAAGCACCACTGACAGTGGCTGGCACAAGACCTGACAACACGCAAAGCTGACTGCAAGATTTGCAAGAAAGAAATGGATATCTATACTATGGGAGAGCTGACACTTACAAGCCATGTGAAAGGTGAACTGGGCAACATCCCTCATATCAACAAAAAAACCTTTTTGTTAATATAATGACAGAATAAAAGACCATTAAAGTTGTGGCTAGAATTTTTACTATTACTGGTGTTGCACCTTCAAGCAGAGTCTAATCTATCAGTGTAATATTGATGTCTCTCTGTCTCTGTCTACGTGTAAATGAATATCCCATTTATGAGTTTTATTCTGTCTGTGATCATATTTGGGATATTATGTTTCCATGGAACCAAGTTAGTATGGCCACTTTCAGAGAAAGGAACTTGATCATCAGGTTTTTGTGGAAGGTGTGCTGTTTTCCAGTGGAAATTAGCATTATTCAAGCTTCTGTATTGGTCCTTATACATTTCAGTCCTCCATGGTGTGGGTGTAGCTGAATACACCTGGGAAAAGGACGAAAAAGTCAGAATTCCCCTCTATGGTAACATACAAAATTTGAGTAGCTTAGAAAATGAAAGTCGAAAGATTAGTTCCGTCTATACTTTGCCTCACACTCAAATAGTTAAACTACTCTGTGCAACTGCTGAGGGTCATGGTAAGTTCATGGTCTTACTCATTTCAATACATAATAGTAGAGCTCCAGATGGCACCTAGAACTTTTTATTTTGTGACTAGTTTTTCCTGCCCCTCACAAGCAATAAAAAAATAAAAAATTTGAGAAGAAATGCTCAGAAATGACCTTTAATTCTGTTCTCAACTCTCTCATCTTCTCATTCATCTGCCTTCCCTGCTACACTATCAGGTGTACTCCTGTACTGTCCTGTTCTATCCACAGCGATTGAAGTGTATGTTATGCATTGAAGCAGTTTTTGTTTTCAAACTCTACAGTAATTGAAACTCTCCTCACAGCAGAGCTGGCTAACGATTTAGCTAGCTAGCTAACGTTAATCTAGGAACATTGACAATTGGCAAGAAAACAAAATGGCCAGACAAAAAATATCTGGCTTTCTCTTTCTCCCTGCCCATCCAAACCTTTCCTCCTCTACATCAGATGCAGAGACTTGCTTGATGAGTGAAAGTCATGTAACATACAGTCATCCCAACCCGACTCGGATCAGTATACAGTCATTCCCAGATGATGATAACAAAGTGCACTTAATTGAGTCTAACGTGCCCACAGCAGTTTCAGTCCTCTTGCTTACAGAAGTTCACCTGGTAACGTTATGACAAGGGAAAAAGGACGTGTGCGACGTGACAAATATACAGTGCAATGAAACAGTTTCAGCCCCCTTCTTGATTTCCTCTTTTACTACATATTTCTCACTGAATGGTTTCAGATAATAACATAAAATATAATATTGGGGTAACCCAAGCAAACTTACCATTTTTACATCATTATTTCATTCATTCAATAGAGATAGTCACAAATTACCAATATTGCCCCTGCGAAAAAGTAATTGCCCCCTTAAACTTAATATCTGGTTTGGCTACTTTTAGCAGCAATAACTGCAACCAAACATTTCCTATAATTTGATATGAGCCTGCTACATCACTGAGGTGGAACCTTGGCCCACTGTTTTTGCAGAACTGCTTTAACTCTTTCAAACGTGTTGGTCTTCAAGTGTGAACTCCTCTTTTCAGGTCCTGCCAAAGCATCTCCATTGGGCTCAAGTCGAGACTTTGACTAGGCCACCGCAACACTTTGATTTAGCTTCTTTCAGCCATTCAGATGTGAACTTGCTTGAATGCTTAGGATCATCATTCTGCTGCATCACCTAGTTCTTACAATGGAATACTGTATTGGTTTTATCTCTGTCAAAGGAGGACTTTCGCACTCTAAATAGTTCCACCTTTGACTCATCTGTCCATTGAATACTATCCCCAAAGACTTGAGCATCATCCAGGTGCTTTTTAGCTTTTAGGTGTTGCTAGTTTTTCCAGTGGTTTCTGCCTTGCCAGTCTTCCATGAGACCCAGTTGTTGCCCAGTGTCTTTCTTATTGTAATCATCAACCCTGATCTTTCTAACTGTAGAGGCACTGACACTGGTCTTAGCTGGCGCTGGAGAGGCCTGCAGTTCTTCAGAAGTGTTTCTGGGGGTTTTTGAGAGCTCCTGAATGAGGTGCCGGTGTGCCCTGGCAGAAATTTTGGTGGGTCGACCACTCCTGAGAAGATTCACCACTGTTCTGAATCTTCTCCATTTGGAGATCGTGATGCACACTGGTTTTCGGGAGTCCAAGAACCTTAGAAATGGCTTTGTAACCTTTTCCGGACTGATATATCTCCAATGTTTTTTCCATTCCGTTTTTCTGGGATCTCCTTTGATCGTGGCATTGTGTGCCTGTAGACTCTTTGAGGTGACTACTTCTTTCTGATGGTAAGTTTAGTGTATATGCTTTTTAAACTCAACAGGGCTGGTTGCAATCAAGTCTTGCTGTGGTCAATCACCTGAATCTAATTTTCAATGACAAATTTGTTGATTTCTTTGTTTCAGAACAAACAAAGGGGGAATTACTTTTCACAGGGGCAAAATGGGTATTTAGTGACTTTATTGAATTAATTAAATAATGATGTAAAAACTATGTTTTATTTTGCTTGGGTTTTCGTTGTGTTATATTTTATATGATTATCCAAAACCATTCAGTGTGAGAAATATGTAGTGAAAGAGGAACATAAATTCCTCTTTCACTACATATTTCTCACACTGAATGGTTTCAGATAATTAAGGGGGCAATTGTTTTTCACAGCATTGTATATATTTCAAATTTATTTCACATTTGACATGTAAGGAGATTTCGGCTCCTAAAATTTGATTTGGCATCTAAATATTTTGGGTTTAGGAGTCAATGGCCATTTTTTTTTTTTTTTCATTTTTCATCATAATATTGAATTCACACTGTAAGCATGATATTTTCATTTGCAAATCATCACAAATAACTATAGAACAATTTGGTGTACTGAAGTATTAAGACTTCATGAAAACCCTTGTCACTATTTATACTCTTGAAAATTGTGAATGGATTTGCTGTTAGTCATTAAGGCTGTTAATAATTGTTATGGCAACCTCCAAATTCTAGAATAAGCCTTTTGTATTTTATATTGTCCATACTGTCCTGCACACTTTACTAGACAAGCCTTGGTAAGGACTTGAAAATAATGTCAATCAATAGCAAACAATAACACCCACTTCAATCATATAAATAGCATTGGAAGCCCTTATTAGTATGTAACTAATAGTTTGTAACATAGCCAAGCTATAAGAGTCATCTGTCACCTTAGTAACGATTTGCCAAAAGGCCTGTGGTACCAAAAGATAGCACATGTAACGGGCTGTATGCTATGTTCAAACAATTCATTTTAGAATAAACATATTATTTAGAATTTGAGATAACCTTTAGTACAAAAACTCATTTGTTGCAAAGTTTACCAGCTCCTCCCAAGTTTGTGTGTGTTTGGTAACTTTTTCTTTTGATTTAATGTAGTTTCAAATATGACCATGAAGATCATGAGACTCATGGTATACACCTATGAGATGCTCCATCAAACCAATTTTGGATGGACATAATAAGATTTGGAATAATTTTGACCACCGTCTTTCTTTGACTTGAGGTTATCACTCATTGGAAAAATGCTTACGAAATGAATTGAGTTGAATTGAAGTGCAGGACTTAAAGAGTGTTGACCGTGAAGTGTATAAGCAGACATGGACACATGCTGCAAAGAACTGAGGTAAAATGATGAAACTGTATGACACAAGTGTGTTTTGCAGCTGGGGAATGCATCATGCTGCTCCACCTGCCTGGAGACACCTGGTGCCCTGGTCCAAAATCATTACAGGGGAAAATCTGAGTTACTTATTATGGCTGCCATTCTGTTTTTTACCTAATTTCATTTGGTTTGTCTGTCATTTTTGAGCACAGAAGTATACCTCATTTCAACATATCTGGGTGTTGATCTCACTTTTATTCTGCCCTTTTGCCCTTTTGCCCTTTTGATTTACGTTATTATGGCCCCTGTGATGGAAATTTGTATTACTCATATATGACATATGATTTTTATTACTCATTTATATTAATTATTGATCACCGAATACCATATACATGTACTGATTTGTATTGTTCACACACATAATGATTTTACTTATATTCATGTGTTATTCAACATTATAATCATTGTTATGTGTTCACTGGTCACTGATTCTGCATGTCTGTTTGAACAGTGCCAAAAGGAGAGTTTGTAGTAACTAAGAGATACATTCTTAGGCTCTATCAGGCTTCTTGTCCCTGAGTGAAAGAAGTCTAGTGTCAGGTGGTTCTACAGTTGAGTGTGTGTGTGTGTGTGTGTGTGTGTGTGTGTGTGTGTGTGTGTGTGTGTGTGTGTGTGTGTGTGTGTGTGTGTGCCCATACCCATTCAGGCTGCTATTACCCACTGACCTTCCACTGAGTATACAAATGTATGCTGGTGCTATTGTCAGCTATTAGTAGTGCTATTAACTTGTTACAAATAATTATCTAATATTCATGTATTTATATACATAGGTGCATTATTACATTATTCTGTAACATGTTTTTACCTACCATTCCATATGATGCGTTTTCTGTTTTAGAATCATGTAATCCTTTGTTTGTGAGAATGTAGGCTGGTGGAAAAATACTGGACAAGAAATATCTCTGACCCTTATCATATGTGCTGACCTTGAATAATGGAGCCTGGTTCTTTGTGCTTTTTAAGTTGTACGAGTTGGCACAATCCACATTTGTTATTAACTCCCATGTAAGAGCTGTAACGCCTGGCAACAGGTGGTAGATATCTTTTAGGAGAAGACGTTATGCTCGGATGATACCCCTCGACCAATTAGAGAAAGGTAAACTGTGCCTCGCCCAAACTTTGACTGTATAAGGAAGGTTCTGTCCTCTGTATTCTTTGGACAAAGCTGATGCATCGCTGAGTGTACTGCTTCTCCCATATTGCAATATTGAACAATACAAAGACAACTTTGACTGTTCTCCGTTATTTAAAAATTTTTTTCCACAACAATTTTGGGGCTCGTCTGGGATCACAAACCGGAGTGCTGCCGGCCTTCGAGAAATCAATCTGGGCCTGGAAGGCTCTAGAAGCCTGGAAAAATCTTGAAGCACAGTAGACTGTTATTCTGAGATTATCCTAGGGAATTCTTGTGGGCTGACAGACACCAGTGAGTAATTCTTTCCATGACAAAACAAAAAAAGTCATACACACCAGCCACCTAGGGTCATCTCTGGTCTGGGTGCAATGCACAGCAACCAAGGTAATGATTGGGTTAAGGTAGGGGTGAACAACACCAGTCATGCAGGTGCTTGTGAGTTTCATGCAGATCGCAGCCAGTTCAGGCCTTCAAACCAGGGTGAGTGAACTGGTTTATCCAAACAGTAAGTTAAATTAAGATCCAAAACTCTGAAACATGCCTAAAAGCTGTGAACTTGGAATTTAACATTTCTGGAGGAGGGGGGTTACAAGTTATCCAGCTAGCTTTTGCAAATCTTAAGAAAAAAATTCTGTTAATCAAACTCTCTCTAATGAAACAGAGCTCTGATATACAACCTCCCTGACGCTCCTCTGCTCACTGCCCGCCACTGGCTGTTTGTTATTGCTCGCATCAAGTTTAAAACTTTGGTGCTAGCATACCAGGCTGTTAAGGGGACAGTTCCAGCTTATCTCCAGAAGATCATCAGACCCTACACCCCTGCCAGACCCCTCCGCTCTGTCACCTCTGGTCGCCTGATGCCGCCCCCTCTCCACTCCTGCACTTCCAGGTCATGTCTGCTGTCCGTCTTGGCCACCCGGTGGTGGAATGACCTTCCTGTGGGGGTCAGAACGGCAGAGACACTGGCCACCTTCAAGCGCAGACTGAAGACTCACCTCTTCAGGCTGCACCTCTCCCCCCCTCCCTTTCTCTTTGTAACGTCTCTACCCTTATTTGCTCTTGTGAAACTGTGATTTGTTTTAACCTAGACTGTTGTTTATTTTCTCCTTAGATAGTCGGTAGGGGAGTCCTGACCTTTTCGATCACCTTTGGCACTTGGGATTTTACCCCTCTCTAAGGTTATCTTCTCACTTTTCGTACCATTCATATGCACTTTGCCTTGTAAGTCGCTCTGGATAAGAGCGTCTAACAAATCTCATTAATGTAATGTAATGTAAATAAATTTAATGTGTTCAAAACATACAATAACAGTTAATATCTCTCTGCCTGTGCACTAAACTAACCGCTTAAATATGTATACTTCAGCAGAGTTAACCAGCTAACCAGGTTAGCCAGCTTTGTTGTGTATAGCCCCCGTTAAGATTAAAAATAATTTGCCAGCCATGCAAACCAAATGTCAAGTAAATGGTTACTTATGACTGCGTGAGTCAGTATGGTACTTTCCCCACATCCTTGCCATAACCGCCTCCCTTTACTGTGTCTGCTGAAGCTTATCTGCACCACACCTCCAGCTGTCCTGTAGTTCTTATCATTTTCAAGAAATGAACACGTTATCTGAGGATTAGAACAGCCACGAAATGTCTTTTCAGGCATTTTATTTCAGTCTGCTTGATGATAGCGATAAACTGGTTTCAAGATTACATTTTGACATTCAATGGATGTCTTTTTGGAAGATAAGAGAAGCATAACTTGTCTAAAGCTTGATGGCTGGGACTGCATGTACAAAGGCAGAAACCCATAATCAAGAAATAAGTAAAAATAAATAAATAAAAAAATATGCATTCGAAATTAATTGGGAACTATATGGAAACATCCAAGATGTTCCGAAGCATTTACTTCTATACTCCATGGTCAAGAAATCAAGAAACCAGATATCCCTCGTGTTTTCGTGGAAGGTTGCTAATGATGAAGACATTGCTTGCATTAACAGGGGTATACAGATACATTCTGACTGACAATACCTAGTTCATTTACGGGACAAACCAGCAATTGGTTAAAGTTATCGTGTACGATTTTACATAGAATCAATTGTTGCAACTATAGAAAATGAACTAATAAGACTCTCAAAGCCTCTATTTAGAACAAATTGGTGGATACTAACAAGAAAGTTAGTTGATATAACCTGTTAATCCTACTAACTTTACGATTACTTTGCAGTCTGAAAAACAATGGAATACCAGTGTTGGCTTTTCAATTTGTAAGCACAAGTGCCAATTGCTTCATAATGAGTGCAGATGTGGAAAATATTTGTCCATGTTTCTTGTTTGTTTATTCCAATTTTACTTGAACTTCATTGCATATTAATACTTCTGTCATAATTTTATGAATAGATATTTTTTATAACTTGAATTGCTAAAATACCACGTAGGGATGTGAAAGTGCTCCCAGGTGGAAATTAGGATTGCCTTAGGTTGAACGTATTTACGCATTGTATGAGGATGGACCTGTTATTTTGCGAGGTCTGCAGGCTATTTTGAAGAACACTGATCTAGATTCAATAAACATGAGTTTTGTGAAAGTTTTCCGCGAATCCAGTGACCACTCACATGCCAAATATATTTAGATGATTGATAACTTCCGGAGAGAAAATGTGACTCATTCCGAATCATTTTATTCATGGTCTAATAGTAATCAATTTGAGCTTTGCAGTAGCCTCATACCCATATCCTGGTTTCTCCATTACATTTCAGTTACTCGGAAAAATCACGTTACTTCTTTTTGCCATTTCAATCATTTAAAGTACTGTTTAGCTTCAGAATGGGAGTGGCCTAGTAATAAAGACGTTCAAAAGGCAATTAAGCAAGTCGATAGAGTTTAAGAAGAAACTTTAACTTGATGTCTTTTCACGTCACTTTTAGAAACACAGAAGAGGTTTCCAGTGCTTGCGTATCTCAGGTGCTCTGCTTATATCTGTACTTAAATGGAGAATTGACCGTCATTGATGATCATTTGTTTCTTTGTTAATTTAATATCATATTTTGCATCTACGCCTGTGAATTTATTACTCAATTCGTCGAGTCATCTCTACAAAAACAAAATACTACTGGCTTTCTTGATTTCACAAAATGTGCATTTTATAAGATGAAACAATAGATAGCTACTATCATCTTCTTAAGTCATTTCTTAATAAGCGATGCCTCTTTTTTTGCGCTCTCAGGATGTTTACCACCGGGATTCGATGAACTGGCTTAAAACTAGGCCATATAGATACATTTTAGCGTTTAGCATCAGGTACAGTGGGCTTTGTGACAGAAATATTTAAGACCTTGTTGAAATTTGGTTGAAAAAAATCGCCGGACATTGCCTACCTATCATTTTATTACCAAATTAATGATTTTCAGTTTACTCTCAGGTAAATGTTCCTCAGGTAAAAATGTTCAAATTGCCAGTGGTACTTACATAAAAATGCGTATAGGACTATTATATATTGCCAGAAGCTGAAAGGAAAGAGTAGACGCCCCCTTATCACCCTCCCGTTCACAAATCATAGTAAAGGTTACAAACCACATTGACAACAGGAACTCTCTTCTCCGTTAGCAGTAGTCTGACGGGCTTTTCAAAGATTCTCATTCATACTCGCTGAGGGTACAGCGTATAAACCTCGCAAGGTAACGTGAGACATTTCTTTACTTAACACAAATGTTTTGTTGTGTATTCGTTTTGAAACATTGCGTGTTTGCAGTGATTACTCTGAGGGAAATAAATCATGATCCAAAAAATGGAACATGTAGATACAGTTACATTCAGAACATAGAATAATCATAGCCCTATGATACATGTTTTGCCTCAGTTCTGTTTCAGATAGCATATCTTCATATTCTAATTGTCCATTTAAAACAGGCTAATAGTTCTAATGCCGTACTGGATTTTCGCATTTACTTTATTCACCTCAGACGTTAAAGTTGAATCTTGAAGTAAAATTAATTTCTTCTGGTCAAAGAACTTTACTGCCGTTTGAATGGTGAATACATGCTTTATGGAGTGAATAATGTGTTGTTTACTTAATGCACCTGAAAAACATAATTTTCGTGTTCGCCTTTTTGAAGTATTTAAATCACATTTTCCGTTCTTTCATGTAAGACCTTTAATGTCTGAGGTGAGGGAAGTTCCTCATCTCAAGTTGATTTGGAAGTGGGCATAGACATGAAAATGAGTGGGAAGTAAATGACCATGTTCCTTGGAAAAAATAGCTTTACTTTGATGTAACTTATTTGTCTTGGTTTTTGAAAACAATTGTTACAGTAAGCTACAAGAAGAGCATTCAACATGCGCCGTTTTTACCTCATCTCTGTTTTACAGTTGTACTTAATTGTAGCCTACCTGTATTCAGCATCTTTATTTTCATTGCGTCAAGAATACAGTAAGTGTAAAAGTTGTAGGAAGCCGATTGCGTGCAAGGCAAGTGAGGTGTAGGAACCTTCTAAGGAAATGTTCCGTATCAGATAAGATTTCGATGTTTACTACGCCTTGGCACTGTCCTACTACTGTTCGACTGAGGTTTCCATGGAGACGTATCTTCACCGCTTCATTATTCGCTGAACTTATGTCTAAACAGCAAAAACCCAGAAACAAACTTCCAGATTCTCCAGGCTATTAGGTAAAATGGAGGCAACAAAAATAGATAGCGATCAGTGGCGGGTTTCCCGATAACGGTGGATCTTAGGATTGACGAGTGTGTTTAAGAGATTCTTATGCAACGAACGTTCTCTCGGTACGTGGGTTTCCCAAACGCAATCGTTAGACGGAGCCTTACGAGGAACTCTCCAAAGAGCTCCTTTGCCAAGCGCGTCCTCGCTAAAGCATTAGTAGTTCATAAATCGATGCTGCGAGGTTGTACGTCACTCGTTTTAACTAATCAACACTGAAACACAATATTTTAAAGATACGGTGTTATCATCATACTATAACTAAATTGATTCAGTGTATTTTCAATTAAATAAGCCAACAGAAATATTACAACGAAAGGAATGAAAACAGGAATAAAAAACAATTAAGAAAAGTCTTAATAATTAAGTAAAAGTCCTTTCACTTTGTCTGCTTATTTCATTGTTATTCAATCCAGAGCCTGATTGCTCCAATACATTGGCATGTGGCAATGTGGTGTCTGACAATCGGTCATGGAGGGGAAAAGGACATGGAAGTCAGCATTTACAAAGGAACAAATCCTCATCTTGCTTGATGAAATTGAACATAAGAAACATTTACTGTTTTCCAGGTCCCTATTTATAAGATTATACAGGTTCAGCCATTTTTGTCATTAATAAAAAGTAAGTACGTGATCATTTTCGTGTTATTGTAGTTGGATTAAATATGATCAAATTATCAGTGTGACATTATCATGTTCAAATTAATTTCATACACTGTCATTCCAAATCAGTGCATTAAATACAAATATCTACCCATGAAATAAGCATTGTATTTACAGTCTATATATGTAGTCAGAAATATTGTATTTTTTTACTCAACTTCCCCTTTTGTGGGCTGGGATTCTGTGCATCGAAAGCGCATGCATATTGTGTGTGTTGCAAGAGCAGACGGCTGCGAGCGGGATCTTGAAGAGGTTCTTTGCTGTGAACGAGTGGTGTGGATCTCTCGTTAGTTAAGAGCGAACTAAAGAGATGGTTTAGTTACGAACGTGTTTTGGAAACCCACGTTATTTTAATAACGACCATAAGAGTCATTTAAAGAGGTTCTTAGCGTTAAGAGGCTTTCGAGGAAACCCACCCCTGTATTGTAAAGCACAAATGCGTTTGAAATAACACTATGTATGTCTCTGGTCCATTGCCAGAAGATTAGAGAACGGTAATGAGGTTATATTAATGACATTCTTTTCGTAACTTTGAAGTGGTTTCACAGTACAAATATATCTATTTACACTAAAAGATCCACGTTAACATTAGTATCTGACTTTTGCCCTCATTGAGCTATAAATGGAAATTAGAATTATACCTCATTGAAACATCAAACCCATTAATGCTGGTGTTAATTAAAATTCTATCTGAAACTGATATAGGTCCTAATGTATGTTCTAAAGCCAGTTACATTGGATCAGTCTGTTAGCATAAGCTGAGTGGGCTGTTAAAACTGATTCAGTTTCAAATTTCCCTTCACAAACCATTTGAAAATTATAAAAAGTGAAAAGAAAAATTCGAAGTAAGTATTAGCAATATGTGCTTCGGCTCTTAAATGGTGTTGAAAAAGGAGTGGAGATGTACAACAAATGATGGGAGAGTTAACCCTGTCACCGTTTTAACCACATTTCAGCTATTCTTGGCTAACTTTATCGAGCTAAAAGACAATACTCTTTAGACCCATTTACCAGATATGATGAAGTCTTGACCTAAACTTTAAGGAAAATAAAATTAAGATCTCCACTGAAAAACATTTTTAGTCTAGGATTAGACTAATCCGTGTCCAGGAGATCTGCCTTTCACATGTAACATTATGCCCTCAGCCATTTTGGGTTTCAGTGATCCTAGGGAAATGATATTAAGTAATCAAATTTAATCGAGGCCCATGATCAACCCTCACATTTGTAATTCTGCTTCTATCATCCATCCAATCCCTTGCAGAGTTTGAAGAATAGATGAAGAAATGTATGCCTGGCTAGCCCCTTAAAGATTAATATGCAGTTATACCCTGAACATGCTTTGTGTGTTAGCATTCCATAATGTTCTGACAGAAAGCTCCACCATATCATCGTCCTCCTGACGCTCTGCATAGATGTCACTGTGACGTTACATTCTGTAGGCAGTGGTCCTAAACTTGTTTTGTGTCACACTATGTAAATATATGTGTGGACCTTGACAACACCTCATGGGCGATGGAAACACAAAGTGCGCTACATGAGATTGACTCATTGTTCCTTCCACAGGACCACGTAAATATGAAGCTGCTGTTTGCTTGTTTGTGGGCGAGTTTTAATTATGTCCTCTTCCCATTGGCTTGTGAAAAGAAAGGTAAATATTCCAGCATTTTACTTCTCTAAATGTTAGTTTTTTATTTAAACTTAATTTATCTGTAAGTAAATCTATTTAACCTTTCTGATGCCTGTAGATTTATTTTATGTATACTCTATGTGTATAAACATGTTGTGCTTTGATGACACATCTTTTTGAATAAAGGTTGTGAGTGGTGATAGTTGAAATGTGAATTCATAAACCCAGTTACCATGGAGTTTCACTCACCTGTCAATCATTATCAATCATGTTTTTTGTTCAAAGCCAGTGCAGTCATTGGTCCAACTCATTCATACTATATGGTAGTTCCTCCCATTCTTGGTTCAGCGTGAACAACACCCCCATTAACGAGTTGTGACTAAATGAATTTTTGTCTGTAAAAACATTAACTGTGCAGTTGCAGGTTTGAACATTGGGGTCACCTGTGTGACCGATTACTGGCTGAGAGTAAGCTGTGAGCTCAACACCACGGCAGACCCCCTCAACAAGAGCACACACTATTGGTTGGAATTTATTGGAGAAGTTGATGTGTGAGTCTGTCCAGTCTTTGTTCTGAAAACATCATTAAAAGACAATATTCAAAAAATTTGGTTGAAAAAAGGCAAATGGCTACTGTCTAATAATTACAATTCTTTGAAAGACTTTGTTAAATGTTTCACATTATACAACATACTAAAAACCCCATCCAAGGTCATTTTAAAACATATTTTCTTGTCCCAGATTACTTATATTATTTCTGTCTTTCCACAGGTTTGATGGGACCTCTGTTAATTTTGAATGCCATCTAAGGAATATAGGGGACTACTATAAGTGTTCAGTTGATGCTAAATTAAAGTATCAAAAGTCATTTATAAGTGCTGATTATTTTGAAGTAAATCTCCGAAATGAGCATGAAACATCCTGTATGTCAATGAACTATACATTCAGACCTGTAAAAAACAGTAAGTCTTTAAAAAAATCTCATTGTATTAAATTTTATTTTGTACCATTGAATGGTTTTTCATTAGCAATCTGCACTACTACAAACGTTGAAGATATCGTGGAACTACCTAAAATAGAGCTCCAAAACATACTTTAGCAAAAATTATTAGCATGTCAATTATTAGCAAACACCATATATTGTGTACAACATATTTTAATTATCCCAGGATGAAGGTAAATTCTCTTAAATTGCACAACATCACCAATTTTGACAATTGTTTTCTGTCCTCAGTAAAACTAAACACTCCAAGCAATTTGACCATACTCAGGAATACCAGTGGCTACCTATTTACTTGGATTAGCAACTATGAAAGTCACCCATACATAAAGAACTTGAAGTACAAGCTGGTATACCACAAAAGTGGATTCGCACATCAAGTAAGGCATGTTCTTGTATCTTATTTTGTTTGATGTCAGCCTTATAGTATTAAATGTTCTTTAAACAGTACTCTTTTGTTTGCAGCCAATGAAATTGCACCTAAAGGAACAAACACTCTTCATCAATGACACTTTTCTTGCACCAAACACTGAATACACTGCGAAAGTGTGCAGCTCTGTGCTATCTCAAGAGCGGTGGAGTGAATATAGTGACCCAGTGCACTGGAGGACAGTACAAAGTAAATACCTTAATTCTCATATTTAGTATTTACTGTTGTAGATTGGGTGGTCTGTTTAAGTTGTAAGTCACTGTTGTTGTTTTATTGGATAGTTTGTCTGTTTTTCAGATGAGGTGATGGACAGTGATATATTCCAGCTCCTTTGGAATATCGTCTTACCTGTGTGTGCAGTGTCTGCAATTCTTCTGTGTTTACTCATTACTCCCACGGCAAGGTAATCTTCTCTGGTAACATAGTCTATCAAAATGAGATACTGTTTGGATGGTTTACCCAGTGAATGCATGTACTGCAATGCAAGGGTTGTGTTATTGCAGTATCCTCTTGAAATGTCTTGCAGGTTAAAGCTAAAAGCCTGGACTGCTATACCTACACCTGCTCCATACTTTCAGCCCCTCTTCTCTGACTACAAAGGAAATTTCCAGGTAAGATATTTACAGTTTATTATTCGTCTTCCTAAAAAATGTATTTAAGCAGTCTTAGGAAAATGTGCTGACAAAAATAAGATGAACTTATTGTGTCTCTAGGATTGGTTGGTCTCACACGGCAATCATGGAGACGTGCTCAAGACGGAGGAGCTCTTAAAAATTGACAGTTTGACAGAAGCTAAGCCTCTGAAGGAGGCGGAGAGATACTCCTCAGAATCTGAGTGTCACTCAACGCAGTGTCAGTCTCCCTGCATCAGTCCTGGAGAGGAGGACCGGTGTATGGGCGGACCTGTGGATGCCCCAGCTCCTGCCGCGGTGGGCCAGTCCGACATGCCCGTGTCTCTGCCCCTCCTGAAGGCCAGCTTTGCCAAAATATTCGGCTCCCAATCCCTGGATCCGGCAGACACCATTGAGGGTGACTCGGGATGCGAGGACCCGACACCCAGCCTGGACAGCTGCTGGCCACAAGGCACGCTGAATATAGAACCGGAGGCTGTGTGCTTCAGCGAGGACTACTGCACCCTGTCCGACTCACACAACGGGCTGATCCCTACAGTTGTGTTCAGACCAGCAGCCTGCAGTAAAGAAAATGACGTTCCCCCCTCAGACAGCTCCCACAATTCCCTTGGCTCCAATTTAGATGTTGATGGTGTTGAAAGCTAATGTTGTCTTTTACCGTTCCCTGCAGCTGGGAAGACAATATGTACTTCAGTTCACAGAGTTGAACTAAATATGACTCAACAGCGGTATATGAGCGCTGATGGTGACTGGCAGTTCCCCATCAGCTTAGCAGTTTGCAGTATGAAGATTGGTCTAATTAAGTGAAAAGAAACATTCTGTAATTCTGCATCTGTCAGTGTGCCCAACAGCTGTGAAGACAGTGAGTACTTCAGCCTCAGACAGTGTAGATCTCAAAACTGTATCTAGTGTGTCTCAAAGCATAGTACGAGTAAGTCCTGATAAAAATAATGATTTTGGTGATAAAAAATATAACTGACTTTGCAATTCCATAATTATGCAACATATCTTGCCTTTTCTTTATCATTTACAAACATCACCAGTTCTTTCCTGCCTAATGTCAACCTAAGATGACGTTCAGCTTGAAAATTGTCCATATACACTTGCAAACCATTTAATGCACATTTGCTGTGATCCAGTGCTTAATTGAAATGTATTGAATTTCGCAGAGAGCTCTTGATGTTGACATCACGCAATAATTATGAATAAGAGGACATCTCACCATATATCACTATTCATATACAGCAGAATTCAGGTGGCAGTTATAAAACTGTCATTGACTATTATACAAAATGTATGTACCATGGAAAAATGAAGAACACCTCCTTAGTGCCAAGCTCAAGCTACTTGAAAATTTCCAAAAGTGAATAAAAACTGTGCTCCTAACCTCAGCTGCTTTGGTAGGTGTTAGTTGTTGTAGCTAAGATACTGCCAGATAGGAATGTTATATCCACATATTTACTGAATTTGTGATGTTTACATGGTATTTACTCTACTGATATTGAAATGCAATGGGAGCTACTCAATAACATAGTTGGAGTATTAATTTGGAATGAGGAGTGAACAAATTTATCTTTTCATCGCAATCATTTTTATTAAATACATTGTTCTCAACACAACATGACCTTTCTTCAGTATTAAAGCAATTGTGTTGCTACACTGCATGAATGTCTATCTGGATGTGTAAAAAGTAATATTTGAAAACTGTAATGCATTTATGAATGTATAGCTGTGTTAAATGTGCTAAAATACGACAGGTTTACAGAACATCTGACAATTTACAATCACAAAAGCAATTTAAAAGCAGGTTTATGCATACAGTTCTTCAGCATTGCTAGCAAAATTACCATGTAATTAAGTGTAAGTGTAAAGGCAAGGACTAAGACATGTGGCCCTCCACATTGCTAAATTAGTACATCTAACCGTAATTTACTTGTAATCATTTTACATTTTGTATATCGTACATATTGTAATATTTTGCAATGTTATCAATATTGATATATGCTTCTCGAAATGTACATCATAATTATTCATGATATATTACCTAATATTTTTATAAAGGAATCCATCCTCTCCTTTAATTAAGGGTTTGTATCCATCGTGTCACTTTTGTATCGCTTCATCTAACTGGCTGTGTACATGTTTACTATTCAAGTTTTATGTAATACAACATATGTAAGCTCGTACAGCCTATACGAGACATACTGTCTGTTTACACAGCTTGATAACAAAATAGGAAAAGCAAGAAATTTGCTGAATGCTAAAAAACCCAGGTCAGGAGTCTGTAATCTTCCCATCATGACCTGAGTGATATACGGGGTGTGGCTATTAAACAACAAGACTGGGTTTATGTAAATCGAACCACAGTGCGCATGCATGAACCACATGGTATACATTGACCAATGGGCAAGCATAAACAACCCCTGAAAGATTCAATCCGCTCACATCTTCAGTTCACTGTTAAGCATCGCTTGAAGTAGATGAGATTATTTAAGAGCCACACCTTATAGGTTCAACACTTCACTTACAAAAATCCCTGGTTATGAGAGTCTGAGTGTATCTGAATTCTCAGCTGCATAACTGTTTACTGAACCATTTTACTTTATGTTAACCATGCTGCATTCTGATGGAGTTTAGATAAGTGATGGGGTAGTTAGATTTCATTGATCCAAAACTTTACGAGCTACCATATAGTATCAGAGACTCAATTATTTGGACCAATGATCACAGTGGCTGTTGAAATAGTAACATTTTGATTGGTTCAAACAAGTCAATGACTTACAGCTGAGTGTAGCTCCATACCAACATAGTTCATGAAACTTCATTTAATCCAACTTCACTTGAACCTTTTTCCTTTTCTGTTGATTTAAAGACATCAACAAAAGAAGAAATGACAGGATCTGAAATGAATGAATGGATGGATGAATGAATGGATGAATGACTACACAAGCTCATTGCTTATCTCACCTTAAGTAACTGAACATATGCGCTCTCAATAGCAATAATCAAAAAAAGAATAATCCTATTGCAAGAACCCAAAAAAGAAACTAAGCATCAGGAGAAGAGTGCCCACCCCTAATAAAAACTCCTCAACCCCTTTAGCTGTTGGTCAACAGGTGGGGGTGGCGCTGGTGCCCACAAAACCAGTTTATAATTTAGTAACCAATGAGAAATGTTGTTTCAGGGCCTTGTTTAAATATGTTTAACTCAAACCCATAGGCACACAATATATCTTACATCTCAATATATCTCCAGATTATAATTTTGACATCATCTCTAAAATACAACTCAAAAACACCAACCAATAATATACATGGGGAAGGAGAGAAAGAGAGAGAGAGAAAGAGAGAGAGACAGATATATTTGAGTGAATTGATAATTTATAAAACATTATGTATGCATCTGTGTTGCTAAACTAGTGTGATTAACCAACCATATAAAAATGTTTTGCTTGGGACTTTCCACCATCAATGACTTTGACAGAGAAACATACCTAATGTGATATATCAGAGGATATCCTTTGGGTTAGAGTGATTCAAAAATACATATTTACACATATAGACACGCAAACTGCATCCTGGAGGCCCAGGGGCCTTCTGTGGTATCTAGTCTGTCCTCCTTTTACCTTTGTACAAAGTGACTTTTAGTTTATCTAAAGAAAGGGTACATATCTCATAGTATATTCACCCTTATATTATCTCTGGGGTCAATTTGACCCAAATCAATGTTTAACGTCTATAAATAAATATAAATTTTTGCTTCATATTTAATGACTTTTCCTAATTTAATGGAGACAACTGGGTAAACATGAAATTAACATGATGATATGTTCTCAATGTCCTGTACGCATTTTGTATGCATCAATGTTCTTTGGGGTCAATTTGACCCCAGGTTGTTTTAGCTGTATAAAACATACAGGAAATCAACATTTCACCCACATTTGTTTTGGTTGTTTTGGATGATATTGAGGCCACTATAACATGCAATTTTATAATCTTCAAAAAACTTCCCTCTGCTTTAGGGCACTAACCAGGGGTGTTGCTAGACTTGAGGCACTACTGGGGCATGACCCCCAGTGCTCACATCCTCACAGTTGGAATTTATGACAAACTACAAACAACTAATTATTTTTCATGATCATTTTCTGGGGCACCACAAATTATAACTGGGGCTTGTGCCCCCGTAAATAGGGTCTGGTGATGCCCCTGGCCCTAACCTAACATAACCATACCTGTAGTAGTGTGAGAACCACTGATAGTTCACGCGACATGGGAGAGGTGAAAACATAATTCCCACAAGAACTTTGATATTTCCTGCACTGTTGGGATGTGGAAATATGGTTCCAGTGAGGAGATTGGTAGTTCGCACAACATAGGGGAGGAGCAAACATACAAGCTTTCACAGCAGCCTTCTAAACTGTTTCTGAGCACTCTCGCTTTGTGCTCTCTCTCAATTGAAAATGACCTCTAAGCAAAGGTTTTCTGCCAATGAAGTTTTGTCACAGCCAGAGGTGTCATTTACGCAGGGGACGCTGGTGACATGTCCCCACCACTTTTTTCATGGCCCATTTCATCCCCACCACTTTTTGAAATCTTTTATACGTCGAACCCATCGTTGTCCCCAGCACGTTTCAAAACAAACTGATGCCCATGGTCACATCTCTTTTACAGTGAAAGTGGAGAAGGACCCTGATTATGAGACATCCTCCTCTGATGAGAATGAGAGCCTTAGTGTTGACCTTCAACCACCAGCAGACATGGTATCTTACAAAAATGGAAAGTTATTATGGTCCCTCTCCCCACTTGAATGACAGGTTAGACTTAATGCTGCTAATGTCATCAAAATGGTTCCTGGCCCCACTAGATGCACTGTCAGCCATGTCCAAAACATAAAATCAGCATTTGAGCTCTTCGTAACGCTATCAATCGAAAAGGACATACTCAGATGACAAACTTAGTCTGCAAGGAGCACACACACACTCTCTGCACATCATGTGCACAGTAGTGCAGACAGAAGACTGGACTGTACCTTCTGGTGGCCTGTATGAAAAAATTATATGCTGTTCACATTCGGTCTCTGCTGTTTGTATTCTGTCAAACTCATTTTGGTGACAATGTCACTTTGTTTTTTACTATCTCATACATATGTATTCACATACATAGAACATACAGTAGCATAGAACAATCCCTGATGCATTGCTCAAATTTACGTTTTATAGGTTTTTTAGTAAATAAAGAACTGTTATGTGTTCCTTACAGATTTTCTGATGATGTTCTGTTTTACAAAAAAAAACCTTCTAAATTTTTAAAACTGTGTTTTTTTTTTTTCCGGGGGTCAAATTTATCCCGAATATAATACATGTTTCTATCCTTGATAAAAATATTATTTTACTTTCCAAATCTTATAAATTAACAAAAATATGTAATTAGAAATAATATAAGGCCATTAAAAAACCAAAAAGGTCTTTTTTTCCAATTTTAGGTCAATCAGTGAGATTTTATGGTGATTTGCATATTTTTCCACAATTGCATAGTGGGTATTTTCAATGTATGGAGGGGGGTGGGGATGGGGCTATGGTTTTATTTAAAGGGCTATTTAGGTGGTCAACAAAGAAACAAAAGTACCTGACACATAAAAATGGGTAACAATTTTGATTATAATCATTTTCTGGAGGTTTAACAAGCTGGGGTCAAATTGACCCCAAGGATAAAAGATGTCAGTAAGTTTGAGGAAATAGGAGGGTTAAAAACTATTTGGTAGTGGTCAGTCATAAGTCGTAACCATGCCCCACTTCCAACTCAAACTTCGTCTCCTCGTCTCCTCCTCTCCTCCGTGCCCCGGAAACTTAACTGTGTCCTCCCTCCCTCCACTGTTCCAAAAAGGTAGGAGACAAAATCTCGCCTCATCCACTCGCCTCCTCCTCTCCTCCACAGGAAGGATACATCAATGTATCCTACTGTGGAAGTCTTTTCACATTTCTGGGTGAAATCATTCTGCTCACGACCAGTCAGATTAAAAGACCATCCTACAGAATATTTTGATTGGCTTAGGTATTTGCGGAATCAGTCGAAGTTATATGACTTCATCAATAGCCGAGGTCGATTTGATGACTGAATAATCAGATTAGCTCTTCCGATTTTCATTTCATCTCCTCGTTTCCTCATCTCCTCAGCTCGTTTTTCTCCCTCCTTTCCTCCACATGCTTCCAAGGTAGGAGACGAGTGGAGGAGACAAAAAAGTATTGGAACACACCCAGTGGAGGAGAGGAGGAAATAAGTGGAGGAGATGAGAAACAAGGAGATGAAACAAAAATTGGAACAGCTAATCCGAGTGGGCACTGTCCTCCTAATGCAAATTAGGCCATATCTCCAAATGGAAAGATTTGGAGCAGTGGTGAATCTTCCAAGGAGTGTTCGACCCCCAAAATTTCTGCCAGAGCATGCCGGCACCTCTTAAACTCTCTAAAGCCACCAGAATGACTTCCATAGAACTGCAGGCCTCTCTAGTGCCAGCTAAGATCAGTGTTGATGACTCTACAATAAGAAAGACAGAGGACAAAACTGGGCCTCATGGAAGAGTGGCAAAGCAGAAACCACCAGAAAAACATAAAGGCTTGTTTCAAATTTGCTAAAAAGCACCAGGATGATGCTCATGACTTTAGGGATATCAGCCACTCTAGTCAAGAAAGTCACATCTTGGGATGGCACTCTAAAAAGTTATTTTTTAGAGTTTTCACATCCTGCTTTTCTGGCATAAAGCAAATACAGCAATCCACTGTAATAATGTCATACCTAAACTGAAACACGGCGGTGGCAGTGTAATGGTATAGAAATGTTTTTCTGCCTCAGGACCTGGACGACTTGTAATCATTGAAGGAAGCATGAATTTTGATGTGTACCAGATAATCGTTAAGGAGAATGTCCGACTGTCTGCGCTTGAGCTGAAGCTGAAGAATAAGCGTGCGATGCAGCTGAACAAAGATCCTACGCCTACAAGCAAATCCACATCTGAATGACTGAAAAGCAAAATTAAAGTGTTGCGGTGGCCTGGTCAAAGTCCTGACCTGAACCCAATAGAGATGCTGTGACAGGACCCGAAAAGAGCAGTTCATGCTTGAAAACCTACGAATTTGTCAGGGTTTAAGAGGTTCTGCAAAGAAGAATGGGCGAGGATTCCTCCTCAGAAATGTGAGAGGCTTATATCAAATTATATGAAACATTTGGTAGCAATTGCTGCCTCCAAGGTTGGTCAAACCAGATATGAAGTTTAAGGGGGCAATTACTTTTTCACACAGGCAATGATGATAATTGGTGACTGTCTGTAATGAGTGAATGAAATAATGATGTAAAAGTTCTCGTTTTTGTTTGCTTGGGTTTCCTTTGTCTAATAGTACATTTTATTTGATCATCTGAAATCAGTCAGCAAGAGAAATATGAAATAAAAGAGGAAATCAAGAAGGGAGAAAAATGTTGTCTTGGCACCATAATTGTGGGCTGCATCCAGTAGTGTGAACATCATGTCCTCAAGGTGCTTCCTAATTTCAACAGGATAACACCCCAGGACATGCTGACTCAATTTGGTCTCATGAACCAGGAAAAAGGAAAGATTGTTCAAATTTAGCTAACTGGTGAAAATGAGGGTCACCAGGGTAACCTATATTTTAGGTTAATAGTAGGTTAGCCACATTAAATACCCTGCATTGACTATGCAATAAACGTGTGTGTGTGTGTGTAAGTGTGTCTATTATGTCTACACGTAAAAAATTGCAGAGATTATACACAACTTTTGCGTAACGGGGCCTTCAAATGAGCACACATACAGACGTGTTTTGATTTGCCAGTATTTTACAATAACGGTGTTGTACTGCCCTCTACCGGAGAAGAAAAGGACATACTAGGGATGTCTACAGGAAACTTTCTTTCTTAAGCGGGTTAAAACTTTTTACCACATAAAGGATCCAGGTTCGTTTTATTTGGCCACTAGCAAATCGATTGATCAATTGGTACGGAGAAAATGAATAATTTAAGTTAGTTGTCATTCGATTAAATTAAATTCCACTTCAACTTAATCCTTTCGTATGGGGAAATCCTCCATTAGGCGAAAAAACTCACAATATAAACACAATTCTATGTGAAAATACAAGCACCAATAAAAACATGTATGATGAAATACGATATAGCTAAATCACTGTATGTCAGTAAAGTTGCGAAAAATATCACTATTTGAATTATAATGGCACGTCTTCTTTCCCTTTTTGCTTACAATATTGTCCGTTTGTCATGAGAAATAAACATCCCAATCTGACTTTGGCAGTGATACAGCTGACATGATTAACTAGAGCCAAATACATTATGCACCGTCATTCCCTCCTCAAACGCCACTGACTCAACAGACGTTCAGCAAAACATTAGCTAAAATTGCGATAACCCAGATGACTGCAGCATTTCCGAAGCCACTGGCCTGTCGGCTTTATTCTGTTCATGATACGTCCTTGTCTATGATTGGCTCATAGGAATCTTATGCGCTGTCTGCACCAGTTAGAGAGAAGTGCGCATTATTTCTGAAGAGAAACGCAACACACGCAACGCTGGCAGTGGACTGTCCTCTGCTTAACTGACAGTGGTGGAGTCCAGTGGAAGTGGCGTCGTGCCGGGCGTAACGGGCGTAACGTTGCACGGGGAAGTACTCCAGTTCATTCGGTTGCGGTAACATTGTTGTGGAGTGACGTCACAGCCAGAAGATGAAGGCGCATAGGCAGCCATTACTGGAGGTTCTGTAATTATAAAATCCAAATAAATATTGGCGGAAAACTTCCATGGCAAGAACCACTAGTCAAATTGTGAGTATGACGATTGTTACCTGAGCCTCAATTCGAAGCCGTCACTCAGACAGATATATATTATAGCAGCTGTTTGTACAAACACTCGAAAGGCCACAATTTCAAGAAGTGCCTGAGATGGACTAGCAAACTGGCTAGGTAGCTATCTTACTATATTGGATGACTTAATTATTTAGCCGACTAGCTAGCTAGTAATGGCAGGCAACTGATTCAAGAGCCGGATTAGCTTGCTAGCTACGCAATGCAAGATATCGATAGCTAACGTTTACACAGGTTCAAGAAAAGTTGGACAGCAGTTCTGATACAGCTTGCTACGTCTACGTCGGCAAATCATGTCTGTCTTACGTTGTTTTTGGTAACTTGGTACAAAATAAACGTAAAGAGCGTGGTGTTAGTAGCTTGCTAGCTACCGCTAGCTATGTCTCATCTAGCTAGCTATCGGTAGAAGTTGGAGAAATGGGTTATAAATTAAGATAACGTTCGCTAACGTTGGATTGAACTAGCTGTACCTTACTACGCTCTGTCCGCCCATCTCGTCCTGATCCCTGCGTGGTCAGAGATGCATATCAAAAAGGGTGTCTTCGTTGGAGTACAACTAAATATGATACCCACCTCGTAATAATGTTTTATCGCAAGCTGGCTTACGACCGGCATAATATTTTTTTAGCCAACTAGACTATCTAGGTAATACCTGCTAGTCCAACGTTACCGAAAAATGGGTCGCTAGCTAACATGTGTAGCGTTGTAGGCTAACGTTTAGCTCATCAAAAACTGCATACAACTGTAGCTCAGTATATTTGTTCTCTCACACATCTAGCTAGTTGGCAAAATAAATTGATGAGTTTAGTTTGTTTAAACTTATAATTCGTTTCATGAGTGAAATAAATCGACACGTAGACGAGTTATCTGGCATGGCAAAAACTTTGGATGCAGTTTGATAGTTGATATTGACAAGAGTTCATTTAACGTTACATATGAAGGTCGTAGGGTACTAAACAATAATAACTATGCGATCACTTGTGTGGATAGTTGAAGTCAGCGGCCTGATACACACTGACTTAAGTCGTCAGATAACTGGCTTGTTTACGTTATCCTAATAAAAATAATGCCTAGAACTACTTCTTCTCCTTAGTCTCCTTTCACTCCTCTTCCCCTTCCTCTATTGCCATTTTGGTACACACTGTCTTCCTCTTAATAGTTTTGTTTTGGTCGTTGTAGCTATTGGTGAGGTCAGTGCTGTTGACTTAGTCTTCCTTTCTAACATTAAAGTTTATGTCGGGAGTGGCCTTGTGTAGTGGAATTTGTGCCATGAAACAGATTTACATTGATATTCAACATCTTGGCTTGTCGCCTAGCTTGTTTAATTTCCATACTATTGTTTGTTAAAACAAAATTTCGATAAGTTTTCTCCGTTTGGCTTACATAATTTGGCAGTGAATGCAAGTGTTACAGGTCATGGATGTCCTTTTAGAAAATGCACATTTTGGGGTAGGGGAAATTTAATAAGGTAGTTTTACTGTTTCAGATAAACCTGTAGTGGCAGTTATGAAGTTATACATTGAATATAAGTCTCTTGATCCTGCATTGTATTCTGTACAATCACACAAGGTGTCATTTGTAGAAAAAACACTCATGACTACAGCAGGGACTATGCAGAATCTGCATTTATTTTAGTTTGTGCTGTTGAGTGGAATGCCTGTATTTAGGCTACAAAACGACATTGAAACATGGCATTATTGACAGTGCTACACGATAACATTCCACTGATAGGTTCATCTTCCTGTGTTGTTTAGATGTAGATAATATTTTGAAGAAAATAAATAGAACAATCTATTATTGTTTCACAGTTGTGCAGAGTGTTGGGTAAAGCATGTGGTCATTTTATGTTGATATTGATCTAAACTCACTCCAGATCTGCTTTTATGGGAGAGCATCACTTATTTTGGAAAATAATGTGCTTTCATGAAAAATTCCATCTTGCAGTAAAGTAGGACCTGATACCTTGAACATGTGGATCTCAATGCACCAATACAGCTTGTCACTACAGTAAATTAATGAATGAAAACAGTATGTGGTGATTATGTTAAAGATGAATTCTTGAATTCTGTACTGCAGAAAGTGGCACTGTTTTCATTGTGTAAAAAAAAAAAAAAACTTTATTTCAACTTCATCCTTTGACACAACAAGACAGTACTGAGTTGCACCACTTGCTGATTATAAATGAAAAGTGCAGCACTCAAGTCCCCTTTGAGGCTACTAAAATACCTATCAACTGAGAAGAGTTGACAGAGCATAAATCATATCTCCAGGTGAGACTAAAATCATTTCAGCAGAGGTGAGAATGACAAAAGAAGTCACACGCTGACTATATACCCAAGTCGTTCCTTCAGTTACACGTAATGCTCATCAAAGCACATTCAACAGGTGCTTGATGCCACATATTCTTCTCAAGATTTCCATCGCTCAGTCAGGTTGCCTGCATGGTCATCAGTAACCTTGGTTCTTTGCGCATTGCGTAAACACAGCTGTTAAAAAAGTGAACTGAGGCTTAAGGGCTAGCTCAGTGTTTGTACCTAAGGGTGTAAGTGGTAAGTTTTGAATGCCCGTAAACAGAGAATGTTTCGTATGGCTAGAGGTCGGTTACTGTTTGGGCTTCGGGGTTATGACTCATACACACATGTTGGAAAATGCCCCGAACGCCTCTGTAGGCTATGACCTTTTTGTCTTCTGTAATGAAACAAACACTTTCACTGTTCTTATGATTGCGTTCCAGAAAGAGTCCTCCAGAAAACTGAACTGGTCAAAGTCAATGAGACAAACAGTGTTTTAGAGATGATGATTGGTTTAAACGAAACAACAGGAGTACAGCAGTTTTTTTTTTTCCTCTTAAAGATAAGTTGTGTATCTTTCCAGTAGAAAAAGAAGACAAATTTGCATATCAAATAATTTTAAACACATATTTAAAATTATCTGGAAAACCTAACTGTAATCACGGAGTATTCCTTAAGATTATTATACAGCGACAATTTTGTTAGCTTGAAAGCTGCTTACTGACAAATGTGTAGCACTATTATGGATGGTCAGGGGTGAAATTCATCAAACTATTGCATGTTAGAATGTTGTGTTAGTAAATTAAGTGTGGTATATAATAATACATGGTAATTATATTAACAATAATGACACAATTACTTTCAATCCTTCCGGTGTTAGTTTCATGAGGCATATCAGTTTGTGTTTTGGATCATTTATTTCCTTCATTTTGATCAAAAAGTGATGATATAGATGCTGTTTTATCAATATGTGATTGTACTGTTTGCAATCAGTGCTGTTGCTGTACAGCTGTAGGAAGTGTTGCTTAGTCACTGTGGATTTCAGTGACACTGGAAAAGCTTAGTGATACTGAAAATAAAATGACTAAACATTCTTGGTGCTCATTGGCTGGCAGGCTCAGGTCATCAGGGCAGGGTTCGGAGCTTGAAGGGTGGATGCTCGCCACGCACGAACGCATCCTTGTTTTCTTAGGTGTGGTCAATATCGCCTCGGTCTGACTCCCTCACTGCTTTTGCTGTATGAAACATTGGGTTGTCATCGTCATATCGCCGACATAAGTGTCAGACATGCCTCCTCCCAGCACCATCCACCGAACTGCTGCTGCTCACATGATTAATACTCTGAAGCACAGAGTCATGCACTGGCTCTACATTGCTTGAGTAAAACGGGTGCAGATTCTCCACAACTCAAGCTCCACACAAATGAGCAATTCTCACAGCATGCAGGATGTAGGTGTTTGCTTGTGTTTATGTGCTTTACTCGTTACCATGCCTCATTTAGGCGAATATGATAACGTTGAGTGTATAAAAATAACACAAATGTATGTTTATTGTTGTTTTTGTGATTAACAACGACGGCAACGATTATGAATGAAAAGATAATGCATTGCACTTTCAGGATTTATGACATTGTGTAAACACTTCGTCCACCAACCAGCTGCATGTATTTCATGGCAAATCATCAATGTGTCAGGTCTCACAGGAAGCCTCCCTCCACAAAGAAAACACTCATAACATGGTGCTTCAGTCAGCAGCCATGTGCTCCGTGGCATTATGGTCCATCGTTGGCTTTAGGTTGGCTCCTGGTCCTTTCTCCTTTTTGTCCCTGGTGTATTAAGTAACCGCTAGGGCTGCATGATATATCGTTTCAGCATCGTTGTCGCGATGTGCACATACGCAATAGTCACATCGCAGGAATTGCAATGTCAAGTAAAGGCAAATTAACTCAAACATGTCATGCTACAACTTTTTTGCTGCTTGATACAAAAGGAAAACTCAAACGGTTCTAATTTCTATGACGAGTCTACAAGAGAAATTTATGATATTTTTTTAAAGGCTGAAATGTTCTTGGATACACCGAGTTTGTTGCTAGTGAGTGACATGCAAGCTCTGCATGCACAGCGAACCACCAATCGCTGATCAGTTTATCAAGTAACCAAAGGAGCCCCCGCTAGTCGTTGACTACAACCTGAGAATGAGTGAGGAACAGGAGGAAAACACCGCAAAGGAAGGTTTGGTTGCTAAAAGTAAAGCAACGTCAGTTGTATGGAATTATTTCGGCTACAGAAAGGAGTTTACCAAAAACAGGTCGACAGTGCCTTCCAACTGTTGCCCCAACACAAGGCAACACAACTAATTTGTTGGGTCATTTAAATTGGTGCCACAAAGCTCTGTATGACAAGTGCAAAGCCAGATCTGATTGCCATCCAAAGCAAAAAAAGCTATTTCTGATGCATTTGCCGACTTCAGAGTAAAACGTCATTTTTCTTCTTTTTTTCTATTATTATCTTTTTTTTTTATGCAGATGCACTCCCCTGCAAATCACCCCAGTCATCCTAGAATGAATAATTCTTTCCAAACAGAGCTGCTGAAGTCATCTAGTGAAAATTCTGGTATTTTTTCATATCACAATATCTATTGCAGAAAAAAAATATTATGATTTCAGTTTTTTCCAATATAGTGTAGCCCTAGTGACCGCACAACTGAATACCCTATTTAAGTGTCTGGGATCAATCAACTGAAGACAGTGATGGTGTGCTACCGTAAGGTATCTTGGGCATGCTAAACTATAATCTGCTATCCACCGCAACACAGGCACATCTCAGGGCTGTGGTGAATGGGAGGCATAAAGAGTCACCTAAAGCAAGGTAGGTAGCAGTTGTTTTGCTCTAGAGAAAAATCCTGTCCACCTTAGAGGATTGGTTATTAAACATCCATAGCAGCGTGGCAGAAGTTGAACTTAAAGCTTTGACGTCTCCTGTCGTACTCATTTGCTGCAGTATGCCACCAGATAACCACCACTGGGGATGTGAAAATCTGTCTTCAGGGCCCCTAAAGCTGGTAAGCCACAGTTGCCGGTTCAGATGATTCACTAAAAGCATTTCTGCGAAGCAAGAGGAAGGGACGGCAGAGTGAATGAGCATAGCGACAGGGCCGCGCATAGCGACAGGGCCCTTTCGGGAGGCTTGGAATTCGGGGGCGGTTGGCCCCGGCTCTCGACTAACGCTTTGATGCAGCCGACACCACTGGCGCGTGACCAGCTCGCTTTCGCGCTTCCGTTCGGGCTCGAGTCACCGCAGTCTTCCGCAGGCTAAATTTGGGTCAGGGCAGTGCGTTTGGTTTCTAGGCCCCCGCTGCAGTGGGACGGGGTGTCAACTAGCGCTCTGCGGAAAGAGTAGCGGATGCCACCCTGCAGGAACTACTGCTGTGGTTTTTTTTTCAATTCAGATCAGACAGCTAAACATTTTGCATGTTACAGTAAATTGTATCGGTTAGTCTACTATCTAGGCACGCAACAAGGGGTTGCCTATTAATCCAGGGTTGACATAGCACTGAAATGAGCAATGTCAGTTGGCTGGGAACATGAAAATGAAAAAGGAATTGCTGGCTTTATTGTACAAGTTCCAGAATACAACATATTTAGCAAATGCAGGCATTGTATTAATTGAAATATGACTTCTGAGTTTCAGAGACATGATGCACCACCTTGTTAAAATAAGTGCAAACGTCTGACCATTGTTTTTCATTACTGTAGCGGTATAAGGGCACTTCTTTTGCTGTATATGTAGCAGTAAGAATCCATTTTCATTAATAGTAGGATTTATTTTTATTTATCCAGTTTTTTTTGGAAGATGAACGCTTTTCACTCCAGTTAGTTAGGATGTGTGTTTCACTTTCAGATGTTATCAATCACAGGATTTCAGTATTTGAGTTTGAGGTCATTCAGTTTAGTTTAATCAAATGCTCATGAATACTGTATGTTTTACAAAGCCCAATGCTGCATTCTTGGAGTGAAAACACTGTGTCTTTAAATGTTTCTGTGGAAAAGGCGTACCTGGTTGTGCTGGTGTTTAGTGTCAGACAGGATATGGGCTACAGTGATTCAGTCAAACCACCCCTCCTCCCCCCAATAGAAGAGGTATAATCAGTTCTCCAGTCAGTCCACTCAGGCTTGGGGGATTCACCCACACATCCTCATAAATACAATCGGAAATCCAGAATTAATATAAGCGTATGCTAGCCCCCCAACTTCTGACACACAATCGTGTTTTAAGAGCCTGGTAGATCTGAGCACGCCAGAGGCAAACTGCAGAGGGACACCTGCTCTCTCAGGGAGGCATGTCGGAACGGGAAACCACAGTGACCTAACCCATTCATAAAATATTTTCATTCCTGCGCCCGACGCTGCGCCACCGTCCCACCAGTCTGACCTTGTGATCGAGTCCTCCTCCCTGGGCACCTGTTCGCACCTGACTGCCAGCGACAGCCTCATACCCAAGCAGCTGCCATTTTGTTTTTTTCTGCATTGGACATAGTTGGAGTGGGGTTAGAGGGTGGGTTTCACAGGGCTCTTAGTGTCTTAGACCAGGACTGTGTGTTTCAATGGAGATCTTAAATTGATACTGTGTGTTTGTCAAGGACTAGGTGTAGTCCTTTCCATATCCAGGAAACCAGCCCGTTTACCAGTTGTTTACTATATAGTTATTGTTTTTACCCTGGAGGGATCATTTGCCCCACTTTTCCATCAGACCTGTTCCAAGTAGTTTTCCACACTCGATCTGCGTTACATTCAGTTTGTTTTACCATCACCTTTGTTTTTGACATGTTGAAAATAGAGGCTTGGGCCTTCCGTTCCCAGCTCTGCAGAGAAGGTCATGCATGCTGTCTGTATTGTAGCTGAAATGCCTCGCCGATTGTAGTGACTCGTTGACATGTCAAGCCTCCATGTTGGCTCGCGCCTTGCTTTTCTCAGTAAGCGTTGCTTTTAAGAGCTGATGCTGATGCCGGTGTGCTTCTGGAGGCTTGGACTGTTCAGCAGAACCCTCATTTGAAGTTGTTTCCGTCACCAAAATGCACTGGAAGTTTACACATGTAACCGTTTTTCCATGGAAGTTTCCTAAGGTGCTTTGAAGGCAGCTGGGTGGGTTGTTTGAGGCCTCAGGGCTGTTTGGTTTTCATTGGCTATTGCAAACCTTGACCTGCCAAACAAGCACCAAAGTCATTGGTGTTAATCAGGAAATCTCAGTAAATATACATTTCACTGTGAATTACTGCGGGGTCTGAAATAATTCTAAGCAAAACTCAATTTTAAATGAATTGAAAAACACCCCAGCAGATCCTTTGAGAATATTCGACAAATAAATGTTCACCAAAAAATGTACTATCATATGAAACAATCTGAATGTTGTTTTTTTTCTAGTGAAATGATCAATAATATGCAGGTCTCTCACTGATATCAAATAGATTATTGATAAGCATTGCAAGTAAATACTTTACTCAAGTCCAGTTCTAGGTTATATCCTGCTTTCCTCGGTTGCATGGGTACATTACGATTAGTGAGTCAGGGATATGGGTGCTGCGCATTTCAGAGTCCTGTAGTGTTGAGGAGGTCTTACAGTGTGGTAGTGAGTGACTCAGGATGGTATTTACCCAGCCCAGACCTTTTGCTGCTTTGTGCTGGGTGTTTCTTGTAAATTACTAAATGATTTTCTGTTACTGAATGTTTTTTTCCATGATAAGGGGGTCTCTGAGTTTTGAGCTTCATGTTAGACTTTCTAACCCTGTCCTGGCATCTTTGTGTTAGCAATGCCATTGAATTTGCTGCTCTTATGACCAGTAATATGTTGAGTCCTTGATAAATTGTCTGTGCTCTTGTTGTGAAGGGTGAGGAACTTTTGTACAGTATTTGGTATACTTAATAAATTGTACATTATAACACATAGAAATAATTGCCTCAGAATGGTTTTGGTGTCAGAGAAGAGAGAGTTTAATGTAAATAATGATTCTCTATATTTTTTTAGGAAGCCGTTTTAGGAATTTATGCTTTCATTTAACATCCATTATTTGGAATACTAAACACAAGTAACATGTAATCAACATAAAAATGAAATAAATTTCAAGCAATGTATGATATATTAAGAAGTGTTATATTTATGGGAACGAGTAGACTGGTAGAGCAACTTCATAGTACAGAACTCACCTGGGATTAAAATGAACCCTCTGAACTAGACTGTCAATCATCTCTTGAAGAAGAGTACATAATATCTTGAGTATCGTGTCACCAAACATCAGATGGTAAAACACAATCAGGTCACCCTCAATCACTCATACTCCATATATAATATCTGGTCTAATTCAGTCTAATAATTTTTGTTACTGCTGGAAATGTTTAAATGGTGAAATTGCCTGCTTAGGCATTTAGAGCCTGTTTTTACTAAAGCACTCAGAAAAATTGTCTTCTTGCTGTAAATAAGAGCAAGAGAGCATGCAATTGGTTGGTGTATTTTGTTTGGTGCAATCGCTGAAATTGCACATTCAAAAATTTGAACATGTGGTACAACCTTTGATAAATCTGTCTCTTAGTAGATGGGAGCTGAGTTAAGCCAAAAGTATTCTATTCTCAGTGTTGAGCTTTGATGTCCCAGCATGCTCAGAGACATCCTATAACAAAGAAGAGTCTCCTGCCTGCTGCTTTTAATATAGGCCACCTCAGAAATAGTACCACCAATGGGTGCGGAGTTTGTCAGAGCGGTGGGGTGATATGGCCTAAAAATAATTCCCATGAAACACTTCTGCTTTTGTTCAATAACAATATGGGTCACAGTATGCTTATTTTATTGTATGCTTTTGGGGATTGCGTGACTTTCCAAATTATGTGGGAGAAATGTGCCGACTTTCCAAATTCGGGAAATTAGCAACACTAAATGCGTGAGGCTGTGATTGGCTTTCTCAATTTTTAATCTTAAATTTGTCAGACGTTTTTCACTCATCCTACTGTTTTGTTTACATGTATATTCAATGAAAATTATAATCCCTAGATAATCTTTAATGCAGTCCAAACAAAACATGCTGCAGCCAAACTAGAGTTGACCCCTTGAAAAGCCCTCCCCTTAACCCACCCCTCCCCTGTCCCACTGTCCTTAGTTACTGTTGCTAAGATCTGTTATGATTGCGCCTCCATGAGTGACTTTCCAATGGAAACCAAAAAAAGCTGCAGGGCTTCATGGTAACCTGTATTTTAACATGATCAATCAAATGAAACTCAAACAATGTTATCTGTGGACAGCTACTTCTACGCTTTCAGCCTGAATGGGGACACGCACCTGTGTTCTTACCTGTCATAAATGATACCAGATTTTGACAGAACTCACAAAGGACGATATTTTGGTTTTCATTTCTCGCCTCGTTTGGTCATGCTGCAGTTTGGCAAATAACTGAATGTGAGTGTGTGTGTTTAATCTAAATATTTTACATGTTAGCAGCTGGTCTTTCAGCATCAAATGGTTATTTCTCCAATGTCTGGCTTCGTTCTCAGTCATTATTGTGATGTCATTGGTTGTTGATTTCGCTAGACGTTACTTCACTTGAATCATCGATGGCCTGGATGAGCCAGCACTGCGCACTTGCAAGCAATTCCTGGAAAGAGGAATGGAAATTTATATCATCTACTTACATAATAAAAGTACCTGATGTTCCTTTTTAAATGTGCCCTTCTTAAATTTTTCTTGTATTTGTTCAATTGTTTTGAGTGGCATCATCAATACAATTTTTAAATTACGTTTTTGAACGCTTGTCCTTTTAACCAGGTTTATGCTGCTGACGATTGACTGTGTAGGCTACATGTTTGTCTTTCTGTCTGTTGTCACATTTTTGTATTGGTGTTGTTTGTTTGTGTCAACTATGTAACCACGATTGCTTCACTAACTGTGCTATTGCTGTCTGGTCTTTATATGTAATGCTGTTTCCTGTGTTATTCTTGGTGCCAGTATGTCTTAAATCAGCCAATCAGAAAGCAAAGCTTTCAGCCATATGGGTGGTGTGATAAACAATTGCATTGTTGCGTATTAGTGATGTTCGGCTAAGGAACCCTCTTGAGTTGCAGAGAGTACTCAGTGCTGTTTGTAAACACAGGCCAGTGGTCTTGGCGCTTAACTCTGAGAATAGATCTGGAACCAGTTTAACCATTTAGTGTGTATGGAATAATTGAGGGCTTGTGAACATGCATAAGGTGTATTTCTGTGGCAAACTGTTTGCTTGTATCAGTTAGCTGCTGTTCAAGTTTAATGTTCTGTTTTGTTAGCCAGTGAAATGAGATTATGAGGGGTGTGTTCTCTTGCAATATCCACCGTGGTTGAACACAATTTTGTGCCAAAAATGTCCATGATAATTATCATTATTATTTTAATTGCACCTCCCTAGTTTGTAAAACACCCTTTGTACTCTGTTTGTATATATTGTGTGTGGTTTAGTTGTGAAACAGCCCACTGAAACTTTCTCCCCCTGTTTCAAAGGCCATGACTGAATGAAAGTCTCATCAGTTTGGTTTTATTGTGACATTTACGCGTACGGCGGGTCATCTAATGTCAGTATTGAGGTCAGTCAGCATTTACCAGAACAGCTATGTGAACATAGAGACTTAACTGATAACATTGTACTTTTCAACAAGTGTTTTTTGTCTAATGGACTTGTGAAATGTGTGGAAAATCCGATCATAAGTAGGGTCTATTTTCATATCAAATGCAGGACACACTGTTATTTTCCGAAGCGATGTGTAAGACCCTTCTGCAAGTGACATAGGTTAATGTCTGGGTCATTTTTTTTCAGGGGAAATATATTGATTACAGAGTGGAAAAGTTTTTTTTTTTTTTTTTTTTTAAGGCTGCTCTGGGGCTGCAGTGGAGAGCATGTTCTTGGGGTTGGAAAATGATGCATAGCTGGGATATGAAGCATGACTCACCACAACAGCATCTGGCCCCTGGGGTGCTGGGAGGAGGGAGGTGTGTCAGTCCTCCGAGTTACCGTTCTCTTTCAGAGCCTTGCTCTCTGACATTTTTCTGCTTCACGCTCAACCCCCACGTTCACACCCCCCCTCCCCGGTTCACCAAGCGCGAGCGTTTCTGTAGCCAGCCGCGCAGCTGTTTACTGCACCACGTCCTCCGTGCGAAAGGGCCCGGGTGATAAAACTGCAGTCTCGCACGCGCGTCGCTCGCAGCCAGGCTGTGGGAAACAGGACGGCGGTCTGAGTGGACGGGTCTCAGCTGTACCATGTGACTACGGGTGGGGAGGGCGCAAACCCCCACCCGGACACCGCGCCCACACCAAGCTCCCTGTTTATCAGTGTCACGGCAGAGTTAGCATGTTAGTACCTGCTAAATGTAATCTTGATTACGTTTTTTTTGTGATTTAATGTTGTTATGACAGCATTTTTACACAGGGCCAATAAAGAGGGTCCATTTAATGAACATATTCATAACAAATATGAATGCAGGGATGTGTTTTCAAGTCTTGCTCCATGTTTTCTTTTCTGAGAAAAAAAATGTCTGCACTTACATTTGATGGTGATAACATTTGATCGATTAATATTTGTCCTCAGACGTAATAAAAGGTAGGAATACTGGAGTATTTAAGCACAATCTGAGTAACGATGTGAGGCAGTATTTCATAGAAATTACTGGAACTGTCCTCGTCCAATCAGCTAGAGAGTGACTTCATCAGTGAGTGTCATTTGACTCCCTAGTTGTGAGTATATGTCTGTATGGAAATGTTATTATGTAGTGTCACATGGAAGTTGTTTTGGAGTAGATGATTTGTTTGCAAAGGGTGTTCTGTTTGTGTCGTTAGAGTCACATAGCCTGCAGCAGGTGTGCGGAAAGTACCTTCCTTTCTTTTACTCTTGTCTGGATCCTGAATTACTCACATTCATTTCTTGTGGTCTTTTTTTGTGTTTTTTTTTTTTTTTTTGGAACGGTAATTTTAGGTCTATACTAAAGAGTGAACAAGCTTCTTTCAGAAATAACTTACTGGCTTCAAAAAAAAAAAAAACAAGAACGTAAGCAGTCATCCTTTTGATAGCAAAAAAGGAGTATGACTCAAAATGGCTAAGTTTAGCTAAAATTAGTCATATTAGATAACTGCAGAAAATTTCATCTGCAGCTGAGGTTTGGAATCCATATTGGGTCTTTTGGCTGGGAGGTAGACTCAAGACTGTTTTGTTGAATTGTTTTAATGTCCCAATTTCTAGCACTGCAGTCAATGACAGACCTGTGCTGAAATGAATTGGAGCAGCAGTTGTGATCATGTGCGATGCACAAACAAAGTCCAGCAGAAGCTGAGCTTTTGTTTATGAGACTGTGTGTTTTGGGGGGGGGGGTGAGTATTTGGGTTGGGTTGGCTGCAGGGTTCTATGCTTTGCGTGTGACTGTGTTTCCCCCCCCCGTCTCTTGTTTGCATTTGCAGTACGATGCCATTCCCATTCAGCCTAGCGTCGTCCTCTGCTCCTGCCCATCCCCATCAATGGTAAGGACTCACACCGACTCCAGCTCCCAGCTCGCTGCCCAGGGCGCCGGCCACTGCCCCTGCCCCAGCATGGAGAGCCCCGCCCCCGAGCCCCACGCCCCCGCCACACTGGCCGACAACAACGCCGACAACAGCGCCGAAACGCGGGCGTCACAGCCGCCAAAGAAGAGGCCCGAGGACTTCAAATTCGGAAAGATCCTCGGAGAGGGCTCCTTCTCAACAGTAAGCAGGACCAGGCTGTGGTGTTTTTCTATTGCAAGATTTTTGTTTCTAGATTTTGTTCATTTAAAAGCTGTATTCTGATGCTAATTACAGTTGTGATTCATTGGGCACCTTGCAAAGTCATTTAATGTAATGTCAGTGTGTCCTGAACATACTATGTCGTTTTCTCCTTTGTTGTACTGTGGCCTTACATTATTTAATTACAGACGGCGTGAGAACATGGGCGATTGTTGGAAAGTCAAATATGTGCAGTGATGCGAGTTCTTGAAATGAAGTTTCTTGGTAGTAAACAATAAAAACACTCATCTCAAAACAAGTAGTGCTTTCACATCAGTGGTAAATGTCACCATTCAGTTACTGGTAACATTTAAAAGTAATACCAAATTGTTTTTTTTTCCTCCCCACCACACCTCCCTTCCCCCCCCAGTGTTTCGGGTTTCTCTACTAAATGAGTGTGATGTTTTTGTTCAGGTGTAGGGACAGCACAGGAAATATAATTGTTTTTCATTATTATTTTATTCTGCACATTGATTATGCTGCCATTTTTTTTTCTTTCCAGGTTGTACTGGCAACAGAGCACTCAACATCCAAGGAGTATGCAAGTGAGATCTTTTTTTTATTTGCTAGAGATGGTGTGCTGGGTGTCACTGACTTTGATGTGTGACACCGATGTTAGTAAAGAGTAATAAAGTGTATCTACATATTATTAATGTGCGCGTCTGGAATGAGACAACTATTTGAAGTTTTAGAAAATTTTGAGCAAAGGACACGTTTGAACAAGCAGCTTCAGTGGTTCTCATTCTCAGTTTGAACAGAAAGAGTCCCTATTTTTGTCAGAATTTCACACGCTGTCCCAATAGCCTCCCATCGACGGTGTTAAGAGATGCCTGACTGAGACAGTTTGAGCACCAGGAGGCCTTGGTGTTCATGCTGCGCGTGTGTGTAATTTCTTTCAGTGAAAATTCTGGAAAAGCGGCATATCATCAGAGAGAACAAGACGCAGTACGTTAAGATCGAGAGAGACGTCATGACAAGCCTCGACCATCCATTCTTTGTGAAGCTCTTCTTCACGTTTCAAGATGACGAAAAGCTGTGTATCCTTTCGCGCAAAAATTAAAGAGGCCACTGAGGTGTCGCATTGAGGTTAAACATTTGTGTACTGCCCACTTCCTGCCTATTTCATTCCCATTTCCTGTTGACCTGCTCCACTGTCCTTAATTGCACTCCCTCAGATTTCGGCCTCAGCTACGCCAAAAATGGGGAACTGCTAAAATACATTCGCAAGACCTATTCTTTTGATGAAGCATGTACTAGGTTCTACTCAGCGGAAATAGTCTGCGCCCTAGAATATTTACACGGGAAGCAAATTATTCACAGGTAAGCAGTGCATCTGACCTGCTGCTTTTGTTTCAAAACATGATTTATCTAACAGCAGTATGGTGAACTTGAACATAATCATTTTGATGTCCTGTTTTTTTTTTTTTTTAATAAATATCTTTTTAATATCAAAGTCTCAAAAAATAATTTATAGCAAATGAACATTTGTTTCATTTTTTGATTTATTGATTCTTTTTTCTTTTTATGCATCTTGGCAAGAAATAATGGCAAAGAAACAATACTTGTGTTATGTATCAACATATTTCCTAGTTTTGAGTTGTCTTTTTTTTCCCTCCAGGGACCTTAAACCGGAGAATATTTTATTGAACGAAGAAATGCATATTCAAATAACAGATTTTGGAACTGCAAAACAGTTATCTTCGGACAGCAGACAAGGTTCAGTTGAATTTTCCCTAAATCTTTTGTTCTAGTTTAATTATTTTGGGGTTATTTTCATCTGTTTACTTCTAGCACTAATTACAGTAAGCTGATCTCATCTCCTCCATCACTTTTTAGCTGGATGTTGTTGCAGTTATTTATAGATTCATGTATAGCAGCTTGTGTGCGGCCCCTTAGGATTTTGTAATGGTCTACCTTCCCATGAAACTCAGAATGTCCCTTTCTGTTTATAGTTTGCAAGTCTTATCGCTTCCAATTCATGCTGTTTATTTTTCTTCCTCAGAAGGTTTGCTGTCGTGCTTTTCTGTGTGATGTCATTTGATCTGTGATTGTAATTGTTCTGTTGTTTTCACAGCACGAGCAAACTCCTTTGTAGGAACTGCAGAGTACGTCTCTCCAGAGCTGCTGACGGAGAGGTCCGCATGCAAAAGGTCTGGTGTTCCCGCCAACCCCCAGCCCAAACCCAGTTTTCGTGACTGTTCTGTACCTGTTAAGCATGTGCTGGATGCACGTGTACTTGTGGAATGAAACGTGCATTAACTTCCATTTCCGTCTTGTGTTTTAGCTCCGACCTCTGGGCCTTAGGTTGTATTATCTACCAGCTGGTGGCTGGGTTATCACCGTTTAGAGCAGCGTAAGTTAAATTAAATACTTTAAATTATTTCATGTGTTTGATTTCATAACTTGAATGTCTTTTGAGGAAAAACATCTAACAGATATACAGAAAATTTCAGCATATCAGAGAGTACGGGACACTACTTTTTAAGCTTTTATTCTCCTGCTGTCCCCCCCCTTCCTTGCTTGTTTCCATCAGTAGCAGTCACGGTAGTGTACTTTGGCCCTAGCTGTTTAATGAAAGCAAAGACAAGAAGCGCTGTTTAAAAATAAGTGTTTGAAAACACTGCAAAATAACAGGAAGTAATAGTCTAGGTGTTTATGACTTGTTTGTGTTGTGTGTGCCTCGAGGAACTGAAGAAACCAGGTCACCTGACTACGCCACTGCGGGGTTAAACTGTAACTGATAAATCAGCATGTTGAAAGTGGAAAAACACAGTCCTGAGACGCACGCTGTGTGATACTCAGTTCGCACCATGAAGCTGATATGCAGCAGCAAGAAGGTGCTAAAAAAAAAAAAAAAAAAAAAAAAAACAACTCTGACTCTGTACTGGTCAAATGATGTTCGATTTTTATACTTTCATTGTCTCTGTGTCACCAGAAATGAGTACCTAATTTTCCAGAAGATAATAAAGTTGGAGTATGAATTTCCAGAGAAATTCTTCCCAAAAGCAAAGGATCTTGTTCAGCAGCTTTTAGTAAGTCCTCTTCATTTTGCATTGTTATGAGAATTGTTCTAGAACTTTTTTCCCCTCTTGATTTATTCTAAGGCCCCCGAGGTAAATCTGATGTAGTCCCACATATGCTATTGCTTAAAATTGTTCGCACTCCCTGTCAAATAAATACAAATGAATGCAGTTTTTCTGTGCGTTCCCCTGAGAGGAAGGTAGCAATTAGTTTGGGACGTGTTTGTCTCCTGCAGTCCTTGGATCCCACCAGACGGATTGGGTGCGAGGAGATGGGCGGGTACAACCCCCTCAGGGGTCATCCCTTCTTCGAGAGCATCACATGGGAGAACCTGCACCTACAGACGCCACCCAAACTCCCCGCTTACCAGCCCGCCATGTCAGAGGACGACGAGGACTGCTACGGCAACGTGAGTGGGCAGGGCGTCGGCTAAGGCGCAAGCGGTAGCGAGCATCTTCGCACAGTCTACCGTCAGGTCACATGGGTATACCACGAAGAGGGATGAACTGTAACTATGTTTGGACAGATATTTAAATAAAATTTGTATGATGCTCTGCTCGACCACTCTTGACTGCGTAAGACCTTACGGCTTTTGTCACTGTAGACACTTATAAAACCTTTTCACTGAAGAGCTTGCACATTCCTCTTTTTTACCTCCTCTGAATTTGAACTATGGATTTTATGCTCAATAATACTTCATAAGGTTCATTTTTTCTGTTCTGGTAAATGAGCTGTTTTTGACACAGATCGGTTTGAGTTGAAAGTTGGAAAGAATCATTTTCAAATTGTCATTAAGTGAATGAAATTTGGTTCACTTGCAAATTACTTGTTGCAGATGGAGGCAAATACTGCCATTTGGCTATTTAATAACTTCTGTTGTTGCTACTATAATTGTGAAACCAACACAATTCGAAAGTGATGGTAATGATAATAATGATAATGACGATGATACCCATGTCACCCACCCAGATATACCAATCAGAAGGCTCTAATGTCAGTCGTTCCTTTCTTGGGATGACACTTAAATCTATGAAGAAAGACTCAATATACTGAACCTGTACAGGTGTAGCAAAAGGAGGGATTTTACTGATGTTTTTGAAACATCAAGGTGTGAACTATAAGCAGTTTTTTTAGTCTGTTAAACAAAAGGGCATGGATGGAAACTAGTTGAGAGCTAATTCCAATCTGATATTGCCTGCTCTCGTTTTGTTCTTGTGTTCTGTGTTTGGGCCTCGCCTTTATCACGCATTTGTCTCCGCTCCCACAGTACGACGACCTCCTGGACCAGTTCAGAAACATAGAGGTGACCCAGTCCAGCAGCTCCCATCAGCTGGCACCGCCCGAGCCGTCCGCCCCGCAGAGGTCCAACAGCAACATCGAGCAGTACATCCACGACCTGGCCAACAACTCATTCGAGCTGGACCTGCAGTTCTCCAACGAAGAAAAGCAGCTGCTGCTGGAGAAACAGACCATCGGGAACCCATGGTAGACCCCCCCCCGCCCATCCCACCCCCCCGTCCCTTCTGCTGTATGAATAAGGACAGGAAGGAAAGAAAGGAAAACATGTTTTTGTGGACTGTGTATCAGAAGCACAATAATCTCTGTAATAATCATAATATTGACACAGGGAGCAGGGCCATTTCTTCCCATTTACAACCGTAGAGTGCCTCTGTCCACATTAGTTATGTTTACTCATTGGTATGTTCAATATTTTTATCCCAGCCCCTAATGAAATGTGGATGTCCCTCTATGAAAGCGCAAACATGTATTTAAGATAAGAACAAATTGTTGTCCCTGTCTACTTTGAAAACATACCTCGTTTTGTTTTTTTAAGGCACCAGTTTGTCGAGAATAATTTAATTTTGAAGATGGGGCCGGTGGACAAAAGAAAGGTAGGTGGGGGAAAAAAACAACTTGATAAATTTGACTTCATATGTAATCCTTTGTTAAAATGCCTCTTTCTCGTTCAGCGCTAATTGCTGTTTGATCCATGAGAAACAAAGTAGTGGTACATTTTCTAAGGAAATACTAAGTGTAAGTTAACATATTCCAAATTCTTGCAAGCCACTCACAACTAGTTTCAGTTAATCCGTGTTTCCTCCTGGCAACAGCTGCAAACTCTATTATTTTTGTGTTAAACTCACCTGTATGACTTTTCATTTAATGTTCTATACACACATCGCCTGAAATCAAAAGTAAATACTGATGAAGTATAGAAGAATATAATCTGACGCATGGCCAGGTAGCAAGGCTACCAGTGTTTTAATGGATTTAGATGAAAGTTTCCACTGTTGGTCACTGACACTTTGGCTACTGTCTATACAGGGACTTTTCCCTCGGCGGCGCCAGCTCCTCCTCACTGAGGGACCACACCTTTACTACGTCGACCCCGTCAACAAAGTCCTGAAGGGTGAAATCCCTTGGTCTCCAGAGCTACGCCCAGAAGCAAAGAACTTCAAGACCTTCTTCGTTCACACGGTAACGGCTCGATCGACTCGACATGCTCACCACCCTCCCCACATCTGTCCCACTCTGCTCCATAACTGCTGCGCCGCCATTTTGAATTATTCAGAGGATGAATGCTTTGCTGTAGCAGTCGATTCTTCATTGGCTTGATTGTTATCAGGTCTGCATATTGGAATTTGGTGGATGTGGTCTAAGGTTGATTGAATTGAACATTTTTTCTGGACCTTCTTTATATATACAACACCATCTCCAGAGCTTACTGCTGTTGGGGTCCACCAAAAACGTTAAACAGATATGTTGTTAAGTCAGAAATGAACGGTGAAAACTGATTAAGCAGTTGTGTGTCCTCACCCTCAGTTTTGAGAGAACAGCTTTCAAATGGGAGGTTGCCAGATTCCACGAATTCAGCCATTTTCTTCAATAAATTGCACAATCACAGAATTGTAGAAAGCCAAAGGCTCTCATTTATGTGCTTTGAGTTGTGCTCATTTCTGCTCAACTTCAGTTAATGCAATTTTCCCACCTGGTCATCCATTTTCTATTACTGACATTTGTCTGAACATTTGGAGCCATGCCTCCACCACGAGTTATCCAAATCAGCTAGTTCAAGAGCCAGGAGCGTTCAAGGCAGGGGTGTATCACAAATAAATTGATAAAACATTTCTTTTGCAGTTTTTTTTTTTCTCCAAGTGTTCAACAGCCATTAACTGTTTCACCTGCCTCAGTTTGAGTTATTTAAAGTTTGGAAACAAATTATATTCTGAATGAGGATTTGTCCAATGGCCATATGTTTTATGCTTTCAGAGGTAAAGATGTTAAGTCTAAATGTCAGTAAGTGTACCACCCTCACCTCACTAAAGGAAACAAACGGTTTGAGGGGAAACTGAAAGTGTGTGTCCTCCGTTTAACAGTCAATTTCTTCCTTGCAGCCTAACCGGACATATTACCTAATGGACCCCAGTGGAAATGCAGACAAGTGGTGTAAGAAGATCCAGGAAGTGTGGAGGAAGATCTACCACAAGAACCAAAACACTGGCATGTAGTCCACAGACGCTGCAGAAGAGGCCCGCTAGACCTCACTTCCATGTCTGCGCCTCGTCCTCCTCCCATGAGCCCTTGCTCACAGATTTAGACACCTCGTTTTACAAAGGCTGGCTTCTAAAATAAATAAAGTTGCTGATGAAAAAAAGAAATATAGGAGAAAAAAAGACAAATGGATTTCAGGGTTGCTCTGCTTTGCTTGTTCTCTGTGCTTTCATCGGGGCTTCAAACGCATATCGTCACGTCGGAATGGAGATCCTGCTTCCGCGGTCCTCTGCTCCTCATCCAAAGGACGCCATCACGTTTAGGATAACCTGCTTCGCTAGCGCTAATGTAGAATTCTCCACACATGTGCATCCAGATTGTATTTAGCACAGTCTCATGGTCAATAGGGGTATAGCATGGGTTAATGGCCTTGTTGCTGTAGGTTAATTTTTTTGTCACCAGAACCGTCAGGGAGCCTTGAAGGGGGAAAGACCTCTACAAACTGACCTCTTTGCTCAGAATCAGCAGCCTACAATCCTGTCAGCGGCAGCCTCACTTCTCTCTGACCGAAGGATCACAGCGGTACTTAAAATTCGGCATCGATGTCTGGGCTGAAGTGTGGGATTCTGGGTAGGCGGCCCTGAGAACCGTCAGTAATACTGTAAGATGCGCAGGATGGCGAGTGGAGGGGAAAATAAACAATTATGAAAGTTTTTCTCCTTAGCACTCGTTTACACTCCTGCATCACCAGTCGCGAACGGTAAAAGGTATAGATCTGCCTGCACTGCCTCCTTTCAAAGTGTACTGTGGGAATCAACAAACCATTGCTGAGGGTGGTCATGTAAAGTTACGATAGGTATCTCGGTTGACAAAACTTAGGCAATAGGAAACGAATAAAACAATATTTAGCTGTAATATGTCTGTGAGGCATTTTCTTTACTGCGGATTATAATCATAAACATTACTTAGGGCAGAGCAGCATGTTCATCCTGGGTTTGTCCTGTTCACAGTAAATATCCGATGCTGTCTGCCGCGTGTAGAACAGCACTAGCATAGAACTTATATTCCGTTCAGCAGAGAACTCTTACAGTTTCAACTGCTTCTGTTAATTCTTATAAACAGCAGAATTCTTCGACGGAAGTGGGACCTGACGAGGTTGCTGTGGTTCACAGTTCACACCTGGTTTAAGAAGCAGAGGGTTTCTACCAGCTTGTCAGGCATGAAATGAATGGTGGGGGGGGAGGGGGTGATTTTAGAGGACGTCTGACTGGTTGCCATGGTGTTATTCGAGTCAGTCTGCCCCGTGGACTGTGTGTGTACGGATGCATTCTCACACTATGGCGTAATACGTGTGCTTGGATGTCATCAAAAGACGATTCAATCCAAATAACAAATGAAATTGCTGTATCCGTATTTCAAATTTAGCAAGTGCAGGATATTTTCTCTTGCTAGAACTTTTTGTTTTTTTTTTTGGTTATGTTTTTCTTTAATTCAGGTTGGTGACAGTCGGTTACGTTGTGTATTTAATACTCTACCTGGTTCGTAACCGACCAGAACTGTGATGTACAGATGATATTTTATTGAATACTGAAGCAAGTAATGCAATGCTATTAGGATACACACCTTTTGTATTTTTATTCTTGTATAAGGTTATTTGCTGGCTATTGTTTAGCCTCTAGTTCATTCTGTGTTATTTAAATTCTAATATATGAATTTTGTTTGGATTGAAGATGTTCAAGGGCCATGTTGTGTATGTATTGAGATGTAAAGCCTTTGAATGTGAATAATTATTGTAAACTATGATATTTTGCAACTTTTTTCTTACTTTATTATATAAATTTTCTATTTGGTCAGTGATTTAAACATATTTCTCATAATTTAATGAATCTGTTTATTCTCTTTACAATTATTTGTGCTCTAGATATAGATGTTGATGGATGAATTTCCCATATAATGCTTGGTAGTCCTATAATAAAAGCATGTAGGGTTTTAGGCAAACAGTCAGTCGGTCTCCTGTCTTTTGTGAGAACTCTGTTTGGAGAGGTAGGTAGATTATTTGCAGCACTCATTTTTGTGGACCCTGGTTACTGACATGGACAAAACTGTTTACATGCAGTACAAAAAGGTACTGGTTTCGCAGTATTGTGTCTGTCGTGTGATGTGACCTTTTTGCAGTTCTTTTCTTAACACAGACTGCCCTCTGCTGGTCAGTAGTATGACTTGCCATGGTCTTGTTGCAAAGTTGCAACAGTACAAGTTTATTCAACAGTACGTTTACTCAAGCCTTGAAAAAAGATAATAAAATATTTAAAACACAAAGACACACAAAATTTGGTACCATAAAAAGTTCAAAAACATAGTAAGGAATTCAACAACACACAGGTATAAATGCCAGAATAGTATAGATTAGCCTTATAAATGATAACAAGAATTATAGTTTGCTTTTTCAAACATACTGCATCCACATAAACACATTATAGCCACATTACTAAACTGCTGAATGGTAATTTATCTACTGTAAATTTAAGCCTGTTACTGCAGTGATAGTTTTGTGTTCTTTTACACATTTGTCTTAATGGTAGAGTTATGTTATTTAATATATCCAAAGATAAGAAGGTGGTAGAGCTAAAGTTAAAAAAAAAAAAAAGTTTTGGGACTTAATATATAAATATATTCCTACCATTGGGTCTAATTTACCCACCAGTCCATACCTGTGTTTTCCTGTTTCAGTTAAAGCATTGTTGTTGCTAAGCAATCTGTGTTGTTTTTATTTGAATGTGCCGTGTGTTGTTTTTGTTGTTTAGAATGGTAGTGATGGAGTTTCAGTGTCATTTCTCAGTGTCAGGTCTTCGTGACTGCTGAAGACACCTACCACTTTTAGAACTGAAGCTATCTAAATCAGTTCTTATCATGTAACAGATAACAATGAAGATAATATATCATACATATATACGTAGATAATGAAGATTATATAGATGTAGATATATACATACATACATAGATAATGACAATGAAGATAATATACATATATAGATAATGAAGATTATATAGATGTAGATTATATACATGTATAAATAGATAATGACAATGAAGATAATATACATATATACATAGAAAATAGATAAAATAATTTTATGGGAAAAAAAGGTTTTACAACACCTGGAACATCATACAGCCATATGTACATTATTTGTTGCAGGTAAGACTATCTGAAATAGTGACTGAATTTGAAAAATGTAGGTCTATTAGAGCAGTGGTTCTCAACAGGAGGCCCCAGGGGCCAAAATGAGGCATTGGAGCTGCAAAGGGGGGCCTTAAGATGATAGAAACATTTCTTAAAGCTTCAATCTCAAAAGACATCAAGACATAAACTATTATTTAACTAAATAAATAACACAAACCAGACAATTTATGGTATAAAAAATGTAACCTTTTTATTACTTCTGTAGATTTCTCACTCATATGTTTGGTATAAATTGGAAAAAGGAAAGGAAATAAAAAAGGAATTTTACCTTGTAACTGAGGATCACTACAATAAGTTTAACTAACTTATTTTTGAGAATAGCTGCGGTTTTTTTCAATATCTCTTTATTTTCCACCTATACCAAGACTGAGCTGCACAATGTGATTCACTAAGCATTGGCATAGACAGACAGACACAGACATACTGCACAGGTGCTTTGGAGCCGCAATGTCAGACTCTCCAATCAATTTCATTTCACTGCCTCTAAATACACATGGCTGCAGGGTGAGTCAGGTCAGGTTCCTGCCCCCCTGTAAAACAGATGCCTCACAAACAACATCCTGACTCTCTAGCTTGTCTGACCACATGACCACTTTCACAGATGAATCCACCAATAGGCTACAGGCACTGGACTGATAGGGATCCAGGTGATTGAACTAAACAAAAGGTTACCTCAAAGCACAGCTGTCTGAAGAGAGTGGTAATAAAGAGAGGGCAAATAGGTGAACCACACATGAAGGTATAGCAAATATATTTCAGTCCATTGCTTTGTTCTTTCAAACAGTGTCAGTTAAATTCTCCAATTCACCATGTAATTTTTCCAGGTTTAAAACTGCTCATTTTAGCAATATAGAATGGATTGAAAAGTAGGTTTCACATGCTAACACTTCTGTCTTCTGCTAAAGACAATGAGCCTGCAGTCAAAAATTGAAAGGATACCTGGACAGAAGTATGGCTTTTCTCAATTTTTGATGCAGTCTTAAAGTCTTTCTGAGAATGTTAACATGGCAACATAATTTTAATCCCCTAACCTTCCTATAGGTGCAGGCTAACTCAAAATTAGTCAGATGTTGCTATGGAATCTCACATTCCTACCAAATGAAAGCATTTGGTCGCCTCTCAAAAATGACAGCACTGTTCATCAGAGTTCTGACTGATCTGAGAACAGTGTTAATATGATTATCCTTTCATTGGGAAAGACTGTTGAGAGATTTTTAAGATTTTTTGTAATCCAACAGAGAAAGTAAATTATTACTATCTATTGAAGCTGTTAATGACAAATTCCACCTATTGCATTTGGCCAATGTCACACCCGGGAACCATTTGCATAGATGGGAAATACATGACATATCAGACTATATAAAAATATTATTTTAATTTTATCACAAATGATTCAACACAAATGAAATCCAACTCCAAAGGTACACATAGATTTTTCTCTTCCCATCTTCGATTTTGGTGAGAACAAAACAAGGGCATAAGATAAAAAAAACAGTAAATGTTAATTGGAAAATACATTTTCCTTGTCATTCTGGCAATAATTGTGCATTCTCCAAGACAGGAGTTAAAATTAAAACTGGGTTTTTGAATTTTCATTGCTCCATTTATAATTAAGATTTAAAATTAGCAGGTTTATGATTCAATTTTTCATAGATGCACAAGTACATATAGCCAGTGGAAATGACATTAACCAGAAATATGATGTGGTAGCCAAAGGTGTCTTATGACCAGTGGTTGATTTGTAAAAAAAAAAATTGAAGGGGCATGGTCAACCTCGGAGCGGAAAGATGGTAGTATACGCCTAAATTTTTTCTTATTCATATTTTATCATCTCATAAAATGTACTTAGAACTCATTATTAATACAAAACTATCAAAAACTAAAAATCTAATTATTTACAATATTATTGTATTTATAGAACAACAATGATATTACTAGTGCAGGATTTCAAAAACAGACCTCTACACTATTGCAACTGCATACAAGTTACTGTTTTACTGTTTACATTCAATACGCCATCCTCTCATTAGAATCTAGGATCAGTCATGTTATTTGTAAGGAATAAACCACGACTGGTGGTGCAGTTCTATGGAAATAAACCAGGACAGGGTCGTGTGATGTGGCCCCAAAGCCGTTACCAACCCTGAGGTGGTTTATTTCCATAGAACTGCACCACCAGGAGTGGTTTTTTCCGCTTATACCATGGCTACTTACCAAAGAAATAATTTGGCACTCATATTAAATTGGGCTACTATTTTATTACTTTATGAACACATGAACATGTTATTCTCTGTGACGGACTCATAGAAGATTAAACATTGACTGAGCTGTTGCCAAAGTTTTGTTACTGAGGGACATATTATGTATTAATAATATGAGACTGGTTGTCATCTCATCTGATGGCATTAGCCAATGAGAAACATGCATTTGCAGGCTCCAATCATATAAGCAATAAGCAATCAAAAGCCACAAAGGCACAGCGGATACAAAACAAAACAAAATGGAGGGCAAATAACATAAGATTGACATTTAAACATTGCTGAGGTTTTGTCTTTTCGTGATAAATAGCATAGCTAATTCCATTACAACAAAGAGAATACAATTTTACAAGGAGGATGGTGGTGGTCAAGATTTTTTCCAAGGGGGATGGCATCCTCCTGCATCCCCCCTCAACTTGAGCCCTGACATAGACGTAGGCTTATAGGATAACAGTGCTGGAAACCAGGCATCGACCTGATAAACCTTTGATAAATTATTCTATATGACATTTTTAATATGAGTGAGTGTACACATTAAATTTGCTGGCTTTTTTGCTGATGTTTCTTTGTGAGATTTGGCAGCCATTGTAGTGTTGCATTTTGTTTTGACTATTTCTTTGTGTAATTAATTTTTGCGTTGGAAAATACTTTACTCTCTGTACCTGCCATTATGTCTGACTACTGAAATGGCTGGGATCTGAGTCAATGAACAGAACATCTCCGTTTTGAAGCAAAACGGGAAAACGCAAACAACCTGATTATTTAAGTCAATGAGAATTCTGGATGCATAAAAACACAACCGGACCAATGTTTTTCAAGGATAGCAAAAACAGCAGACTTGAAATTTTGAGGGAAAGTGTCAGATTAAAATGGTACATCACTCAATAGGATACACTCATTACATTACATTACTTTATAGGCATGTTGCAGACGCTCTTATCCGGAGCAACTTACAACTCGAAGTGCATTCTGCTGGGAACAAGAGTGTTAAACTGCTAGTGAGGGTAAAAGTCCCAAGTGCCAGAAGGGATAGCATGGACTAAACCCTGTGCATGACCTGTTGAAGAAACAAACAGAAACCCTTATTAGTATCAACAACTATCATAAGATAGCAAAAGTAGGTTGCTACAGTGGGACTGAGGCTAACTAGAGGGGGGAAGGAGAGAGGGGCATCCTGAAAAGGTGAGTCTTCAGTCTGCGCTTGAAGGTGGACAGACTATCTGCTGTTCTGACCTTCGTAGGAAGGTCATTCCACCAGCGGGGAGCCAGAACAGTCAGCAGGCGTGTCCAGGAAGTGCAAGTGTGCAGAGGAGGGGGCACCAGGTGTGCTGAAGATGAAGACCAGAGCAAAAGGGAAGACGTGTAGGGTCTGATGATCTTCTGAAGATCTTCTGAAGATAGGATGGGGATGTCCCCTTGACAGCCTGTGTTTAGAGCACCAATGTTTTGAATCTGATGCCCCAATGAAATGAAATAAAGTGTCTCCTAAAGCACAAATACAATTCAGTCAAAATGGAATTTGGTCTTTGTAGAGGCATATGCTATTCTATTTTATTTCTACTTTGAATGAAAATAATACATTCAAAGGGATTTATTGACTTGTCTCCTTTTGCAGAAAATTAAGAAGTCAATGACAGCAAAGGAAAATGAGCTAAACCTGTACTGAGTAAAAGTTTAAAGAAACGAAGACGGTATATCTTGAGCTGAAATACCGTGGCTTCACTGCTCTACTGCAGTGATTCTTAACCATGCTCCTGCAGTCACGCCTGTGTATGCAGGGGTTTCTCCCAGCAAGTCAAAGTGAAAGTCCCATAACTTTGTGCTGAAAAAAATATTTTAGCACAGGGAGGGTTTTGTTCATGACTACCATTAGCTTTGTCATTGAATTCTTAATTTTCAATAAATTGCTTAGTTATTACGAAGTGTCTGCACTTTCAACTGTACCAGGGTACAGTGCAACTCCAGAGTTAGCAATCACTGTTCGCACTTTCAAACAATGCGTACTCATCACCTTTGATGCGAAATTTTGAGTTCTCAGGAAAATTATTTGCGATGACTAACTGTTTATTTTAAAGTACAGTTAGACCAACACAGTTTCGTCACTGAAGCAGGTATCACATCAGTGTGTGCTGGAAACCTGAAATACATATTAATTCCATATTTGAACAACAATGACACGGTACAATTGTACATGGGGAGCGTCTCCTGAACGTGGGTTTAAACATCAGGAAGTCCAGAAGCCCCATCCACATAATGTAGCTGGTGCACCGGAAAATTAAATATCCATCAATGGTCCCTGTGTGCCGAAACTTTTGAGGGACAAACATGACTTATAGTGCACATATTCATTTCTCAGACATCTTCAAATTACATAATGCAACGCTCGAATCATAGTATGTTCCAACAATATGTCACTGTCTAGAATATCTTCCAATTTAAGTTTTTTTATTTTTATTTTGGCTGTCTCTTTACAATTACGAAGCGTATGGAACAAATTATATATATCCTACACATTTATTTGGGCGATGAGCTGGAACGCAACTAACTATATTCCATCAGTGTAATACCTTACGACCAAGGATGTGGAGGGGGACACTTCACCACTCACAGAGGTCTCAGGCAGGATAGTCGGAGAGGCGCTGCAGCCATTCGTGCCGGGGGAGGGAACTAAGCAATATGAGGCGCAGGACACTTCCTGCCTTGCGTTCAGTTCCTGAAGCGCAGAGCGGCGGAGGAATGGCTGAGAGCACCATGGAGCCCAGCGGCTCCGTCTGTTGGAGATGCTGCAGCCATTGTCCGGGGGACAGGGCGGCCGGTGTCAGATCATCGAAATGGGTCCGCTTGAACGTCGGGGGCACATATTTTCTAACCACAAGACAGACCTTGTGCCGAGACCCCAAATCTTTCCTATACCGTCTGTGCCAGGCCGACCCCGACCTCGACTCCGACAAGGTAACATTAGTGATGAATTTAGTTATTTAAGCTATCGTAATTTACTAACAAAACATACATATTACTAACTAGCGATATGATTTGTAAGATCGGACACTATCGAGACATAATTAGCGAAACGACAAGTAAGTTCTACCATATCGCAATGTTTTTAGCTTGTTATCTGGCTTTTAAATTCTTAAGCAATTGATAGCTAGCTAATTGCTGTTCATATCAATGCAAGCAAATGACAAATGGAAACCATTAATTAACTAGATATATGCCAGCGCTGTAATTTAGCTATGGGGAGCGTTATTCAGCTCCGACTGTACACAAATAGTTCCACATTGCTAACATTAGCCAGTTAAAAGCTTGAATGTACTGGAAAGCTGATTGTGGACAGTCTAACTTTATGGTAAGTTAATATGTCTGATATTGTTGTTGACTCTCAATACGTAGGCTATGTAACCGTTAGTTGGCTTTGCGTTTGGCTCTGAGAAAAGTTTCGAAGTAAGATGTAGCTGGTTGGGGAAGTAGATGTATCTTCTGGAGCTTTAGTGAAATAATAATACCCGATACATTTTGTAAAGTTGTCTGCAGTGACGCTTGAGATGTTTGCTTTTGTACTTTCGTCGGAGATATAAACATGAAATCTATCGATACGTAGAGAATAATGTTTTCACAATGTGTGTGAACTGTTTAGCTAAATAACTTCTGAATTTTGCCCCATTCTATTTTCAACTTTTTGACGGCTGCTGTTGTTTCGTGATCTACTGACCGCCAACGACCAATAACCTGGTTTAGGTCATGTTGGCATATCTGTCCATTGTAGTAAGAACGCTGTAGTTAAACCTGTCTCGAAACTGTCCTAGAACACAAAATTTGTGGTCAAGCTGATCATGGTAGGGTGATCATTAGTTAAGTGTGCACAACTGGTGCAGCTTTGAAAGTGAACAACTAAGGCTTTTTAGGGAAAGGTATCCGGTTACATCCATAAATGAGTTGTAGCAGTTAGGTGTTGAATAGATGCGCTCTTGTCGGAGTAAAAATGACAGAATTTTGAGTAGCGTTAGCTCTTGTATGCATGCTGGCACGGGGTCATAGAAGTTTCTTTTAAGTACTCCCATCGGAATTAGGGCTGTTGGAACTTCATTTAGACGGGTACCGAATGCACAGCCGGTCCCAGCACAAGGTTGTCCGTGTGTGCATGCGTTTCCATTTACATTTTGACGATGTGGCTGAAGAGAGAGGGCTTCAACAAGCCTACGTTTGTTCACTCAGTAGTTGGAGCAGACACGAGATGAGGGCCGGCAGGGCGCTGTGTCGGTTGTTCCTAGTCTTAAAATCCAAACAGTCCCCAGACGCTTTTGTATGAAGCTGCTTTATTCTCAATTCTCTATAGAGGCTAAAGACACCATTGATAGACAGTCAAAAACTGCAAGAGGTTAGTTTTATAGCAGCCTCAATGTGGTTATACTGTTTCTTAAGGTCAGATATTTAGTTTATTTCACACTTTGAAATAGAGACTTTGGGCTTGATCTGATAGTCATGTATTTTTGTGGTGTATGCTGTCAGTCACAATCCACTGTCCGCATCCTGCAGCTTTTTCTATAATTGGGGGTAGTTTGGTTGCTGGACGCCTTTCGGAGGTGAAATGCAAATTGATTTTTTGAATACAGCACACTTTCTCCCGGCAAGTGTCTGGAAAGCTTTCGTGTCTGTCTCCACAAGTCTGCCCAGAACGTCTGAACTGTCTGTAACTGCTGGCCTTCACATCATCTGTTTCCATAAAGTCTACAGTCTTACTCTCTGTACTATGTAACTTTATTGGATGTGCTTTTATCAACCTCAAAATCAAAATTATAATCCTTGGAGTAATCCATACTCTCCCACTATGATGTTGTACACTGTGGATTCTTCTCCTGTGTTGTTGGGTCACACAAATCTTTTAAATGCACATTCTCTCACATTTTAAATGACTGAATCTTTGTATTAATTTGAGGAACGGATTCATAACTAGGTGGTGACAGGTTTGAATTGCTGGGGAAACTTTGTCCTCATATCCATTGTTAAGCCCCCTAGCATATAGTGGCTCATTAGATATTAGATGGAGAAAATCAGCCCCATACAAAATAGAGATGATGCAAGAAATTGGATTGGTCAGAGATCTGATTGGTCAGTGATCTGGGGTGCTCAGTGTAAGTAGGAGGCCACAAGGTTTGTATTTGACTGAGCAAGAATGGTGTGCCTTCCCCATATTGTTGGTAAAAGGATGTTTTTCAACAAAACAGGTGAAATTCATGGCAATGCTTTTTACCATAGATAGTCATCTGTACTGTCCAGAAGCTCTTGCAGAAGTTGAAGTCTTGGTGAAGCGTAGCCACTCTAGGCTGGGATCACACATTAATTCACAGTACATGTTCCAGACCTGGCCAGAATACTTAAGCCTGATATGTGTAGGAAGGTTATATAATTGCTGACTATATTTACTGGCTGTACTGCCTGTGGCATGTGCAGTCTGTTTGCAGTCTGTGACGGTCACAGGGACAGAGCTTACATTTGAGCAGCTCGTTACTAATACAGAAGGATCCATTGCAGTCTGGTCCAGTTCCAGAATCGCATTCATCTCTTTATCAGAGTTGAGTGGAAAAGTGCTGTCTGTCATTCTTTATTATAGACCAATACCGAATGTAGGATTGTCCTACTCGTGGATACACTGTTGGGAACTAACAGTACTTAACAGTGTGTGATTGGTCAGCCTTTCTCTGCGAGTGTTAAGAACAACGCTGCAGGCATGCCCCCCTTCAGACCAATCACACCAGGAAATGGCTCCACTGGCTGAGGAGAAAGGAAAGCCCTCACGGAGACGGGCTGTTTGTTTTGGAAAAAGTCTTGCCATTTCTGTTTTTGGTAAATGCACTTGCTTGGTAAACATGCTGTGTAAACACTTAATGAGGGGGTTGGGGGGAAAGTTAAGCTCATTCATTAAATTGACACCCACTACTACTACCCACAATCGTACTAACAGTTGAATTTTACAGACGCATACAGTCATCCCGAGAATTTTTGTCACTCTTTCTAAAGATGAGTGAACAGAGTGAGCATTATTTAAAAACTAAGTAGTAATGTGTTATAATACATGCTGTAAAATGTAGACAGATGCTCTCATTTAAATACATTTGTTTAGGAAAAAAAGGTTAGTTTTCAAGTTTGTAATTAAAAATATGACTGTTAACATGAATTGTTATTTGTTGCACTGGCATTTAAGATTTGGTAAATTTGTTTTTAGCAAGGGTGTCACCAGGTGATTCTAGGTCAAATAATTAGGCCCATCCATATTCAGGTATAACTATTTGTTCTGTGATTGTGGAGGTACTTCTTATGATTTCAAAACAATTCTTTACATTTTTTTTTTTGCGTACATAAGGCGATTGGGACTGTCTACACACTCATCATTCTAGCTCTTAATCATGTTAGTGTTGAGTTTTTTGCAAGGTATTGTGAATCGCACAGTTGTGAGGTACACACAGACCCAAAGTTTCTGTTCCAAAAATAAATGCGCACTTCTCTATTGAAATTTGTGTTTGTTTCTCTCGTCTTTGTGTATATGCGTATATATGTACTGTATGCGTATGCGTGCGAATGTACGCTCTTCAGTGCAGTATCGAGATGACTCAGTTTCTCCACTGTGTAGTGTGTGTTGCTAATGATGGTGACAGGCATCAGAAACACGCGGACAGTCATTAGTGGGGAGCAGCAGCAGCTTGCATAAGACTGCTTTTATGTCATCGTCCAAACCCCTGTTCCCTCACTCTGGGCTTCAGGGTCAGCTTTGCACATGGATATCATTCATTTCCTATCAAGGAAGCTTACGTACACTCTCCTCAGTCACCTGACACACTAAAATAGTGCAAGATTATCTCTATTTTAAAGATTTACATTTAGCATTTATTTTGTCCGAAGTAGGAATGGAAATGACTTCTGAATATTCAAGTACTCCTTTTAAAATGTAATGAACGGATACTGAAAATGAAAACTGTTTTCCTGTATAGTTCACTTCTGTAGTTCTATAGTTCACTTCTCAGCGTACCAGGGCGAGACGAAATGGCAGTAAGCGTAAAACCCAATCAACGCACTTACGTTTGGAATCAGTTCACAGAGAAAAATGATGAACATGTAAAATGCAGGGCGTGATATACCATGCAGAACAGTTTGTTGGAGTGGTTTAAAACGAATTGCCACATGTACTCATGTCCGGCCCAACTGGTGAACAGAGATTTGTGTGTACCCACAACATCAGGTCTTTCTGAGAAATCTTCTCTAGCTAAAATTTTTATGTCTGTCCTAGACCACACTGTGAAACTTCCCCGCGTTTGACAAGCAAACATTCTAAACAAAATCAAGTAAGCTTAGGTAGTGAGGTGCATTTGCTTCTTGTAATACGGGTTCATTTTTCACACCTCATATTCCAATGCGCTTGCTGATCATTCTGGAAGCTGAAGAGACCAGCAATAATTTCAGCCCTTGAGTTAAACATTTAAGCTTGTATTATCAATGTATAGATTCTTTTACAATTTTAGTGACCTTTGAATTTTGCTTTTATGTAGGCCTCAGTGTAATATAATCTTAATTCTAGTTTTTAACTATGTTTGAGAGCATACAGATTCATTTGTGAACTAATTTAAGATGGTTTGCAGTGTTAAATATTGCTGACAGTTCTGCATGTCACTCTAGTCAAGTGCTGTTGTGGTTGCCCTTACTGGTTTCATTAAAAAAAAAAAAAAAAACTCATAAAAGTTTAAAAGAATTCCCGAATGCAATAAGAGCTCCTGTGTGTCCAAATCTCTGGCTGTGTCTTTGTGAGACCATCAGACACCGGCCTGTGACCTGCTGAACAGCTGCAGTGTTGTATTCATGGCCACTTTTTTCAGTGTGGCAGGAAGAGTGAACCGGATGCCAGCCGTGTGCTGTGGTCACCGTGCTAAATCCCCCCCTCGGCTCCCCCCAAAAAGTGTGATCATGCTGCTATACCAGGACCAATGAGCATCACAGGGCTGTTGCACTGTTACTTTCAGTTGCAGCTGAGCCCCTAGCACATACATGGAGAAACTGTCTTTCTGGATGTTCACCAATTGAAATCTGCAGTGCTCATACTGGAAAGAAGTAACCTGTATGCTGTGGAGCAAGGATCACCATATATTAATTGTTGAACCTTACTTGGCATGTCAGACAGCGTTAGTGTTTTGAATGGAAGGGAAATTTTTAATGTCTTGACTAATCGTAAGTTCTTGTATCCAAGCGCTCGTTTTTGGCCATGGTTCTCAGAGGTAATGATCCTTGGTACGATAACACCAGAAACCTGAAGTTCCCCTTGGGGAAAAAAATCTATTGTGTTCTATTCAGGTGTTCTGTTGTAGTTTATTCTGTTATGAGTCTGTGTCTGACTTCGATCAAGCCACTCCCCTCTCTGTTGCCAAGCCCGTGATGTGGGTTTTGATTCTACTTCCTGTTATGTGTTCTCTATGGTAGGAAACCAATCCATGTAAAATGTGGGTCCTCCTGTGACAGTGATATAGAGTATTCTGATGGTTTTGCTGGATTCAGCTTGGGCTGTTTCATGTCTGTGACTCCCTGCCCTCTGCTGAGGGTGACTGGGATATTATTAGGATTAGCAGTCAGAATGATCCATAGGGTTTTCTGTTGCTGCCTCTTTGGAGTGATGAAGATCTACTGTGTGACAGCCCTTGACTATAGCAAAAGGTCTATGTTAAATTTTGCAGTAGTTTCCATTAGTTATTTAGTAGCAGCTGTTCCTGCTACGTTTAAACTCTCTCCTCTCTTTTCAGGATGAAACTGGTGCCTATTTAATAGATCGAGACCCCATGTACTTCGGCCCAGTGCTCAGCTACTTGAGACATGGAAAACTGGTCCTCAACAAAGACCTTGCGGAAGAAGGTGGGATTTGAATGTTCTAGAAATCTTTTCTGAACATGTGCCTTGGAGTAAAATTGAGCAAGTCTTATATGTTGCACGTCACTCTAGTACTGAGCAAACAAAAGTGTAACTTCACCTAAAGTAGAATAGTGCTTACCCACCGTTTTCTCATTTCCACTTTCATTTCTCAGACATTTACCTGCCTTATGTAATACATAGTCTCAAGCATCTTTCTGAAAGTGTGTTTTTATGTATTTCCAAGGTGTGCTGGAGGAAGCAGAATTCTACAATATCACCTCACTAATAAAGCTGATCAAGGAGAAGATCAGGGAGAGAGACTGCAAAACCGCAGTGGTGAGTACGCTGTGCTAGCAGACAGGCTTGTGTCTGACTGCCTTAGATACGGCATCAGCTGCCTTAGATACGGCATCAGCTGGCTGTTTCCATGCCATGTCGTCACACCCAGCAAACCCACACCTGTCATCCACCTGATGCCCCCCTTACAGTTAACAATGTTTCAATATTTCTTGAACAGCTGGTCACATTTGAAGGTGAAACTTGAGCGAAGTCGTTTTTAAGGGCTGAGTAATGTTACGTAATTCTGGCGACAATAGGGAAATCCTGCTCTGTAGTTTCCATAACACGGAGTGCTTTCAATGAGTGCCGGAAGTCTACGGTTACTAATGTCTTGGTGTTCGAGGGCTCGTTGTCTTTTCCCACAAGTCTTCCTCTTACAAGACAACACCTTTACAAGGCTGTACTGCCCATAACTCCTCAAGCTGTCCCGTTTCAGTCACTGGTTTATCAGCACTACGATAGTTAACTTGAGAAGTGTATGCTGGAAAGCGCCATTTTTTTTTCAAAGGTGTCAGTATTTCTGAGAAACCTTTTTGTTTAAGGGGGCTTTCAATATCTTCACAACTTCAAACAATACCTACAACTAGTATATCCTAAACCCCAATGTGAATTCCTAATAAATGTGTCAGTATATGCATAAGACTGTGATCAAATTTATCTACTTGGGTAACAATATTATCTTGTTGCAATATTTGCACATTTATTACAAATAGAGGCTACACTTCAGGTTTGAACAATATTTGGACATTGCCCACCTCAATCAAAACTAGATGGCTACTCCACCATCACCTAGTTGACTTATATAAATCATTTGTCGTTTCTGGAAGATGTGTAACTACCTCTCATGAACAAGTGACTCTGTGTTATCGGTTTACATAAGATAACAGACAATTGTAAGACAATACATGTCTGCCTAGCATTCACCCCAGATTGGATCTTTGCCAGCTATGGAAATGACAAATACTGCCTTCTAGATGTACAGCAATTCATTTTATAGAATAAGAAGATATTAGTCATAGCTGTGTTAGTTTAATAGACCTATATAGTATGATAATACGTTTGATTTGTAGAACGCTTTTTATCAAAGAATCTCAAAGATCTGGATTTTAGCCTAATGGGAAAGAGAGACTAGTATTGTCACAATACCAAAATTTTGATTTCAATACCGATACCAGGTTTAGTATCGCAATACTCGGTACTAAAACGATACTCAATTTTGATTTCATATTTGAGAGCTAACACTACTGAAAACAGATTAAGAGATCAAAAACAGAATGCCCACAAGGGTTGATCACATTTTTGAATTCACTGTTTATTAACAATATTTACCAGAATAAATACATATTTAAAAATTAAAACAACAACCTTTGAAGCTTACAAACAGACCTTTCAAAAACATGTATCTGGCTCGAAGCATCTCCTCCTTTGCTGTGCTTCTCAGTGGGAATTCCGCTCGAGTTCTGTGTTGTAAACTCAGAACCATGGGAACAAAACCCCAACACTCATCGTTCCAAAAGAACAAATGTATTCGGCTGTATTTTAAATGTATGATTTGGAATTCAAACAAGCTGACTAGTCTTTTGAAGTTATTCTTCTCAACAGTATGAAGAAATGGCATTTTAAAAAATATGCTATGCTTTCCAACTATGCTACGCTGCCTGTGCATGCAGTGTACAATACAGTAACGTTAACATCAGTCAATATATCTCATGTAATTGAACAGCGCATCATCATACTAGCTGTTGAGCCAGCTAGCCTATTCGCTAACCTAATTAGCTCATTCGTTTGTACTCCTTGTGCTTGTGCTGTATCACCGAGGGTGAATGCGTACACGAATGTTGCAAATGAGGCTCGCTAGGCCTAAGTACTGTCATCTAGCGAAATTAAACCTTTCATCCTCTCAACACAGGAGACAGATTTGACCAAAAAGTACCAAACACCTTAAAATTCTGATACTGTACCATTTTAAATAAATAAATAAATAAATAAGAATCGGAAAAGGTATTGTAGTTACAGTGTACTGTGCAACACTAAGGGAGTCTATAAAAAAGAATTTGTATATGTATAAAAAAAAGAATACTCATAGGTCAGCAGGTAGAGAAAGAAGGTGATAAACAGTGGGTGTGGTAGGGAGCTAGGGTTGGTTAAATGTACAGTGGGTGTGTGGTTTAAATGAGTGGAAATATTTTTAACATTTTATTTTTTTGTTCATGCATCATCTGTTATGTTCTCACTTCATTTGGCACTTGAAAATGCTTCACTGAAGTGCACTTCAGGAAGTGAGCAAGGGTGCTTAACACAGCCAAAGGGTACATAAAGGGTACATAAACAGATTAAGCCACCAACTACCCAGGAACAGGCATATACATATATATTACGTACATATGTATGCATACACTCACACATATACATGCATGTTCTCACACACACACACACACACGTGCACACATGTAGACACACAAAAACGCTGATCTCACTTCCTTTAGTCCAACCTGAGTGGAGAAGAAAGGACAATGAATCTGAAGATGTTTCTCTGTGTCACTGAGCCTGTCTGACAAGCTTATTTATTTCGTTTTGTCTGCAGTTGCTAATAACTCGCCCCCCCAAGTACCTCAGTTCCTTGTTACTGTGTAGTCTGGAGATGAAAGCTTGAGCTTCAAAAGACACAGCCTTGCCAACTGAGCAATTACTGACCTGTAGTTGTAAGATGAATCAGGGGGAACCTCTACAGAAGAGTCTTTAAGACACACAGGAAGCACCGTGCGGAAGACTACGGTTGAAAGAGTGTAGTTGAGCGTAGCCAGAGAGCACCCACACCGATCAGTAATTATGGTGCTGTTATCAGGGGCGTATTCCACAGGAAGCTGGCCACAGACCTCGCCTCTCTCCTAGCAACTAGCGGGTTCCAGTCCACCGGATTCCAACACTTGCCCTAGAACTCGGACATGCCTCCTATGACTTGGAAATCAATTTGTCTGTCATGCACCTAAAAGTGACGTACCATAAGCGCTGACGTTTAATAGTACTGTTTACACTTAGATCTCAGACGTTGTTTTGATTTGATGTAATTGTTTTGAAGGTTTTCTTCGCACATCAGTTGTCTGGCCTTGGTAATCAGATAGTCTGGCCTGGTTATGTCACCGTTGTTAAGGTAATTGCTATGGTTTAGGAGACGCAGATCGGCGGTCAGTAAGAGACCGCGATTGGGTCTTTACTAACAGAAAATTTGGTGGAGCGGCTGCCAAGACAGGAACTCCCTGAAAACCAGACACTGTGACTAGACACCCTTTGATAGCAATCAGCGGCAGGCCTTTCCTAAGCAAACATGGTGAAGGATATCTGCCATATCTCCCTTTGAGGTCCTTTTTTAAAACGTTCTTAGGGTCCTGAGGAACTTTCTGTGGTCACATTAACATGGAAATGCATTTTAAGGGTTATATCGCGTCATGACAGCATCAGTTATCTTCATAAAGGGCAACCATGGCATCAGTACTTTGTTTGTAAGGGGAATATTCTGTGCACTTTACTCTATATGAGGGTAATGCTGTGGTAAAAATACTGTGATGTTCTTTGAGGGTGTTTGTTATGGCCTTTTCCCAAAGACCAAAGCTGTTATCTCCTGGCTCAAGGTCTCAGTGCATCCTACAGCCACAGACGGGGTATCTGCTATATCTGAGCCACAGAGTCATTTTTCACTTCTTTTTCATTTGAAAAGGTTTACTCTCCTCAGTTAACCTCAGAGACACAATTGTATGTAAGCATATGAATTTGTTTGCCTGTTATAACCAACACAGTCAACTAAATACCTACAGAGACCATGTGCCTATAATGAAACTACAGGGGTTGACTTTGGGTTGAATCGCTTGATGGAACAGTCCAACTGTAGAATTTGGTGAAGCTACCACCTATCACCTCTGTGTCAGGGTTTGTCAGAAACCAGGGTGGTAATCTGATATCCATTGTAACTGAACACTGTATCACCAACAGTACTGTGATTTGTGTGTAAGATTTAAAATATGGTGAATATGTTCATGTTCATGAGGTCAATGAGATCATTTCACAAAAGATTTAACAATTTTAAAGATTCTTGAAATTTTGTAATGCTATCGGTGCGAATTTGAAATTGAAAATGAAATCAGGGTGGCAGTGTAGTGTGATGGTTGGTCTTGTAACTCAGAGGTTGCAGGTTTCATTACTAACCTATTAACTTTTCTTGTCCTCTATAGGTTCCTATGAAACATGTGTACAGAGTATTGCAGTGCCAAGAGGAGGAGCTCACACAGATGGTGTCAACCATGTCTGACGGCTGGAAGTTTGAACAGGTAACATTAGCCTGAGAAAGTGCTACGCATTTGTTTCTACTACAAACTTCATTCTTTGCTCGTCCCTTGACAGGGTGGCAGGTCCCATCTCAATGGGTCAATTACATTACTTATGTGACCGGTTTTCTCTCAAGATTCGAGATACCATAACTTATTTGGCAAAAACTTTTCTGAAGACTAGCAAAAGGGCTGCCCTATAATTTTGTAGTCCGGTGAATTAAAGTTTTGAAGTGATTCAGCTAACTAAAAGAACCTTTTCTCTTAAATTAATTTTAAATTGCATGTCAAACTCTGCAGTTCCTATTGGCCCTTGAAAACTTAATTAGCTAAAAAGTGCTGGTAAAGTGCTTGATTCCTAATGTTGAGCATTCAAGGTATCATTTTGTTTGTGGATTTTGAGGGACTCTCCTTTTTCTAGAGGTACACATATCATGTACAGACAAGTCTGAACCTGAATCACTTACCGTACCTGTTATTATTTGTTTATTACCACACTACAGGTGTTATTTCGTAATTCACAGATTTGATGCTATAGCGTTTGTTGGTGACCATATGCACTTAAGTGTCTGCCAAATGGCACAATGTATACAAGTGCAGAGTTTAGAGGCCATACTGTGTATGGCTTTTGACTGAAGGATGCAGAAACTATTTGCAAAACCTCAACAGTAATTGATAAATGGTATATTGAAAAGTTTTGTTTTATTATCATTTTTGGCATACCCATATATGTACATGCTGCTACAAAAGTTCTGTATGATCCTCTGGGGATGGGTCATAATTAACTAAAAAGAACCTCAAAAATGAACGTTGAGTCTTGTGAAGTTCATAACACGCCGTAGATGTTTTTGAAAACCTTAAACCCTTATAATTGTCCTACCATGACTGGAATTCCTATCCTGAGAGAAGTCTTCTTGATGGCACTCACGAGCAGTATAAGGTTTGAAATAGGGAACTGGTTTACAGTATGAGTAATCGTTTCAGGGATCACTTTTGATTTCTTAGCCACACATTACTGCCAAAAACCGCAGCGCAACAAGCTATCCGTTTTACACTTCTGTTTTATGAGATTAATCTTCTGACTTAGGGATCAAACTTAATTCGCGTGTCTTGACTTCTTACACTGTTGCCTTCCTGCTTCTCCTTGAAGGTCTACAGGAAATAACTTTGCAAACATGTTGAATAGTCATTTTTCATTAGCTGTCGACTGTCCTGTCTAAAAGCTTGGCTGACAAAAACCTGATACTTTTTGCAGTTCTGTCAAAAATTGGGAAATTGAATCACAGTGCAAAAAAAATGCTTACTATAGCATTTATGGTACATTGATAAATGCAGAATAGGAATTATGAAGAAAGTTATATTTCAGGGCAATTAGAGGAATTAATGTAAAAGAGAAGAGTTATTTTTAGCAAAATAACAAACCAGTCTATAAATTACTAAGCACTCAACAGGCACATACAGTAGCGTTAGCATGTCAGTAATGCTACTTTGAGATGTGATCCACTACAAGAGCGCATTGAGTTAACAAGTGTACTTTTGTTTTCATTGGTAACGGAACAGAAGATAAGCAAATAACAGAGATGGCTTTGTCTGGAAAAGGCATATTTGGAATGCATGGTGATCATACATTGAATGTTGTTTTTGGAGGCAAAAATGGAGCTTGCTTAAGATTATTTAGTCTGTATTCACTGAGTACAGTGCATGCATTTATAGTGGATTTTTTTACCTGAATTAAATTCTCTCTTTTTTTTTTTTTAACCTGAATTAAACTGTGTCAACCACCCCCCACTCCCCCCACCACCACCACCATCATGAATCACCTGCCACAGACTCAGGAGGAAATGGCTGCACACGCGTATCTCCTCCAAATGCTAATAGCTAATAGCAATCATCTCATCTGCTTGATAGAGAACTTAAAGTTGTGAACTCCACCACTCTTTCCCTACTCCCCTTTTGACCCCCAGATCTATCAGAGTATGCCTGCTCTTATAGAAACAGTTGTGTGTATGTAAATTGCAACTTGAATTTAAGACTGACCGATACAACACGCTTTCACATGTGTAATGTGAATAGGTGAAATAGGTTGACCACTGTTATGGCTCTTTATGCCGTGTGTCAGCCAAATGCCCTGTCATTTCTGAGATCATCTTACTTTTATTTTTCACCCCTTAACTTAAATCTCTCTGTAAATCTTAAAATCTCAAACAATTTTTCATGCACATCAATATGTGCGATTTTAGAAAGTGGGAAAGCGATTTTCGGCAGATGGTAATCAAATAGGTAATAAATCAAACCCGTTTTAAAGGTTAGCGAGAGATCCAGCATTCAGTTTATTTACTCAAATCTTCAACCCAAACCCAAAGCCAGTTAAGAGCAGCTTGTCCATGCAGCACATCTCTTGGAATTGGCAGAATTATTAATCAGACTAAAATTTACCACAGACGTCCGTTTGCCTTCTCGTACAGACATTCATCCTCTTCTAGGATTTACCGAGTTTTCTGGCAGCCGATTTTCTCCTTTGGCAGCCGCTGCTGAAGTGCTATTTTAGACCCCCGTTTACGAAGCGGCTCGCTCTTGAAGTGTGAAAAAGAGGGACAAAAAAACCGACAGTGCGAAGGGGCTCTCTTGGTTCAGTGCACAGAAAGGCTCTGTTTCAGCCGCCGGGACCGCTGACAGCCTGCTTGGCGTAGTCTCTGTGCTGTACTAATACTGAACCACTTCTGAAAGGGTCTTTTGATGATTCGGGTTTAAATTAAGATCTGGGGTGGTTCTTTCCAAAGGGCGAGATTTCTGGGGTACTCTTCATTTCGCTCATGTCGTCTCTTCTGTTTTCTCTATCTGTTTACTAGTAACATTGTTTTCATACTGCATAGTTATCTTAGTGGAAAAGTCAGCCTGTTATAGTGGGTGGAAATAGTTTCATATAGCTTACACTCTTTTATGAGTTCCCTAGCTTGACTAGAGCTCAATTTAACAAGCTTAGCAGAAGGTGCATGTAGTGTAGCTGTTTAACTATTGTGGCAACACATCATCAGGGAGGTAAAACTAACCTGTCTCACAATGGTCTAAACCCAGCTCACGTTCCCTATTAGTGGGTGAACAATCCAACGCTTTGTGAATTCTGCTTCACAATGATTGGAAGGGCCGACATCAAAGGATCAGTGCGAGTCCAAATCATCCATACAGAGGAGATGTCATCGCCTTACATGTTCCAGAATATTTAGTGCTCATTTGCTTTAGAGGTGGCTTTGAGTTGGACAGCTGTGACATTAGATAAATAACACCTCAATTGTTTATGTTTCAATGTATATCCTAAAAAGAAAAGTCCTGCAAATGAAAAACATTTAAATGGTGGAAAGCTCATGTGAGACCTCCATGCAGGAGCTCTGACCACTTTATTAGGAGTTTACACTGCACAACCTGCCAAGAGTTTTATATAAGACATTGAGCATGTGGGTGTGTGTCTGTAAGTCTGAGGGCATATTGCTACTTGTCTTGGGCATATTCATTTAGTTAATTTATTTCCTTTGTGCATGCATATTATCAAATTTCTATTTCTACAAAAACAATTTCGCAAAAATGCTTATCTGTTTCCAATTGTAGAAGCCCTTTCAGGACAGCTGGAGGTGACGGGTGTCAAAATCCATTTTTTGTGCGATTGTATCCTTTGTGTTTTAGTTTCCAGTATTCCATTTCCACACCTGTAGAGCAGAGGTATCACATAGCAGAGTCTGACCTTTCATTTATTGTCTGTCAGCTTTAACTCGTCTCCTTTCTGTGATCGTTCTCATATTGAAAATGGAGGACGGCCGCTATGGCAGCATGTGTGTACAAGAACGGATATTATGTATCTTATGTATGTATATGTTCTGTTTGTGTATGGGAGCATATTCCGTAGGTTGCAGTTTGTGTGTTACTCATCAATGTGCTTAAAGCAAAAGTTTATTGTTGTATCATTGCGGAAGCCGAACGTAGCGCTATTCCTATGCCGGGTACAAGCGGAAATTTTGTGGACCGATTGTCTGGTTTCAGTCAAAAAAGCCACAGCGCTCGCGAGGTGAGCCAGGGGTCTATTTATATCTGCAGGAGAGGAAGAGGATGTTGCTGTGTCAGAAAATAGACGGGCGTCCCACGTTCTGTGCCGGGCTGATTACAGCCTAAAGGCCGCCGTCCGTGGGCGAAGGGGAGCGGTCACCTCTCATTTGCGGACAACCTGGTTACAGGTCGAAAGTACCCCTTTTTACAGCACCCAGAGAGCAACATAAGCTAATGAAAGAATGCACATTCGTGTACCATTTAACAAAAAAAAAAAAAATGTTTGGAGATTTTGATGACCTTAGATGGTAGCTAGTAGATTTCACGTGTGCATTCTCATGTCTGTGTTATCTACCAGGGATTTAACCAGGCACCTGAGAGCTCTTTCCCCTTAGAAACAATGGCCTGGGGATTCTGTGTACGTTGAGAACCTCAAGGGATAGTGTAGCCAATCAGATGTAGGGTGTGATTGGCTGGTTAGTTTTCGAGCCAGTTTAATGAACCAAGACTGTGCCAAATATTGTGGTACCTTTAAAATGACTACCGTGAGTCAGGAGCCTTGGTTTTGAAGAGTCAGAAATGCTTTACCTTAGTCAAGGCAAGGGAGGCCTGTGGCTCTTCGGATGTGGTTCTTCACGACTTTCTGAATGATTGTACATCATGCTCTTGGAGAGATTATGGCAAGAGCATCACTCCTGGGAAACTTTATATTGGGAAAACTCTCTGACTTGAGTTCGGTGGAGCCCCAGAGCCTTAGAAATCACTCTTTCCAGACTGATACAGCAACATTTTTGGAGGTCCTCTGGAATCCATTTTGATTTTGGTGTGCTGCTGCCTCTAGAAGCTGTGTGCTGGCAACTTTACTCTTAAGGCCGAAGTTTGTTCATTTATTCTGGACAGGGCTGGCCCGAATCATACCAAAGTATTCAAAACTCTGACCCTAATAATGCCTTGAATTGTATTGAGTTAACTGGAGGAAATAACTTAAATAATCTTTAAGGAAATACATTTTTACACCTGAAAATTGCATATTTGATTAATGTGCCCACCAAACAAATGGTGTTACTTTTTCTTTTAGTCTCCCTCTACATTCTACTACAATCCACAAAAAGATATGACCAAATCCAATGTCAGAAATGTGCAGAAAATTAGACAGGTGGCATACATTTTCCACACCACTGTACGTAATTTTTTTTTTTATATATATTTTTTACGAGATCCGCCCTTCTTTCTTTTCTTTTTTTTTTTTCTCTTGGTTTTCCCACCCAAACTGTTTATCCTCACACAGCAACCTTCCCCTGCTGGCTCAGGACGAGGCAGTCATGAGCACAGCTCCTCTGATTCACGTAACAATGAACCTTTCCTTTCCAGACTGCAGATGCATTTATATACCGCCTGTGTGCTCGAAAGACAAAGTCGGCATGCATGTAGTTCATGCATCCACAGGTGTCTGGCTAACCAGGAGTAGCAGCTAGAGAGCAAAGAGACTAACAAACTTACCTGGCTCAACTGGCTCTTGTTTACTGTTTTGATTTTACACGATTTAAAATGGAAGAGTAATCCCAGAGAATATTGTACTGTCCACCTTTGGAAAATGTTCTGACATGTTTTTTGGCTGTTAAAATATAAAATCATTAAATTATGTCTACATAAAAGTGTAACTGAGGGGAATGACGAGAAAAAAAAACAATGCCAGAGCATCCATGTTGAACAGAAATTGAATGTAAAAGGAAGCTGAGCAGTCCGGGCACTGATAGGTTAATGAGATGTTTGCAGTACTCTGTTCAGTTCACGAATGGTATGGCACTGGGGGCTTTTGATAGGACGGCTTGCATTCACTGCAGCTCCTAATTAGAGGCATCACTTAGTGACAAGTCTCATGCTTAGCGACAAGACTTGCATTATGGAGGCCAGGCATGCCTCAACACATAGCAGAAATCACTGTATGCCAAGACCCAAAAAATTCCGCCCTCATTACCATGGTAGAGTTCAAATGATTTTTCTCCTAATAGAGTGTTACGGTGAGTTTTTCAGTTTCAGTAAGATGGCATAAATTTCTTTTCATTGTTTCAAATGAGGTCGACTGTGCTATTTATTTACTACTAAAGTAGAAGTTCTTTTATATGGGTCTCGCTATATACCTGAGAGATTTTAAACTGAATTACAACTGAAAGGCTGATGGCCTGTTAAAACCACCCTTTAATTTAGTGACGTGTTTATTGTGTCAGCTGAAGTATCTCTGTACTTTTGTATTTGCACTATTGTTTAAATTTGTCCAATTGTTTATTTTATTCTTTCGTTTGTGTCTGTTCTCACCTTGAAAATTAACACTCTCCAATAATTTTAAAATCTGCTGTTCCCTCTCCTCTCTCCCCTAGTTGATCAGTATCGGTTCTTCTTACAACTATGGAAATGAAGACCAAGCTGAGTTTTTATGCGTCGTCTCCAAGGAGCTGCACAACCTGTCGTACGGCACAAACAGCGAGCCCACGGAAAAAGCCAAGGTGAGGCAGCCCAGCTGAGCCTCGCGGTTTTTTCACATGTCCTTCCCTGCACAGTGTCCCTCAAGAATCAGCTGAACTTAGGGTTCCATTCTCCTGTCCTGATTCATCTCCAGAACATTTCACAGCAAAACACTGCAATCTTTCACCAGCAGACAATGATTAGATTCTGTCAAAGCAAACTGAGCACCATGGTCAGAAGCAAGGACGTGTAATTTGTTTTGTTTTAGTCTGAACTTCAGGTCAAAGCCACCTTTTTAGCACCGTTATAGCACATTGGCCTGAAGTCCCCACCCACTCCAGTACTGCACCGGCAGTTTGGATTCGCTGAGAGTTAAATGTGACTCTTGTTTTAGTGATCTGGCAGAAGGATGTGAAATGTGGTGGCTGAGAGAAGGTCAGAGTGAGGCCTGGTTTCCCAGCTCTTCTGGTTTCAGGGGACCGAGTGAAGTGAATAAAGGATTTGGAGAAAGACCAGTCACAGTAGCTGGAGCAGTACAGCTGCCAGCAGGAAGGTTAGCGTAGCATGGCTGACTACACAAAGACCTGCACACAGGATGATCCAAACTGGTACAGTGAGGAACAAACAAATTCTTTTTTTTTTTTTTTTTTTTTTAGACTTTTTAGACTTCTAATGAACTCAGAGTTAAATAAATTTGAAGGCTTTACACAGCTTCTATATATTTTATTCCCTTCATATGCAGTCTATGGAATTAATGTCTGAAATTATTTGTAACTATTAGATAATTGCCTCTGACTACTGTGTTCAGAACTTTATGAATTAAAATTAATGAATTAATTGAAATTGGTGTCTTTACCAAAGGAAAACAAACCATGCCCTTCAAATTCAATTATGAACTTATTTGAAATTCTGCTCCACTGGCAAGTATTTACTGATATCATTTAACTTTAATACCGCTCTGTAATAATGATTTCTTAATTTAGTTTTTTAACCTGACATTGGCCCAGCCTGTCCTCTTGTTTGTCTCTGCTCCCTGCTTGCTACATACAGTTAAGACTGAAGATGGAGTGAAATGGTCTGGTTATTTGTCAGCTTTTGACCCTTTCTGTAACTTGTCCATATTCTTATCATCCAATCAGAACACCCATACAGAGGAAGCCCCTCCCACACCCCCATGCCTTACCACTATACATCCTCCAAGCCCTTAGAATCTGGAGCTTGTCTCTCTGCTGTGTGTCATAATGTATACAGGGATTTTGTAAAGTACAGTGGATGATCTTGGCCATACCAATTGAAAATGGGTATTCATGACATGATATATGTTCTCCTAAACTGCTGAAATTAAGAGACGAAGTGTGCATATACTATAATGAGTGTACAAGCAAGACAAATTGCTACTGACACTGGAATGGAAATTTCAACAGCTTCTGTAACTACAATTTGTTTTATCACATCCTATCCTATCATATCAGTCTAAGTCTTCCTTCTGTGTTTTACAAGTGTCTCCCTTTTTAAGAGAAGAAGGTAAACCATTTCACCTTTGCATCAGAGGTCCTGCACAGGAACTTGAATAAATAATGGTTTCAGTTTTGTTTTTGGTGGTGTCAACTTTGTAGCATTCAAGAGTAATTCCATGTATATTATAGCAGGACCAGAGGCAGTGCTGCCTACTGGTTAAAACAGCAGTGCAGAGGCTCATGGGTATTTTGTTGAAGCAGTCTATCCCAGCAGTCTTGTGCTCCATGCTGACCTTTTCCACCACTGAAATCCATCAGTCTTTGATCACTAATGGGTGGCAGACAGAGTCAGAGAAAGAGGGGGGAAAGAGAGAAGTGAGCTTACTGCTGTCTATCGATCTTCTCCCAACACACCCTTTAGTGTCTAATGCCCAGATTATGACTGCGCAAGGTTTCAATATTTAATGATCTCCCATCCGCTGCTCCTCCATCCAATCCGCTGTCTGACCTCTCTCCATCTCTTTATTAACTGTTTTTTCTGCCTTTCGTTAGCATTGGGAAAGAAGCTGGACTCAAAGCAAATGTAAAAACCCACCGACTGTATTATCAGATGAAACCCCATGCGTAACACTGTGTTTGACTGTCTTTGACCTGGCAAAGAGTGCTCTTTTCAGTTAATATCTGTGTGTTTTAATAAGTATGTGAAATAATAATTGTAAAAATAAGGCATGTTCTTCAACATTGCTCAGATGTTAGCATCATTGATAAAGCAATGCAAAGGTTTTAGCGTTTCGGTAGATGATGTGAAGCTGATCCTCAGGCTTTGTCCTAGCGCCTTGCAGTGACCTTGTACCTTCTGCCATCTTCACTAAAGTGTGGCTGTCATCTACTTGAAATGCTCACCGCTCAAACAAGGCAGGGAGAGGGTCTAGCACCTCATCTAAACTGGAAAAAAACACAACAGTCTGCTTCTCGGTCTCTTTAATTTAACAGGTCAATGAAGGTTGTTCCTCTGTACCATTGTGGATATTTTTAGGCATTTTCTTTGTAACTGTCAAACCTGCCCTTGTGTCTGTGTTCCAGATTCTTCAGGAAAGAGGTTCCAGAATGTGAAGAGTCAGTACTTGAACCCTCAGAACTCGGTGCTCTGGGAATACGCATAAAAACCATATCACTCAGGCACCAGGGACGGCAGGAAAGAGTCTACGCCTCCTCTAACCCCCCCCCCCAAGCTCTCGCTCATGTAAAGTACAACTGGACTGGAATCATTTAATGTTGGAGAAGAGGGGCACTAATTGGATTAATTTTCTTCTCCTTCTTGATGGCGGAAAATAGTGCATGTGGTTTGAAGCCTGCTGCTCATTGTCTGGCCAGAGATTTACTCAGGGTGTCCTATCCTTTGAGTTTTACAAGGTACACACACCTTGCTACTCCTGAAATTTAATTGCAAAAACTTTGTGTATATATATATATATATATGTACAATATTTTAGGCATAGGCATCTAAAAGATTCAATTTATGCAGCAGCTCGAGAAGTTTAGGCAGATGTTGTTTGATGGCAAATAACGATGATTTAAGCGTGTAGGTGAAGTTGAAGGCCTGGGGGCTAGAAACTCTGGCTGTAAGGAGGGTGTATTTCTGGATTTTCAATTGTCTGTGGAAACATTAAGAAACGAAATGCTTCTTTTATGCCTCAACATCCACACAAATCCTCAAATTCTCCTCACGGAATGGAACGGAAGGAAAGGAAACGCTGACCTATTTTTCTAAAGTTAACCTTCTGTTTTTGGAGGAGGATTTTTTCTTTCCTGCAAGGGTGGAGATTGGGTCATACGTGGGAGGGTTTGGAGACCGTGTGAAGAAGGGATGATTTATCTTGAAGCTTTATGACATAGCTTTAGCTTTATGTCATGGATGGTGTTCATAAAATGACAAAGGACGAAGCAATTCTGGTTGTTTGTAGAGATGGAGGGTTTAATACTATAGGGTAAACAGAAAAGGTTTTCGTTCTGATACTAAAATGGGGGTTGAAAGTTTGAGCCCACCTCTCCAATCTATGGTGCTGGTTTGGTAAGTTTGTACGTAAAACTTTGTACGTTAAGATTTCTAAATCACGGTAGGCCTTGATCTTTGACATTTACACACGTATCAAAAAGGATGTGCTTTCCAATCACATGGCTAACATTTGATGAAGACGGTGACTGTTAGACCGCTGTTTCTAGAGAATTGAGTTTTGAAAGTGAAAGCGTTTAGGTCTCACTTTGTCTGTCTTGTGTTTGTGTGTATATGATACTCACACACACACTTTAAAACACTGCAGCGGAAAGAGGAGTTTTAGCCAGTGCTGCATATCTTTGAAAATACAATAATAGCATACAGCTTGACTCAAGGCTAAAGCAGTTGCTAAGATGTATGACATAGCACTAGGTGCAGATATTTTAATCACACGTTTGTGAAACATTCTTGTTAAAGTGATTATCCTTATTGTGGCCAACCCTACTTGTGGATGAGTATAAATCCAGTATGCAAAATATGTAGTATGCTTTACTGAAGTTATCTAAAAGAAAAAAATTAAGACATTACTTAGTGTTGCCTGTCGTTACATGAACAAATCAATGCCTAAAGCAAAACTTTTAACAAAATGTAGGTCTGTATAATATAAGGTCAGGGATAAGATAAACACTTTGACAATCTATTTACATATCTCTGTGACTTTTTGGTAAGATAGAAGAAGGATCAACAGTTGAATGCTTCTTGAGTGCATGCAGTTTTTCTTACACATAAGGGCTGTTAATTGTGGAGTTAAAAATATATAATCATTGCAAGGGAGAAAACACTTTGAACGCCTGACAATGTTTACATTTGAGTGTTTTGAAACCTTCCAGAAATCTTATAGACTCCCCCTTGCCTTGAAAGTATATATCATATATAATATATGTAATAGTGGTATATAATATTGAAAACTAGGAAACTGAGATATTATGTAGACACACATGTGGTCCTGCTGGTTAAATCTTGGTTGGCAGGACATGCATGTGTCTACATATTATCTCAGTCTCCGAGTGTTTTGCTATTCAGCTAATGTTTTATGAGGTTAGGAGGGGTAGTTTGTAATATTATAAGTATGTTTTGTATATACTCCGATATTAGGAGCTTGGTTTGCATTTGGGGTCCATGACCCACTCTCTTTGAACACTGAACCAGGTGTCCTGTTGTAGAGCCTTCTCCCACCAGGAGAAGCCATGCAGTGCTGGTGCTCAGGATGGGACAGCTAATCTTGGACACACAAGAGATGCCACACCTGAGATGTAGCCTCGCATGGGAGATGTGCTGGGTAGTGTGTGTGTGTGTGTGTGTGTGTGTGTGTGTGTGTGTGTGTGTGTGTGTGTGTGTGTGTGTGTGTGTGTGTGTGTGTGTGTGAGCGAGTGTTTGTGTGAGCGTGTGTTTGTGTGAGCGTTCGTGTGTGTGTGTGTGTGTGTGTGTGTTATTGCAGTGTTTTTGTTCATAGCCTTTTTTTGTCCTGTTTGACAAAACTGGAGCCACAGTATTTTTGGTGCTAGTCTACCTCCTGCTGCTCCACCCGCACAGCGAGACATCACTTAACTCCACTGTGCCATTTCAGTACACATCCGTCAAGCAGGATCAACCTTTATTTCAGCCATTTCAGTACATATCTGTCAACCAGGATGAGCCTTTATTTCAGCTATTTCAGTAAACATCCATCAACCAGGATGAGCCTATATTTCAGCCATTTCAGTAAACATCCACCAACCAGGATGAGCCTTTATTTCAGCCATTTCAGTACATATCCATCAACCAGGATCAGCCTTTATTTCAGCCATTTCAGTACACATCCGTCAACCAGGATGAGCCTTTATTTCAGCTATTTCAGAAAACATCCATCAACCAGGATCAGCCTATATTTCAGCCATTTCAGTAAACATATCCATCAACCAGGATGAGCCTTTATTTCAGCTGTTTCAGAAAACATCCATCAACCAGGATCAGCCTATATTTCAGCCATTTCAGTAAACATCCACCATCCAGGATGAGCCTTTATTTCAGCCATTTCAGTACATATCCAGGATGAGCCTTTCTTTCAGCTATTTCAGTAAACGTCCATCAACCAGGATCAGCCTTATTTCAGCTATTTCAGTAAATATCCATCAACCAGGATGAGCCTTTCTTTCAGCTATTTCAGTAAACATCCACCAACCAGGATCAGCCTTATTTCAGCTATTTCAGTAAACATCCACCAACCAGGAACAGACTTTTCATTAAACATCCAAATCAGCCTTATTTCTGATGTAAACAAAAAAAACAGACTTTATTTCAAATCAGCCTCTGATGTAGCAAAAAAAAATCCTATAGAAGTCACATTTCAGCTATTTAAACATTGAAGTGTTATTCCAGTCTTGACATCTTCCTTCATCTAATCTGCGAAACATATTTTTTTTGTATTCTGTTAAGGAAAAAACTTGAGATTTTTTTAATTATGCACCAGTTTGTCACTTTTGCTCTGATTTGAATTTGTATTTGTATATTTTTTTGTATATTTTTGTTTCTTGAGTACAATACAAGATATAAAATAACGCTGTACACCGATGTGTATACCAGTGATACTGATGCGTTGCAAATAAATAGTCTTTCATTTCCACCAGATTTTCCTGTCATTTCTTGTAATGTTCAAGAGTAAGAATGTAAATGAAAACTCTACAGCCCCTTGAAAGCAGTTCTTAAGCTACAGTGTCCAGAATATCTCCCTTTTGACCGTATGCACAGAAGGTCAATAGGCAAAAATGGTAATATTGTCATTACTGTATATTTTGTTATGAAGTTTGGAGCATGTGATAGGAACACTACTTTGCTACTCAAATATACTGAACAGAAAATAATAAAATATTAGCAGTGTTTGTCCCTATTAGTTTTTCCCTATTATTATTAGGTATTTCCTTATACACACAAACACTAGTGCTTCAGATACTATCCATGAAACTATTCAGTCCTACAAATGGAGTCAATGAAACGGACAAGCTCCAATGATGCAGTCTGCAGCGAAGTACTTGAGTGGTTGCAGTCAGTAAAACATTACGATACATGTTTTCCCAAAGTCCAACGCAGACTATGCAGCAAACCAGTGCTGCAGATTCTTTGCATCATAAACACAAACAAAAAAACTCTTCGGATGCAGTTAATGCAACAGACGAAGCTCTAAGATGGAGTCTATAACAAAACATCAGCACTGTAGATGTAAAATGTGCACCAAGGTCACCAGTAGCTTTATGTACAAAGATAATTCAACAGGTGCAACTTATGCAATAAACTGGCACAGATACATAAGACTATACAAATATGCAATTTAGAAAGTATGATCATCCAAGCAATGCTAATGAAGCAAGGACAATCTAAGACAGTATACTGAAAATCCCCATGGTGACTCCTACACACACTTTACTGTGTAGTCATACTATAAAGTAGGTCCTATTAATCAGTCAACACATCATCATATCAAAATGTTTTCATTACTGCATTACGGACTTTTGAGGTCACAGTGCCCCCTAGCGTCCCCTAGTGTTAGTACACAATAGCGTTCTCATTTTGCTTTGAGGTCATGGATATTGGAACAGCTATGGAAAATTAGTTTGAATGCAATTTTAAAAAAGGGGGTGATGAGAAATTTTGAAGTATTTTGTTGAATGCCATTGGTCTGGAACTCACAACATATTATGTTAGAAGTCCACAAAAAAAGTTTTAGTTTTTCTGAACTTAGACTGAATCCAGTTGTAAGGTTTGCACAAATGCAGGTGTGTGGCACACAGCAATATAGTTTCTTGGATATGGAATCAGGCTTTGACATTCTTGGTTGTCATCTTAAAATGGTATGTCAATGTTGATCTCTTTATTGAGCTACGAGGTCCACATGTGGCTAATTTTCAGCCTCATGCCAGAGACAGCCAGGTTGTCTGCCAAAATGTCCGGGCACTTTTCCTGGTAGGGTTCATGGTCCCATTGTTCTTAACAAGGGCCTCAGAACCAGCTGCATAAAATCAATAATTCATCACCATATTTCATGAAAAGTATGAGGTTCTTTTTTTGTATGCATCCCTCTTTGTAAAAAGTACACATTTTGGTCTCATCTGACTATAAGAGATGGTTTGGTAAACTCTGGGAATTTGCTTGGTGCTATCAATAAAGGTTTTCTTCTAGAAACCCTTCCAAATAGTCTGTTGGCATAATTTCTAATAAGGAAACTCAGTGATGCAAAGAGGCACCAGACTCTACAGTTCTCCAACTGTAGCTCTTAGGGCCAGTTTCCTGTTCATGCATGCATCTTTTTTTCAGATTAGCTCTTCCATCAAGTTTTCTTGGATTCCTATAGATGAAGCTATAGGAATCCAAGAGCTTTCTTAATGTGGCACACTGCTTTCAGGTTGCCTGGTAATCACCGCAAGTGAGGTTCTGGAATGCGATGGTAGCCAGAGCTTTCTTTCCATGTCTATAAGGTGGCATCTGGATTATGTGTGCTCTTCATTAAAAGATTTATTATAAACCAGTGTGCAGTCTGTATTTATTGCATTCAAACGCAATTTTCAATCTATTCTTCCAAAATTTCACAGAACAAAAATCATAATAATGACCCATTTTATTGATAACTTTATATCCAAACAATTATATATGCTTGGATCTGAATAAAACCACATTAATGTAATCTTCAATTATGTATTCATCATACAGAAGTGAATGTAGGCTTCACAAATGTCATAAAAGCTAAAATTACTGTTGCTAGGTATTTCCATGGTTGAAGTTAGGGAGGGTCTCTAATCTCCTAGAGTTACATAAGGGTTACAAAAGCCTATCATATATCTTGAATTTCTGGTTTAGCATCTCTCAGTAAGCGCTCGTAATTATTGCAGTATAACCACTTGTCAAGAACAGATTGCAAGATGTCTTTAAAAACAGTAAAAAGTATTTCATTAATTATAATTCCATATTAGTCACATAAATGTGGTGTTCATAGCTGGGCTGCAGGGAGGGGTCACTACATGGACATAATATGGTGGGCACAGAGGTGGAGGGGCAGGGGGAGAAACCCCTGCTGTATTGGTTCTGGGTAAGAAAGTGTGCCTCTCAATCAGTTAAAATGTGACCACTTTTGACATTTCCTAATCTTTACCCCCATGTCCCTGAGACTATCTGTGCACTCCAATACACAACACATACAATAAGGATGTGGTATACATATGTCAAATTTCTAAAAAATGTGGCCATTACCTGACTGACCATGACAGAAAAATTAAGGATATGCTCATTACTGATATGTTTCATGGTATAAAACCTCAGGTTTACTCCTCTAAGGGAAATATTTTTTTTTTTTATTAAATCTTAAGGACCTTTTCCTTTCTCAGGGTGGCAGGAAAAATTAGATTTAATTTATATCGGGGTATACCTATGTCATGAACCTGAAGGAACCTGCTCCAGACATTAAAACTAGTCTTAAAAATGACCAGAGGCTAAAACTATTTTAAAAGTTTGCATTGCATATTAATACAGGTAATAAACTACCCAGCATAATCATTTAAGTCAGTAACCATTCTTAGATCCTACTTCCCAGATAGGAAGGATCCTACCACCACAAAAAAGTCCACTTCAGATAGCTGTCTTGGGGTTCAAGTAATCAATAAAATTTTCCTTGAAAGACATAAGGCACATGAACACAAAGCTGCCAACTGCTAAAAGTCCATGACTAAAGCTTTCAATATGGAAGGATAATGTTATTTCCTGTTTTACACTTTACACAACCATGCATATCTTACAACATTCAAAGTCAAGACTTCTTTATTTTCATGCCTCCTGAAACCAAATAGGTATATGCACCAACACCTAAAATTTGTGTGCGAAAAAAAACTCACACATGGAGCTTTTCAATTATGACCAACACACTCATCTTGCAAAAATGTGCGCATGCAACTGTGCGCAACAACCCCACCCTGTTAAGGGTGCAATGTTCCTTTCTCCTGATCACATAGAGCCACACTGTATGTTGGTTTTTGTTGTTACTCCACACTTATTTATTGACCAATTAAAACAGTTGATTACACAAGGAACTTGGGTCTGAATGGAATTTCTGGTGAAAACAAAAGGCAGTGCACACTGCTACTTTGCAAGATCAGGATAGAGGACCACTGACAACGCCATACACGAGTCATGAAGGATACAGAAATAACATGGAATGCGTTTCTAAGGAGCGTGAACACGAGCTTACGTGCCTTCGGGGCAACAAATAGACCTAAGGTTCTACTAAAAATATGAGTACTTTACAGATGTTCCCTTAAAGACGGAACACGGTCCCTTTAAATATGTAGCTGTCAAAAATATTGCCTGAGTTGAAAAAAAAACTGCACATTTGGTTGAAAAAGCACAACATTTTTTCTTTTTAAAGCAGGAGTATTACGCCATGTATTGAAATCTTCCCAATTATTATACCGAACGATGTGTGACGTTTGTAAAAATGTCAAAAGTAAATGCATTCTAACGCATTTCTGTGCAAATAGCCTTTTCATATGGTCTATTTCTGTGAACGTCCATGGTTTTTGCACTACAACAAAATGTTTTCCAGAAAAAATAATTATAGACATATACAGATAAGATTAATCGCACCCAATTATTTTCAGGCGACGGTCAGTTGGCTGCTAAGAGGTCCTATTTAGCCTGGGCGAAATTCGGTGTTTTTTTTTCAGGAGGGAAACTTCGCAAGGTTTTGTCCCGAGTCAGATACGCTTACCACTTGAAAAAAAAAATAAAAACCACGGTTTATAAACTAGTCTAGATTTTTTTAAATATACAGAAGGTAAGTACTTGTAAGGAATGCAACAGTTTGTAATTTAAATCGACTGTAGAAGCGTTTCGCATGTTCGAGTTTGGTTGTTTTGTTTGGTTTTCTTTCAGGCTCGATAGCTCGCTAGCTAACGCGAGCTATCTTATGACTGAATGAGACCCTGGATTGAAAGCCCTGTTCTTTGTCCGACGCTGTTAGGGGGCGAATAGAATCATTAGTGTTAGTTTTCGGCCATATCCACTGCATCGAATATTGCCGAAAAGAACTAGAAAGTGTATGTTTAGCGGTTGCGTAGCTAGCTAATTCCACATGGTATTTAGCTAGCTGTTTGGTTTCTCGGCCAGTTAGCACTGCATCGCTCAATCAGTTTTTTCTTCTGTTCAGCTTGGATGAAGAGTCATGTAGCGGCTGTCTTAACCTTTCTTCAAAAAAATCCGAGCCAATAAAACGGAACGAAGGCGTTCCTAACGAGCTAGCTCGCTACATATGCAACTATTTAGGCAATGGTGGCTGACAAGTAGCGAGCAAGGTAGCTGTAAAGCGGTTGTCAGTCTCCGCATCAATTTCGCGAGACTGATGCTGGAAGATTACGTCCCACCCCCACCGGCTTTGTTTTTAGCAATCGAGCGAGCTGGTTGTCCACCTTACAGCATTTTAAAGATTAATATAATTTTTTTACATTTGCGAACTTTGGTGTGTGAACGTACGTACGTCTCCTAAGTAAGCTGGTTAACTAATTATTATAAAGTGACATTTCATATATGGCGCATCTTTCGTTGCCCCATTAACGAGTCTCAATATACTGGACTTTGGTTAGCCTTTCTGTAGTCTTTAGGTATGGCAGTATTTCTCAATAGTGTGGTATCTGTATTTTTGTGGCTTTCTTAGCATTGACCCGAGGCGGTTGTCCGAAAGGGAAACGCATTTGAACACATTTTTAGTGTCCGTTCTTGACGTAATATACCTGATTAATTTCTTCGATTCGTTGGTGCTTAAGTTCAATCGCCCAAGTTTGCATGATTGCGTGGCTTCCCTTGTGCTGAACTCTACTCATCAGAAAGTTGCGGTTGTTTACCTGAAAATAAATATTAAACGAAAGTCTCCCTTTAAGTGCGATTAATGAACAGCGTCTTGATCAACGAAATGTTCGTTTGCATTGCGTAATCCTGCGAGAGCGTGTAAAATCTGATATTTTTCAGTTTTTATTTATTTTTTTATAGTCAATAACACTGCTGCGACCGCGGGAGATGGCGATACTGTGACTTGGCCAGATCAACCTGGCGTTGCTTGCCTGAGAATATTGTTCTATCAGCAAAACAAAAGAATGAGCCTTCAAAGTAACGGGTTCATTAATTTATCAATATTTTGGTGTAGGTGTCATGCAGGGGGCTATGATCCGAGTACAAATGAGGCTAGCATTTGGCCTCAACACTTTCACTCGTATTATATCTGTCCCTTGCTACCTGAGTATAGGCCTCTGAATTTTAGGAGTTCTAAGCTAGCTCAGCACTGGCTACAGATTTGCTTACTCTTGCATATATTGTTATGTAATGGATGGAGGTGTGTAGTTTGGTGCTCTGATATTTCCACTGTTTGGTGCAGCAGAAGGTCTAGAGCTGCTGGATGCCTTACTAGCAGTCAACAAGGTGCATAGTCAAATTTAGGCTAAATGGTTTTTTTCATTGGAGTTTTTCTTTTTTTCTCCTTTTTGGGTTGGGGGCATTCCCACTAAGACTTCAGAGGTGGATTTTTGTGGACCCATGATCTTCCACTGTATCCATCAGTGTGGACAGGACAGCTTGTTTCGAAGTTTACAAAATGAGTCACTCATTTCACATGTCCAAAAAAAAAAAAACAAACTTTCAAAACTGAATTAATTTGTAGTTCTGGCCTAACTACAGTGAATATACTTCTCAATCTAGTAATGCCAGTAGATTTAAAATTATGTTCCCTCCAGTGGCATTACTACTTCAGTCTTGCTACAGGTGATTTCTATGATAAGGGGCTTAAATACCAGGATGTCATAGGAAACTATTGAGGCAGATTGTAGTTCTGGGTTAAATTCAAATGTAGCATTTTTCTCATGATCGATAGGGGTCCATCTGCACTGTAATCAAATCCTTTTGAGGTTTGAACTTTCAAAGTTGGAGTCAATTCTGTGCTACTAAAAAGCATTTCCTACCTTTCGGTTGTTTTGGGTTTCACATTTTTCAATATTTGACAGATTATTAAAACCCTTAAAAATTGTATATTGGATGGAAAGAGAGCCTGAGTAACATACTTCTGATTCTCATTTCATTAGTGAATGTTATGCCACACCCAGTGCCCCTGTGTGGGGGGGAAAAACTGTCCCCTTTGCCCCCATAACTGGCTACAACTAAACCTTTTCTGTACGTTAGTCAATCACTGCACCATGGGGGAATTTTGTTCCTTTAGTCCACTGAGAATTATTTAATTCAACTCTTATTGGTGATCATGTCACAATCACAAATGTCATCATGATATATGTGCAAACCAGCTAATGTCCCTTCAGCAAGGAAGTATGAATCGGACCTTAGGCCAATCCAAAACTTTAAAATTCTTATTCTTCAACTGCACTGAAGATTTGCAGACATGGTTTGGATCATTGAATTACTGTGTGCCCCCACAGAGCCTGAGCTCGTGGATGAGTATTATGGACAACTTCCTGAACAAATTGTGCACAGGGCAGACTGTGGCTTCCTTCAGCAAGTCGTCACAGTCGTGATGGAGCAAAGCATCCCCGGAGCATAACATCACAGCCTCTGGTTGTTGCTGGTATGAGATTCTCTCTGTGGAGTAAAGCGTTTGGATTTGACGTGGGCAGGCCCATCTCACCCAGTAGGTTCCACTTTTGGCTCCCCTGTCCACAGAGCAATAGTCCAGAACCGTTCAGAATCATGCAGGTGCTTTTTGCAAACCAGAACATTCTTCTTGGTGAGCCTTGCTACTCCCATTTTTGCCCAGTGCCTGTGTGGGGGAAAACTGTCCCCTTTGCCCCCATAACTGGCTACAACTAAACCTTTTCTGTACGTTAGTCAATCACTGCACCATGGGGGAATTTTTGTTCCTTTTAGTCCACTGAGAATTATTTAATTCAACTCTTATTGGTGATCATGTCACAATCACAAATGTCATCATGATATATGTGCAAACCAGCTAATGTCCCTTCAGCAAGGAAGTATGAATCGGACCTTAGGCCAATCCAAAACTTTAAAATTCTTATTCTTCAACTGCACTGAAGATTTGCAGACATGGTTTGGATCATTGAATTACTGTGCGCCCCCACAGAGCCTGAGCTCGTGGATGAGTATTATGGACAACTTCCTGAACAAATTGGGCACAGGGCAGACTGTGGCTTCCTTCAAGTCGTCACAGTCGTGATGGAGCAAAGCATCCCCGGAGCATAACATCACAGCCTCTATGGTTGTTGCTGGTATGAGATTCTCTCTGTGGAGTAAAGCGTTTGGTTTTGACGTGGGCAGGCCCATCTCACCCAGTAGGTTCCACTTTTGGCTCCCCTGTCCACAGAGCAATAGTCCAGAACCGTTCAGAATCATGCAGGTGCTTTTTTTGCAAACCAGAACATTCTTCTTGGTGAGCAGTGCTTTGAGCCTTGCTACTTCCATTTTTGCCCAGTGCCTGTGTGATGGAGTCAAAAACGCTGACTAAGGTCAAAGCAAGAGAGGCCTGTAGAATCCTGAGTGTCCTTGGGTTTCTTATTTTGGGTTTTATACCTCACTCTTGGGGAGATTTTGGAAGGACGATCTCTCCTGCGAAGACTCACAAATTCTCCAGACTTTGACCCTTTGCAGGATATGGCTGTGAGTGAAGTTTGTTGACCCAGAGCTTAGTGAATTGCTTTGTAGCCACAGTTTTTAGACTGACTGGCTTCAACTTTGTGGAGGTCTTCAGGAATTTGATTTGGTTGTGGCATTACCTCAAGAGCTTGTCTGCCCACAGCTTCCCTGTGATGGTAAGATTTATATTGGGCCTTATCTAACCAAAGGATTTAAATGGCTGAGTTAACAAGGGGTGGTAAGGGAGGCAATCTTGGCCATGTTAAAAAGCAAAGAATTTGATCAGTAAGGAATGAAAATTCTTTGTTCTATTTTGACACTGTCAGTGCTCTGGAACTCTCAGTATCCCTAACCACCTTGGCTCCAAGGGGTTCAAATAACTGAGGTTCTGCTCCAGTCCAATCTAAATAAGATGTGAGTCTAAACAAGAGGAAAAGAGTAAATCCCCAGGTTTCCAGTACCTCAGCATTTTTCGTCATTTTGTTTGGAACTTGTTGGAGCGGTTGAAGGATGAATGACAAATAAAATGAGTGTTTGGCATACAGGAATGGGAGAGCAGAAATTAAAAATTGCCAAATGATTTTTTTTTTTTATTTGTATTTGTCTGGAATTGAGCCATCCTCTGTAGCTCCCAGTTTGATGACTTTGAGCAAATGTCTGTTTTTGCAAGTTGGTCAAGCATCTCGGATCCTTGGACCTGGGGCACAGACTTCACTCTAAAGTATTCAGCCTGAATTTTTTTTTAAAACTTTAATTGCCATTGGCGTACACCCCAGAAAATTGTTATCATGAGACTGTCTCACCATCACCACTTTAGGGATAAAAAGGCTTGTTTTCATATTTCACTCAAGCATCCACTAAAGGCACTCTTTCAGGCAACAAAAATAACTAATTAGCCCATATCAAAATTAAACATCGATGCCACCAATGATTTAATAATAAGTGGAACAATCGAGCCTGTCTTCATATGTCAATTTAGAGTGTGGTCAGGAAGCATGGAGGAAGTTTGTTTCTGTTGCATGATTCTCTCTCTTTCCCACTCACAAATTTACACACGCGCCACACCACACATGTTCTGTTCTGTCGGATACTAGTACTTCATTGTTGAAGTTTAATTTTATATGGGACCAAATATCGCTCCTTGAACATGTAGTTCCATTTTGGTTAGCTCTTAATTTTTTTTTTTTTTTACTTATTTCAAAACAAAGCAACCACAACACACACAAGTCCACAACATAGGCACCAGTGTATTCATTGTGTTGACAGTTCTGCTTTCCTGTGCAGATTAATTGACAAGTATTTTGAAATGGTTGTCGGTTAGACTGAAAATAAGTGTGGATTCAATTTTTACAGCATATCCACATTTCTTCCCTTGTAGTTAAAAAAAGATTTTTTTTAAAAAAGCTGTTACCAGAATAGGAATTTTAGCTGTCACTTTTTCTGCCTTGCACCATAGTAGACATTTCTCTAATGTCTGCATACACCTTAGTTGGTGTGATAAGCTGGCAAGATTTAGTATATAACTCAACAGGATATGCACTGGTATTAAATTTTAATTTTAGGTTTTGGTTGTTTAGTGTTTGCTGTTTGCATTGGAGTAACAGAAGTTATTCTCAGGATTATTCTTTTATTAGAAATAGCTCAGCATGATTCTAAGAATCTATGTGAAATGTGGTCTTTTCAGTTGGATCAGATTTACTGCAAAGGGATTCCAAGCGAATTTGGTTTATCTGCGGTTTTCTCATCAATACTTGCTGAATGCTGATCCGAGCTCTGATTTTTGTATTCATGTCTGTGTTTATTTCAAATGTAAAGTGTGCAGTCTCCATTCAGTCATGTACTTTTTCAATAACAAGCAAATTCATCACATCTAAAGGGATAATTGTATTCACCCATTTTCCTGCATAATTGTCATCTGTCACTAATTCAGCAGCCAATTGTCTAACAGTTCTAGTTTGTATCTGACTTTATCCAATGCAGTTTAAGTCCAGTGATAGTTCCCTAGTAAACGCTATTATGATTTGAAGCACGTTTATCATGAAATCATTGTATATCATACTATCAACTCAACTACCAGATATATGTGGATTAGCTTCATTAACAAAATAATTTATTATTGAAAAAAGTTGTTTTGAAAACAATTATAGGCTAAATCAAGTTGTTCTGAAACCGACAACCAGCCCTACAGAGAAAATTTTTGGTTTATACAAACTGGCAGACAGGAAAGCATAAAGAACAAATTAATGCCACCGCAGAGACGAGATGCTCTCTTGGCTTGGGATAGCTTTGGACAGCTGGATCCTTTTACCCTCATTTTACATCAAGAACTTGTATTAAAAAGCCTGAAGGAAATTCATTTTTGTTTTCATAAAGTGCTTGTACTTCTGGTCACCAGAATGTCATTAAAAGAAACATTAATATAATTCAGTTTGTTTGCTTACCTTTCGGCTAGGATGGAACGAAAGTCCTCATAGAAACAATAGAAATAAGTTTGTTTCAGCTATGTATTCATGTAGTGCATATCTTTTGTAGTGAAGGATGGAAAGCTCTTTTTCTGTGCAAGGCCATGTTCACACCAGCCATCTGAAGTGACTCAAATTAATTTCCACCCTCGGCGTTTGCCTTCATGCAGAAATCACATGCAATATGATCATTTCATATGTGATTTAAACCACATTCATTGGTGTTTTGAATTCATTTAAAAATCTTATACTTTGCTGGGACTTCAGTCTGACTGGTCAAAGGTCAAATGTGGTTAATTCCCTGAATGCTACTTTTCTCTGACATCACAACCCAACTATTGCTCAAGATCTCTCCCCCGTGCCATAGACTGTCTTCAGTGCATTGATTAAATGCTTGACTTATTGGCCAAGATTTTCATAAATAAGAGATTTCTGACTATAATATTCCTGCATTGGTGCTGCTTGTGGAATAAAGCCAAAGGGATCCTTTGCAGGTCCATCAATCCAAGCCACAAACGGAACCATAAGTACAATTTTGACAGAGTTGCTTGGAAAAATACACTAATTGAGTGTCAAGGTCTGCAAACTGAAAATAGCTTTAGGGGCATTTATTCTGAGAATGAAACCGTCCATAGAACTCCAGCCTGAGACTATTCGTGAATATGGTGCCGTCCTTTCTGAGCTCTCTATTTCACTATACGTTTGAGAGGGGAAATGCGTCTGTGGTTAATGAGGTAAAGTAGGTAAACTCGTCAGCATTGGCATGCCTTGTCCCCGGCTGGCTAGGTGCCTGCAGGTTAGTGAAGTGGACATTCTGGCTCTGTTTATTCAGTGGCAAATCCATTATGTGATTGATGTCACATGTGCAGTGTTAAAAATTGCGTTTCCGCACAAGTCAGAGGAGTGAAGTTTGTTTCCTGAGTGTTTGGGGAGGTTTATGATGGGTGTGGCTGGTAACTGTTGAATTCAGGTGGAGAAGGAAAGGGTGTGGAAGTTTTTGGTGCATTTCTACAGCTGTTTCTCTGGTAGGAAGCTGTGTCAGCTGTAGGGGTGTTGAAATGCATGGAATTTCTAAACATTAAATCTGATTATTTTTAGTCACTTAAATTATTTCTGAAATTATGGGGTATGTGCACTGGGTAATGTCGTTCCCACCTATTGCTACCAGCTGTATAGCTAGCTGCTTTTAGAGTGTTGCTTTTTGCTAACTCTAGACGTGATGTGTCTCTGTAAAATACAGGCATGTTTACCAAGGATGGTTGGTTATGGAACTGTTCATCTGGAAAAGTAAAAATCTCCAATAAGCCAAAATTAATTATGACATGAGGAATAGTGCAGTAAATCTAACATCTGACAAAATACAGTCCTATCCTGATATATACTCACACCCACCACCAGGTGACAGCCACAAGCTTTGTAATGTGATGTCATGGAGAATTTCTCACTTTTAATGACCCATTTCTGGAGGCCATAGTATTGGATCTCAGTTCCGCTGTAGTCTGATGCACTACACGGGGTGTTTAATATAACTGATCCCTAATGCTAACATTCATTGTGGCAGTAGCAGCATGACACATTCATAATTCAAGCTAGACAACAAGCGACAGCCACCACCAGCAGTACTGTTCAGGAAAGCCAAAAATTCACTATCTACTGTGCAATTGCTAAATCCAAGGGAAAAAACATGAACAACTATATGAGTTTAAAAAAAAAAAAGTTGACTTCATTGAACGCTCTGATGGTGGTAGGCCAAAATGATGACCCTAAGCGCACAGTATTGCATCTTGGTCATATAAACTGATCCCTAAAAGCAGTCTTACAGCTGTCAGAAGTCTATTGCATAGGCTGATGCTGGTACTGTGGTGTAGTTTAGCTTTTTAAACGAGTGTGCGCCATACCAGCAGGCCCATTTTCAATCCTGAGGTATTGCTGTAACACTATTTCTTGCACAGAACGTGACATTCATGTCATCATTAAAAACATGCTTCTTTCCCCTTTTTTCCAAAATGAAAACACACTTCATCCCTCCATAGTGATGTAGCAGAAATGTAGCATGATCCAGTGGTCGGTGTATTAAAGTACTCACTCACCACAGAGCCTGAGTTTGTTGAAAAGAATCTTTCACTGTGAGGCTGATGGGAGTGGAGTCTAGAGCATCAGCTTAAGGGATGTCATCGATGGCTGAACTGAAACTAAAGGGTGCATTTGAAAGATCTACCAGTATGCCTGTGCTGGACTGTCTGTGGTTTAAAGGCATTAATGAACTCCGAGCAGATTCTGAAGTCTTATTGTTTGAAAGTGATTAGCATCTCTTTTGCTTTGATCTGAGCAGAAGTCATGTGACTCAAAGACCTTCCTCTTGGAAATATAACTGCTATTCCAATACAAATTACCACCATGCCTCAAGCATGTATGTGAAGGATAATGGCAGTTATGCAGTGTTGTTGCACAGGTACAAGGGACATGTGCTTTTCCTGTTACTGCTACTAAGTGCAAATGCCACTCCATGCTGAAGAAATATTGCTGGCTTTACTGTTACATTTTTGGAATTCTTTATATTGCTTATGCCAGAAACCCTTTTAAACATCTTGCTGACCAATCTTTATAACAACAGCTCACTTGGGGAAGATGACATGTCCCTCATCACTGGCCTAAGGAAGAGATCCAAAAAAAGACCCCAAAAAGATGGATGGTTAGGTATTAAAGGAAGAGCACATGATCTTTCATATGGTCAAGTTGGTTAAATTGTGACTGAATTATCAGAGGGTAAATGCAATGTGATGCTGCTCCTTTTAAGGGTGATTGTTGTGATGCAAACTTTTCCACTGTTGCCTGAGTTAATGTTTTTTTTATAATTATGAACTGTTTTTGTCCTCCAACCATATTGAACAGTGTATTTAGCCCCACTATGGTCCTTCCCCCACAGAGTGAGATGGCTGCAGAGTTTATTTTTGATTGTGAGGGTGACTGGCCTTATTCTACAGATGTGACACCTAGTCACATACTGTCGAAGTTGTCAGTGAAACATGCATGCCATGCATTAGGCTTATGAATGTACAGGCACCTGACAGTTCGGGAAGGTTAGCAGTGAGTGAAGAGACTGAATTTAACTGGCTTACCCACAATTTAACCTTGTTAAACTGAGCTGGATGTTGTTACTCTCAGGTGTGTGATGTGCTGTTGTACCACAAACATGCTTCTTTACTCACTGTGTCACCTTAAGACCCATTTAAGGGCCTTTGGTAGTTGAGACCCATGCAGAGCGGAGGAAGGCTTGTATTACTACTACATGTACTTTGTGGTATAGGGGAAAATCAGCCCTAATGTGCTGCTTATGGCCCTTAAACTTATGCTATAGGCAGCACTACTGTCCTTTATGTTTAGTTACAGAACTTGGTGTCTCATTTTAATTAGGAAGTCCTTCTTCTGATGTGACTGATTCAGAATGAAATTGGTGCTGTTGGACATTACATTAATTGCCCTAGCAGGGGGGAAAAAAAGGCTGTATCCTGTCAGTAGGATTTTTTTGTACCCCCAGTTTTCATCTTGAAATGAAAATCATGACCAATCCTAGTGTGCAATATGTAACAGTTGAAGCCATTCATAATATATAACAGATTCAGTCATCTAGCAGCTGACACACAGGATGTGACTGATGTGATATGTTGTGGGGGTTTAATATGAGCATGCAGGCTGTAAAAACATCACGCCGTTTGTCAGATGACTGGAAGAACATGAGTAGTTCTCATCATTAGGTGGTGCAGTTGGACTGAAATAATGGGTTCATTATTTTTACGAGGTGTATTTTTTTTTTTTTTTTTTTTTTTTTTCAACATGCTTAGGCTGAATGTAATGCATTTTCAGGATCTCCTCCTGCCATTCAACAGATTTCTTCTGCTGCTTTTATTCCAGGGAGTCACAAGTCATGTCTGGTATAGCCTTAAGCCGACTTGCACAGGAACGAAAGGCCTGGCGGAAAGACCACCCTTTTGTGAGTAAGATTTGCGTCAACTGGATTAGATGCTTTGCAGAAGATGTCTTTGTCAAAGCATTTCAAATGAATTTCATGGTGTGGTTTCACACATCTCTGCTCTATCATAACGTCTGGAAGCTGTGACAGTTTGTGTGTACTTGCCAGATAGTGTCCTGTACATTCAAGAGCATGTAAATTATGATATTAATTTGTGCAATATTCACTCCAGGGGTTTGTGGCAGTGCCAACCAAAAATCCTGATGGAACAATGAATCTGATGAATTGGGAGTGTGCCATTCCAGGAAAGAAAGGGGTAAGCAACAGTTGTGTGAATCATCATGGGCACTGTAGCATAAATCTGCAAGTCTTGAGGGCTAAGTGTGCATCGTTATGTACCTCAACTGTAACATGCTAAAATAAAGGGGTACACAAAATAATGGAAATGCAATGGAAGCTTTGAAATAATTCCACTATATGGTGTGTCGGAATACTTGAATGACACTCATTGAATGGTTGATGCATGATTTATTGCATATTTTAATAAGGAAAGGCCGCTGTGTCTTTCTGAACACTCTTCTTTCCTCAGACCCCTTGGGAAGGGGGCTTGTTCAAACTTCGGATGCTGTTCAAGGATGACTACCCTTCGTCACCTCCAAAGTGTAAGTCTACCTTGTGTAGTTGGGGGGTGTTAAGTGACTTCCTTTTGCTTAATGTTCCTTGAATGCCTCTGAGTAACTCTTGCGTTCCCCTCTGCCAGGTAAATTTGAACCTCCATTATTCCACCCCAACGTCTACCCCTCTGGCACAGTCTGCCTATCAATTTTAGAGGAAGACAAAGACTGGAGGCCAGCCATCACTATCAAGCAGGTACATTTGAGGAGGTCGATGCTAATTTAATGTGAATATAACAAGGAATGCTGCATAAAATGCATATGTTTATTTTTTTGGGCTGTACTGAATGACTAGTGATGGTTGATATGAGGTTCTGTGAATCGTGCTAGGTCAATGATTGGTAGCAGATGTGTAGCTCCATCCTGTTTCAACCAATGAAGAATGTTTTTCACTCCATAGCTGATGTGGTCATTGGTCAAAGTCATTGAGTCACTGAAAATACATGGTAGCTCCTCCCATTTTTGGTTCAGTGCAACCTCATTCTCTCATCTCTAGTAATGAGCTGGCTAAGCAAATCAGAATCTTCTGCCGACATGTTCATGAAAGTTGCACTATTACGGCCGATGCTGTAGGGGGCAGCACAGATGCATTGCTTTTCATCATGCGCCACAGTTAGTAAGGATGACCATGATGATTATGATGGTGAACTTACTCAGCTGAACAGCAGTGCTAAACGTGCTGATGTTTCCTTCTGCTCGATCCAAAGATCTTGTTAGGAATCCAAGAACTCCTGAATGAGCCAAATATCCAGGATCCTGCCCAAGCAGAGGCATATACTATTTACTGGTGAGTCTCCATTGGTGGAAGTGCACTTGCAGTCAGAGGGCTAGCGAAATGCAGATTACAAGTTTGCTGTTTGCTCTGAAGCCATTCAAAATTACATGCACTTTCGTTGTAACTTGGATAGTTTAGTTTGCCTGTTTTGAATTTCACAATGAATAGAAATGTCATGGAAAACTGGGTTCTCATAAGGAATTTGTGTGCATTTTCTAAGTGTCCTTTTCTAAATTAACCTTTTTTTTTTTTTTTTCCTGTTTCAGCCAAAACAGAGTAGAATATGAAAAAAGGGTCCGAGCACAAGCCAAAAAGTTCTCCCCGTAAAGCTACAAGACTTGTCAAAAGAATGGAAGGAATTGGTGGGCAAGCTTTTTTTTTTTTTTTTTTTTTTTTGTTTTTGTTTTTTTTTATTTTGTATTTTTTCATAATTTCATGGTTTTTTTTCCCAGAAATGGTATCCCTTACACACTTACTTTCATACTTTTCAATTTACTTTCCACAGAATTTATTTAAATCTTCATATATATATATAAATATATAGTGCCATTTCCTGTCCTTAGCAACCAGGCCTAACGGTATCAGTTTCTGCTTCAGTTTCGACGTTGGCTGAGAGGGAGATGTCGCAACGGCTTGTGTCCCTGTTTGAGCTTACCTGTGGAAATAGTGCAAGAGCTCAAAACGGGTCTGAACTGTAATATGTTTTGGGGAGGGGAGGGTGGGGTGCTTGCTTTTATCCCTTTTAGTTTTCTGTAGGTACAAGAGAGATGGCACAACGAGGCTACACATTGTCTCATTTTGCCGATTTATATTCCTCAACAAAAAAAAAAAAAAAAAACAAAAAAAAAAATTTGAATACAAATATACATTCAGTTGGCTATTCTCATTTTTTGCGAAATTGGCTATTTTCATTTCCTTTCAAACAGGGTCTGTTCCGTCAGTCTTTGTATTTTCCATGGTTTTAATGATATAAAACTTGCTATTACTTTAATATGTCAGTATTTCAACTGCTGTAAAATTATAAACTTTTATACTTTCTATGATTATTCTAGTGTCTCTAGACAACTTTCCATCTCTGATGCAGCCTTGTACTCAGCATGTTGTAATATATGATAGCATTTTGCTGCCTTGGCCGGCATTTTGCTGCCATGGCCATTTGAGTATGTTCAGCAGAAAAAGGAAGAAAAACATAGCCACAAAGCATCAAATATCAAAGGCAGACTAGCTTAAATACTGCATCAGACTCTTCGTGTTTATATGGTGTTTTGTTCATGTAAGTGTTTAGAGTAAATAAAAATGTTTATACAAAGACTGTGTTTTGTCATTGTCATTAAGTTAAATGATGTTGAGTGTCTGGGAAATTTTCTTTTTAACGCCTTAAAACTCTTACTTCGTGTGTCTCAATGAAAAAGGTATCATTTTGTATTTTCTCTGTCTTCTGAATGAACCAAGTCCTGTACCAGCTAATTTTTCCTCATCCCAATTTCCAATTCACCTCCATTCAAAACAACATGTGCCTATAGTACACATGGACCTCATTGACATGGAACATGATAATATAGCTTTTATCATTTTGCCTGTTCTCATTTTGAAAATATTGTTCTGTCTTAATATATACATTTCAATTTAAGAATATCCACTGTTTTTATTGCTCTCGATGAGATGGTTACTTAATTGTACTCCTGCACCAGTAAAATGTTGCCAAATGGGTCCACTGTAGTATTGGGGCACTGTAACATTACTGATATTGTAAACCAGGAAGTGGCTGACCAAGCCATACATGAAGTATGATTGCACCTAAAACCATTTATCAATTACAAATGAGGTTTAATAACAGCTTTAGCTTAGCAAAATTACATACAGTAAAGCTGTGTGTGGATGAGGTTATGGTTACAGTGCTAGAGTTACAGCTTTAATTGTGAATTGAATGGGGTGGAAAGTGGAGCTCAGATGAACTTGATAGAGGCCTGGCATAGGACTTGGTTGGTTCAAGGAACCAGGCAAACAGAAAAATGATTCCAGTGGCACGAAAACCGTACATCCAAGGTGATACCAAAGTGAAATATTCCTTGGGAATCAAATAGCAGCAACATTCATCTTCAGAGCTGGGAAACCTCGGTTCATTTTGGAACAATTCTAAAAGCGTGTGCTTCCAGCTCTGTTTCCTTCATAGCCCGTTCCTGCAGCACTCTGTGTTAATGAGAGCCTGGCATTTTCAATGTGTTTTTTTTTGTTCTCTTATCAAGTGCTTAACTAGATTTATCGTTTAAAATGAGAACGTTTTCTTCCTTTCAGGGGTAGGCACATGCTATGGAATGCTAATATTGACGTGAGGTCTGATTGTTCCCCCTGCCAAGCCATGAGGTTTGATCGGCACCTCTGAATTGTAAAAAGCTCTGTAAATCGCTGTCATGTCATCAGCTCTCACTATAAAACAAGGCCTCACCAAGATGGCATTCTGACTGATGAATCTGGAGTAACATATCTTTGATAGATGAGCAGGGTTTTTTTTTTCTCTCCATCCAGTGAGTGTCAGTGAGTCACATTGTTAAAGAGCACACAGAAAAAGAAAAGAGTGCCAGAATGAAATTCTTTTTCTGAGATGCATGGCTGGTGGAGCTTTAACGGTGCCCGCAATGTCATGAAAGTGATTTTTAGAGAAAATGGTACATTTTTTCAAATGCAGAACACTCTAGAACATGACACAATCCGCAGTAACAGGGAGTTTCTCTTTGTAAGATGTAAAAGCTGTCAGTTCCACACTGACAATGAAGGCACACAGATCTAAAGCTTAAAAAAACCAAAACAAAACCATCTAACTGTGAGCTGTATATCTTCAACATGCAATTGGGAAAGATCTTTTGTTGTTATTTTATATATTTTATATATATATCTTTTATATATAGCATATGATAAAGAGGACTGTAATGTGGTTCTGATGCAAAATGGCTTAGGAAAAATTGGTAGGCTTAGCAACTGCTTTTAGTGCATGTTGTCTCATTAACAAAAATATCTGCATTTTTTCCAAGTATCAAATGAATAATTTGGCAACACATGGAGCATATATTATCTCAACATATAAGTTGAACCAGTCATTTTACCATTCCACAGTATCCTCCTGCGGATTGGCTGTTGCAAAATTGTTCTACATGTGGGAATCAGTTTCTGTTGGCCTTGATAACTTTCATTACCGAGCAAGCATTCAGAATGCTAAGACCAAGGGGAGCTCATCTGTCGGGGTGAAATGAATATCAGATATGTAGTGCTGCAGACACACTGGAACATATTAAGTGGCTCAACAACGGAGAACAATTCATAACTGACATTTTATTTTTACTTCCTCATTGTTGGTCTTCATTGTTATGCCTACAACCAGGGAAGGGATGTGTTTTGGATCTGGCAACCCTGGTTGAAATTTTGCCATTAGGAAGAAAATGGCAGTACAGTGATTCCCAATTTCAGAGGAACATTATGCCTGTAAAATGTTTAGTGTGGCCTTTAGACCTGGTTCAGAGGGTGTGGCATGAAGGCAGGGATGTGATGTCACAACAGTTTCAGCCAGGCCCATACCTTGTGGATGGTCAGTGATTCAAGTGAATCATTTGTGCATGAGTGGTTGCCTTTTAATGCAGCAAAAGCATAAGGTATGTTTAGGTCAATTATTTCCATGTGACATTAAGGTATAAACATTTAGGTTTTAGGGTTTGATACAATCTTTCCCTGACAGAAGGGTTAAGGCAGGTTTGATGAGACTTCCAAGCATTGACAGAAAACACATCGAGATCCATTCACCCAATTTTAACTTCTCACAAGGGTTGAAAATTATACAGTATCATTGCTAATTTTGTGGGAGAAATTTGCATGCTAATTTCATTGATTGCTTTATTGCTAACGTAATGTTGAAACAGTGCATTATAGGAGAGAAGTTCAAACCTTAGCCTTGGCTAAACTGTAATAATACAGCCATTTGGGGTTTTGTAATTAACTACCCTTTTTAAAGATTTCAAGTAAGGGGACATTTTGTGGGAATGAGGGGACAGTTTGTAGAAATGGAAAAAGATCATCATTGTATATAATTTGAAAAAAAAAGACAGGTGCATACAACACTCCGTGTGGGAAATGTATGAAAGCAGAAGCGTGCTTGAAACCAAAAATCATACAGAGGGGTCACTAAAACACTGAGCTAAAGGAGACGTCTTCCTAAACTAGGCTATGCATGGGAAATTGCGTTCTTGTCCTTCTCGTCAAGGATTTTTGCATCTTGTTTGCTAAGCAAACATTATTCATACCGAGTCTGATGGGACTCAGAGGTGAATGAATGACTCATTGAGTCATTTTAAAGACTATTGTGGGTGATCAGAGAAAGAGGATCTGGATCACTCAAGAAATTACCATCATGACAGGGAATGTACTATAAAAAGTACTAACGTATTTAGCTTAAATATTGTTTCAACACACAATTGCAAAATCAAACAATGAATTGAAGGAAAAACTAAACAGCTTCTGTAGACTATTTTACGTAATGCTTAAATTGCAATAAACAATTACGTTGCACTTAAGTTATTACAACCAATTATATGCAGTAGATATGAATTGGAGAACAATACTTACCGACTGTTCTGGTTTATTTAATGAGATTTATAAAACCTGATTTTCAGGGAGTAATTTATACCACAGAATGGGTGATTTGAATCATAAATGTGTTAATGTGTTATCCATTCTAAAATCCATCAGAAAATTCCTTTCCTTTTCTGCCCTGGTATGTGTCAACAAAGAATGCGCAAGCCACAGAAAATGGGGTATATATAAACTATGCATTCATAGATCAAATGATTCAATATTTCCCTTCATATATGTTGCTTAAAAAGTTCTGTGTATAAGAATGTTTTGAGGCAAAGAATCAATATTTGCAAGACAGCCATCGCAAGTTCAGCATTCATTCAAATCATTTTTTCACTATATGAAAATGTCATATTTGTCATAGTCTAAATTTATAATTCCACATAGATATTTTTGTCTTTTTACCACTAAAAGGGATGACTGAATGGAGGTATGCAGCAGTCTGGAACTGTGTAATATTTCAAATGGTTGACTCATGATTTTCCATTACTGGTCCTGGGGGACCCTTGTGTGTGCTGACTTTTGTTCCGTCTAATATCTTGGTTAATTAAGGGTGTTGAAAACATGTGTTTCAGTTCCATCATTTTGAAAAATCAAATCCACAAATTGTAACTTTCAGATTTGGCTTCCTAACCTTTGCTTTGTCTTTGAACTCTTCATTGTCTGCATATGGATTAGTTTTAGTAGCGTTTAGGATTTGGCTGATTTCAGCTGTCTATCAACTACTCAAATAAACTGTACCCTCTTTTAAGGGAATAATTTGTCACAACACATTAGAGAAACTAAACAGCATTGGTTGTCTGAGACCTGATCTGACTGATTAGTCCTAATATGAGTATGGAGTATTCAGTGTTTGTCACATGACTCGCAGATCTGTTTCTGAAATTATGTGGCATTAAGAAGGTGAATAATATTTAAATTGCCTAGTTAAAACAATGAACAGCTTGGTGTGCATCTGGGTCACGTTCAATAACAAAACCTTTTTTTACAGTGTGCAATCGTTCTGTCATTGAATAATGTGTTTTTTTTCTCCAAATGGTGGAAAAGGTTATGTAGCAGGTTCCAAGAGGAGTTCGCTCTTATTTGGTGGGCATACCTGGGACCAAACCAAAAGCAGTATGAGATAATTATACACCACTAACATTCATCCTGTTTGTAGGGTATGCAAGGGATCATGGCGGAAGTGTCATGGTGGAACACCTGTTCATTTGATAGGTGGATGTTCCTGTGACTGTTTTGGCTCAATACGGCACCATTTGTTTATGGAAAAAAAATGTTACACTGTTTTGTGGGTATTGAGGCCTCATTCAAGTTGACAGTACAATTCTACTGTAAATAAGACTGTCTTGCAAAAAAACTGGGGCTGTTGGCATACACATTGTTGATGATACATCTGCTGTTGAAAATAGTACTTTGAAAGCATGGTAGCAATGTAACATGAAGAAGAACTACATTTACAAGAAATGTTATCGTCTGAAAAAAAATATTATTTTCTCCTGGACATTTACATAATTTTTTTTTTGCAATTTGATTTTTAGGTTTTTTGTCAATCAGTGTTAATTTTTTAATGAATAAACACTGATTCATTTCTGGATTTAAAGTAAATAAATAAATATTAAGATGTTCTATAAATAGCGCTAGTTTTAGTTGTTGCTAGGAAGAGGCTCTAATTGACTAAAAGTAAGTACTGTTTTTATTTTGTCTGAGCACTAAGATAAAAGCTAGCGGTGTTCAATGATTCAGCTATGTTCACAGAGATATCATTCAGCTTTCAGAATGGATTTTATTCAGTACCACAGCGAATCGATTCTAAACAGGGAGGCATTAACATGCCAATAAAACAGGAGAGCCTATAACTCTATTCCTGTGTGAGTTGTGTGCTAAAGAGAGTTCATGTGACGGAATGTCTTCACATTAGTTCCAATTAATTTTGGACCCTAAGTTAATCAATATTTAGGCATTTATATGAAGCTGACAAGGATTAAAAGTTATTAGTTCTTTATATAAGCCTGGAATAATGAACTGAAGGTCTCAGTTACCTTAGTTGAGTCAACAGTCCAAAATTTAATCAAGGGATTGGTCATCGTCACGCATTGACCAAACCCCAAAAGGGTGAGAGGCTGTTTCAGCACTCTGCTCCAGTGCTTGTCATTGAGACAGACAGATCGCTTTTCACTGGCCTCTTCGTTACATGTTGTAAGTATGGCCTCGAAATGAGATCACACTTGTGACATTTTTGCGAAACTGTCCTTTGTAGGTGGTAATATTGACTCGCTGTGTTGTTACTGTTAACTGAATCGATGTTTTTATGTTGCTACATTCAGTTGTAAATGGAGTCTTATAATAACTGAGAATGACCTTGCGTATTCATTTTGAAAGTCTATAACGCTGCTTTCACTGGAACGACTTTTGTTTTTGTACAGTTTCAGTGTGAAGGTTGTTGAGACAGAGTCAGAATCAGCCAATCAGAAATGAGACATATTTAACCAAGCTAGGCTATACATAAAAGTAGATTGCAATCAATGAGGGAAATACATTCTATCAGAGCACCCATTATTTGCTAAATTACCATGGTAACACAGACTTCCAAACAGCACTGTAGTCAAAAGTATAATGCAAGTATTCAAACCTAAACATCTGGGGATGTACAGCCCACCAACTATTAGCTTTAGTTACTCATGGCCTTGGAGTTACAGTATGCACATCTCGTCAGACAGTATACTCACCTATTATCCTTATTCTCGAGCACTTCTCAGTTCATTCTGTCAAACAATGACCTGTTAAGGACTGCATTTAAATGCAAAAACAGTCCATGACTGAACAAAGAAGGATTTCGATGCTGGGTCTATGGTCCATGGAGGTAGGGACTGTGAACGAATTCACTGCCAGAGGCAAGACTGGCACAAACTGAACTGACACACTGAAGCCCTACGGCTGTATGTTGAGACCCGAGGCTATCTTCCTCTCTGTGAATTATGGACAACTTCTCCTCAGCAGTAGCTATTCTACAAAGTCCTACGCTAACTATCATGATGTGGACTATACCTTATGCATTCAGCGCTTCAGTGATTTGGTGCACACTTATGGTGAAGCCATAGTCGTAGCCAGTCTACCCCCTCCATCTAAATTGATATTTATTGTGTCTGAGCCTGCCTCCATTGTCCTGATTTGAGAATGTCCCCTCTTAACTAGTTCTGTGGATAACATTTATTTTCAGGTACTTATCTGTGTGGTACATTGTACCAGTTTTGCCACAAGCATCAAACATTTAGGACAGCAATTTTTGGTTCCTTTCCATTTTTATTCTTAACCCTGACATCATGGGGAAAGAAAGGTGGTGGTAGCAGCACACATAACTAGTAGTTAGCAATACACACACTTCCCCAGTCCCTGGTACACCAAAATGTGTGCACCTCCAAGCAGCGCTAACACTAACTTAGCAGGAATAGTCTTGGATGTTGTTATTTGAGATTGTGGGTAATAATTATCTACAGTATCTGTTCAAATCAGGTGAATATTTGCAGCAAATATTTGTTTTGATGTGTCAAGTCTCTGTGGTATAAATGCCCATGAATCTGCACAAATTTGGTTTGTTTGCTTGCCTCTGTTGTGCTTTTGTGCTTGAAGGTGGCACATACAACAGTTAACAAGAGATTTTTCTCTTGTTATGTTCTGAAATGTTCAGTAACTGAAATGACTAAATCAAACAAATGTGTGGCTGTTCGTTATCAGGGATGCCAGATATCTGAATAATTAATTGACTTGCAATCCCAAAGTTTCTCTTAATTAGGCCCTGCCTCACTTGTTTCCTACCTATCTTTCTTGTTCTTCACCTGGCTTTAAAGACTGCTAATTATAAGATGGACTTTGATTAAGTAAGAAGCAATGGATTCATTGCAAATGTACTTGCAGCTATATTAGCTGTGCTGATCAAACAGATATGTCAGTTAAAATGATATGAGTAGTCAAGAGTTTTTATCTTCTGTGAGGAACAGCTGAACTCTGGCTGAGATCACTTGCTAATGTTTTATTTACGAGGTGCAGCTATTAAATAACGAGACTGGACTTACGTAAATCAAACCACAGCGTGCATGCGCGAACCACATGGCATTCATTGACCAAAGGCAAGCATAAGCAATCCCTGAAATTTTCAATCTGTTCCCGTCTTCAGATCGCTGTTACACATCGCTTGAAGTCAAGTGTTCTTCTTGATAACAGTGTTATGCTTTTCCTCTACGAGAGCAGTTTTGTGAGTTAATAGTAAAGATTGCTGAAGTTCATTGCCAAACTTGCATTTAATTGTGAAACTAAGTTAAGAACAGCTGCTGACTGAACCCTGAAAAAAAGTTGGACTCTGTCTGTTTCAAGCTCACCAGCCACTACTGCCAATACAACCGGATCTATAGCTAAGATGTTTTGCAAAATGACTTTGTTAAAATGACTTTGTGGACTTCAGAAATAACTTACATAATAAATGTATGTACTGGTTTCAGTGGACCTTTTTTAAAAAATATAATTATTTCTCAGATGTAACTATAATGATATTTAACTTAGTTAATGGTCTGTGATATATTGTCATGCAGGTCTGTCTAGATTTCTTATGTGACCTCTAAAGAAAGAGGTGCTCCAGACTTTGATTTTAAAAGTCTGTTCACCTTACCCTGATAGTGCCAGTATCAAAAAAGTTGTTGACTCTTTATATTTTCATATTAAGGGAAAACTATTTCACAAATATAGTACAATACTGAATGCATGTATTGTCATTCCAACAACATATTGGCCATGGGACAAATCTAACTGAAAGATGAACTGGCATGGAGTGAAGATAGAAGTCAAGACTGATATGTGGGACAAAACATTTTTAAAAAAATCTATTTCGATCAGTCAGAAACACATCACAGTTCAGATTTGAATCACATATTAATACATTTCAGATTTAATTTGATTTGTTATCATTGATTTGATAGAGTCACTTCAAGCTGGATGCCTAAATGCAGCCATTGTGTTGTTGGACCAGGACTGAACAGTTTCCTACAAAAAAAAAAAGAAAAAAGAACAGAGTGAACGCTATGGCTTTCTGGGACAAGAACGTGGCCCAACGGGATTCAGTTTGAACAGTTATATAATATAGGGTTCTGTATGCTGTCATGTGTAAACGCATGCAGGAGTTACATTTCTCTGTAAAAACCTGAGGATAGAGTACAGAGCACTTGCCACCACGGTAGCTGAAAGTGGAACTGATACATTTTCTGATATGTAATTGTCTCGCCACTATTTCAATAAAGATATTAGGCATATTTCCCCTGTGACAAGTCCAATTTTTACTGTGCCTTCATCATCTTATTTTCTTCAGAAAGAATGCACGGTTCCTCCGGGTCCTTCTATACTCCACACTAATGACTGTGGAAGGTCCTTGCTTTGGAGACGACATCTTCAATTGTGTCCGTAACCTTGACCGTGGCTTCAGGCTGAGATGGGGGCTGAATGCCGCTGATCTGAAAATGATGGACTACCCGGTGGTAATTAAAAGCTTTCGAGTGATTTAATGTCTCTCTTGGTGATCAACGCGTGGTTCGTAAGGAGGTGACCTGTCAGGGGGAGTGTGTAGTCACATCGGTACTCCAGCCCGTTGAGGGTGATGCTTCCTGACAGGTTCAACCCCTCATCTCCCCAGCAAAAGGCACCGTCACTGACCCTCGAACCCTCCACACATACATATATCTGAGCCAAGTGGGGAGATAGGGCGGATTAATTTACTGCCAAATGGAATGAGCGCGGTGCCGGGGAGGGTGAGAGTGCGCTGAGCTGTGCTCAAAATGAGATCTCACCGTTGGCTGGGCTCTCGAGAGGAGAATCCTTCTCTCCGTAACCCCCTCTGGGCCCGTGATTACCGGCTCAAAGCAGCAGGTGAAATGCAATTAACACACAATGCAAATTATAGGGTTTGTGATGCAAATTAAATCATTAGAGCCCTCACCCACCTCTTGCTTTCTCAAGCTGTACATCCTGTTTTGCATCATGTACGTTCTGAAAAAAAGACCAGAGTCATGACAGAAGTGTCAGTTTGTTATGTTTACTGGGCTGTAGGACACAGTGTGGGCTGAATGTTGATCCACTCATCTTGTTGCTTTCGCGGCTTGGCTTCTTTTGTTTCCTGCAGCAGATAACCAATGTATCTGCTACACTTTATCTCATCATTGTTGCAATTACAGTCCAGGCTAATAGTCTGCAATATGTGTAGAGCTTTTCATGAATCAAGGGCTGAAGAAATAAAGAGATACCATTCCCAACAACAGTGTTCCCTTTGAATGGAGCTTTAGATGGTGAATATGTTTGGGAGGTGCATTCCTTTGCCATGAAAAATACATTTTCTTCCATACTTAATGACAGATGTAGTATGGATTTAAAGATTATTTGCACTGATTGAACTTCTCACATATTATTTTATTTTTTGTTATGTTTTATGCAGCTGAAGATTTGCTACGGTTCAATGGACCCCAATTTCTAGGAAGTGCGTAAGGGTAATCATGATTCATTTTGGTTTTTAATGCTCATCTGTTTGCATCTGTGCTTTTAAAGACCATAAATGTGCTGGATATAAATACATTTCTCTTATAGCTAGCTAGCTTAAATTGTCATTTTGAAAGGTGGTGGACCACTCTCGAAACACCCATGAAACTGCCTTTCGTGAAAAGGCCAGCAGGGTTGCTGTTTCTGGTATAGTCATACTGGCATCTCTGTCGCCTCCTACCTTTCTGATACGCTATTCCCATTCCCACTCTGAATCACACGCAATCCGATACAAAACAGAATTTTGTCAACAAGCTTAACAAGCACTAGCGCCCCCCTCTTGTCAGCTAGTCACCCATAGTCTGCCCACACAAAAAAACACAATGTCGTCCAATTCAATGTCGGCATTAGCTTAATCTGTGGACTATGGAGTAAAACGGAAAAAAACTGGGAAAAATTTGGGAAATGAATTGAAAAACACAAAAGTAAACAGAGGATTGAAAATGTACAAGATTAATAATATGCAAAAATAAAAACTGAGCTCATTTGTAATATGGGAAGGTAGTCACGGCAGCAAATGTTTATCAAATGGAAAAATGCACAAGCAGGATAATATCAGCTCCTGTCACAGCAGAACTGTTGATGGTAAATTATGAATTATATGGCTGTGAATAAAACCGGGGGACCTAATCGGATTTTCTTCTTTTCAGCTTTGATGGGGAAACGTCATCATTCACAAAACACCCAACGCTCGGGTTCAAGAGCTCTTGACAGACATCCTGTACAGCAACAGCCAATTAAAATAAATTCCAGCGAGTCGTTCTAGAGAGATCCTCACGACCAGAGGCACTAAGCAGAAAAAGCCGACAGCTGGATCGTGCATTACCAATTTATCATTGTTATCATCAGGTGGTATTAACTATTTAGAGGACCATGCAAAGAAACATAAAAAATTACACAAAATCAACCACATTTTCTCATCTGCACCGGATTTGTCTGGTGAATTACTTAATATTTATAATCTCCTTTATGGGTGACACTATATGTAAGCCTATTTATATATAATTATTTTCAACAGACAGGACAGTAATTAGTATAAAACAAACATGAAACAAATTAAATTAAAGGACAGTACTATGACTCCATAAGTGATACGAGAGTAGGCTCTTCAGAGTCAATGAAGAAAGATTACCAAACACAATGGAAACAGCCACAATTTATACTGAAGTGTGAAGGCCTGACTTCCTTACATCTAGCCACCAATGGAGTCTGTGCACTGACAATGTGTCAAACACATCGTTGCATCAATGTACTACAAAGTAAGCTCAAAGGGCTTCGTATCTCAAATGGCTTGTATCTGCTTTTCCTTCAGAAGATCGATGAAAATGACGGACTGATGGGAAGAATCTTGCGCCCACCATGTCTCTCAAATGCACTCTGCCATTGGCTGTAGACCCCCCCATAACACCACTATTCTAGTGTCACTCTGCTGGTGAGAGGGTGTCTGACTGGTGTTGGTGTTTTATTGGCTGTGTGCGCAAAGCAAAGCCTTCGCCAGCCGAGAGAGCCACCTCACCCTTGCAGTCCTGTAATTAATGGGTCCATGTTCTATTTATAGAACAGGAGAGAGGGGGGTTGAGTGTGTGTGTGTGTGTGGGGGTGGGGGGCGGGCGAATGAAGCCTCCTGCTAGTCCGCCTCATGCCAGGAGGACAGTGGGAAAAGGAACACACAAGCAGCCATGGTATCAGAAAAGATGGAGGATTTGAAACGTTCTGAGAATCTGCCTTTTTTTGTGTGAAAAAACTGGAAACTGGGTGTCTTGTCTCCCTCTCTCCAGCTGGCATTTTGTTCCTTCAATTACACAGTGTGAGGAAAATAACCCTGTCTGTTTGGCAATAACAAAGAAACATGTTTATCCTACACCTCCCACTTTGCCTCCGTCTCACAGAACCTCAGACACATTTCAGGGGAGGGAAAGGTTTAGGACCTCTGACACGGCCATTTTGAATCAAATGCATTCATTATTTGAAAGGAATGCCCAGCCTCAGTCAGCTACTCTGTTAAATGTATCATAATTTATTTATAACTTTCATCTTTTTTCTAAAAATTTTTCCAGTCACCGCCACACAGCCTGGAACCACTTGGGAACTGCCAATGTAGGACTGAAATTTGACTACCACTATACAGAAAGATACACAGGTTCAGACACATTGTCTTAACCAATACACTTCCAATACATCCAAACAATTTCAAATAGCAGCGTTTGGGTCTGCAGGCCTCTACCAATCAGATATAACAGATCAGCAATGATTAGTGTAATGCCTCTGCATTCTGATTGGTCTACCATTTATTACAAATATGTTTAATGCTTTTATACGCAAATAATGACCACCTGTCTGTTAACTGATACCAGAGGCTAGACTGAAAAATCAAGAAGAAACCAGGTAATTTCAGAGAAACAAGGAAAGCTAAATCGAATAGCATGTCAGCAAGCTTGAATCAAACAAGGGAGTTTTGTGGCAGAAGGTGAACTATTTATTTAATGTTATTTGTTTCTCACAGTTTTGTAGAAATGAGTTTCATAACCTGGATGAGCAGAAATGTACTAGTGGCTGAAGAGAGAGCGTTTGGGTAATTACACCCAAAACCTTTCTGTGCAGATAATCTGATACACTATTAATGTCCCCACTACCCCATTAGAGACACTGTATTAAAGAAACATTTCAAACTCCACCTAAGTTTCACCACCTTACTAAAACTAATTTTGCTGTAGAATGTGGCCATAATAGATCCGCCAGCCAATACACTAAAATATCCCAGAAATCAGAAAACAGCTAGGCTGGAGGCAAAACACAACACATGAGGAAAACACTGAGCTTCATACACTGTTGCTCCCATAGGATGCTCCAATAAATTTGTTGTTCGTACATGGAAGGGAGGTTTAGTCCGCTTCATCTGGAGTGCTGAATGGCCACTGGCTCAGTGCAGCTAATCTTTTCTCTCTTCCTCTCTTCTTTGTCAACATTGCCAGGGATTGCCAGAGCCGCCCTGGGGTGCGTTCCAATACTTTTTCTCGTCCCCTCCACTCATCTCCGACCTCTCGTCTCCTACCCTGGAAGTATGTGGAGGAAAGGAGGGGAGGAAACGAGTGGAGGAGAGGAGAAAACGAGTGGAGGAGACGAGGGGATGAAAACGAAAATTGGAACAGCTAATCCGATTAGCCCGCCACCAAAATCGACCTCAGCTATTGATTCACGTCATGTAACTTCGACCGATTCCGAGGATACCTAAGCCAATCAAAATATTCTGTGCGACGGTCTTTTAATCTGACTGGTCGTGAGCACAATGATGTCACCCAGAAATGTGAAAAGGCTACCACGGTAGGATACATCAATGAAGGATGCGAAGTCTAGTCTCCTACATTTTTGGAACAGTGGAGGGAGGGAGGAACACATAGATAAGTTTCCGGATCACGGAGAAGAAGAGTGGAGGAGATGAGATCTGGGTATTGGAACGTACCCCTGCTGGGGGCAGGCTGATGGGCCTGGTTTGTGCCTCCTCAGGCATGGCGCTGATTCCTCTGGTCCTGTCTTCATGCATATCCTATTCCTCCAGTCAGATCTGTCCATGGAATCTGCACAGCCTCTTCTGCCTCTGGGTCATCTTCTGTCCCTAACGTGTTCATTAGTGCTCCTATACTTTCAACCATTTCCTCAATAAAAGTATGACTTTAAGTATATTAATAGCAGCGGAAACAGATTCACAATATATGGGTTTTGGTGAGGTTCTGTGTCCATAGATTATGAGATTGTACTGAAGTCAAGAGGGTTCTAGTTGAAACCCTTGGAAGGGGTGGGGGAGGGAGGGAGTTGAGGGACCCCTGTGTAAGCTGGTTTTCATTATTTGCCTTTTGTGTAGCAAATAAATGTGTCAAATGAGTGTTTTCTATTACTTTTTCCTCAAACTCATTGTAACACAAAGCAGGTTCATTGCTGTTTGCTTCTTCCTTTAAATTCTTCTTTATCTGACAAATGGTTTCGTTTCAATGACCACAAAGGTGTACCACAAAGCTGGCTCACCAAGTTACCAGGCTAACTTCGATAAACATGCTGAAGCCTAAACCTTTTTGTTGTTTTATTATGGTTGTTTTAGTTCACAGACGGATATTCATGAACTGCTGTTATGTATTTGAACACTTGAAATTGATTGAGAGAACATTTGTTTAAATTCATATTTTCCCATATAACCCTGAACAATGAACATCCATTTTCATCTATCTCTCATGATATTCAAAAGCAACTAGTTTTTTTCCAGTGGCACCTACTAAAAGCACTTAAGGGTGTTTTGTAGGTTGGAGGGATAACTATTATAGTGGGTAATTTGTTATAGTTGCGGCTTGTTGCTCTAGCTTGTTACGTGCCTCAATCAACTTTTATTTATAAAGCGCATTTCACAAACATTTGCCACAATACGCTTTACAGTAAACCCTGGCCTGAACCCCCACAAAAGCAAGCCTGCGATGATAATGGGAAGGATGAACTCCCTATGTGGAGCAGATAGGAAGGAATCTTGGGAGGAACCAGGCTTGAGAGGGGAAGCCCATCCTCCTGTTTACGATGACCAACACGGTCAGCAAGTCTGTTTAAAAAATCAGAGAGGCCCTGGATTGGGTGTCAGGATGCGGTGGTGCCATAGGCCAGACAATGTCAATGGTGGAGACTGGGAAGCACTTGGGCAGAAGGGCGGAAGGCCGGACGGCGACGATGGCAGAGACAGAGCAGCAGACTCACATGTAGAGACAACACCAGTTAGGAGAGTGCAGTGGGTAGCAACAGTGACATAGATCAGGGGTTATACAAAATGGTGACCCCGACAGGAGCCTTCTATGGCTGCATAGCTACTGGGACAGATAGAGCATCAATGTAGGCATGAGAGAGGCAAGAAACCTACCCACTCACCAAGAGTCTGACCAAAGGGAAGAAGGGATTACAACCGGTAATAAGTGACAGGAAAGATTTCCTAAAAAATAGCTAAAAGTGCTTTTTTTAGGAAAGGGACAGGTTCTAGAAGGCTAAAGGAAAGGTGTCCAGAATTCTCAAGGAAACCTGGCCAAATGAGTCCTACACCCCACTTGGTTGAAAGAAAATTTTCAATTCCAGTCATGTAATTACATAAAACAGATTCAAACCAACAATTAACTGGATAGTTGTCGTTCTCTTCTTTCTTAGTACCTTAATCCAGGAGCTGCATAAATGTCTTTCGGAGTGCACTTTTTAAACCTTTCACTGAATTTTCCGCACCAAACACAGTGTGAAGGCTGTGGGCATGTGAGACCTTTTGGGCAGGATGAAGCCTCCTGGGGATTTCATAGAAGACGATTATCTCAGTTTGGGCACTGATCCTCAAATGAAACGAACACTGGAAACTAAACACAGTTTATCTTGCTGGCTAGCTGCCTATCTACACCTGCCCTGAGTGGAAGATATCTTAGCTGATGTGGCTCATATTCTTTATGCTGTTCATGTTTTTTTCAATCTGGTCTGTATGCAGGGGTCTGTAACGGGTAGACAGCTAGCAAGGTAGACAGTTTTAGCAGTATTGCTAACTTCAGTAACCCGCTGCAGTTAGTTGGCTTGCAAATACACAAAACTACATGGAATTTAGAATCAACAGATTCTGCCTGCAGATGGAACAATATTGCAAACAATCTGATGTCAACTGCAGTCACTTCAAAAGACGTTGTAGGTGAAAAGAAGAATTTGAATTAGAGGGTTACCAGTAGCAATAAAAAGAAAGAATTGCCTTGATACAATTCCCTACCTGTAGATAATTTTCTACAATACCCTGTGGAGTGGCACTCTTATGAGATAAAAAGAGACACAAACCTTGCATAACAGTTGAATGACTTCACATCTCACAGATGTATGCAGCAGTGATTTTGCAGGCCCGGCCCTCTCACACATATAACAGTGCCTGATCTTTAAAAGGAAGTGCTCTGAAAGGGAAACCATTTTTCTTACAACAATGCACAGCCATTACCTGCTCAAAGCCAATGAAGAGCAATCTGCACAAATGCATTTCAGGATGAATAAGTCTTTCTGGGATAAAACGACACTTTTAGGATCCATAAGATGTCTTTAAACCCCCTTAACTCTGATATTCCTCTTCATTTCAACAAGTCAGACAAGAGAAATTTGAACATGTAAATTGCATAATTTCGAGCTTAAAATCAAATAACTATAATAAGCGGCATTATAATTAAGGTTTTACGCTGTTATATAGTTTTATCTGTTGTAATTTGATGTCACTTTCATAATGCTTTATGCAATTACTTAATCTCTGGGTAATTTGGGATCCATTTGGAAGAGCAAGATGCAATAATTGCTAATGGTTCTGCAAAGCAAGCACATTTGATCAGACGCATCGAATCTGAGATGCTGAAAATAACATGAAAATAATAAGGCGCGATTATGGGAGGGGAAAACACCAGCGAAACAGGTTTCAAGAATCTGCCTTGCCAGTTCACACTACAGTAAGGTGCTCATATTTCTGCTCTGAGCCATTCCTTCAATTACTGTACCTCAAGTAACGTGGCATGCTTCCTTCGGTGCTTGTGAACGCTCAGCCCTCACTCTTGGCAGCTGAGTGAGTCAGAGCTGATATTTTTAATTAGACCATCAGATTCAGCTCTTCTGTACAGGCTAACCTCCTCCCACTGGCTTCTGCCAGGGATGCATTGAAGGGGTTTTTATTACTATGGCTACTACTGGGTCACTGTCAACATTAATTAACAGATGTATTTTCTCAGTTAAAGATTAAGGGATCATATGCATTATGATTGAAATCTATATTTTTGAAATGTATATTCTTTGTAACAAACTTGCGAAACAACAGAGGTCTTATGTATGTCGACCATTCTGAAAGTTGTAATCACAACGATTATCCGTGAAATATTAATAAGCTGACTTAAAAATCTTGCTGCTTCTGCTGAAGTTGCGCTGTAGTTGTCTAAGTATGTTGTCTGACTGACCTTTCCAATTGCGTCCATCGTGATATCCCCTACAATTCTTGAATTTATGGCAAATCGTATTACAAATGCTACCAAAATCAATTGTGGTATGTGTTATTTGCACACATACAATCAATCTTGCTCCACTACATGTAAATGTAAGCAGATGTCATGCAGCTCAAAGTGTTTTCATTTTTAACCTTCTTTCACACGTTTCACACGTCATTTATGTGCTGTACCTTTCCTTGAATATTTTACTTGTAATATTTGATAAGAAAAACATGAAATATTGTTATATTTGATAGCACAATCAGTATGGCTTACACTTAGAGGTTGAACATAAGGACAAAATATATAGCCTACTTGATCTTCCAATTACCCCTACATTTCTCTGATCATATAACGGTAAATATGTTTTATCATACTGGGATTTTTCAAAGAAATACATGGAATGACTGTAATATATTCACATGTAGGTAATTTAAGAAGCATTTGGCAATCATTTTAAACCACTTCAGAAAAGGGAACTAGGCCCCAATATAGATAAAAAAGATTATTCAAAGGGCTCCAGACTTGCAGAGAATTGATATTTCCAATTCACTTTTTGATCCATAAACAAAAATTACCATGTAAATTCAATCCATTGTTTTGAAAACACAATCCATTCACCTTCAAATTCAGACCCCATTGCAGCAAATACATCGAGATGATCAAATGAATAACTTTTCTACACTGAATCTTTTTTTTTCATACACCATTTCAAAGCTTGGAAACACCAGCATTGATTGATCAAAACTGACAAATGGAATTGGTGCTGGCTGTTTCTGAAAACACTGCAGTGATTTCAGCAGGTCAGTAAACACCGATTCTCTATGGTTATATGACCACTGATAGTTATGAAATTATATCACAAAGTTATGATTCCAAGCATTTTCGTTACACTATGGGAACACTCTCTCTATATATACATACATATATATATATATAGACACACAGTCCAGTTATATTCAAATTGTTGTGAAACAACCTGGTCAAATAAAAGATTATCAACCATGCTGGATATAACTTGTTTAAAATAATAATAAAATAATTAACTTGCATTAATCCTTGATATTTTTATTGAAACTGTCAACATCTATAAATTCATTCTACAATATATTTATGTAAAGTCTGTGCCTTGTTTTGTAAGAATTTGCTTTCAGCTTATATTTTTATTTTCTATTTACTTTTACAATTCAATTCCCCAGCTAGCCTTAGATAGCACTTAAGCATATAAATATATACTGTTAGTCAAGGTGGCTGCTATACCATGTAATGGCATCACATGGAAAGATTTTTGCTGAACAAGGATCCTTAATTCTTTACAATTGTCTGTATTATGGGTTGTCATATAGAGTATGTGGATATCAAAGATACCTGCAAAGATAACTGCAAGCTGCAAGTGGTGAGTGACACTTTTCTTATGATGTAAGGAGGGCTTCTTGCATAAAAACAATGAATGTATATGTAATTTCAATAAATGGAAATCCAATGACATGAAAAAGTTTATGATATAAACTGAAGATACCTGTCACAATCATGGTTTTCCAATTCAGTTTTAAAAATCATATCGTGTAGGGGAGAGTGTGGTAATTTGCGCCAGTTTTACTAAAAGTGTCTTTATAGCAAAGTGAAAGTTAGGGTATAAATAATAAATCTACACATATATTAGGATGTTGTTCAGCAGTGTAAATAAAAAGACTGTTCTGAACACAACATATCCAGAGATATGTCAAACAAATATTTTCCTTTGGCTCAACTTGCTCATACTAGTGGTAATTTGAACTGAGCATAGGATAACAATGGAAAAATAGCTCCAGGTGACATTTCCCAAGTAAAAACACCCTGCATAATGAGTAGTAGACGCCCTACATGCTAGTCCATCTTTCTCCAGTTGTCAGGGAGATATGGACATTATGTGATATTATGTTTCTTTTTCCTAATGTTCAGCCAGCTCACACAATTGCACAGGGGTAAACCCAGGGAACTGCATAGCATGGCATGACTTTATTTCTATAATGCGTAAAACATCAGACCTTGAATTATTTGTGTGACAACAGATACGAATATCGCACATTAAACCGAGGTCCTTAGTCACAGTGGTCATTAAAGTCCCCATGACACTTCTCGAAAGAGCAAATCAAATTCCAATTACAGCACGCCATCTACAACCGGCCCCATAAATAGTAACAATTTACTGTTTGCATAATCAACCCCCCGTTGGTTGTTAGGTATACTTCCATTTAGCAAACATTTACAGACAGATTTTTAGCACAGTGAATGTATTGGAGGCTGTGAGTTCTGGAACACACTTAACCTTACCCTGACAGGGGCGGGGAAGTGTTAAGGGCTCTTTCGGTTCTTTACAGCCACCTGCCACCTTGGCTGACAAGCTTCCAGATGTCGCTGATGTTGTTGTGTCTTTTTTTATTACTGTTGGCTTTTGCCATTTCTTTTGTTTATTTAGTGTTTTAGCCTGCAGGGTGTAGGTCTGCTGGAGTCACTTCAATGAATGCATCAGTGGAGTAAACACACTTTCAGCTACAGTGCATTTAGCAGGGATCAGAATGGCTAAGTGGTCATTTGAGAGACTCAACTGACAAATAATGATCTAGTACAAATATTGAAACCTAGTTGGACTGATCTTAGTTTAAAACTGCATCATTATCTCTTTCTAAAGTAGAATTAATCATGATACAATTCTACATAGGATTATATATTTCAGTAAAAATATTTTAAGGGTTAAAAAGTTTAACAAGATAAGTTTACAGCCACATTGTATAGAAAGCCTATTGACAGAATTTATGAAATTTCATTTGAAGACAGTACCTCTTCTTGTGATATTCCTATGAAGGTTGATAAAAATAGGCTGACAGACTGTTTGATGAGTTTACCTATTACAGACTGTGAGTGGGCTTACCGTGCTGTTGGTGGGCTGCACGTTATCGTTAGGTTTACAGTTGGACAACAACAAATAAAAACGAAAATAACGGGAAACGCCATCTAATTTTAAACAAACGAATAACAGAAAAGGGTTCTTCAAACAAACTGAACTGTACCAGTTTCCTCGCAGCCTGCGAATAAAATTACTGAATTTACTAGAAGATACAGGTGGCGTTGAGGGGGAAAAAAAACGAGACGAGAGATCCGACCCTCGTCTTGCCTGAAGGGAGATTTGATATTCCTCAGCAACAGCTTCAGGCAGGAGCAATGATCTCGCACTTCCCTTGACCATATATGGCATGTGCCGGGACTGCACGAGCGAAGAAGACAACATCTGAGGGAGAAAAAAAAAAGAACTGATTTGTCCCTTTTGAAGTAAACTAATTGCACGTTTACTGGTGCGGTTGGGGGGTTTGGAAACCTTGAAGCCACATCACCTCTTGTGCGCATCACTTCTGCTGAAGAAAGAACTCACCGAGACGCACGCGACGACACGCGCATATCTCAAGGCAGTGAATGCCAAGTCCACAGGTGAGCGTTTTTTATCTACCTTCAATTTTTACATAGGTGAAATGTTGAGCCTGCATGTTATGTGCTCGATTCTTACTGATTGGAGCATGGAGATGCCACAGGTGGACGTTTGTTGTTTACTTGTAACCTGCTTAAATGTAATGGGGTCTGAACGCGAGTCCATATTTGGGGATACCTGTTGATATCTGGTAATTGCGTTTAGAGCCTTATGTGGGTTTATTCTGCTAATGATTTCACGTTTTTTTTACTAAGAACAGTAATTATGTTTTTAATTATAACGTATGGAGTAAATGCAGATGTTCGACAGCTGTTTACATTTTTATTTAATTTAATAATGAATTATCGGCTGCTAATAAAACGCAATCAATCTATTAGAAACGTTTCACCTGCAAAAAATGAGTAAGATGCAACAACAATGCACGCAGTTGTCTGAATTACTGCTTCATGTACTTTGACAGATGTCTATTCAAACAATAAACCTACCAATTTTCTAATGGCATTCATCTAATCTCTGGGAATTTGTCATGTAAAGCTTTTGTCAGTGAATAAGTGTTTCTGAAAAGCTTTGAATGACTAACTCGATCGATAGAAATAAACGACGCACTAGAATACTTGTTAATAATATATCTTTAAATTTGATGAATGCTGAATACAGTTGATGATGGATGTTTCATTGAAAAATAAGTTCATTCTTCGCATATTCTGTTAACTAGACAATCAATTTATTATAATTTTTTTCTCTTTGACACTGTCAACTTTGTATATCTTGTGATTTCTTTTGCCACTTACCTGGTAATTGTTTATGACGCAAATGGGAGTTTTTCAATGTATTTATTTTTTCTTAAAACCTACTCAAATTTCCTACTCCTCACCCTTTCATTTCCGCATCAATTGGAATCGAACACATTTTATTAGAATGGCGGATGGACGCCATTAATAGTGGTGCGTCAGATTTGAAGTACAGAATTTCAACACACCTTCATTCGACTTCAACTTTCTGTTGGGAACAGCAGTTTGAGATATTCAAGGAGCTATCGGTTGCTGGCAGTATACGTTAGGAAACTAAAATATTCAAGTCGTAGTGTATAGAAAGCTTTCCTTTTTTAAAATTAAACAGCTGGTATCTAAAGTCTGTCGGTTAAGGGTTGTTTAATGGTAAATGCACCGCTCATGGCTATTTATATTCTATTTAGCAATGTTGTAAACAGTTATAACCTTACAGAATATCGTAATCCCGTTGAAAGCATATTTGCATATTGTGTTGGGTCCCTGGTGATTGAAAATGGAAGTGAGACAAATTACTTTTGACTGTGGTTTAATTTTGTGAAATACTTGGTTCAGATCATTGGTTTGATTGAAAATCTCACAGTTGAATGGATTCCATGCCATTTCATTCTTGCTAGTGGTATTTTGAGTATGAAAATCATGGCAAATAAAACATTTTCCCCTCAACAAAATAACCAGCTGGTCAGGCTCTTGCATGAAACCTAAACTAGCAGTGAATAGTTCAAACAACATTTAAACAAATACTGAAGGAAATGCAAGTCCTATGCACTTTGTAGTTGCTGTGAAATGAAAACTAATCTGTAAGGTACAAGTTGTTTATCTCATGAAACAAATGTTTTTAATGTCTTTTTCATATACTAGTAGCTCAACTGCTACTAGATGGCTGGTCCCAAAACACAGTGACTAACATATTATTTAATTAATTGGACCCTTCCCTCTTGTGCAGTAGTAGATGTGGTTTTAAAGGACCACATAATACAGCAATTCGGTTGCACTTCAATGCACTGTATGTGTACATTCCCCCTCTCATGCATAGTGTGCAAAGCAAACCGATACAGCATTTTAAGAAATAAATTTTAGTAAATTACCCAAGGAGCAATGCATTTCACATTTGCCTGTCACAGATTAACAGTCCTGTGGTTAGTGTACCGCAGTCCTACTTATTTTTCGTCTTGCTAAGAACAATAACATGTGACACTAAAATCACATGGACACCTTAATTATATAGACTAATTATGTACCAAATCGCTTAATTAAAGGTGAAAATGAATCCAGAAGCATTTATGGCACTCCAGGACTGAGTTTGCTTATCAATGGCCTGTTGTTTGACAGAGAGGAAGCTCCCCAAAAGTAATTATGATGTTTTTCAGTGGAGATAAAGAGCCTTGGAGTAAAAAAAAAAAAAAAAAAAAATACATATAACTGTACATCCATTTTGAAAGTGCTCATTAAGTATCAGGAACACAACGGTACTGTTTGAGGGGACTCAAATGGTTCGGCTGGGTGTTGCCATGGTTACACTGTATCAGGAGAGGTATTACTCAAAATATGAATATTAAATGCCATTTAATCATCCCATAGTTGTAAATATTGAAATATGGAACCCCAAAACAATTTATTGGTTATATAATTTTATGAATGACCTATCTGATATATTAGAGTATTTTTCATACTGTACCACTTAATCAGTGCTTTGATGTTTCAACTGTGCTGCTCAGTCTGGTACTTGATTTTAATTTTAGGTTTTCCTGTTAAATCTCAGACATGACTCATTTTACAGCATCTGCTGTGCTGCCCACATTGACCCTACCTCTTTCATTTGTATCAATACAAATTATTTTAGTCTGCAGTTGTTCAAGGTTATAGTCAGGGTTATAGTTATATTCCTGTGGGTGGTGCAACTTTCTTCAATGCAGTGACTTATGTTACGATGCTTGAAATGTGTAATATTTTAATTCATTTCTATTCTTTTTATACTCAAAATTATAATCAATGCATTTGAAATGCCACCATCAACTTCTCTTAAAACATTGATGTATTTGGAAACTGGCAGCAGGCTGTTTTCCCCCAGGAAAATACAGGAATCAAAGTGCACAACTTACACAGCAGAGTTTTCAGACATTTTATTATTATTATTTTTTGGATATAGATGGAAAGAATTCACAATAATTTACATAATTAAGCTTTCACATTTCACCAATGCTTACATTTATTCATTAGATGTACAAATTCAATAGATAAAAATATATAATCATTTGGCCAACATTTCATGCCAACATTTCATGCTGTATCTTTGTTAAAACTTTCAACTTAATTTCCTGTTTTCTGATTTAAAAATCTGAACTATAGCAAGCTAATGTAAGGTCCACTGCAAACTACATGTCATTAAGCTAAATTACTTTCCTGCCAGCTCATGCTACACAGCCAGTTTGTGCCATTAAAGAGGCAGTGACTGGCTTGAAGCAGTTCTATCCCAAGCTCAACTGTATACATGTTAGCTGAATTCCCACAAATGCATGTAGCCAGCAACTTAACTTTATATTTAAGTTGCCTCCTCCTGGAACCAGCGTAGGTGGGGATGCTAGCGGGAGATCAACAAACCTGAAAAGATCAGGGCAAAAAACATAATAACAAAGTGTGTAAATGTTAGCTATAGCTAGCCTATAGCAATAGCAGATAACAGTAGCTAGCCTGATTATTCTTATACATTAGGTACTAAACTTTCTGCCATTTTCAGAGTCAAATAATCTAATTTTATTTAGAAAAAAATCACGAGTGACATATTCAAAGCTAAAACAACAGTGGTTACGACTGATCAGGCTCAGCAGATCGCTGAGCTTTTCATCAACAGTGGTTGCTGTTGCTGTAGACTGGAAGCAAATAAATATATTTTATTAAAAATAAATGTATTAGAAATTAAAAACACAAAATACAGTGGGATATTCATGTTTCTCACATGGTCTACTACAAATAGTGAAGCAATCACTTTACGTTGAATGTTGACGTTTTGCCCTTTAACAGTGAACATTGAATTATGCAGATGGGGACGTGGTCAAAAAGCTGAAACTGAAAAAGGAGATTTTCAAACTCATAATATCAAATGGGAAAACTGATACTTCCTTAATAACAAGGGGAAGGTGTATTGTGGTTTGATTGAATGGAGACCTGGGAATAACTTTCATTTGGGAGGCCTGTGACCATAGCTATTATTTTTAACGGAGATGGCTTTGACAGAGAGTAATACATTTTATGTCCTGATTTTCTCTGCCAAGAATATTTATTTGTCTTTATGGAAAACAATCAACTGAATGGATGCAGAATACTAATATACACTTTAGATTGTCTCAGTGTTACAAGTTCTTCAGTTGTAATGAATTTTTAAACTATTTTTCCTGCTTGTTTGAAGCTTACATAAGATTAAAAAAACTGCATGCCTAATATTCAGATTAATGCAACACTTGAAACTTACCAAAATAACAGTGGTGAAAGGAGTATCAAGCAGAACCAGGGCTGTATTCTAATGATCTTGGCACATGGTTTAGGACATAGAGAGCAAGCACATTTTCGGTGTGTCCAAATTTACTTTTGCTAGTACCATTTTAGCATATTGGGTGCTCCGCTGTGGTGCAGTTTTGTTCCATGGGCTGATTACCTGTAGGTGTGTCCTGGGTGTAAACACACAATAAGCCAATCAGAATGTCATCACCCACTCCAATTTAAGATATATTAATATTCAGTGCATTAGCAAAACAAATTTTGCCCACCTTTGTCTAATAACCATTTTTTTATTTTATTTTCCTTTTTAGGATGAACGGAAAATGTTATGGAATTGACCTCTAATTCTATATAGCGTTTGAAATTGAAAGGATGTCAGTAATTATACTTACTTGTGGAGAAGTATTAAAAAAAACCTAAGTATGACTCTTTTCTTGTTATTATAAAAGACTAGATATTTTAATATGAACATGTCTGTATTATGAACATGCTTATGCAGCATGATTGTGTTGAAATGCATTAATAGGTGTGGAATAGATGTAGTGGTAGGGCACACACATACTGCTTTGAACTAAGCACTGTACTTTAACTGATGCTGCTGTTGTAATAAACTCTGATCTCGCAGGCTGTGTTTCGCTTTGCTCAGCTGACAGAGCTCTCCAGGGTGCTGAAGTTGAAAGCTTGTGACTGTAACCAGCAGGCATGGATGTGGGATCTATGGAGAGAAGGGTTTGCCTTTGGCAGGGGCCTGTTTTCATTGTAGCTAGCTTGCATGGCCGGCCTGCTTCATTCAATTAAGCCCTTAAACATTACTGTATGTGTGTGCGGTTAAGCATTCAACAAGGAGAGGTGAGCTAACAAGATAGCTGGGTGATTTTTGCAAACATGGATAGGAGCTCAGGACTGAAGTTAGTCTGACTGTGCTTAAAGGTCCGCTCCGGTCAAAAATGTTTCTCTTAAAATCTGATCTTAATAACAATAGGTGTAATATTTTTTTTCATGATTGAAATGATTATAATATCGTATTTAATGATGATCCATTTCTTCACTCATCAAGAGATTCAGGTACAGGAATATTCAATTAGTAACCTTACTAACTCCTCCCCCACATCTGCTTCTGTGCTTTTAACTATGACAACGTTCAACTGCGCTGTTGCAATTATCCAAAATGTTCAGGTCATGGTGAGCACACTGAAAGGCAACAACGAAAACATAATTTGAAAAACACATCATAGATTGGTAAAAGAAGATTAATATCTGCACAAAAAAGGTGGATTTGACAGTGTTTTCCAATAAAGTTACTTAAACAGTTTTTACAAGCAAGGAGTTCATATTAAATTATATTATGGAGTCAGCTTATGAAAACTAAATGGCACTGACCAAAATGTGAGCTCTAGGTTTTTAACATTGCATACATGTAACTGCATACATTATTGGCAGTATGAATGTCTTTCACCTGATGTTACGAAACTGAAAGTCAAATTCATGCTATCACAAAACAACAGTATCAGCAATCCAACATTACATTTGACATTAGCTGCAACAACCAGCTAATATATATGCTGGCTTAGTAACTACATTTTGCAGTTAAAGCTGGCATTAGTTAGCAAGCTAGCTTTCATAATGTTTTATCTATTAGCAAGCCAGCTAGCTCTCAGCTATTTCCAGTGCACCATATTTTGAAAAAGTATTTGTCCTTAACTGACTGAGACTAGTTGCTATCAGTATTTGAACAAAATGTAATATTAACTTTGAAAAAATAATAAAACAGGAGTGATGATAAACACCTTTTTATGGAAAGAATAATCATACCTTTAGACTTAATAACTGGTTACACCACCTTCAGCAGCAATGACTGCAACTTAATTTCTTCCTGTAGTTATTGATCAGTCTCTCCCAGCGTGGTGGAGCAATTTTGGCCCTCTCCTCCACTGCTTGATTTACGTCCTACCATGACCTTTTAGTTGAGTTTAGGCAATTTCAAAACTTAAGATTAGTTTTTCTTCACACATTATGATGTAGATCTGCCTGTCTGCTTCAGATCATTGTCTTTCATTATGATTCAGCTTTACTTCAGCTTCAGCTCACAGATGGATGGCCTAATATTCTCCTTTAGAATTATCCTTTAGAGCAGAGTTCACGGTTACGTCATTGAAGGTGAGTTGTTCAGGTCCTGATGCAGCAAAGCATCCTCAAACCTTGATATTATCATCACCATGCTGGACTGTTGGCATGGGGATCTTACAGTGTAAAGCAGTGTTTGTTTTTCATTGGTCATAACAGGGCGAGTGTTGCCAAAAAAAGCTCCTCTTCTGACTCATTGTATCCTTTTCAGTGGATTGAATTAACTACACCCACAAGAAGATCTGACCAAGTTTGATGAGAGTTCAATGAAGTGATGTGTGCAAAAATGTGTGAAAATCAGAGGGAAAATATTTTTCATATCACTATATTATGATTATTGTTGTTAAACTTCTACTGTTGGCTATTATACATACAACACAGAAGTGTTATATTTGCTATGAAATGCACAGGCAGGTAGCTTTGCTAACTAACTAATGGAAGACGCCACAGCAGAAGGCACTCTTCAAAATACCACTGGTTTGGTTGCCGTGAAAATGTAAAAGATCCTTATTCAATTAACAACTTGGCCAGCAGTGCTCTCCATTGTGCTGAGGTTGAAACCCTACAGGCAACTGATGTAAGTCATGAAAAATATTTACCAGCTTTTCACTGATGTTTTATGTCATTCTTAGGGATGGATTTAGACACGTTCACTTTGTTTTTTCCCATCTTTTCCCATTGATGGATTAATGGAATTAATGAAATATCGATCTCAATTCCAAATTAATCCCAACACAGAAAACATAGTGTGCATAAAATTAATTGATATTTGTAAAAAGGAAAGAAGTCACAAGTCTGATTATGAGGTTCTTGTAGCTCTGTTTATGTGCCTCTGGACAAAGCATGTTAAAGTGTAGCTATCTGCTGCTACAATTTGCTTACCCATCCTTGAAACAATGACTATTAACCATACTAGTGGGAATTATATAGATAATAATTCTACAAATGACTATTATAAATTGCAAAACAACAATTGACCCATTCCTGCTCTGTTCCTGTTCCCCATTTCTGTCAAGTGAGACATGATGAAAATGAGATCAAAATTGATGATTTCAAAATGTAGGCAATGATTCCTTTTAATTCCATTTTAATCAGAGGTAAAGACTTTTAAGTTTCAGCCGCAGATGGAAAGCTACCCATTCAAGTCTGCAATCTTGCCAGTTGCAGTCATCTTGCTGACCCAGTTTGAGATCTAAGACCTTATAGAAATACCATTTAGGTGTTCAGTATTATTCAGTATTGACACATTTTCATTGATCGAAATTGTTTTGTTTTTTGTTTTTTTATTTGTGATTGTAATATTCTTCTGCACAGTTGTACTTTGTTTTGTCCATTGCTCTGCACTGCTCTTTGTGATGAATGAATGAATGAATGAATGAATGAATGAATGAATGAATGAATGAATGAATGAATGAATGAAGGGCAACACAAACAGTGTTACTTTGCAACTGTCACTGTGGACTCCACTCTTTAATCTCTGTTGCTAAGTGAACAGACCATTTAAACAAATGCAAGGTATAAATAAAAACCTACTGAGCATGCCCCGTCCACAGATGATGAGATGTTGTACCAGCGCTTAAAAACTGGAGAGGCACACTGGAAAACCAGAAGAATGACTGATCTACATTTTCTATCAAATTAACCTCTCAAAGTCATTTGCATTCATATGACAAGATTCAGAATTTCTTTTTTTCACCCACATTCTTAATCATTTCCGTACATTTAGGGCTATTTCTCAATCAAAGAGGGCATTCCCAAGATTTGACATTCATACTGCAGTAATTCTGTTTAACACAAAATTTCCTCTTTGCTTGACCTGACTGTGAATCATCATTATGAAATATATTCAATCTAATTAACTTCTCTATGGCTTTGAAGTCCTGTCACTATACTTTCATTCAAATGAGGGTCTTTTTTTTCTTCTTTGTTCTATTTCGAGTCATTGTCATGAATTTATTTAAAATAACTGGAACCAAAATGTGTCTATATATAGCGAAATTGTAAATCAGATTAGTCATCAGTCTCCTTTTGTGTCATATGTGTGAGGACTGAATGAAATCGGTTCTCTCTGACTGACGGTTTTAAATCCGCTCTCCTTCGTTAGGAGCTGAAACATGAGTCCCCGAATACTGCTGGCCTCAGGGTAGTCAGCACTTACCTCCATTGTCTTTTCATCAGTCATGCACTTTGAGTCTACCCGTCTGGGCAAAAGAAAAACAGTCTCTAATCAGTTAACCCTTTCTTTAAAGCCATTTATTATTCTGCTGTGTGTGTGTGTGTGTGTGTGTGTGTGTGTCCTGCAGGGGAATAAGAGAAAGTGGTTAAAGTTATGGGTAGTGGGTGATTAATTTGCTTTTTCTGAACCCAGCTTGAAGCTTGAAGCAATAATAACAAAAAAATGTAAAAAGTAACCCTTGGCTCTGTGATTGAGGAAAAAATAGAACACATGAAGTGAATAGAATTTGCATATCACTGAACTTTTGATTGCTTTTGTGCTCATGAACCTGAGGAGTGTTTGTGCAGGGCATCATTAAAGTATTTTAAGAGGTTCCCCCATGCGTATCTTCTCAACTGGCAAAAACACCTGTAAGTACCCAGATGTAATATTCTCCTTCCAGAGTGCATAACATTCTCTATACATTCTCTATATTTTGCTCATTTGTTGTGGCCCATGCATGGCACTATGACCAGATCTTAAGGAGGGGAGAGAGAAGAGCAAAACCGCATTAGGTCAGACCATTATTCAGCAACACTGAAACGGCTATCACTCTACAGGAACCTTAAGATATCTGAAATGCTTTTTACATTTTAAGACAACCATGAAGACTATGGTTGGGACCCAATCAAATGCATTCAATGTCTTTAAGGGTGTATGCAGTTCAATCAAAACAGACATTTACATTACAATATACATTTATCTCTATATTTTCTCTTTTATTTGAGATGGATAAGCATCTGCTGTGTTTTTTTTTTTTTTTTTAAAAACACCCTTAAAAACACCTTTAAACAGTTTTTCATCGAGTCCTGGTCCAAGATTTAATATTTACTAGTGTAATATTTATAGACTGAAGTAAGGAAGGGTTGGGTTTGACAATATCACATTTGTCGCTTTTATCGCAGTGGTCTAGAGTTTTTTTGCATCGTTGCTGTCAGACGTTCACTGCATCTGTTCAGGCTTAAAGTCTGACACCACGATTCGTTCTCAAACTCAAAGCTTCTGTTTCACTTCAGGTCTTTGGAGAGTGCAGATAACTTCCACAGATTGGCACCTTAGCCACAGACTGCCAGAACTAAGCTGTCATGTGGAACCCTTTTAGTCATGTAAAACCTGTCCCCAGCACTAACAACAGGGAAATCTGTTCTTTAACAGATATTGCATTTTAGACATTTAACAGATGCTATTCAGAGTAACTTAGACAGCTGACACATTTACACACAGCTCACAGTAATTTAGGAGACGTACTGGGTGCCCTAGGAAGCACTGAAGCTGGGAATTGAACCTGCAACCTCTAAACTGCAAGCCCAGCTTCCAAACCATTACAGTGCACTGCCACCCCATAATACTATGAAGTGCTTAATCCAATCCATTTTGACTGCAGTCCTGATGGCATATGTTACATCAGGTATGGGCAAAAAATGTAATAAGCCTTATTGAGTCATGGAAAACTGGTTACAAGAAATGCATGTCGGGCTGAAGATATTGGCTGTGGTGACTGGCATAAAAGTCGCTTGCTTCCTACACAGCAGTCTCTTTGTCATTTTATTTTGTATTTCTTTGTCATTTTTAGCTGATACTTTTATCCAAAGTGACTTACGGTTGATTGGGCTAGCCAAGGGCCAATCCCGCCTTGCTCAAGGGCCTAGACTGGGGCTTGAGCCACCAACCACAGGAGTCCCAGTTATTCACCTTAGCCACTAAACTACAGGCTGCCCCCTCATCAGCCTCATCAGGCCCAAACAAGAATCCCGTCAATGAGTTGTAATTTGTGACCGAGAAACATTCATACAGGATGCTCCGTGAGAGCTGCCTCTTGTAGATAGTCCGAGTATCTTGTATTTGTCAAGGACCGATTTGATTGCTTGATGATTTGATTCATTCCGTTACCGAGCTGAAGGTCAATATTGCTGGCGGAACGAAATGTCAAAATGATTGTCATCATTTCATTATCATTTTTTGGACCTTTATATCAGATTCTCACTTATCGCTCTTTGTCAGCACAACAGGAATACAATGATCATAATTACGAAACACTTGACATTTCTGTGACTAGGAGTTTTGAGTGTGGTAAACCCAAGTCGCACAAAATCAGTTATCTAATAGTTAGCATTATAACCATGAACCTACTGACAAATATAAAACTCACTCCCTTGCTTCATTGTATCTTATTATTAATGACTTTCACTCACAGCACACACGCACACACACACACACACACACACACACAAATGACCTGTTCCCATGATAGAATAGCGAAAGAATATCATTTTAATATCATCTAGTCATGGACCATGAGGGAGTTTATGCTAATGCCTGACCACAGCTCACTAACGATTTGCACTTTCACAGTCTGTTGTTAGAAAACACTGAATTAAAATGACACATTATACCAGGCAGGGAAGAACTTGTCCATCTTTGGAGCTGCCGGCCTCATGTCAGAAGGAGTTGAGGAATAAATGAGAAACCAGCCAAACAGACACCTCTGAATTTCCTGCCTCATCCTTCCTTTACACAGCCAGCCTGTGTGATCCCGCCCTCTGGAAATCTGCACAATAACCAATCTACATGAATGAGAATGACTGGCAGTCTCCCCGCCCAATGTAGAGGAAGGGAGCAATAGATCAAAATCATATATCCATTTCAATAGACCAGGGATTGCTTTCAAAGAAAGGCAGTCCGAAGGATGAGGTAGAATTTAGATGCCAGTCTGTTTGCAAGTCTAATGATTGTATCTGAAAAAAAGTCTTCTGCTCTCAGACACGAGGGGCGTTTAGGAAAAAAAAGTCAAACCAAAATGTCAGGGGGAATTACCCAGTACTTTGTGTTTTTAAAAGATTGCTTTGACCCTCAGAGAGATCAATGTTGTAGCCCACCGTGTATGTTCTTTACATAGCTTTAGGAGAGCGTTGCGTACCTGGATTTATACCTTCCCTCTCCGTCTGCTGTTACCATAGAGACCCTCTTTCCCGATGGCGGGATGCAGTTGGCTGCCAGGCTCGCAGCGGCTCCCAGGAATTTGCATTATACGACAGAATTGTCGTCAGGGCAGAGTCGAGGTACTCTGGATCTCGGCTGAGGGTGGCGTCTTATGGATTCCTGGCTACGGCGGAATTCTGGTGGTAGCCTGTAGCGCGTGCGTAATGGCATGCTGCCGCCAGTGTCATCCTTAAGGTTGATGACTGGAACTGAGTCACAATGTTTCTCTAAGTGACTGAGGAAGTGAATGAGGCCTAATTTTGTGAACCTCATTACCTGTTCACAACTCTTATTTTTTTTTTGTATTTTTCTTTTCTGTTGCTCTGTAGTTGGTGCTAGTTTCTGCTGAGACATTTTCATACCAAAATAACAGATGGGAAATGAATGAGTAGTTTTCTTTGTCAAAGATCAGCATCTGCCCATACGCATATTACCGCCGTGGTACCTGATCACAGGTGGCAGAAGAGTGTGGCGTTCCTCTTTAATTTGGTTGAAATCTTCACTGCCTTCACTGTTTGATCAGGCTTAGAGCAGAGGGCAACTCTCCCTTTGTGCCCCTATCCTCTGAAACACAGAGAGTAGACAAAAGAAGACATGGGCTGTCAAATGATGAAAAGTGACTGTTTCCCATCATTCCTCATCTCTGCCCATCAAAGCTGTCTTGTCTTTCTTTGTAATTTCTTCTTTTGTGTGGTTCATCAAACTACCTCTCTCTCTCTCTCTCTCTCTCTCTCACCCTGGCTCTACTGAGTCTTCTAAGCCAGTGTCCGGCACATTCCAGCGAAAGGGGACGATGCTTGAGTGACATCTAAATTGAAAAGAGAGAAGCTACAGGAAAAATAATGAAAAGGAAGCAAATGGCATGAAATACACTGAAAAAAACAGGTTTTTTTCTGTCTGTCCTTTAAAGTCAAAGGTAATAGATGAACTGATATGCCCCTCACAGCACTGACAGCTGCCCTGTAGAGAGATCAATCAATCCTTCAAGCCACAATGATGGTTAATCTACAGCCATGGGTGGTCAATGAGTTACATACAGTATAGCCCTGTATTAGTGGAAGGATTTCAGATGTCCGTCTTTACACTAACAATGAAGGTGCATGAACCTTTTTCTGCACAGGACCCAAACAAGAGAAGGCAGCCTATAGTCTAGTGGCTAAGGTACATGAGTGAAACCCCTGAGGTTGGTGGTTCAAGCCCCAGCCCAGCCACAGCAAAACACCATTGCTGTTGGGCCCTTGAGCAAGGCCCTTAACCCCACATTGTTCCCAAGGGGGACTGGCCCTTGGCTAGCCTAATCAACTGTAAGTCACTTTGGATAAAAGTGCCAGCTAAATGACTGTAATGTAATGTCAAGCAACAGCTAATGTAATGTCAATCTACAATTATTCACATTTCCATTCATGGTTCATAACAGTTGATTTCATTCAGATATTGCAGGCATTCAGACAAGAAAAGAATTTTCACTCAAGAACATTTACTTGTTGATATAAGAGCAGATATGGACTCTCGAGGACAGGAGAACAGTTTGTTTATACTTTCATCGTTATTTGGTCAGGTGACCCACCATCAACTTACACATGGTCAATTTTGGGTTCTGACTTTCAGTGTTGGAAATACCTCTACAGATTCATCTGAGATAAATTTAGGGGGCACAATATAGTATAACAAGAACTGATAACTGAAATTAATCGAAGCAGGTGGCGACCTGTTTTCTCTCACCTGCTCCTGATGTGTCGCGATGCGATTGGCCGTTTTCTCGCGTTCTCCCCGCCGCAGGTGAAGCATGTCGACGCTGCTGGAGCTTAAAAGCAGCGTTCTGAGGCAGGTGCAGAGGAGCCAGTCGCTGCGGGGGAGGAGGGAGCCGGTCGCCCAGGCCAGCAGCCCCCTCACACACTCTCCGGAGAGCACGGCCTATGGGTGAGTTGCACCTCACACTCGTCCTCGGCTGTCTCAACACCATTCTGCGCTGTACTGCTTGTTGCTTTGGTACTGCTTGTCACTGGAACAAGGGTTATTGGATCATGTGGCTCATTTTTTCACAACACTGCATGGGGCTGGACAGCAGGAAGAGTGATAATGATAATAAATATGATATATGATTGTATATATATGTATATGTATACATATATATACACACACACACACGCATGCACACACACACATACTGACTGGGGTCCAAAACTTTGAACATTTTTCATACATACATATTCCAAACCTTTTCCTTGTAAACCTGGATCAAATCAGTAAGTTAAATGATTTTGAAATAGTTGAAACAAATATATGACATCTAAAATGAAAAAATATTGAAGATTCTGCACAATGCCTTGGTCAAATTTAAAGGAATGTGTGACGCTGACACTGACTGTCAATCCCTTTGCAGAAAAGGTCAGACCCCATCGAACATTTATTGGGGCACTTAAAGGCCAAGAAAGTTTTGTGCACTTAAAGACCATGTGATAACATGAATCATCAGGTTTTGCTCAGACTTGTGGAGCCCATGCAAACTCCAGTGCACCCTGTCATTAAAGCAAAAGGAGGACATACTGAAAACTAACACATTCTGGAAATTCATGTCATTTTTCAAACATACAACCTTTCACTCAAATTGCTCTTCCACTAGTGGTCTCCATATATATAATGGACCCCAATGGATAGCATTTGTGTAGGTTTTTTCCTCAAGCTCCACACAGTGAAGGGGATGGACTCAGCTCAATCACTTCTAATGTGTAGTGCTTACTTGGCTCTTGCACTGGTGACATTTTGGCTGGAAAGACCATCACAGTCAGCAGAAGTGACGAAGGGTAGAATTAAGGAAAAACCAAGCAGGGATTACACTCCTGAATCTGAGAGACAAGTTCGGCTTTGGCCAGAACACCCTCTGTTTGTCAAAGGTGTCCATTGGATTTTTAATGACCACCATAAGCCTGGAACCCATTTTAAACATTTCATCTGAAAGACTATTGCATGGACCCAAGAGTCAATCACAATTAAGGACATTTGCAATGCCATCAAGTATAGCCACCCAGTCTTTAGTCTCTTAAAGTGCATATACTGTCCAAAAAAATAGAAAATACTCAAAAATACTTACGTTGTAATGTTAAGAAAAAGTATTGGAATGCACACTGTACCTGTCAGTGCTTTTGGGTTTTGGTTTTCTGATTGGTCCAGGGGACAGCCCGCCCCGACGGCCCAGCAGTTGCCAACACCAGCTGTACACAACTACACTTTGCCACATCTCCTGTCAAAGCGCTAACCGCATCCTGCCTTGTGTAGAGTCACCCAGCAAGCAGGAGTGAGTGATAGGGGGGTGTGGCTGCTAAATGATAAATCAGTGCTACCAAGCATTTCAAAATTTAGCAATGCATTCTGGGTTTTTTCATGACTGCTTTCATTTCCCCCTCCACATCTGTTTATCAATACTTAATTACTGTAGTCTTTTGTTCACATTTCACTTACTATTTCACAGCAATTTCAGATCTTCCTAATTTATTTTTCTGTTTGTGTATTGAATATGAATAATTAAATTACTATATTCCTTGTAAAATTTATCTATCAAACTTTTCAAAATGTCATTTGCTATTGTTTATTTTATAAATTCAAGACAATACCCTTTTTTGTTTAGTCAGTTGCATGAATTTCTCAGCAAAATCTACTCACACATTAACTGTCAGCAGTGACTTGTGTTATCTGCGGAAACATTGTATCTGCGGAAACATTAATATGCTCATACTGATCAATACACAGACAAACTGCAGGGTCTGCATCCCCATATGTGTATAGTTTAAAGGTGGCCATTTAAAAATGCTGGCATTGCCTTTGTTGTTTAGCATCTTGGCTGACTGTAGCTGAAACCTGGTAGCTACTTATGTAACAGGGTTACCATCTGTCAGGCATGCGGCGTGACAATCCGAAACTAACTTAAAAAACTGTGACATCATTAAAATATATGGTATTAATTAAATGTAATGAATATTTTTGGATGCTCCTTTATAATATGCATGGTCCTGGATGCTTGAGTTAAGTTGTCCCTGTAGTCTAGTGCAGTCAGAGTGTTTTCTCTCAGTAGTGAGCCTGGAGAGGAATTATAGTTTCAGTTTGTCCCCAATCTCAGTTTCTCTATTCAGCTGATGAAGTTTGCGATACAATTGCGAAACAATAAATATAAAACCAATCTTTTGGCCTTTTTTGATTTTATTTGTACAGAGACGGCAGAGAGCTGTGGTGTAGAGGTGGCAGTGAGCTGGGGTATAGAGGGGGCAGTGAGCTGGAGTATAGAGAGGGCAGTGGGCTGGAGTATAGACATGGCAGTGAGCTGGAGTATAGAGGGGGCAGTGAGCTGGAGTATAGAGAGGGCAGTGGGCTGGAGTATAGACATGGCAGTGAGCTGGAGTATAGACATGGCAGTGAGCTGGAGTATAGAGGTGGCAGTGAGCTGGAGTATAGAGGTGGCAGTGAGCTGGAGTATAGACATGGCAGTGAGCTGGGGTATAGAGGGGGCAGTGAGCTGGGGTATAGAGGTGGCAGTGAGCTGGGGTATAGAGGTGGCAGTGAGCTGGAGTATAGAGGGGCAGTGAGCTGGGGTATAGAGAGGGCAGTGAGCTGGAGTATAGAGGGGGAAGTGAGCTGGGGTATAGAGGTGGCAGTGAGCTGGGGTATAGAGGGGGCAGTGAGCTGGGGTATAGAGGTGGCAGTGAGCTGGGGTATAGAGGTGGCAGTGAGCTGGGGTATAGAGGTGGCAGTGAGCTGGGGTATAGAGGTGGCAGTGAGCTGGGGTATAGAGGGGCAGTGAGCTGGGGTATAGAGGTGGCAGTGAGCTGGGGTATAGAGGTGGCAGTGAGCTGGGGTATAGAGAGAGCAGTGAGCTGGAGTATAGAGGGGCAGTGAGCTGGGGTATAGAGGGGCAGTGAGCTGGGGTATAGAGGTGGCAGTGAGCTGGGGTATAGAGGTGGCAGTGAGCTGGAGTATAGACATGGCAGTGAGCTGGGGTATAGAGGGGCAGTGAGCTGGGGTATAGAGGGGCAGTGAGCTGGGGTATAGAGAGTGAGCAGTGAGCTGAGGGGGTATAGAGGGGCAGTGAGCTGGGGTATAGAGGTGGCAGTGAGCTGGGGTATAGAGAGGGCAGTGAGCTGGGGTATAGAGGTAGCAGTGAGCTGGGGTATAGAGAGAGCAGTGAGCTGGGGTATAGAGAGGGCAGTGAGCTGGGGTATGGAGGTGGCAGTGAGCTGGGGTATAGAGAGGGCAGTGAGCTGGGGTATAGAGGGGGCAGTGAGCTGGGGTATAGAGAGGCAGTGAGCTGGGGTATAGAGAGAGCAGTGAGCTGGGGTATGGAGGTGGCAGTGAGCTGGGGTATAGAGGTGGCAGTGAGCTGGGGTATAGAGAGGGCAGTGAACTGGGGTATAGAGAGGGCAGTGAGCTGGGGTATAGAGGTGGCAGTGAGCTGGGGTATAGAGAGAGCAGTGAGCTGGGGTATAGAGAGGGCAGTGAGCTGGGGTATAGAGAGGGCAGTGAGCTGGGGTATAGAGAGGGCAGTGAGCTGGGGTATAGAGGTGGCAGTGAGCTGGGGTATAGAGAGGGCAGTGAGCTGGGGTATAGAGAGGGCAGTGAGCTGGGGTATAGAGAGGGCAGTGAGCTGGGGTATAGAGGTGGCAGTGAGCTGGGGTATAGAGAGGCAGTGAGCTGGGGTATAGAGGGGCAGTGAGCTGGGGTATAGAGAGGGCAGTGAGCTGGGGTATAGAGAGGGCAGTGAGCTGGGGTATAGAGGTGGCAGTGAGCTGGAGTATTGACATGGCAGTGAGCTGGGGTATAGAGGGGCAGTGAGCTGGGGTATAGAGGTGGCAGTGAGCTGGGGTATAGAGGTGGCAGTGAGCTGGGGTATAGAGAGGGCAGTGAGCTGGGGTATAGAGGTGGCAGTGAGCTGGGGTATAGAGGTGGCAGTGAGCTGGGGTATAGAGAGGGCAGTGAGCTGGGGTATAGAGGTGGCAGTGAGCTGGGGTATAGAGAGGGCAGTGAGCTGGGGTATAGAGGTGGCAGTGAGCTGGGGTATGGAGAGGGCAGTGAGCTGGGGTATAGAGGTGGCAGTGAGCTGGGGTATAGAGGTGGCAGTGAGCTGGGGTATAGAGGTGGCAGTGAGCTGGGGTATAGAGAGGGCAGTGAGCTGGGGTGTAGAGGTGGCAGTGAGCTGGGGTATGGAGAGGGCAGTGAGCTGGGGTATAGAGGTGGCAGTGAGCTGGAGTATAGACGTGGCAGTGAGCTGGGGTATAGAGAGGGCAGTGAACTGGGGTATAGAGGTGGCAGTGAGCTGAGGTAGAGAGAGGGCAGTGAGCTGGGGTATAGAGGTGGCAGTGAGCTGGGGTATAGAGGTGGCAGTGAGCTGGGGTATAGAGGTGGCAGTGAGCTGGGGTATAGAGAGGGCAGTGAGCTGGGGGAGCTATAGAGGTGGCAGTGAGCTGGAGTATAGAGGGGGCAGTTAGCTGGGGTATAGAGGTGGCAGTGAGCTGGGGTATAGAGGTGGCAGTGAGCTGTGGTATTGAGGTGGCAGTGAGCTGGGGTATAGAGAGGGCAGTGAGCTGGGGTATAGAGAGGGCAGTGAGCTGTGGTATAGAGGTGGCAGTGAGCTGGGGTATAGAGGTGGCAGTGAGCTGGGGTATAGAGGGGCAGTGAGCTGGGGTATAGAGGGGGCAGTGAGCTGGGGTATAGAGGTGGCAGTGAGCTGGGGTATAGAGGTGGCAGTGAGCTGTGGTATAGAGGTGGCAGTGAGTTGTGGTATAGAGGTGGCAGTGAGCTGTGGTATTGAGGTGGCAGTGAGCTGAGGTATAGAGAGGGCAGTGAGCTGGAGTATAGACGTGGCAGTGAGCTGGGGTATAGAGAGGGCAGTGAGCTGTGGTATTGAGGTGGCAGTGAGCTGAGGTAGAGAGAGGGCAGTGAGTTGGGGTAGAGAGAGGGCAGTGAGTTGGGGTATAGAGTTGGCACTCTCACTTCAGCCATTTGGCAAAGTTAGCAACTATGAGTGAGATACAAGTCTGGATAGAGAGTGCCTTACAAAAACATTGGAGAATTAGACAAGTAGTTGAAGAAATAGACTGGCGCTGAATGAGGTTATCCTGGTCTCCTCAGAATAGTGTAAAAAAAGCCTAACCAAAATAGAGTATATAGAGTAAAGAAGTGTGGATTTGTTATCAAAGACGTTTGCACTTCTTTAATTAGGTTATCAAAGGGCTTTACATTGTTGCTGTGAATTACCGATTAACTGCCGGTGGCTAGTTTCGGAACAAAAGCTAAACACTTAACAGCAGGATGGATACTTTCTTCCGCTGTGTGGCTAATAGTCGTGGTGCAAGTACTTAGTGGATTCAATTACCGGGCTCATGGAGCAGAACGCATCACTTCCCATCGCTCACCGCACCTCTGACTCACTGCTGTGAACATCTGCCTCAGGTTAATTTTTGACTGAGGGGCAGCGCTACCCTGGGAAAGCCCTGGCTGTGGCTCTCTGTAGCCGCTTTATTACCGAGGGCAAACAGATGGACTGCCGATCCTGCAGGTCTCGCCCTGTAGCCTGGTCCGCCTCAGCGGTATATCAGCGCGGCCGTGTCGGAAAGGAAGGGCCGCGTCGCATCAGTGACGTCATGAAAGCGGATATCCGTCTGCGGTCTGTTTGCATGGTCTGAGCAGAACGGGGCGAGCTGGGGCAGGAGCCATTAGCTTGTACTCTCCCACATGTTTCAGACATTTACCGAGTAGCAGTATGTCAATATCTCATTGGCGTTTCAGAATCTTTTTCATTGGTTAGGCTTAAATAGGCTTACTCTGTTTACGGTGTAGGCCTATCTACATAAACTTTAGGGGTTATACAGTAAACCTATCTATTACCTTCATACATATCTTATTACCTTTAATACATATGGGCCTTGGAGTTAGAGCATGTCCATTTCCTCAGACTGTATGCTCACCGATTAGCCTTATTACCATTAATACATATGGGCTTTGGAGTTACAGTATGCCCACCTCCTCAGACAGTATACTCACCGATTAGCCTTATTACCATTAATACATATGGGCTTTGGAGTTACAGTATGCCCACCTCCTCAGACAGTATACTCACCTATTAGCCTTATTACCATTAATACATATGGGCTTTGGAGTTACTGTATGCCCACCTCCTCTGAGACAGTGTACTCACCCTCTCAGTTGCCACTGCTTGCTGGTTTTGCTGCTGTGGGTGGAAACGGTGCACTGGATGCGGCCAGCGGCCAGGCACACCGGTCAGACCATTTGTTGGAAGTGGAGCTTCTGAATCTCTTCCTTTCTTATCAAAGGTGTCTCCTCACCTCATATTGCCTCCGTACACAAAAACCAAAGGTGCAATTAAGGTAAAAGTCAGTACTGTAATGAAACGATAAAAAGAGAACCATTACACAGTCCTGCATAGGATCCGCAGACACACTTTCATTTCGCTTTTGTTCAATATGAAATGGCTCGGTAATTATAACAGTGCAGGCAGAACGCTGACCCCTCTGACAAGGAAAAGGCTCGTGGGAGGGTCTTGAGCTGAAAGTCAATGATCGTACAAAAGAAACTGATGAGAATTCCGATTGAGCCCTTGCTGATTAACCCAGAATCCGAGGACAGAATTACACTGTGCGCAAAAACTCAGTCAAATCCAGGGCAAATGACTTTCTTTCTTTCTTTTTTGCTAGTAAGCTCTCTCAGTACTTCTCATTGGTCATCTTGGCTTCATATGGAATATATGCAAAGGCTTGGGCAATTGAGTCTGGCTTAAGTTAGGATCAGTCAAACTAGATTGTGCCCTCAATGGGCGACAACCTTGAGCTTGGGAGAGTAGGGAGAGGTTTATTAGCATACGCTTTTCTAATTTGGTTTTGCCGTATGAATCCTGCTGGTTAGATGGGATGTAACACTTGAAACTGGCTTGTTGATCACATGGGATGATCACAAAATCATTCCAACTTATCATTTTAATTATTAATGCCTGGTGATCTTTAGCAAAGGTTTCATCAGTGACTTTGTACAGGGGGGGTTTGACAGAGCTGGAGGCTGTAAATTTGTCTGAAAGACCAAATGTGCTTCTAGCAGGCTCCTTGCCCTTTGTTTGGCTCTTTTTGATAAATCAAAGTCTTCACTTGGAAAATGTGAGCCATCTTAAATACCAAGCACCACATAACATTCAAAAGAGGTTCAGCCGGCAGACAACTGCGGTCTAAAAGTGGCATCTGGACCATAGTTCACCTGGCATTGATACATGAGCAGAAGCCACAAAGACACCTACAGCCTGTCTGTTGCAGGCCTCACTGGTTTCAGTTCCAGCTCTGCTGCCATATGTAGACGTAGCTGAGCTACTTTGATTGGAAATTGTGACACAGATAGCGCTACTGAATTTTTGTGTTGACTCAAATTATCAACAATCGTCAAATTGTGTTTTTTTTTACATTTCAAAGTACATTTCCTTTACTGATACTAAGAATAATTAAACAAAATTGATGTTACAGTTAAATACATGGTAATATAAGTTATCCAGCTGAAGACTATATTTATCTGAAGCAAATCCAAATACGCACAAATCAAGTATTTAGCCCATTGCATATGTTGCATAAAGAGTTGCTGTAGGTAAACAGTGTAGTAAGAATCTGTCTGTTTCTACCAGTCGCCCTTCAAAACAGTCTCCTGTTTTGTTTTCTTATCGACTGAAGTCAAAGCCAGAAGTAATGCAAAAGTGATTCTTTAGGTTTCTATAGCAACCCCAGCACGTTGGTTTATTGCTGTGGTTTTTATAACCTGAACGGTTTTATCTTTAATCACGACAACCGTTTCATCTTGAAAAAAACACCTGTTACAAATTGTGCCAAGCATTATAATAGAAAGAACCATATGTTCCTAAGGATGTAACTTTCAAAAGAAAAACTCAATCAAGATCATTATTATCAGATTATTTTTAGAAACCCGTGGCTTTCTAAAATTGCTTTGAGCTGTAAAGCACGTAGCATTGCTTTTTGTCTGACAGTGCATATAAATTAGATGCCAAATAATACAATTTTGCCCCTTCCAATTTGTTTCTAATTGAAAGAAAGCCCAGTGAGTATTCTTCCTCCAAGGCTTTTGCGAAATACCCTGTGTAAAACAAAAAAAAAACGTCTTTCATGCCACGTGGACGGGAATCGCTCCTTAACATTTGCGGATAGCGCTTCGAGGGTGAAAAAGGCACCGGTTTGACAGATGAGACGTATCAGCGTTCGCATTAAAGCCCGTTCCCGCCGGGCGACTGAGCGGCAGCCATTAGAGCCTCAGGAAGCTGTGTATCATTTTAATTAAAAGCGGAGAGGGCTAAAAATCTACCACGGCATCTGGGGGACATTTGCGGTATGTAAATGAAGCAGTCGGAACCGCGGCAGGGCGGATGTCGCGTGGCGGCGCTAAATGAAAACCCAACATGACCCAGCGGACGTGTGATTGGGGTCACTGCTCATGTGACCCAGCAGGTCAGGACCACACATAATTATTACACAAATACATTTGCACCGGCCAATTTTGTACCATATTTAAAAACATAACTGAAGAATTCAAATGCAACCAAAAGAGTTGAAACATTTAGGCAGTATTTTTGATATGTCTATAAGTTATGATATAATGATATATGGTATAAGTTTTTTCTGTCCTTTCCCCATATTTAAGAAAATAGATATTTTAAATAGTAAAACTTTGTGAGAAAAATAATGATTTGTAATTCACAGTATTTTCAGTTTACTGAAAAACTGAATTATGATGAAATTGTATGTCACTCGCTCATATATTGTGAATTGTTGCAATATAGACTCTGATCCTTCAAATATTCTTTGTCAGTATATTTCATTTCCAAAAAGGACTAACCTTTATATGAGATAGGCCGCTATTTTTTTCATCTGGAATGAACACAAAAGAGTGCCGCTGGGATGCAGTGCGCTGGCAGGTGTCATTAGGGTTCCTAATCTGAGGTTCGGCCACCTCATTGAGACATATGCTTTCACACAGAGTAATGTGAACTCTCCTGCTGCAATGTTAGATTGCCTTGGAATGACACTGTCAAGTGTAAGCATGTCTCATAACAAGTGGAAGACAGGAATGACACTGAACATGAAAAAGTCAATACCTACTTTTAACTCCCTTTAAAAGAAGGTATTTTGTTGACGATATAACATGAATGTAAGAAAGCAACAACACTGTGTACTATCCATGTTTCATATCTGTAATTTGTTCTTGCTTTGTAACTATCCAAAATGTAATTCTGTGTTTTTATCATATTTATTGATTTTGCGGTTAGCGCTTTATGGAACTTTACAAAGTGCCCGGTGATATTTCCATTGAAAAGGGCAGGACTGAACAATGAATTATGTTTGGGCTGATCCTGTCAACCTTCTGCCAAATTCAGTGTTGTGGAGGTGCCAGCAGGAAACAAGCAATCTGTTTTCAACAAGTGTTTGCGATTTCTAATTAAACAAAAGCATGTTCAGCAAGCTTTGTAATATCACTAGAGCCACTGTTCAATTAATTGTGTAGAGAAATTAATTTTCTGACGTGACAATTCCACCGCTCTTTTATGTTCCCCGGATATTTCCTGAGTGTTATTGTCTGTGAGAGGTAGAGTGACATTTCACATATAGTGATGGAGGGAGGTTATCACAAAACATAGTATATTGAGGTTCGAGTTAACGGGACACAAGTCAGATCCTATGTATTGCCTTTACTAGATTATTTCTTCGGCAAATAGTCTTAGCCATCTTCATAATTGTGGATCTGCTTTAGGAAATAAACCATGCTGTCAGGAGAAAACTATGCATTGTTGTAGTATTGTAGAATAGTCTTTCATGGAGTGTTTCTCTCATCTGCATTTGAAGTTGATAAGTCTGCCATGTGCACATATATGTATGCGTGTTTTCTTCCCGGTTTCATCCAAATGAAGTCAATTGAAACCAGAATGAGGTTTTCTTTTAAAATAAAAAGTAATAAAGTAAAAAAAAAAATTGAAATAATAAGAGGTAGTGTCAGAGGGGGCTGTTTCCTAGCAACGTGCACTGAGGTTGTTGTAGAAGCTGTGTGATCTCTGTTTGCAGGGTATCCATGTGAGCATGTGTGTATGTGTGTGTGTGTGTGTGTGTGTGTACACATGCATGTGTGTGTGTCTGTGTGTCTGTGTGTACATACACATGTGTCTGTGTGTGTGCATGTTGGATGTACCAGTCCAGGAATGGATGTGTGTGTGTGTGTGTGTCCATGGGTGTGTGCATGTGTGAGTGTGTGTCTGTGTGTGCGTGCGGGTGTGTGCACGTGCATTTTAGCAGTATCACATATATTATCACTCTCACAATGCAAAATCAATTATTCATAAGAGCAACATTATCTTACATCACAATAGCATACAAATTGTACTTGAGATTGCAATAGATTAGATTTCAGTCAGGGTTTGGGGCGACCAGGTACTTGGTTGTAGCGATATCAGGGTCCAGGTTTCCCGATGCTTTCGATTGAGCAGTTAATGCTTGAAGGTACTAAGCATCATGGTAGTTCTTTATGTTTGCAGTTAGCTCACTCTACTACCATGGCACCAGTGAGGAAAAGAGTCAAACATGAGAAGTGTGTCTATGTAGGACAACAGGATTGGCTGCTGCATCACGAGAGGTTTCCGGGCGGAAAATTCATTTAATGTCAGAAAGCGCTAGGTTAAATTTAGCGCGAGTGAAGATTGATGGGAAGAAGTGAGACAGTACTTGGGTAAGTCTGACATCACTTAAGTAGCAAAATTCTGCTTGGGGTGAGGCATTCAAACAATTTAGGTCAGGAAACCAGATAAGAGGTGAGCTCCAGTATTCCAGCTAAGACAGGACAATTTTCTGAAACTGGTCATTGGAAGAGCTGGGGTCAAGAAACTGACTACGCTTAAATTTTTAATGAAGAACCTGCAGGACTGGGTCAAATTATATTCTTTGTGAAAGAGCTATACATTCATTTCATGTCAAATACTTTTTTAACAGTATGCTCTTTTTAAGGAGTAAGCTGTCTATTTTAAAGTTAGCAAATTCCCTTTGGGTTACATCAAAGCAATAATGTGTCACTTTTTGAATGAAACATTATCAGTCAATTTGAAAAGCAGCTTTAAGACTACCTTTCCCAGGGGAATATTGTAGCAGACATGCTTGGCTTTGTGATTCTTGAATATTTCCTCTATCTGTGGCTGACAGACAGTTCAACAACTTCTACCCACACCCCCAACCCAAAGTAACACACATGGCTACTACCAGTACAGCACCACACAAGTTTGATAACAATGGTGTAAACTTCAAGCTTCGTGTATAAGACAGTACAGTACCGTTGGTGTGAGCTGGACTCCTGGGATTTGAAGAAGCTCATACCATGAAAGATGTGCCTTGAAAATCATTTTATGATTCTTTCCCACCATTTTTATTCTAATACTCTTCTTTCAGGTTTCAGGTTTTTATAATTCCAGATGAAGTTAAAATAAAAATGGTGGGAAAGAAAATCATAAAATATCAGACGCTATTGTAAAAAGAAAAAGGAACGAGTCAAGGTTTGTTCCTTGAGGGACTCCTACTGAAAAGGGGTTAACACCTCAGTGTGATCTTATGAGGACAGCCCTGGCAACAAGAAATAAACAAATTTAGATCTGTGTCTGAGGGCTCTGGCCTCACCAGGGTGAACCACAGTGTCTTGGGTTAAAGTTTGGGAAACCATTGAGAGGAACAGTAAGATAATATGAGAGGACAGATCAGAGTCATGGAATTCAGTTACTGAGAAAAGAACCACCTCCTTGAAGTGTCAATCTCTTAGACCAGGATACTGAAGGTCCAGAGGGTTGTCCTCAAAGAGAAAATGCGAGGTGTCTTTAAAAGTTTTACCTTTATTTGTTTTAGAGATAATAGGAAAGGCGTGATATGTTTAAACTGGAGGAGGGTGGGGGTTGCTATTTTAGGTGGTCAGTGATATATTTTCGAAGACAAAAAGGAAACAGCCTGAAGTAAGGAAGGTATTAAAGAGGAAAGAGAGAATGAGAGTAAATCAGGAGAGATTGCCTGAAAGAGAAGAGAGGGAATATGATTTAGGTGACAGGTACCTGAATTGCTAGATTGCGGGCGCAAAGAAGTGAACTTATTCTTCCTTGAGTCATATATTGTAATGTTCAGCTACTTATCTATAGCTTCGACCAAAGTCTGAACCCAACTGTTTGTTTTTTGGATAGCTGTGTAACTTTTAAAGCAATTTTTTTTTCTGAGACATTCTTGGTGTAAGTGTGAAAATGATGCAAAAACCCCACTGCACAGCCAGCTTCAATCCCTGTCATTATCGCCTTCAGTGACTGTTTAATATATTTTGCAACAACAAAGCTAAGTAAACAAAAGAAAATTGGCCAGCGGACATTCAGCACTGTGACCTCATCCTGCCTGTTAGCGGATGCTAAGCAATACTGGACTTAATAAGTACTGGTGGGAGACCTAACAAAACAACATACAGTGAGTGGTGTTAATGGGGCGATATTAGACATTATTCTCCTGGACCAGGGTGGAAGCCAATGCTCAAACATAGCGATGGGGACATCATCTTTCATATAAAACTTTTAAACCAAATCCTCATTGTCTTTGCTTCACTTTTTTAAACAAAACATTCTTCATTTTCGTTTTAATTTTTGGTGTTGTCTCTCCTGATGGTTTTAAAGTAGAGTCTTACTGTTTTAGAGGTTTTGGGCTAACTTTGGAAGGACATTCACATCACAATGGGCATCAGTCCATGTGCTAAAATGCAAAAAATTGAACTGAATGAACCACAGAGCAACCTGGTTAGTGACCTTATGTGTTCGGATGTAGCATATCAATGCTGAAAACATATCTGAGTGCTTATCTGAATTTATTTAAATTGATATAGTTTCTTTTATTATCATTATTGTCTTTCTGTTGGTATTATATTGCCTTATTACTATCTCTGATTTCCTGAAATCTGCACATTCAATATGAAACCAGACTTTCACTGGCTGCCTCTTTTATCATGAGAACCCTGCAGAGGTTGAATGGTAATACATTTCACCTACGATAGTTCCAACAGAAAAGAATAGAAAACATCTAAAATATCAACAATATATCAAAAACACATCTGGATCAATCAGCACCACATACAGGGAAAATAAACTGATATGGTCATAAAAGTGAAGTGACATTTTAAAGTTTCTGTACGAAAACATTTTAAAGTGTACCATAGCAGCCTCCCTGGTGTCCCAAACAATCACTGAGAATGGGCCTTACAGTTTACCCACCTACACATCCTATTTCAATTGATTAAATAGCTCAAACAAAATGGCTGCCATTATTCAACCAGATGGGTGCTATACTGTGAATAAGGTAAATTCCCCTTGTGTGAACAATTCTTTCACAAGGCTTTGTTAAGAACTGAATGTTCCTTTACTGCCATTTTGTAGTCTCAAGAATATTTCTGTTTTTCAATTTTAGACTAGTTAACTACATGGCAGTTGTTTGAGGCCAAACAATCCTTGAAGAAACAGTGAAGTTGCACATATGTTTTTCAGCATGTTTTTGTGCAGATTTCAAAATGTAATCTAAAAAATACGCATGCTACCTCACTGTTTCTTATTCATGTACTCAAGGACTGTTTGGCCTCAAACAATTGCCATATAGGGCATTGTATCTTTGTTTGGGTTCATCTTAACATAATCAATACATTATTATTTGTCACTGTGCTAATAATATAGCAACAGGGTGCTAAGTGATGAGAATGCTAAAGTAATGCAACAATTCAGACCCCCACATCTGTGCCTTCTCAGTCAGTAGAAGCACTCAAACAGTGTTCTGTATGGGCAATTACAGTTAAAAGAAAAGATGAATTTTCGAAATTAAAGCACTCGGAGATGATTCAAACTTCATTGAATTCGCGGCTGCCCGAAGGAGACCTAAGCACCTGCTTTTCGCCCAGAGCCAATGAGTCACCGTCAATTATTTTCCAATTTGCTTCGCTTTCCCATTTATGCTAAATTGTTTTCATTAACATTTTGACTGGAACACTCCAGGCAGAGACGCCTTCAAAATACTTGCTATATATAAGGCTGCAAATAAACGGCTGTACAAAAAAACATGTCTAGACGTGTTCTTCTTGGTTTAATAGGGGGGAACATGAAAAGAAACAGTCGGGCAGATTGGCATAGGACTGCAGAAGGCTATGGCCTCTCTCTCCCGTCCAGCTCTCGCATCACAGGGAAATTCCCAGGGCCCACCGGCACTCCTGCGAATTCCACCACAAACATGGCTCTGTCGCCATGGCAACCAGAGAGAAAAATCAGAAGTCGATCCAAGTCCCGAGTTCACCCCCCCCCATCACACACACACACATACACACACACCCCACACCCCTCCCCCCTCAGCAAAGCATGTCTGTTCTTTCCTCACCTCATTCCTCTTTGTGATAACTCGTATTACAAATCAGGCATGGCCAGGTTTTCTGAAATTTGAGTGGCTGCTCCATTTCGAGTTTGAACAGTGACCACTGAGGTGGCTCAAGGTAAAGTAGTCAAAGAAAAAAGAGTAACCTCTCCTACGAAACCACACACACCCCAAACTTTCAGTAATGCAACTATTTTATTTCAACAATTTCACATTCCATATTTAATTTCACATCTTTTTCACCCACTTACAGATCTGTTAGTCTATGAGAATTAATTCATGTGGAATCTGACATTATATACCAACATTTACAGATATAGTGTGCATGTGCAGTAATTCAACTGAAAGATCTGTGTACTTCACTTGCTCTAGGCTTTCTATAATTCATTCAGAAGTTATAGTGGAAAGTGCTACATAATTGTTGTTATGTAATATTTAGCTGTTATAGTATTTGTGTGTCACAAAAAATGAAAATTTGAAAGCTACAAAATCTGATGTGAAACCATATCTCACTCAGCTCTGCCATTTTGAGTTGGAATAAATATAGCTACAGTTACCACTGAACACAGTTACAGTGAATTGCTAAACAATGAAACTAAGAATCTGGAGTAAGCAGACGTGTGTTTTATTCTATGTAGCAAGCCATCGTATGTAACAAACCTTAGCTAACTAGTCAGGCTTACTCATTAATACAGTCGCACAGGGAAGGGTTCAGGTGAATATGAGCGAGCTGATAATAATATCGCTATTTTTAAAAAGTACATCAGCACTGCACAAGTATTTAAGTATTTAAAATAGGGACTTGGGTCATGCAGTTAAGTAGTATAGGCAGGTGGAGACTGCTTGGGACTGGGTGGAAGCTACTTAAGATAAGTATAATAACACCATTACAGTACAAATGCTTGTATCCAAGGCAATGTATTTTTTGATAAGGTTAACCAGGGGCTAACAGCCTTGCTTGAGGGCCCAACAGAAATGGTATGGTTCAAGCTAGACTGGGGCTTGAACCACCAACTGCAGGGTTCTAGTCATGCATCTTAGCCACTAGACTACAGGCTGCACCAGTGAAGAAATAAATCATAAATTAGGAAACCGAATTTCATCATAAGTAGTTCTGAGTAGTCTGAAGTGGGAGGTGATGACCAGAAATATACATGCAACATCCAATTACTGGAATTGACATGTTCAGTACAAGATATCTGCATTAGACGTCTGGGGAAATATGTGAGTGGCCGTAATTTAGGAGTATACCACAGGCTACCAGCCTCAACCTGCAGTAGAACTGCCATGCTATATGACAACACAGAACAAACATGGCAGGAAACAGAAACATGCAGAAACATGCCTCGTGTATATAAATGGCCTTAATTCAAATTATGTTTGTAAAATCATTACATTTTCAGATGATAGGGGTTTTGCAGTTTAGAATGTTCTTGGAACTAAATGAAATCAAGAGGTGGGTGGAAACCTTGCAAATTATCGTAAATTTGAAAAAGACTTTGGAATAATTGATGGTATTCATAGAAATAGCCAAGAGGTTACTGTAATATATAACAAAAAGTGAATATGCATCAAAGAAGGTTTTGTTCAACTTATTCAATGCCTGGTTCAGATCTCACTGGGAGGACAGTGTGCATTTTGAAGTTGTTGAAGGAAGGGAAATAAATTGGTTCCTAGAAATACATTTTAAAGTCTGAATGCAAAACCTAGAAAACTTTAATGCTTATTAAAGTTTATTAAGGCTTAGAAAATGTATAACTTTATTATAGACAGTGAAGAGTGAGGGGGATTAAATAGAAGTTTTGAAATTCACAAACATATTTAACTTTAACAATTTAAGGTATAAAAGATTCTTCTGGAATTAGTTAGGAGTGAATTCTGAAGTAATGTCAGGAGACATCTTTTTACACTGCCAGATGTCAATGCCAGGAGCAGGTGGCTTGGAAATATAAGAATAGCAGAGAACCTTGTAGTGTTCAAGCTCAGGCTTGGCTCAGTGCTGGATGCTCTCTAGAGCAGGGGTTCACAAAGTGGGGGTCAGAACCACCCGGGGGGTCACGAGACACGGGTGGGGGGTCGCGAGATGATTTCCAAAATCAAAAATCCGATCGATGCATAGTGCCCACCCATCTCATTAGACAAGTTTAATGTTACTTTATTACTATAAAAAAGAATACATTTATGGTTGTTTGGTTACTGTGTTCTTTTGTGTTATCAAAGCACTGTGCCCTGTATGAATAGGCCTATTAGTGCGTGTGTGTGCGCGAATGTTTGTATGCTTCAACCACGTCCAAGGGGTATGTAGGGGTCGCAAGTCTCTGGTGCCCTTATTTTGGGTGTCGTGGGCTGAAATGTTTGGGAACCCCTGCTCTGGACTGTAGGTACACCACAAGCCAAGCTGCCCTCATAATTATTATGCGTTCATATGTTTTAGTCAGCGACAAAGACAGAAACTTACAGTGAGAGACATTTCAACGTTTTCATTTTTAACAATGTGCAATAAATACGCAACAAAACCTACATTTAAGCATGAAAACAGCAGTTTATTTAATCAACTTAATTAGCTGCAATTGACAGACTGATTTCAACCAACAAGTCAAAATGCTTTTAACAACACCGTGCTGAATAATACAAAGCCTGTTACTTTTGTGCTTCAATTTAATAACTGTCGTCGTATGATACGAAGCATTCACTTTTCAGTCTCGTTATCCAAATATTGTCACAGACAATATGAAATGTATTTCTAATCATTCTGCAAAACATTTAAATAATTAACTACAAGATAAAAGAATGAAAAACAAGAACGCTGCTTCTCAGAGGGAACGTCGATGTAGAAGGGGGTAGGGATCGTGACCAACCGAAAAAGGTCTACCCAAAAAGGTATTTCCACACAGGAGAACAATCGGACAGGTGCTCGGTAACCTTTACCTCAAACCTACCCCCGTCATCCCCCAACTACACATGACCGGCTCCAGTTTATATAATTTACGAAAGGTTTTGTCATCCTGTCCTCAATGCCGATGCGCCATCAACACTAACATAAGGGAGAGACACTTCGGCAGCTGTATTTGTACAGACCGTTTTTTTTTTTTCCGATTCTGTTTATTGAGACGAGCAGAAGAGTGATCATCTTGTCTATCAGTCTGAACCTCTGTGATATTGGAATCCAGCGACATTCAGTTGGTTTTGTATAGCATGTCTGTTGGGGAGCCGTGAACTTATTTATTCTGCTCAGCGCTGATTGTGAATGACAGCGCAGTAGAAACAGGCACGCTCTCTATCTTTTTTCACAGCCTGTGAAAGGAAAAACAGGCATTACCATGTCTGACTTTAGCTCAGAATGGAGGATAGGGATGAGACTTCATACATTTTGCATACAGTTTCTTGGAGTGATTTTTTTCCATAAATTTCAAAAACAGTGAATTCAATCAAACTGGAACTCATAAATTTGAAGGTAGTCATCAGGAACAAAATATATTTGACCAGACTTAAGTGTTGTGTTTCAGAAATGGGTTTATCCTGGCTGATCTGCATTGAGGTGGAATAAATTTAGAATATGAAAAAATAATTACATTGTTGTTTCTGTGTATTTGTGTTCCTTTTTCAAAGGGTATATGAATGAAGATTTCCTTGTAAGTGGTTTTGACTTGCATTAAAAGAACAGCGGGTTTATTCTAGGACACACTACGCTGAAAGGTCAGATGACAGCACAATAGATTGGGCTGCTGGGTGGTTCATACTGTTAAGGCACAGATCCAGAATGCGGTGGAGCCTTCAGTCTATTAATAAGTCTGGGCTGTTTCAGTGCCAAATATGGCCAGTGGTTCCACAAGGTGACCCGGCTCTTGTCTGCCTCATGAACAAGGACAAATACAATGACTGGGATGTGAATAACTATTTAATGTATCTGGTGAACACAAAATGCACTGATATAAATACACAAAAAATCTGTAGTAACTCAACTGGACCCACAATTTCATCTTGATATAGTACAATTTTGAGATAATTCAATATATTTTATCATCTGACTTTAGACAAGAGAAATTATAATAGAGAGGAGAGAGAGAGTTTTGAAAGAATAGAAAGAAAACAGAAAAAGTGATGCTTGTAAGGGCAGGTATAACTAACAGTAAAATATTGTAAATGATCTGTTTGACAGGACCGCTGAAGGAAATGGCGAGTTCTTCAAGCGCATGGAGAACATTCTCCAGAAGCAGGAGAACATGGAGCGTGCCACTCAGTCTGAGGTAAGGGGCGGTTCAGTCCAGTTCAGTCCGGTTCAGTCTGGTTCAGTCCAGTTCAGCTCTGCCCTGTGTGAATTCCCTTTCATTTCCGCCTCAGCATGATGGTTTTAGGATATCTGAACAGGGAAATCTGAACTTTTACTTAAGAGGGGCTCAGTGCCAGATATCTGGATTTGCTCATGTGGGGACAGGCAGACAGAGATAATTAGAAAACTCAGAGGTACAGCTGTCATGTGGCTACTATTCACACTGTCTATCTCCCTCACCCACTCAATAAAAAAGCACCTGAATGGATTAAATCTATTAAGATTTTTATCTTGCATAAGTTATTTATCAGTATTCAAGCAAAGGTGGAAAGACAGAAATCAATAAGGCAATATAAGTTGCTGCTAATTTACTTTTGAATGATTCTGTGCTTCAACTTGAGGTGAGGTGGATAATGAGCTTCATGGAAAGTTAGTCATCTTCACGTTGCTCCTAACCTTAATGGAATCTGTCATTCTGAAGGAATAGTTTTTGAGTTATGTCTGTGTGGTTTTTTTGAGGAAATGTGTCAGAAAGTGGTTGTGCGGAGGCCTCTTAATGGCTCACACAGAAATATTCGCAATCAGGAAGCAGCGTAAACCTTGCAAGTGTTTGGTGTAAGCTAGCCATGACAGTCTATGGCCTGAGGTCCGCATTGCCTTGCTGGGGAATAATAATGGTTAAGCTGGTTAAATTCATTAGTTTGGTAGCCACTCCTGGTAAAATGGGGAAAATATGCTCTCTTCGTGCAGTGTGAGGGACAGGACAGCATCGCTCCACCCCCAGAGAGCGTTGATCAGGCCTGCATTCCAGAGAGAGTGACCAGGAGAGAGGTGAGCTATCCACAGCTTCTGCTGAATGACACTGGGCAGAACAGGGTATTATGGGTAATGTAGGCATTAGAGCATGATAATGTCCTAATTTGTCTTACTTTAACCTGGCACCAAGCTCTGCTTTCTCACAGAGGTGACCAAAATGCAAAGAGCTCTTCAATCGATTAATATATCATGGTGGAAATGTACTGTATTAACCTTCTTAGTTGGTTTTGGGGTGGGGGCCACCTGTTTATCGGTTGTTTGAGGGGGTGGTGTTCTGTGATATTTTTTGATGGAATGTAACAACATTGGAGAGGGTTTTGGGCCACTTGTTTGTTGGGTGGGGGGTTTTCTTGGCACCATGAATACATATATTGCTTTTCATAGAAATACATTTAATTACAAAAATAAATAATTCATCTTAGACAGCAGGAATAACTTCTAAGGAGAATAATTTAATGACTGTAATGCTAACTTGTTGTTGTTACTGCAGCTATTGAAATGGGCATTTGTGCATGTCTGTGCCCTAGTCTGGATGATGTATAGGGTTTTAATGTGGATTTGCATTGAGGCCTATTGTCTTGCAGCTGGATCTACTTTATGAAGAAGTAGTGTACACTGTGGTGAACCGGGTGGGCGTGCCCTCCCCAGAGTATGTGACCAATGAGGGAGAGCTCTTCAGCTACCTACAGAAGGTCTGTCACTTCATCACATTAAAACCCCTGACACACAAGCTTTAATCTTTTGGTCTTCACTCTAGCATTACTTATTGAACCACTTACATTTATGCTTTGGCATTTGGCTTTTAACCTTATCAGGACCAACTTACGTATCTTACATTTTTACTCACTGTCAATTTATGATGATGGATGTTTATTGAAGCAATGCAGGTGAAGTACCTTTATGCTCAATAAGATGGCCTACCTGGGAATTGAACCTGTCACCTATTGTACTACATGCCCCCCCTTTCTCACCAGAACTGGAAAGAAACCTTCAGCAACCACAAAACCTGGCTTTTTCTTAAAATTCCTATTAAATGTGGTTTCAAAACGCGCCCTTTCCCATCTTCCCCTCTGCGCCGGCATCGATCAGACAAACCCAGCAGGCATCATAAAAAGGCACACATTTGCCTTGCAGCGGATTATCCGCATCTAAACAGATGTTTTCCCCTCAGTCACAAATCAGGCCTCAGAGCTCATTCCCAGCAGGCATTGCAGTTTTTGGTCACATATTGTTGGCATTTAGATCCGGCCCACTCCAGAGCGAGCCAACTCCCGTCCCGATCAACCGGAGACTCCCCGGCAGCTCTGAGTCAGCTCTCACCTCACATGGCGACCACACCCCGGCCCATGCCAATCCCCCACCATCACCCTGGGACGGCCTTGATTGTTTATCTTTAATAATGAAAAGTCTTCTCAAAGGCACCCGAGGGCTTCTGTAATGGCACCCCAGTGTTACGGAACAAACAACATTTTAATAACTATAGGCTCTTAGAAAGATTCACACAATGCAAGCATTGTGGTTTCCAAAGCTCCCATAGTCTAGATAAGACCCAGTATCGGTGCTGCAGTATATTACACTTGTGGTCTACGGGCTCATATTTCCCTGTGGAAGATTCTGATCTCACTGTGCATCTGTTGCCCAGGTGTTCGATATGGGTCCAGAAGAACATGACATCATTCTACAGAGAGTTCAAGAATCCAAGGTGAGAGGCATTGTATGATGAATAAGTCCATTAGCAGATATGTTTCCTTTTTTGGATAAAGGGAGGGAAATCTGTAAATATTTGTAAGTTAATTATGATCAGGCATGGGATTCTGTCCAAATACTGTATGTATCGTGGTAGTGCCAGAGGAATACTGGTAGTGAACAAAACATGGAAAAACCAATTTAAAAGTCGTTTTCTTGGAGCACTGTTTCTCTCAACATTTGTTGCTTTCACACAAGGTTGAAATTTGGCATTTTTCTTCGTCATGCACTTTCAATTTATGAATTATGTCACAATCCTGGAGAGTATGCTTCATCTTCAAAATTGTTGTTTGCTGACATCTTTACAGTGGGATTCCATACTCAAATCACTACAGAATCGTTGCTGAAGAAACATCTAAAAGTTTAGCTTTGGTCTTGCTACCAAAAAATGTGGAGGGTTTGCTCGCGTCGGGTCACAAATATTCGCAACCAGACATTTCTAGCATTCTTGTACATGACCCCATGTATGCTGGAATGTCATTTTCTGAATTAGTGTCCCTACTTTGCTCATGAGTTTCCATTTTTCGCTCACTACCCTTCATTGCAGTGAGTATTGATTTTACAGCCCTACCTCCAAAACCTCAAAGCATTAGGTCTTGCTTCAAGAGGCAACTAATAGTCACTAACAGCCATCACTGGTGCATTTTTTTGTAGCTGGAGAATACGGTACACTTTATACAATTTCTCCTCTTTTCTTTAGAGCCAGGAGAACCGTACTGTGTGGCAAATATCAGTCTGAAAGCAAGTGTCCTTTAAAAGCCCCTGTAGGACTGAAAATATTGTTCCATTTAAATGTTCTTCACAATGGTGCTAACCTTCACCAGCACAGCGGAAGTCTGTTTCCACTTCAGCCACACACAAAACACTCAAATTAAATATCCGACAAAGAGAATGTCCATTGATTTTTCCTGGCCTGTAGGAAGTCGAGCACTCTTATTCCGTAGTGTTCATTATTCTGTTAGAAAGGTTTAAAAATGAGCATGTTTTTCTAGGACCTGCCCCCTTTTGCAATTCATACTAATTACGATTCTAATTCAATGGTTTTCTGTCCTCGCTACCTTCTATTTTTTATACAGAGAGCAAGTTTTTCCTTGAGGGTATCTGTCATGAAAGGAAAAAATCTTCTGGCTAAAGATGCTAATGGTAAGTTTTTCTGCTATGCATTTTTATCTCCTCTTTTTGTTTTGCTTTAGCACGGTGAATAGAACATTATGTCCAGTTCCACATTTGCGTAAATATTGCAAAATCATTTTGAAAAATCATTATCTGCAGATTCCAATTCTTCTGTTATGGCACAATTCAGCATAAGTGCAAAGCAGCGAAGATGTAACACCCAAGGGCAACATTAATGGCGTAGTGCATTTCTGTTGAACTTAATCGGGGTGTTAAGTGTTCCCTGTAATCATGTTCTATTATAATGGGTTTGCATATGGTGTTGCAGCATTTGCTTATCTTCAATGTCGTACTGCAACAGATGTCCGACATTTTCCGCTGCGATAAGACTGAACAAAACAAATCATTTGTGTGTAGCTTTGTTTTTTTATGAATATGTATTAACAGGGAGCTCCATGCAGTTTTGCCTTTGTTGAATCTCCTTTTAAAATTCACATGCCATAACGAATTTAAAGGAAGTCCTTGGAGTGAAAAATAAAAATGGGATCATACGATATGAACAAGAAGAAAAACATGTCTTGTGTTTATGCTAATCATCCACATGATACACATCTTGTGCTGTATGTGTTGTAATGGAAGCCATACAATTTCATTCTGTGTCACCCTGGGGCCTGGCAGGGTACAGCGATCCCTACTGCATGCTGGGAATTCTCCTGGGACAAAGCCCCAGGGAGCCAGAGGAGAAGAAGGAGAGGAAGTTCAGTTTCCGAAAGAGGAAGGACAAGCTGGAAAAGCGGCCCAGCGTACGAGAGGTTCTGGCTGCCAAGTGCATCCAGGTCACAGAGGTTAAACCTGAGACTCTCAATCCAGTTTGGAATGAGCATTTTGTATTGTGAGTATCATGTTTTTTTGTTTTAAATGGGTCTCTTTGCCCCATACCTCCAGAGATAATTTCCCTAGTCACCTAAACCTTTCTAAGCCCTTCCTTCTTGACAGTTTTCCATGTGTCAGAAGTTCAGTCTTTGCTTAGTGGTCATTAAATCCCTTGGCATTCAGCTACAATCTCAATTGGGTGTCCCTCACACTAAAACCATCCTATTGACCATTGAGTTTTTCCTGCTTCTCACTGTCCTGATCCCCCTCCATAACTGTTGTGTTTGTCTGAAGTTAAGCCTCAACACGATGCTATGCTCACCTCTACCGCTGCCTGTCTCAGCTCTACCTGTCTACCTGTGCAACACCCACTCTCCCTGTTTGGTGGCATTTCTGTTATGCCCCCTTCCATGGCTGACTGGACAGTTCCTACCAGCTGTTCTGGACCATAGCATGCTAATATCGAGGTCAGCAAAGATGACCTCAAATGGATCACCCCATTGGATGATTCCTCCTGCACCTGGGTTGTCTCCGTGGCCAGCAGCAAACTGTTCCTTAGCGCAGCTTAGTGCCTGCTGATTATGTCACTGCTCGGACTACCTGACCAGTGACTGTGTGCTGTTCTATAGAGATTCCTTCTCCAGTACCCTTCCCAGCCATAATTTGTAACTTGCCCCTTGTGTTGACACATCTGTGTCACTGAAATATGACTGTGAAGTTCCCTTTGCTTATAGCTTAGGCATCCACATCTTATCTGCAAATGGCACTACTACGTTTTAACAAGTTTTTCATTTGTTTTGAACATGTTTGTCTTTATTAAGGTATCATTTTCTGTAACCTTTCATTTTCCAAGACTTTAGCCATTTAGCAGGTCAGGGAGTAACCTCACAGTTTTCCCCTCATCTTGGCTCAGTTGAATGTTTTCTGTTTTTATGATTGTCTCTGGATAATGCCTGTCTCAAAGCACTGTATGACAGCCAATTTGTAAATGGCACTATAAAAAATAAGTGTTGACTAACACATGGTTCACAGTCCCTGGTGAACCAGATTTTGCCTAAAACTCTATCTGCTTTTGATGAACCAAATGTTCTCCATAGACAGCCAGCTGGCTGCTTGGTAAATACTGGATTGCTGGTGTAAGTCCTTGGGCCTAGTCATACTGTCTAATAGGAACCTGTTGGCCTTGCCTGATCTTCAGTCGGCATCCAGGTCTGTTATTATCACCTGGCGTCCATATCCATTTCTAATGGGTTTGGCAACCTAGTATCCATTGCCTCAGCTTGTTTACCAGTGATAAGGCAGGCATAGCCCGTCCCCTTTCCTGCTTACCACTTTTTCTACAGTTTTTGAATATAAGCATCCATTGACTTATCCCCCATAAGCCTCTTTGGCCCCGTTATACCACCTTCGGTTTTCCCTTTTTCGATCAGTCCCTGTACTCCGGAGCTGGCAGGCTCCACCCAGCCTGCTGCGCCCATATCCATACGTTCCTTCGGCTCCTGTCCTTTTGGCTATGCGTCTCAGGGCGCCACCAACACAGTGGTGCTTCTGTCTTTTCCTGACCCTTTCCAAAGCGCCCATCCCAAAGATCTAGTCGTCCCTCGGTATCTGTGGAGGATTGGTTCCAGGACCCCCTGTGGATACCAAAATCCACAGATGCTGAAGTCCCTTATATAAAATGGCGTCGTATTTACATATAACCTATGCACATCCTCCTGTATGCTTTAAATCATCTCTAGATTACTTATAATACCTAGTACAATGTAAATGCTATATAAATAGTTGTAATGCTGTATTGTTTAGGGAATAATTGCAAGAGCAAAACTCTACATGTTCAGTACAGATGCAACCATTCCAGCTCTCTGGGATTTTATTTTTGATTATTTTCGATCTGCGGGTTGGTTGAATCCGCTGATGCGGAACCCGCGGAGACGGAGGGCCGACTGTATTGTATTCGGCTGATGCTGCCGCGTCCATGAGCGTCATGGTGTTTTATTGTAGCTGAAAGCTCCCCCGCGTTCTGAGGGGTTGTCCTCCCTCCATTCGTTACAGCCTCAGCATTGTTTGAACTGTACCCTGTGATTGCTGCCGCTGCTGCCGTCTTGGTATCTGAAAAGCAACAAAGGGTGTGCTAATTTACTCTGGCAACCTTACTGTTGTTCACGTAATAAATATAGGTCAGCCTCATATGGCTCTGTTGTCACTTTTTCAAATTTGCTAGCACCGAAACCAAACGAGACTCCTACACCCACTCCCTGTTATTCAGAAAAGCCGTCACCATATACAGCAAAACAGTCTTCCTTCACCACCTGTTCACCAGCTATATTTAACCTCCACATCAACTAAACATTTCAAGTATATTTCACCTCGGAATTCTTAAGAACTCTGCAATGCTTCATCAAAATTAATCTCTGTATTTTTCTTTATCTATCTCTTTATCTCGGCTTATCAGATCTCACCACGACTAATCAGCAAACACCCTGGTGTTACCTCAAAAATATCGAAGAAGATCAGCTTGATCAGGGTTGTGTCATTTCCGATTTCAAACACATACCCAGCCCATACAGATCGTTGTTAACCGCTGTCATGCCTTTCACAGTTTCTGAATATCACACATCGATGAGGAAAAAAGTGTGACCAGGCACTGGTCTCAAAAGCCATTCCAAATGACAACGGTCTCCCTTTTGATCAATTTCAGCTCGGCCCACATGACAGAAACCATCTTAACGAGCTAAGGTGTTAACACCTTGTCCTAATGAGCTGGATGGTAGATGTCAGTTCCACCTTGTCCTAATGGCTAGGCATGTTCTACGTCTTTGCTGGAAGTCTTTAGGAGTTGACAGTCTTTGCTTTAATGGCCAGAGGCAATTGTATCTTTGAACTGTAAACTAGGACAAAGTACATCAAATTGTCCTGTCTGTCATGATAGTTCTCCTATCAAATGCATATCTGCAATATGGAAATTTATTGCAATAAATCACCACAAAATGTAACCGTTTCCCTCAAACTGTGAGCCAAAAGGATTTTCATACTCTTTCCCCCCACCTGAGATCAGTTTGGGTTCTTAAAATCGTAGCCACCAGCTGTGATTCAAAACAACACTTTTCTTTTGTTGTTCTGCGTTATCAAAGGGAATATTACCATAAAGTAACATTACCATATTTCAATTTTCACAAGTCAGGAGGTCCTCAAGGTGGGTGTATCCAAACATATTTCATCATCAAGCTTGCTTGTTGCAAGAAAAATAGTATTACTGTGGGAATAATTGCAATAATTATGCCAACTCTGATTTTCTTGAAATGTTCATAATGTACAATATTTCAAGTATGTCCCCTCTGCTCTGATGCACACACATACAAATGTTGTACTTGTGAGATTTTTATGTACTGTATTGAAGGTTACACTCCCCTATCATTTAAAAGCACAGTGTAACATCACAAAATAACCACTGGTTGAAATTAGGCTGCGAAATGGCCACAGAAACACAAAAACCATCTAATTTTATTGTGCAGAACCTGTTGAGCTGAAGAATAAATGCAATCAGTTGTTGCTACATGAGTAAGGCAGTTGTATTTCAATTAAAATGATTCACTGCTTCCTTTAAAAGTGGAAATAATAATATGTAATAGATCCACTCTTAATATAATGCGATAGGATCACCTTGGAGTCTGATTTGGGGTAAAGTAATTGAATTTACTGTCAGATGTTTACTGTTCGTTGCTATTACGTTAGGGTTGGCAAGTCATGGCATGTTGTCTCAAATTCAAGCAATGGCTGGGATCTAATCAAATTGACTTAGGCATATGCAATTAAATCAAAACATAGTTCAGAAAAGGACATATGCTATTCTGTTCCAGACAAAAAACGACAATGTCGTTCAAATATAAACTGTTGTAAGTAAGTCCTTTTCGACCTTAAAGAAATGAAGCGTTTTGGATTGGGACTCTGCCGATTGCTTTATGGGATTAATCTCTTATGTGTCTTTCGTAGTGATATTGATGATGTCACCAGCGATCTGCTGCACCTGGACATATGGTGAGCTATACGTACAGAAGACCTCTGCTAATTCCCTGTTATTGGACACCTGTCTGATTGCGCTTCTTGTTTTTGTGCTTTTTGTCATCTTGTCAGCAACCCACTGGGAGTGATTAGCATAGTGCAGTCTAAAGAGCTTAAAATGTTTATTCTGCTTTGGTATGTTTGAGATAGCTCCATTTCCCAGAAATATTGCTGTTAAATGCCACTGAGAGAAAATGCTGCCATAATATCAGAGAAGAAAAATTTAGCTGTAATTTTGATGTGTATCTAAGTGAAAATGGAAAATAAAAGTAGGGAATGTGTTCAGTTGGCTTTACTGCACTCACAAATCAGTGACCTTTAAAAGGGTAATTTATCAATGCTCACTCTGAATGAATGTCAAATAAAATAAGTTCCCTGTGCTTTACTCTTTCTGAACCCGCTGGATGGATGAATGTCACTGCATTTTGTTCTGCCTTCTGCCTTGACTCAAAATTATCTTGAGCGTATTCTTCCATGCACACATGAAAACCGGAACGGTACTCACACTAATGCGGCACAAATATTGACGTCTGAAATTTGTTTCTTCAGGGACCATGACGATGATGTCTCTGTGGCAGAAGCCTGCAAGAAGCTGAATGAAGTCAGTGGACTAAGAGGAATGGGCAGGTAATACACATGGATGAGATGAGGCCAGTATATTATTATTATTATTATTATTATTATTGTGACAGAAAGCGTTGTGTCTTGCCGCCCTTCATTCCGATGAGTTTGCTAAGTCTTTTATACCGCACCAGATACTTCAAGCAAATCGCTAAGTCAGTACGGGCCAATGGGACTGCAGCAGAGGAGAGTGCTGACGACTTTTTGGGCTGCCTCAACATCCCCATTAATGTGAGTTGGCGAGAAATAAATATGAAATTTGAGGATTATTGGAGCTTAGCTAGCCTTGTAGATCACTGCTGTCTATCCCCTCTCTCTCCTTCCTCTGATCCAGGAGATTCCAGTGGATGGATACGACAAGTGGTTCAAGCTAGAGCCCCGATCCAGCGCCTCTAAAGTCCAGGGGGAGTGTCACCTGATCTTAAGGCTTTACACCAATCAGGTAGGACATCCCCACAGCTCCAAACGTGAGGCACTCGAGCGAGTCCACCCCCACGTCTGAATTTGGTCCAGTGAAATGTTAATGAGGCAAGCTTTGAACGCTTCTCTCTAGAGGGAAACTACCCTGAGCAAGAGGGATTCCTACATGGCCATCCATGAGAAGATCCTCAGCCAGATTCTGGAGTATGAGCACATGCGTATTCAGGTAAAGACACCAGGGCTGTCTCTCTGAGACTCATGCGCCAATGCAGGAAAGAAAGTCCATACAAGTCCATCAAAGATACTAAGTACATTTCAATATGCAGGTAGTAAACAAAATATAAAAATAACTGAGTTAATTTACGTATATACAAAACAGAGGAAAAAAAACTGGTGCAAGGATTCTAAGACAGGACTGTCTGACCATAATTATGATTAGCATGGCTACAAGAGGAGACCTTCAGTATATTTGAAAATGTTACAATTGCTGGCATATGATTGGCAGTTCTTTCAGTGACAAAGATGGCTCGACTTGCAGATTTTTCACAAATGGTGGTGTCTGAGGGACACTGAGGGCAAGCTATCAAACTCCAGGGTTGTGATGTCTGTGCATTCATTACTAGAAAAAACAGGCAAGCAACCACTGATTGGTTGGCCATAAACTGGAAGCCTGTAATATTCAGCCAATCTTGACTCTGGTGGCCTTAAACACTACTTATATTCACTCCCAGGCTGGAGATTTAAAATGTGTAAACTCAGGAACTTAATTTCAGTTTATTCCTTGAATTTTCAGTATAATTTATCTTAATGTTACATTACATTACATTATAGACATTTTGCAGATGCTCTTATCCAAAGCGGCTCAAACTCAAAATGTCAGTACCCTGGCACTTTCATTTGTCCAGTCTTGCATTATATAATTCCCTATTGACCAACCAGATGAATACATGTGACACAATACACCCAGCTTTGTGTTACTTTCATTTTAGAAACAGCCGTACAGCTGGGATGGGCGCGTGTGCCAGGCCGCTTGGACTGTGCTGTCCCATCATGCTGTGCAAACTGACCTTTCACCTCTACAGCAAGCCATCATGTAAGTCCCTGAGATGACAGATGTAGACATCACAACTTGGTGTAAAAATACTAAAAGGTTATTTTAGAGCTTAACGGAAAACTACATATCTTTAGATTTTATGCATGTTGTTTAGTAAACCGTAGAGGTTTTTGCATTGTGTTTCATACCTAAATTATATAATACAGAAGTAGAGAGACTTCCCCCAGTAATTAATTGTTAATTCAATGATATAAGGAGGATACAAATCATGTCTCTTTTCTGTACCTTCTGTCTACAGACGATGGCGGTGCTATAGCAGTCACCACCGATCCCAGCGGATGTGCTTCTCTTTCCTGCTTACGCTCCTGCGCACAATCGAGGAGGAGTGGGACACCCAGGCTATGAGAGGGGAGCTGGTATGTCCTCTCCCTAAGTTTGGGCTTCTCTTCTCCCAGCGTTCAACTCTACATCTCAGTGACAAACCTGACTTTCTGTGTACAAAATTTGATTCAAACTTGATAAATACGATCACCAGGATTGCTCTTAGTGACTAATTTTCAGTGTGTGCGATTAAAGACCAGAGTGGCTAGCCCAGTATAGTGGCTCACAGTTCAGTGGTCTATGATTGCATTTTAACATTTAATGTGCTGTGGAGATTTCAGCGCTGGTCAAAGGCACTCAGTACAACGCTGCCTTAAAGACTGAGATAAAGTCAACTCTTTTAACCCTGCCATGATTTTAGATGCTTTCGAGTCTACCCAGACTGTAGGTAGATGCTGAAGATGCGTAACAGCTGTCGGCTTACACCTTTACAAAAATTTTAATTTTTTAATCTAGAAATGAATATCTTAGTTCTGGTATGTGATCAGATATGATAAGATGGGTGTTTCCAAATATGTCAAATAGGATGTTCCACCGCTATATAATATTAAAAAGTGTGTCAGACCCAATTATACTTAGTGAACTGAAATTCCAAACAATAGGCAAATTTATTTTATTTAATTATTGGTCTCTTGTTCATTGGTTCTTGAAACAGAGGATTATTAATGATAAGCTGACATGATTGGGTGCTCATGTCCTAACGTAAGGTTGGACTGTGATGCTGACACTGTCATGGCAACCGAACATAACAGATGCATGACAGATAAGGTAAAAACCACAAGCTGATGTGACCCCTAGGGTGTTATTTTACAGGAAAGGAAACAAAAGGAATACATTCTGTGGTTGGGCGCACAGAATGTGGTGTGCAAGGGCGAGTTGAGCCGGCAATAGACTCCCTTCATTCACATGGGCCATGAGATGTTATTCCATGGTTTGGGATGTAGTGAGTGAGAGGGGGAAATAGAAGCAGTTTAGTCACTCGATATCACTAGAGTCAGTCATTGTGCTCTTGATCATCAGGGCTCCGGCCTTTTACTTCCAGCCTGCCGGCAGCCTGATTCCTCACAGCTGGGGTGGGTAGCACACAAAAGCCAGCTCACAGTGATTGAATTATCGGGAACTACAGCAGGGAATTGCAGCAGCTCCTCCAGTAGCCGTCCGCGCGGGGCGCCGACCGCTGTGTAGGGTGCTGAGCGCAGTGGGAATTGGTAGAGGTAGCGGGTAAGGGAAAAGGTGAGGACACGGAGGAACGGAGCGGACATGCTCCGTATCACAAACGTTCATTTGCCTGTGTCAAAATTCCCACGTTACAAACTTACCTCAGTGTGGTTTTTCATCAGCTGGCAAGCTCATACGTACCTGTATTTCCACCGTACAAGTATAACGATAGCACTACTGTTCCTTGGTATATTGATACTGTCATGTAGCCAACTGATATTATATTATTTAAGTTTCACACTGAAGCTTTGTTGATACAATGACACTGGAAGATTCTGTTGTCCCTTGACGAATCCTAGTATTTCTGCTACTACTACAACAGTAATGCCTACTGTATTCTTCAAGCCTTTAGCAAGCAAACAGACTTTCTTTTGGAGCTCTGTATTTATTTTAATTATATGGATGCATGGTATAAAAATTTAAGGAAGTGTTTAAGCTGAATATTTCATTTCTCTGAGTATACTTGCATTTTACACTTCACTTACATTTTTTCAACTTATTCATGTGAATACTTATTCATACAGCGATTAAAACATCCTGTTGAGGTAGCTCTTTGATTGTACCACTTCACATTGCCCACTGTAATGATATCTGAAAAGATAAGTGGATTAAGTGTTGCATGTAAAAAATATTTTTTTTGCAACAAGCAATAATTATGTTACAATAATTGAAAAGAGCATATTAATTTCTTAATGTTTTTCCCAGAGCAAATAATGCCATTTTCCATTAAAAAATAGCTCTGAACAAAATGGTATATAGCATATGTGGGTAGATATTACAGATCCTACATTTCTGCCTACAGCTGGGTACTACTCCAAAATATCCAAACAGTTCACAGAGGACTGAAGGGAGACTTCACCAATTTTTAGTCCAAATATCATTGTCTTTAACACAAGACAGAGGTGTTAGCATGTGAAAACAGCTGTTTTAATCCATTCTCTATCTCCAAAATGAAATAAATGTTTGGGTGAAGTCAAGCAGATTTTAGAGGACTGCGCTGGGCTACCAGGAAGAATAAAGTGCAGTCACCTGACCTGCTATATGTGATGATTGCTTGCTCAAGTTGAGGTTTGCTAACACTCTTCTCGGCCCCCCGCCTGCGCGTGTAGGAGGAGAGGCTGGCGGAGAGTTTGAGTCTCCACACGGAGTACTGCCTCTCCCTTCTGAGGAGCCTGCGGAAGGTGTTTCCCTGCACCATCCCCACCGCCATCACCCGCTGTGAGCTCATGCTGAGGTAAACCAGACCCCCCGCCCGCAGGAGGAAAATAACACGTCCGCCGCGACATGAATTATCGCTGCTTTGCGCAACCCGAACCAGCTGCACTCGTAAAAATATAATGTATGGAAATTGTATGTTGTCCGGTGCGTGTAATGGCCATGTTAGATTAGCTTGCGTCACAAACTGAGAAGGAAGTCTTTATCTGTGAGAGAAGCTAGTTGCTACTCTGAAGTGTTGGGAAGCTATTGGATAGGATAATGCAAGGATTATGGATTGGTAGGGATTAATTTGGCTGAACAACTTGTTGATTGGCTTTTATCTAGTCTAGCAGGTTTATCACAAGAATATAAATATTTCTAGGTATGGCTACTTTGTCAGAAGCAAAAAGACACTTCAAAAGTTTTAAAACAGTTAAGATTCACGGTTGGGTAAGGTTGTCTCCTGTGCTATTTTGAAGTCTCAGCTCTGCGGTGTAAACTTGAGATCCTATGGTCTTACCCGAGTCAAATCCATTTTGGTTCAGTAATATTCTAGCTTCGAAGGTCTTCCTGGTCACATACCTGCCCCGACATGGCTAATTGTGTTGATTTAAAAACGTATTTACAGTAAGAAACCTTTGTCGGAATTTCAGTCATTCATATCAATCAATGTCTGTGATTGTTGTATTGTATTGTATAATAAATATAACTTTGACTGTAAGTCTTTCTACAAAGCTGCATTCTTGGCCAGAAAAGAGATGTTATATCTCAAGGTATTCCCAGGTTAAATAAAAGCCAAAATCATGTAATTATTATTATTGTTATCAATAAGTCTTGCACTGGCAGTTTGGGAGGGGGGGTGCTAACCTATATTTCAAGTCATGGTTTGAATAGGAGGAAGGGTTTCTGGTTTGGGAGTGAGGAAATGTATGTAATGGTTTTTCTTTTTGCCTATTTTGGACAAAGGGGTTTAGGATACATCCACACCATAGAGGTCTTTAGGTCAATATGCCCACTCCGCAATGAGCTACATCTGGAAATCGCCTCTGTGATAAAGGTAAACCATGCAAATGAAATACTCGAGCAAATATTCCTTTCGCAATTATGCATTACTGTAGCAATTTTCCTGTGAAACTCTTTTCAGCTATTATGTTTGTCTTTGCTTGCTCATCACAACAGAAGGGCACAGTGGAATGGTACAAGGCGACGGTGGCTCACTTCAAACCAGATGAAGGGGTGAGTCTGCCCGTCTTTGAGAGGGAAATGTCAGAACAAAAAGGCTCCGCTCCAGGCAGATATTCTCCGCTCCCATCTGCGCGGCATAGAATAAGCGGGGCGGGGCCGTCACCTCTGATTAACCTTTGGGTCTGTGCGCCATTTCAGGCCCTGGAGGAGCAGCTGAGACGCCTGGTGCTGGTGGTGGACGCGGCGTGTGTGGATGTGCACAGGGCACAGACTGTCTACAACAAACTTTTCTGCAGGTACCAGACTCCCAGCCCAGCCAAGCTTCATTAGGTCCAATTGCCTGGCATAACTCTTTGTGCTCCGCCAACTATAAAAACCCTTAAATATGCTTCCTCATGTGAAAGGGAGAATAACCTTGTCTATATAGTTCAATTCTACCCAGATTGTGAAGTTGCCTTGTTATATCAGGCACTGTACTGAAGTCTTTCGCTTTGTGTTTTTTTTTTTTCCTCCTTGCCGTTCACAGTTCTGTGAAAGTGGATTTCTTCAGTATCTCCTACCGGCAGTTGGAAAAACTGGTGAGGATTTTGCTCACTAAATTCGCTACATCAAATAATGCATTTAAAAAGGAAGTCTGTTCATTAAGATATTTTAATTTCAGCCACCCTTTTTTTTTTCAAATTTTGAAAAGCGCTTTGTGAAAGAAGCAGTGAAGTAGCGTTGTGCTGTTTCACACAGGGTACTTATAATTGTCAGACGGTTGATTTAGTAGCTGAAGCCTCTGATGACGTCAATCGCCATCCTCCCCACCTAAGACCCCCCGCTGTTCTCTAACCCCCCGATCCCATGGAAACCCCTCTGCGTTCCTCCAGGTGGCTGACGATGTGAGCGTAACCATGGAGAAGGTTTGCGGGACGCTGGAGCAGGAGGGCTCGCGGCTGACCCACAACATGGGGGAGACGCTGTTCGAGCTCTACATCTCCCTAAAGACGCTCAAGCACTTTAGAGAGTACCTGCCTCTCAAGTAAGTAAAATCTACCTTTACCCTTTTACCTTTCAGTAATGCATGCTAATCAGGGCGTCATTAAGGAGAACCACGAAAAATATATAAAGGATAGAAGAATGAATGTAATGTCATTTGGAGTCTTGCTATTTTTGATGAATAAGAACATAGGATATCTCCTCCTCCCCTTATTTTTTGATATGTATTTCATTTCAGAATGTGGAATATTGTGCATTTGGTCATGGAATTTTTTAATCCCATTTTATAGCAACCTTTTATGTCCCTCAATTCACCCACTTATTGGCTCATATTTACTTATTTCTCGCAGGGATGCAAAGATGTTAGCCTTGATGGGGTTTCATAACTGGTTTAAGACCTCTATCCACAAGTGGTTGCAGATAGTTCACCAGAAGTCATGTGACCGGATCCGTCGAGCAGTGGAAGAAGACCAGGTAAGCAGGACGGGAAAGCAAAATTTCCTCACCTGACAGAAAAAGCCTTGTTTGAGCTTGCCTCTCACAAGCTGCAGCGTTCTGTGTTATTTCCTCCATTTCATTAAAATTATCATATAAAACACATTTTGCTGTTTGGGTGCCATTTTTTTCCTCCGACTGTAGAGTCAGGTATTACAGTTAATCTGCTTCCACATGGGTTTGGGTGAACGGTATGCCCTCTGCTGAATTACAGGTAGGTATGCCCCATACCTGTACAGCAAAGATAACACCTCCACCTCCAAGGACAGACCACAATACCTTCTGTACCCTCTGACCTCATGTAAACACACAGAATTCAATCACAAAGCCCCACAATTGGAGTAATGTTCATTCCCTCTCACTGTTCTGCTACTTCCTGCTGATAACATCAGCAACGCTAAAATTATGCAATTGTCACCACTGATTCAATATCTGTGTCTGTATCAGTATCTATATACATTAGAAGCAAGATTACTTGTTGTATGATAAGATAACCAAAAGATGAATACTTTTGACTTTAGAGAAACATTTTTCTGTAAAAATATTGTTAAGACAGCCAGCTAGCTTGCCTCCTAACTTCAGGAAGTTTATTTGAAATATAGTTGCTGAATCATATCTAGCTAACCACTGAGCTAGATAAGTTATAGTGTACAGTCTCTGTAAGTAAGGATCACTGTATGCAGTTATTCCCTCCTATAATATCTATTTCTTGAAAACAGGAAGTGTGTGTATAGTATGTAAACTTGTCATTTGTATGTGCTGGAATGGACATAATAGGCAATATTGTAGTTGTCTGTGCCCTTGATACCTGTAGTGTAAAGTGTCAAACAATATCATGATGGTTTTACATACGCTGTTTCTAAGCACTGAATATGATAGCAATAGAAAAGGATCGGAAATACACTTTGACATTTAGATTTATCCCTTTAATATTGAATAAGGCAAAATGGGAGATGAGATGGAAGGATATAGAAAGGAGGGCCAATTAAGGTCAAACAAGGACGAACACTAAGAGAATGTAGGGAAAGATGAGCAGCACTGCTTTGGAACAGTAATTCTTTGTTTCTGTGAATTATATTGGTAAACGTTTAACCTTTGTGAGCCTGTGCATGTGTGTGTATGCATGAGAGCAAAGCTGTTTAAGTGTGTTTGTGTGTGTATGTGTGACAGAGAGCAAAGCTGGGTGGGTGTGTGTTTGTGTGTATGTGTGACAGAGAGCATGAGAGTGAGAGTGAGCTTGTACGTGTTTGTGTGTGCGTGTGTGTGATTAGAGGGTCAGTCAGTGATTACGTGCTATTCTGATTGGAGGTCAGTCAGTGACTATGTGCTGTTCTGATTGGAGGTCAGTCAGTGACTACATGCTATTCTGATTGGAGCAGCTGGCTCCTGTCCACAGCCTGGCCAAGCACAGCAGCTCTGCTGTCGATGTCACTTCCTGCTTCACCCAGGTGCGGGACTTCTGGGTACAGCTGGCCTGGCCTGACTCGGCGGGAGCCTTCATTTTTGTCACACGGCTGACAGACGTGAGTAACAGCTGTCTTTACCACATCATATTTGGGTAGAATTTTTGTCATAAATATAACACCTGCAACAACCATCCATGTACACTATAGTGAAGCGTGTGACAGATGTCATAGCACTGTGATAATGTATGCAGTGATATGGCAGTTCTCAGCTGAAATAAGCATGAATCATAAGGCTGTGTATCATTGATACCTCTGGACTACTATTAAAAATTAAAGCGAGAAACTAAGTGGAAAAGGAATGTTGGTCCTGTAATCAGTGGTGCTTTCTTTGGACTACAGGATTTTTGGAGTGCTAGCATGCTATCTTCTATCAGTTGATTTTAATCTCTGTGGGTGGGAAATGGAAACAGAGATGGATACGACCTAACCATCTGCAAAGTCAGAGGCAATTTGCCTGGAGTTGCTTATAAAACACATGAAGCATATTACACTAGTTAATAATTTCACTGGCTAGCTTGCTCACCGCTAATGTGATGACACTGTGGTAATGTCTTCAGTGATACAGTGGCACTGGGTTGAAACACACATAAATCATAAAACTGTATCACTGATACCTATACGTGCTGTTCTAATGTACGATTAAGAGCCATTTGAAGTTGTTAGCAGAGATGGATCATGGGTGGTCTCTCATCGGTGGTGCTGTCTCTGGACTGCAGGATTTCTGCAGTGCTGCTGTGTGCTACTGTGAGCTCATTAAGAGGAAGATAGAGCGAAGCCAGCCGGGACACAACCCCAAGACCCTCACTGTCCAGGTAATTTCTCTGGACACAAATCAATACAGATCTCTTTGAGGAAGAAGGACAGCTTGATGCACCACAGAACCAATGATATTATGGAGTATTTGAGACCCATCTTATGACAAGACCGTATTTCTGTAGAATAGAATAGAATAGAATAGCTTCATTTTCCTAGGGAAACATAAGGGCTTTTGTATTTTTATATTATCTAGGCTTTGTATCTGTATTATATTCGAGACTAAAATGATTGTGTTCAATAATTTTGTGTAAGCCTTCTTTCTTTTTTTCGACATCATCTCCCGCTTCTCTTTCCGTGTGGCTGGAAGCTGTGCATCGCCCTGAACAACATCGAGCACGTGCGCGTGTTCCTGGGAAACCTGCCGCGAGACCTGGACTGGCGGGGGCTGGAGCAGGCCATGGAGGAGTCCTGCGGAGCCGAGGGCAAGGAGCAGGTCAACAAGGCCCTCAACGCCCAGCTCTACAACGTGGACATGGACCTGCAGAGAGAGGCCAAGCGCATGAACACTCACCTCACTGACAGGGTACTGTGCCCATAACTGAGAGGAAGGCTGCCAAGGAGAGATGGAGATAGCAATAATGCTTATTAATATTAATGGATAGAATTTATATAGCACCTTTCGCAATCTCAAAATGGTCTGAGATTGTGGTATGAGGGAGAGAAGGGCATGGAGAGGAGGGAGACAGACACATGGAGAGATAGAGGAAAGGAAAAGAGACGGTAGAGACAGTAGGTTCTGAATACAGACTGACTGAAACTGTGCACTCAAACCATTGGAAAAAGCCACTCAATATATGCAGGCACACCAAAATGATTAAGAATAAAATGTGTCTGTGAAATTACTTCAGGTACTGCCACTAGAATGATTATATATCACAGGACAACAACTGAAAGCACAAAACAAATCAAAATGTCTTCGGAGCTTTAAGTCATGATTTCTCCCAAGGTTGTCAACACAGTTGTGTATTATTAGGTGATTTAAAGCGTACAGTGGCAACTTTAAAGTCACTCTACTCTCCCTGCCCTTTCCTATTGCATCGCCATTGGTCACAGTGCAAACACAATCCCACCCATTGGTCCTGTAAACTGTCAATCATTCAGGTTCCAGGCTTCTAGTTCGTTAAATGTCTTCAAAGTTTAAAATTCAGTTAAAATGTATTAATGCAAATGATTTTTTTCTTGTTACCCAATTGTTTTAATCTTGATAAAACTACATTAGTTGTGTACTGAAGTAAAAAAAAAAAATATTTTAAAACTGACCAGTTACTAATTGGCAAATTCATATATTAACACAGATTCTTAATGGTAACTGTTTACAGTATGTAAAAGCAGCTTTCCACTGAATTCTGTTGATTGAAAATATTTCCACAGGTACGTAACTTTACAGAAAACAAAAATAATTTCCTAAGAATTCAATTCCACCATGGAAATTGCCTACTGTTGCACCAGCCCCGAAGTGCTTTGAATTCTTAATGCATTTTTATGGAACAGGCATCGCTCTGTCTTATGTTTACCACCTGATAATAGTCTTCCGTCTGGATCTACCTTGCACAAAAGGCAAGAAGTTTAGACTCTTTAATGAGGTGCTTAAGATGGCAACACTTCTGTTGGGTTTTTGAAATACAGAAGGAGAAATAAAAGCACAAGTGAAGGAAAACATCCGCAACTGAAAACCGTCCCCAGGGAGATTGGGGTTAGACATTTAGTACAAGGTTGATTTATAAAAACTTTGGAAGAAAATCCACCACATGAACTTTTAGCTATATTGGAGGACTGGATGTTTCCCAGACTTCTCTTGTCAATGCTCCTTTATTTCTATGGTCCAGGTGCTGGTAGATTTGAAGAAGTATATTCAACACATCAGCCTCTCCCCAGACTCCATCCATAATGATGACGTAAGTTTGTGTTTCCTTTGTGTGAATGTGACCTTCTAGAACCAAAATCTCTGTTCTGTTAGTGAGCACATCATCGGTGATGATGGGAAAATGAGAGCGTTCATGAAGCCCCACTAAGGTTGGAGCTAAAGGTATGGAATAAAATTGACATATGAATGGAAAGTAATTTTAAAAGCTGGGCCAGCACTGACACTGGCTCCATGTTGAAATGGAGAGTCAACTAACTGGTGCTTTTTGGCCCCAATTAGCCCCTCTGGCAGCCATGTTGGACACAATTCTAGGCAAGCAGGCTTGTCTAGTATTTAAGAATGGCTGTTTGGGCAAAGTATTACATTTACATGTTGGGTAATTAAATGGTTGATATGGAATTGTGTATCATATTTCATATATCGTATTACATTCCTGAATATTTTATGCTTAAAGCACAAATACTATGTTGATTTAACTGCAATGGGTAAAAAATAGCTTGTTACAATTTTTGAACAAATATCAGTGATGTGTTTATCAACTTTATTTCTAGCAGTGCAGTAGGCATATGTGCAGAGAAATCAAAATAATTCCAACCAACTGAATATTCAAAAAAGCAAGATATCCAAAACCCAAGCCCGTGCATGTGGGTTAAGTCGCCTTCAGAAAATATAATTAATGACAAATACAGCAATGGCACCATAATATGTATTTAAAAATAATTAAAAACACAAATAAATGGCCTACTTTACAGTCTGATTCATCTGTTTTTGTCACCACAGATGTCTCTGTATTTCATATTGGCATTTAGGAGCAGTAAACAAGCTCGGCTGGTTCAGCCGCTTGTTTACATTCAGACCTGGGTTTCAGAACACTCGTGCAGAGGTACAGAGCTAGTCTGTTTCCTTGCCAACCTTGATCAAGCAAGCAGGTGTTTTCTTTTCACTCTTTCAACCCAGTAACATAATACATGTAAACTAAAAAAAATATATGATATTACGTTTTACAACATATTTTAATATTTTGTATTTTATTATGGATAATATTACAAGTAAAAATGTATTTCTATGAATTATTGGAGTTATATGTTGCTTTAATCTGTATTAAGTATTTGGAGGGTCTTTTCCATTCAAGAGTTGACTCACCTAATCATGACAGTCCCTACCAGCATTTTTATATGACCATTTGCATGCTGGGAATATATGTGCTTAGGGAGCTGTTGAGTTACTCCTGTGGTTTGCATGTGCTTAGCTAGGCGTTTCCATGTTTTACCACCTGCACTATGTGCTTTTAATGATTGGCTACAGTTTGCACCAGATGGCTCTGCTGTATATAGAAAGACCGTTAAAAGCAACTCAAACCAAAAGGACTAATAGCCTATCAGTGGTCCTAATCAGGCTGATCATGGCCTTTTCTCCTTCAAAGATGTAGGCCATCTCTATTCCTTTAAATCCTGTTGTTTACCCCCTTTTTCAGGCCGTGGCTCCTCTAATGAAGTACCTGGACGATACCTTAGTTATCCTCAGCGAGTCTTTAGTCAAGGACAATCTGGCCAGGTGACTTTTCTTTAACCCACTAATCTGTATGCACATCTCATGCAGATATGTTTAAAAGTATCTGTATGGCTGAAATTAAAGTAGTGAAATTAGAACTGGTGTAAAATTAAAAATTGTTTGTTTTCTTCCACTGTGTATTAGGAATTGTGTATACATTGTCACGAATGATTTATTTGGGCATGGATACAGTTTAATTGCTTGTTAACTAAGCTAACTTTAGGTCTTGAGCCTTCTCCATGCCATTCTCAATTGATTTGTAAACAAGTTTAATGTTTGTTGAATTTAATGAAGTAAACACGATGCACAAAAGACATTCGTAAACTCACAAGATGCTCCTCCTCACAATTCACAGTGCGTTTAATTGATCAGAGAGCTCATTATGGGGAAAAAATCATCAGCTCATTTTACTCCTCTCGGTTTTTAAAAGCTCTGGATGGATGGGCCATCAAATCAGACGGAAAAATTTAGAAACAAATATTCGACACAGAGTATCATTTTCAGTATTTTTCCATTTTCCTTCAGTACAGACTTCTCTTTTATTTCAGCTTATTCAGGAAACCATCACACATAAAGTTAATCTACCAAATAATCTCGATGTTGGCCCTCATGCAGCATACGATGTCTCCATCACCAGTTCTAGTTTTTATAGCAAAGCATTTGTTTTAAAGTGTGTCAGATAATTGTTTGAGGTGAATGTCGTTTGCCTTGCTGTGAGTAACCAGCCTTATGCATGGGGGGTTTTTGCCATCCTGGTCCTCCTCTATCCCAGGGTGCTACACAGCCTATGGCAGCTGGTCCTAAGGATGATCTTTGACACAGTGACAGAGAACCGTGGTGTGCAGATGGAGTTCTATGGAAGGTTTCACTACACTGTGGAGGTCAGTCACAAAACAGGGAGCTCTCCCAGGCACACAGCTGTACCCAGCCATACACAAAAGCTGAATTACTCAAAATGACAGACATTCACTCCTATCAAGAGCGACCCATACAGTTTTTGCTTCAGTTTTTATACACTATCCATTAACACAGCTGGGTATTTTCAAAAGCAATTTTAGTTGAAATATCCCGCGCAAGGGTACAATGGTAGCACCATAGGTGGGAGTTGAACCTCTTGAGTTTCAAGCTCTTTCTCACAGTTATACTGTACTGTATTTCAGAGGACATGATCTGTGTATCTCCAAACAATTGTGCACACTTTAAAATGACAGTAATTGAAATATGTAACATGCTTTACATATTTGTTTCTTTCATTTGACCATGCATTGACATATTACTTTTCATCAGAAATGATTGACAGCTGCGCTCAAGGCCGGGCCAAGTCTCAGAAAAATCATCGTTTCATCCTCATATTTATTCCGTTCTGGATTAGACTAGTCCTGCATTCTTTGTTCATCAGTAAAATAGAAAGTTTAAGTGTAACCTGTGAGGGCTGGGGCCTTTGGGACACCATCATGGCTAAGAGTAAGCACGTGTGAGGTTTGCCATCACTAGCTAAGATGAGGTTTGAAATAAGCCTTGTCTCACCAAGGAAATATGGGGGTAGGATGGTTAGGTTTGTTAGTCATCATTCTTTAGCAGCTGGGTCTGGTCAGCTGGTCTTCTGTGGATGCAAGTATATGCTGACATTGTCATCCTCCAATGACATGGCAGTATATGATTGGTGGTGCATCTGCAGTGTGGAAAGAAGCAAGGAATGGTTGTCACATGAATCAGAGCAGTCATGTGCTTATGTCTGTTACTCCTGGGTTGGGAGAGGGTTGCAGCGTGAGGGTAAGCAGTTCAGCTGAGTTTGGATGGGAAAAACAAGGAGAAAAAAAACTGATGTTAATTTCACACCAACCTGTGTTTTTCCAAACCTCTGCCCTCCGCCCCCACCCAGGCCTTGGTGGAATTTTTTCACGCTGAGGGGGAGGGACTTACCCTGGAAGACCTCAGGAGTGGAGACTACAAGGTAGGATTAACAGACAGAAAAGAAACAGAAGGCAGACACAATGCTCGCAACTAGACAATCAAGTACTCTGACATCGTGAAAATGGTCAGCTGACTCAAACCGCTCTTCCGTTACAGGCCCTAGAGGAGGAGCTTCGCCTGAACAAGTGCTCCTCTAACGAGCTGATCGAGCAGTACTTCCTGGAGAAGATTGCACAGCAGGTAGAGAAGAGTCAAGCAGGGTCACCATGCTGGATTTCTGAACTGTTGACAGATAGATAATGAGCAGCATCTCCTTATATTACATTTTCACTCTCTCTTGCCTACAGTTGTAATTTCCTCCATACTGCCTCTTACAAAAGTCTCAGGAAAGTAAATGCCCTTTTGTTGGCTGATATTCTACTGTTGATATATTATGTCTCCAGATGAAGCTTAACAGGGTTCCCAGGTTCACCATACAATACCATACAACACCCGTGCTATACAATTCTATAAGAATAATAATTCAGTAAGGGCTTGATTCAGTTTATTTTTTATTTGAATCCCTGGTATATATGTACTGGTACATAACTGGTATTCCATAACCAGGGAACACAGGTCTTACATTTGTTCTGGAATCTATTCACAGGTATCTAAGGAGCTTTGAATACATTCAAGACTAGACCATGCTCCTTCCTTTTGTAGAATTTGTAAATCAGTAATCTCTGTTATCAGTAATTTGTATGCCACTGTACAATGGTCCCCTCCAGAGGATCCTGAAGCACAGTCGCTTCGGTCGGATCAGCGTGAAGTGTTACTACGAGGCCCCCGAGCAGCGACTGACGGTGGAGATCCTGCATGCGGCCGACATCATCGCGCTGGATGCTAATGGTGAGCAGGCGAGCGAGTCGGCGAGCGAGACAGCGTGCTCTCAGTGGCTTCCTGTCCTTACCTGCCCTACCCTGCAATGCACTTCCTGTCTTTATCACCCCCCCCCCACTGCCTTCAACCTCCCTGCCTGTCGGCTGTTTGTAGGACTCAGCGACCCCTTCGTCATCGTGGAGCTGTGTCCTCACCACCTCTTCCCCATGTCCAAGAGCCAGCGCACCCAAGTCAAGCCCAAGACCTTGCATCCGGTCTTCGATGAGCTCTTCTACTTGTGAGTGATCCGTCCCATGTGACCCCAGTACATTTGCTCCAGCAATCCTGCTACTAGCCCCTGGTTACAGATACAGGAAAGATTCTTCCGGGCATGGTAACTACAGTCCTGCCGAGGAAGAATCCGACAGGGTCAGGTCAACCTGAAATGAGCATCAGTATGTCCGCCAGTTCAAAAAAAAACCCCGTATCCTAATAATAACATCAGCTACAAATAAATTGCTGGTGGTATTTTATCTATACAAAGCCAGTGAAGATTTATTTAATATCAGGGTTAAGATTACCCTCCAGTTAAGTACCAAAAAGCAGAAGTGTATAAAGAACCTTTGGTTCAGCTGAAAGTGGAAGCAACTCTTTAGCAAAATGAATCCAGCATCTTAGAATGTGAATCACTTGCATGCTGTAGTATAGTGGTAACAGGGAGGTGAATATACTGTATGAGGAGGTGGGCATGCTGTAACCCAAAAGACCTGGTAAGTTAATGGTAATAAGGCTAATAGCTGAGTATACTGTCTGAGGAGGTGGGAATACTGTAAACTTAAAGTCCATATGTATAAATGGTAATAAGGCTGATAGGTGGGTATACTGCCTGAGGAGGTGGGAATACTGAAACTCCAAAGCCCATATGTATTAATGGCTAATCCGTGGGTACACTGTCTGAGGATTTGGGCATACTGTAACTCCAAAGCGTACAAGTGGGTATATTCCACATATGTATGTATTACCCCATTTTGCATGTAACATGCAGCGTTATGGCAGCTAACGATTCAGGAAGTGAATATGTGTATTATGCCGTGAAGCGCTTTCTCCTTTTTCTGCCCAAACACACACCTCTGGCATGTCTCCCACAGCCATGTCAGCCCTGAGCAGTACCGTAACAGGTATGCATGTGTGACATTCACTGTGATGGACTATGATTGGCTGTCCACTAATGACTTCGCCGGGGATGCTGTGGCCCCACTGAGCGACTTCTGTTGGCCAGGCCGGCCCAGCGCCTCGGCAGGGGGCAAGAACCTGCCCCCCGTCATCCTGCATCTATCTCGCGCCAAACCCAGCGGTAAAGTGCACCTCTCCCAAACCACACATACCGTAAACTCACCAGAACCACCAACAAGGAGCAACTTTCCTTAACCACATACACCATCATCATGCCAAATGCATGGCCGGAGTTCTCAATGGTGAGGCACCAATTAGCTCAGCCTTGCTTGGAAATGATAAGAATTAAGTTGGTTCACTGGTGTCATTGCTCTCTAGCGGCCACTCCTGGTTAGGCCAGGCACCTGCGGATGCACAAGCTGAGTATATGCTAACTTCATTATCCTCTGATGACAAAGTAAATTGTGGGGCATCTGCAATTTGGAAAAGAAGCACGATGTGTTTCCATTTGTGAATCAGATGAGTTACGTGACAACAACTTGTAAGAGATCAACTAGTTCCATTTGGGAAAAATTGGATGAAAAAAATTATAGGATAAAATAATAGGTGGATATAATAGGTAGATATAATCTACCTATTGAGAACAGTGTGTCATCAATTTGTAAAACTCCACGAGTTTTGTGTTTTGTCAGATAGCAAGTGCTTTTGTCAATTTAAAAGCGACATTTTTTCTAATCGAAACACGTTTTCATTTATAGGTCACCAATGTTTTCATAAAATATGAAGTAACCCGCCATGTCTGTGTATTTTCAGATACCTCTTTAAATCTACTTCTCTCTTCCATGCAGAGAAACCCATTGTGAAAATGCTGGAAGCGAGGACAGCAGACAGAGAAGCACAGGAGTTTGTAAGGAGGTTGAAAGAAATTGAAAAGGCCATGGAAGAAGAATAATTTTGTGTTACCGGTATCTAAGTGTACTTTCATAATCTCTTGGCACTTGTGATTTTCTACTCGTTGTACTACAGTATGTGTATCATCCGAAGAGAAAGTGCTCTGGTACATGTATTTGAAAATGTTTTTGACAAAAAAAAAAACAGCAAAGACCACCATTGTTTTATCTTGTCTGTAACGAAGGTCCTGTTGCTGTACTGTATTTTATATTTTTTAATCATGGCATATTATTTGCTTATTTTTTAAAGTTATATTGTGAAGAGATTATTCTTATAAATGTTCTTGAAAAGTGGTTATTTTATTTTAAAGATAAATAATATTCAGTAATATGTTTGTGGCTGCTCAGATTGTAAGCTGGCAATCTGCATTGGCCATTCGTGATTGTAGATGTCAATGGGATGTCCTTGAACCGTGTTGATTTGTTGTTGGTGTTGGTTTTTGTAACTCTTGAAATCAAGGATCATTTGTTGAGAACTAGTTCTTGTGGCCTTGCCTAAAATTGTACTCACTTACTATAAGTTGTTTCGCGAGATGCGTTTGTGTATTGTTAAAGTGATTTTGAAACTTGGTTGTCAAATGTAAGCAGAGTTACTTTACGCTTCGCTCTCATTTCGAGCGTCGGGAGTGACCCTTTGTCCAAGAGCACCTGTGAGTGCACAGGCTCATGAATTTTCAGCTGTCAGCATTCAAATGACTCCTTTTAAAGGAACGACATTGTAATAACATGAGGTTTGGCGCATGTTTACATTTAAAGTGAGGCTGTAGCCCTGTTCATTAATTATGCATGTTACCTTACAAAAGCAAACATCATTACGGTAGCTGTTGGGGTAGTCATGCATGCGAAAACACTCCTGTGGGCTTCTCCTTAATAATATTTGACAAATGTTTAAGCCCACAAAAAACAGATATCCCAAGTTTTGACTTTTGAATACATATTACCAGTGCGGGGAGCATGGTATGTGTGATAAGAAGGAGACTATGGGTACAGTAATATTTGAAATTTAATGAAAAGGGCTATTGTAATGCTTTTCAAATGAAATCTGGATACCCCCAGACTTGAAAAAAATGCAGACCAACATCAAAGTGGAGTACAAACCAACAAAGGCAACAAAAAAAAACCCACTGTATTTGCAGGTGAAATAAACGCAAGATATAGACACTCAGCTCCTGTGTTTGCTCCTAATGAGATTTGCGTTCAGCACGAGCACAGATGTGTACACCTTCTCCTCCTGCTTTGCATTTCATCCATCTTTCTTACCCTCTTTTCTTTTTCAACCTTCCTCTTCTGACGTCTTTCCTTCCCTGACGTCTCTCCTGCCGGAGTGTTCCCGCACACACACAGGGCACAGACTCACACACCTGCCTGTCTGATAGGGCCAGCGCTGTGTAAATAGGGACCTCCTGATAATACGTGTCACACGGCTGTCACACATACATTCTACCCACCACTGCGGTCCTCTGAGAATTGAGTGCTCTCCTCCACATCTGACAGATGGTAATGGAAAGACAAGGAGCTGTATGAAAGAAACCTATACATAGCTCGTGTTCTGCAGCATAGGAATGCAACCCAGCATCGTATGCGTTGGGTGTGCGCTGACATCACTATGGTCGTCATACCAACATCCCTATGGGGAGCACTAAAACCTGATACTGATGTTAATCAGATGAAAATCAGACTGAGGATGAGAGGAAGTTGGCTATGAATGCTATATTCGCATGGGGAGAGGCGGCTGGAGGCTGGTGGCCATGTTGAGGCATCAGACTGGTATACAAAACAGGTTCACCTTCCTAATTGTGATGGCAGACAGCAAGAGGGATGTTTTGAAAGCGCATATATTACAAAAATCATCTCGGAAGTGAGAGGTCGTCTCTCTGGCTTCTCAAACGCCCTTCGATAATGGTTGTTTCAGTACTGCACATTGACTGTATTTAGAGTCTGTCTGATGAAAATAACATTTTTGGTCACTGTCTGCTATTGATATGGTAATATATTCTGGGATAAGGGTGAGAAAATGCTCACACAGAAATGTAGAACATGGAGCTAAGTATGGAAGAGTATTCCCAACTTAACAGCTTTGCCACTGGATTTAGTGACACTGACCTCTCAACCAAAATCTACTATTCCCCAACAAACGGTGACTAATTCAAGTGGGTGGGATTGACTAATGCAAATTTGAGCTACTTGCCAGTCAGGCAGTGAACACAGAGCTGCTTAAGAACATAGCCCCGCCCTCCTGATATGAAATCATGTGAAAATTCAAAATCCTGCCAAAAATCTGTTCTTTTCAGAGGAATTTAGTAAAGAAAATGTATGTTACATTATTAGTAATATTCTGCCTGTTGCTATCTAGCTTGTGAGGTCTGTTGATCTTTCAATTTAAATTGACTCCCACCAGCTAATACAGGCTAGCAGTGAAATAAAATTACAATGTAAATGCAAAGTGTGTAAGAAATTAGGGATGTACAAAGAAAAAGTGCAATAAGCACAGTGCCCTGCCCTGTTCAGTAATTAAGACCATGGGAAAGACAGCATGCCAAACTTTAAATTAAAAAGAGAAGCATCACCTCCTACAAACCTTATTTTTTGTGTTTTTATCAAGTGTCTACGAGGTAAGAGTTCTCATTTTTATTTAAGGTTTGAGATGCCACCATTCCTGTGGTTGTTATCATTAGAATCTTTCTCACAAACTACTTATTACTTTGAATAGACCTTATTTATCAACATTTTCATTAAACCTTGTGTAAATTTATATGTAAATGTCTAACTAACAAATTCTGACAGATTTAGCAAACGTGTAGACAGAGAGTGTGTTCATATCCACATGTATATGTCGATAAATACCAAGTGTTTAAATACCAAATTCACTAAATCAGTGATTAGCATAAATTCACCTTAAAATGACCATATAACGTCATTTCAAAATTCCGTTCTAGCAAGTGTAAAGAGATGGCTGAGAAACAATGGAAGCAAAACTCCTAAGAAGCAGAGATCAGAGTTCTGTTACAAGAATTACAATCCAAAAAACATTTTATTTAGTAGTGTAAGTAGTGGAGTATCTGGAAGACCAAAATCCGGCATATACTGTTGGTAGTAAATTCGGAGTTGCAAGTATCACACACAATGCAGGTAGAAAGAACTGCTTGACGTGAAACTAGAGGCAGAAAATAAAATAATCGTAGCCCAAGCACATCGGTCTTTGGAGGAGGACAGAGTTTGGGCCAGCTTTCTATCCTGGATGTGAGCACTGGCCCCAGGCCAGTGAGTGACACTGTTCAGCTGCTACCAGTGTGTATTAGGCCTGCAGTCAGACATGTATCTATAAGGGGAGGGGGGAGGCTATGATGTCAAAAATATAACAGAAGCTGCCCATAGTCAAACACTGAGGCTAAATGAAAACATCCGGTTTAATGTGGCTACCCTAGTTATACCCACAGTGAAATCAATACAGTCAGAACAATCACTCAGATAAGGACAATAATATTGACAGTTTTACAACGTCTTTTAATCACAGATTACAGGTAATGCAGCTGTCACATTAGCAAACAAGGTTTGTTACGAGAAATTAGGGTACATTAGTTGAAATCGGTAAGCACACACTGCAGCTAATATGAACATCTCTTCTGTCGGCCACACAAAACCTATAATAGCAACTTGATTCACTCCAGGGACCAGATGGACTGCCTAAAATGTTTCCACGCAGCTGTCACATCTGACAAACAAAAAGTAAAGCTACTAGATAACTCTAATTTGGGTAGCAACTCAGCATGGGAAAAAATCCACTTCAGCACTGAATATGATCCACTGAAACTCTCTCCCCAACTGATATAACAGCTACCAGTTACCCAGGTACACAGTGACAGTTGTATTCATTAAATGCCCAATATCCATTTTGGATACTTGCTTTGTCCGAGTACTTAGCCCATCCCTGGCAAACAGCCATTACATACCTTTCAAGTCATAAGTTGTAGATGGAAAATAAGTCATACCCTTGGGATTCAAAATGACCACAGACTCTTGGGAGATCCCAAGGTAAAAAACATGTTGAGTTGAGATGGCAGTCTGAGATTGAACCTTAGCAGAACACAGGGTATACATTGATGTAGCAATAAAATTGGGAATGAAGGTTCCCCTATATCCCCGTCATTTTAAACACTGACCCAACCTATATTTTACAGTCCCCCCTAGAAAATGTGATTGCAGAATAAGATAAATTTACAATTTAAAATTCTTTATCATTATGCAAACACAGGATATTTCACATTTTCTGAAATGCATCAATTGCAAATTTTGATCACGATTTTTCATATTGGTGTTCAAAATTTATTTCTAGCAAAGGTCTCTTCAGATGGTCTTATCCGCTTACTGACAGACATCTCAGAATCTTGGAAAGGTTTGGTTCAAAGCCAAAAATACAGCCCTCCCACACACACACACACACACACCACACACACACACACACACACACACACACACACACACACCAACAGTGCTTTAATATCTTTAGCAGGATCACAGCTGGGTCCTTGAACCTCACGATTCATACACATTAATATACCGGCAGTCCATTGCCAAGATGCAACAGGGGAATTCCGAACAGGATTAAAATCTGTGTGTGTTTGCGTGTGTGTGCATTTGTGTGTGTCATCCAAAATTAAGCCGATAAAAAAAAGGCTTGTCTCTTCAAAAAACGGCTAAATGTTGAGGGAAGGTTTGTCAAATAAAATTAAATGAAACAGAACTTATGAAAGAAAAGAGTTGAGTGCTTTTCTTCAGCTGTGAGGGAGGGCTCTCTACTCAGGGGACTGAGGCACAGTCTGCAGGCCCAGCTAAGGGGTTTGGCAGGCAGGACACACATCAGGCAGGGCTGGCACACAACCACCCCCCACCATCTTGGCTCAGACTCCACACAGGTGGGACACTCTGCCCAGCACAGTTCCTGCCAATCAGAAGAGTCCTTGGGGGAGAGTGGAAGCCTGGGCTGGTGTCCTGGCTAGCCATTGGCTATCACCTGTGTTATAGAGGTGGGACACATGACCCATGGACCAATTGTGGCTAAGTTTTCAAATCAGTGTGGCCAAAGTACAAGGTTTTTTTATATATAAAGACAATGATATCATATTACAAAATTTAATCAGTTAATGCTTTCCTTGTTTACTTCAATTAAATTGAGAATACAATGGTAAATTCAAATTAAAATCCAACTGAGTTTCCTTTTTTTCAAATTCCAATTGATGAATTGATCCAAACCCTTGTTTACATGTTTTACATTGGTGAATTCACAGGCAATACCAAATGCACGTTTCCACTCCATACTTGTTTCATGATCAGTATATTCAAACTCTGGATCACTATACATTGATAGGTTATAATTGAATTGTTAGGTTGAAGCTCACACTGCCCTTTGGGATACAATGCTAGGCTACTTTCTCTACTCCTGCTATTACGGGAACAGTGCTGAGGATGAAGCTGAAGCTAAAGCATGTCACTTGTCAACGGCTTTAAAGCCTACAGAATCACTACAACACCAACACGACACGTGTAGTATCGGCCATTTTTGTTAAATTGAAAATTACTCCACATCATTACTGCACTTGCTCTGGGAAAAACAATACTTCTCTCCTTTCCCTGCAAGAGAAATATAGTTAAACTAAACAACCAGGTGCATCGCAAAATTCTCTAATCTCATGAAGAATATAACCTTAGGGACTTCAGAGAATATTGGATGCGGAACGCAAGCCGTAAAACCAAAATGAGCATGTGTCACAACATGATTTGATCGTCTTGATAGCGATTCGCTGTTTGTGGCGCTCCTGCGCCGCTATCGGGGGGGTTGCGGCTTCGCGGAGCGGATGGTGAAAGTGTTCCCTGGAGGAGCCGCTTGGCAACCTTTCTCAAAGCGGCAGGGTATCCAGACGCGCGGTCGTGGCATTGATATGCAAATGTCATTCAGTGTATCTTTTAGCTTTGTGCAGTTCAGTGTCGTCTGTCTCAGAATGCGCACACTTTTCATGAGCTTTTCTTTATCTGCTTTCATACGGTCCAAAAATCTAAGACAACATTGAATTTTTTTTTTTTTTTCAAATTTGTTTGTCATGTAAACCTGGAAATAAACAGAAAGTTTTAGGATTTCGAAACATTGAAAATAATGAAAAGTTATGACATTTAAAACGAAGAAGAAATATTCAAGATTCTGCACTATTTCTAGGTCGAATTTCAGGTTTTGACCTTGGCAAACCCTTTGTAAAAACGGAGACCCTCCATGTCATGGATCGTCAGTTTTGCAAACTTGCCATGTCATTCAGTGCTGTCATTAATGCAAAAGAGGGACATTCAACTTTTCCCTCAAGTTGTTCATACAATTTGTAGTGAAAACGTTGTATTAAATTATATATAAAAAAAAAAAAAATGCAAAATAGAAGCCTCCATTAGCGGTCTCAAACTTTTGGACTCCACCATGTACACCACTGTGGCCTTGGCTCGTACTCAACCTCGCGAAGGTCAGTATTGGGAAATGCGAGCGAATGTGTTAAGAAACCTCTCGTTTTTTTCCCCGTTTCATGAACTGAGCTAGCTCAAATACCAGAGCTGCTTGTGGAGTGAGACTGTAATAAATATGGGATCACGGTAAGTATCACAAGGCATTACATTGTCTTACATTGTTTTGTTTTTTTTTTTCGGCTGTAACTAGTTCAGTGGAGGACAGAAAAGGCAAAGAGCTTCGTCTCCTCTCCAGTGTAAAATGAGTAGCCAATCACGCAATTTTCCACGATGTTTCAGATACATTTCCCAGGTACACATTAGCACTGGATATACAATTGGCAGTTATTCATTGCATTGAGAAATTATGATGTTACGCCCAAAGCAATTGCTGTCCATGGTGGATTTTACAGTATATTGCACTTGCCAATGTTTGAACTACAGACACACGGTTCGATGAAATCCTTGTCCCTTTAATTTCTACCCGTCGAAACAAGCTTGGTAACCGGCCAATCAAACAAATGCTCGGATGAAAGAAATAATGACCAGACTTCTGGCTGCAGGTGGGCAGCCTGTAGAGTGCCCCTTACTGACTCTGACAGCAGTCTATTTTTAGCGCATTACAGTCACTTCATATTTGTATGGCTGGCCATGACCAGCACATGAACCAGCTGAATGAATAGCAGCTGGTATTGGATTAGTACACATTAGAGGACATACACACACATGCACACGCTGGACCCATGCAGTTACGAAAGGTTTGTTAGAAATAAAAGAGTGCTTTATCTGTGTGTGCTTTTGTGTGTATAGACTGCGTATCATGCATATCCGTGACTCTGTATTGCACCCTGTTCTACTCTATGGCCTTGTGTTGCTGCATTTTTATGTATCAGGTCCCAATGGTACTCACTGGATTAGAATAAATAAGAACACACAAACACATGCACACACATACAAAAAGCCACACACATAAATGCACAAAAAAATTATAAAATCTTCATTAAAGGGCCTTAAAGTTTTTCTTGATCATTTACACACAATTCCTGGGCCTATTAACTAAACATCCCAAACATAACGCCCTCTCCCAGAACACAGACCCATTTCCCACAACTTTAAACACTATTCCCATTTTTCATACATGATCCAGATTTGTTGAACTCTTTGTGAAAAACTCTTCCCACAAATCCATTCATTTACAACTGGCTACACAATGCGCTCATTTAGAAAGCACTGGCATTCAATATCAGCAACTCAAGTCATAATAACCCAATTAACAGACAATTCCCCATATGGAAACACTAAGAGTCAAAATTGTTCTCACACTACTCAGAACCTGAGGATTGATAGTTAAAAGGGCCATGGGTCAGTTCACATCCAGACAGACCAGATGGTAAATGAAGAAGATGAAGAGGACACATGAGAGGTTGAGGAAGAGGAGGAGAAGGAAGGGCATGGGTAAAGACGGTGCTGATGAGATCCATGCAACTCTGGATGACCATGTCTTTGTGCATGGCATGTCAATGAGACAAGCTGAGCAAAGAGTTAATCTGAGCCACTTCCCAGTAGTCTCTATAAACAGGACCTTCAGCGGTCTGCAAGATAATGTATATTACAGTATTTCTCGATTGCTTAAATGCTATTCCTGAGCCTATTAACATTAATGAACATCCCAAACCATAACGCCATTTCCCAAAAGACACACCCATTTCCCAGAACTGTAAATACTATTCCCTGTTTTCACACATGATCCAGGTTTGATGAACTTCTTTTGCAAAACTCTTCACAAAAATCCATTCATTTATTATTGGATCCACCATGTGCTCATTTAGAAAGCACTGGCATTGAATATCATTACCTCAAGTCATCACAACTCAAACTTAATTAACACACAATTCCCCAGCAAGAAACAATCCAGAGTCAAAATCATTAACAGACCAATCAGAACCTCAGGACAGATAGATAAAAGGGTTATGGGTCAGTTCACATGTTTTGGAACAATGGATCCACAGAGATGTGAAGGAAGAGCTAGAGCTAGAAGAGACAGATGGTGTCAGATGAAACTTGTGCAACTCTTGTTGACCACGTTCTCATCCATGGAATGTCAATGAGGGAAGTATGCCAAAAAATGCAACCAAATCTGAGCCGATTCAGTTACCTCAATAATCTGGACCTTCAGAGAGGCAAACCGGAAGGTAATTTGCATACCATGCTGTACCCTGTTTGTTTTTTTTGTACTGTATGCTGTATACTCCTATTTTACACAATTGATGTCCCTGTCCTATATCTGCCAACAATTCTTGTTCTATTTTTTCAGAACTGAGAGACAACCACCTAATGAAGGCAGAAATTGAATGTTTTCTGACGATCAAGAAACAGAATGGGATGAGGATGAAACAGGCCTATTCTGTTCCTTTCGAAAGGAACTCTGATGGAGTCAAAGTCCAGTGTTTGGAATATGTGCAAGTATGGCTTATCATACTGTAGTGTAAAGTATTTGAGTACTGTTATGAATTTTAGCTGTATATCTATTGCAGGCTTTGGACTACTTGGACTAGCAATGTGTTTCAGAGTAGTTATTTACTTTACTATATTTCATCTCTTTTGTAGAGAATGTTTGACATTGATTCCAGAGAAACTCCTCACAATCTCATCTATGTGGATGAGGCAGAATTTGATCTTGCCAGAAGGTGAAAGGGGAGGCCAATCGGGCCATAGTAAATGTCCCTGGGCAGAGGGAGGGAACATGACCATGTGTGCGCCATCAGCCACCAAGTGGACCTCTACTGCCATGCCACCCTTGGTCCATACAACACCATGCATCTGCTAACTGTCCTTGATGGTCTGAGATCATATCAGCTAGACCAGAGGGAGCCAGGACAACCAGAGCAGCCATAATGTTGTCATTTGGGACAATGTACCTTTCCACTGGGCTACTCTGGTCTCTGGTTCACTAACAATCCAAGATTCTAGAACATCTTTTTACCTGCATATTCACCTAAATGCCACAGATAAGTTTTTCATAGTGGAAGGTCTATAACCAAACAGTCTATACCTCTACTATTTTGGGAAAGGGCATAATTTCAAGAAATGTGTCCTAGTGGTCAATAAAAACTGTAATACCAATGTACAGAGAAATGCTAGTAAATTAAACCTACCACTAGGTGTCCCCACAGATTAAGATACAGTGTCAGTCTTCTCTTACAGAAAAGAACAGACTTCCTGCAAGTGGATTGAATCCCCATTGACAGAGCTATCAGCACTCAGTGGTGCTGTTTTCTTTCCCTTTTGACCTGTGATATTGTCCAGCTGTGCTCAGCACCATGCTTTTTCATCCCCTACTTCCTCACTCACAGCAAGGGTCACCAGGGGTCAAAAAGGTACCATGGCAACAGAGGGCCTCAAAACAAAAGACAATATGAGCTCAAGGCGTTGCGGTGGAGGTGAGGGTGTGGGGGTGTGGCCAGTGCTCAGTGTCAGTGCTAAGGTGCAGCCTATGGTATACAGAAACTCAAGAAAAATGAGGAAATATTTGCACAGGGGTTGTAGTTACGATGTTCAAATTGAAATTTTTTTCATTTCTTGGAAGAGATAATACGGTTGACATTTATTTCAACAAAATTTAAATGTATGTTTATAATAAAATAGAATTATGATTCTGTGGACTTTATTCTGGATCCAAATTTCTAGTCCTGTGTTTAATAATTTTATTTCAGTTTCATCACACAATTTTTTTAGGTGACAGAGGCAGAGGTTTGGCTGGGTGCAGCCTCATTACGAGGTCTGGGTGGTGTTGATCAGAGTGTTGAACGTAGGCCAGTGTTAATGATCCAGAGCATAAAGGCGTTAATGACCCAGAGCTACGCCAGCTCCCCACATGCCCCACGCTGTGCTCTGAGGAAAGGCTGAGGGGGGAACAGGGGCGGGGGTCTGGCCAATCTCTCAGAGCATGCTCCTTTAATGAAGTAAAAGCTTCACGAATGGTGTTCGCCTGCCTTTTTCTCTGTGGTCTGCTCCTTAGTAACACCTACTCGGTGTAAGGTGTAAAGGGGGAGTAAGGTTTCATTGACCAAAAATTGGAGGAGCTATCATACAGTATTAGCGAATCAATGATTTGGAACAATGACCACACTGGATGTGGACAAAAAACAGTTTTGATTGATTGAACTGAACAATTAAGCTAAGTGTAGCTGCACTCCTTCAGTTGTGACACCCCACATGAACCCCAAAACAATGGGTGTCACACACCATAGCCTCCTTCAGCTGCAGCTCAAAAGCAGGGGTACAGAGCATGGGAAACCATGTGTGGTCTTCTGTGTTGTTGAGGACCTCAGACCTCTTATTCAGGTTCATTATTTGGCGTGGGTGCTCGTGGCGCTCTTTGCTTTATAATTTAGAAGAACAGACCTTTAGGCTTGGTGTGTATCAAATACAGGCTGACCTACTGCTGATAGCTGGTAGTACATGCCTTCATGTCAACCATTTTCATATTCTGTTCAGAAAAGGACAGTGATTTTACTCCAAGGACATGAGAGTCGTCCAGGTCATGTGCTTCAGGAGATTCAATTACTGTGGAAGTTGAACTGTAACCTTGCTCTTTCAGTATTCTTGAATGGCGGAGAAATGAGAGGAAATATGAGTTAATATCAGTGACAAGGAGAGTGACTCACTGTCTTCTGGTTCTTCTCCGGCCAAACAAGAGCAAACCCCCCCTGGTGGTGGGGTCCCAGAACTGCATGTATCTTCCTGGGGAAGGGCCTTTCAACAATGATGGTTGAAATGAGGTTTTATGACCTCCATCATAGGTGGAGTTACACTCAATCATTGACTTACTTAGACCAAGAAAAAATTACATGTTATAGTCATTTTGGTTATTGTTCCAAACCATCGAGTCATTCAGACTATATGGTAGCTTATCTTGTTTTTGGTGCCATTCATGTAACATTACAATCTAAAAATTGAAAATAAGGAAAACAAAAACTCAAATGAGACAAAAAGATGAAATTATTTTTTGCTGAAACATTTGGCACCTTGTCTCTTTCAATCTATCACACTGAGTGACCACACCACAGCTACTTGCCCATGCAATAAATTCAAGCAAAAATGACTTCATGCAATAAATTCAAAAACAGTCAATGTGCCAAATGTTTCAGCAAGAAAAACCAAATCTGTCTTTCATATAACATAGATTCCAAAAATGTGTAACAGAAAAAGCTAAATCAGAAAAGAGACAACAAACCAGAAGAGGCTATTTTAATCAATGGCTCTTCAAAGTACAGCAGGCTGCAGCGATTGGGAACATAATCATGGCTGCTGACCCACAGCATTCATGCTAATTTTGTCACTATTTCAGAGCTAGCACAGTGTCTGCAATATCATTCCACCCCTCTGCAATGCTCCACAAACATCCCTGAACACTGCATATATGCCTGCCATTCACAGCACAAAACCATTCTTTTATACCTGCATTGAGCAGGTTTGTGAACACATCTGTGTTCAGCTAATGATGACAATTTGATAGCGCGCACGAACACAACAGCTATTCCGCCCGTCTACCTGCTGTTTAAGTCCTAGGAACTAGTTTACAACGCAATCCTGTAAACACCACTGTAATCACGGAAATAGCAGACATCAGCCCACATCCAGAGCTCAAGAGCCAAGCCATGTTCCCTTGACAATAACACTGTTGCTTCGCAAGGAGAAACAGACCCAGCCTGTGCTGTATAGAACATGTGGGAGGGGAGGGCCCTGGAAAATTATGCGCTTTTACTCAGTTACGAGCAAAGTCTCTCACTGAGGATGGCTGCTGGAGTCTCAGTAATAGGAAACAGGGGGAATGGGCCGAATGCCCAGATCTGTGATCCAGTCTACGACAGACTCACACACACAGACACATGCAAACTGATACTACACATTCACGTGATACCGCTGTTATGCACACAGGCAGGTAGAAACATATTGAGCCTTTTATAGTTTACGTACAAATTACGTAACTACAGTGATGCAAAATTGCTCTGTCTCTTATTCAGAGTATATGTTGAATGTATGACAGCTTCGTATGAAACAGTGGCTGGGTATTTTACTGAAATTGTTAGACTAATAATAGTCTTTTTTCAAACTCACCATTGGTACAAGCATGACTCATCTTCAGACCCAAATATGAAATAGCACGCATTTCTTACAGCTGAAGTTGTTTTTCGCAAACAAACACTTCATTTCCAAATTTCTGATTTGCGAGGGTTCTCAAACTTCACAACAAAGTATCCTCAGGGATACATAGCAGTATTATATTTCTGAAAATTATCCAGCACTTCAAAAATAACAAACAAAGACTGTTGAGACTGGCATGAATACACAAATTACAAAGAAACATCCATAAAAATAAAGCCTGACTACACCCACAAGAATTCACAATAGCCCAAATCATATTTATTCAGTAACAGTTAGAGGCACTTTCACTGCGGCTGTGAGAGAAAGGAGGATTTGTTTATTCATACATAGCCAAGGTATTAATTAATTTCATTTTCACCCTAAAATGGTTTGGTTGTGTTTTTTAAAGCTAAGCTAGAAGCATTTAAGAGAAAAAGGATTATAAATGCCTCAAAACAGAGGGCGATATTTTGTTAACTATGACATAAGCAGTGCTGCAATACCGTTTTAACACCAAAGTTAACACCATTTTAATTTTCCCATGTCTTTGCAAAAAAGCACCTTTATTTTGATAATCACACGCTATATGTAACAATTTTACTAGGACATTTTTGCATTCAGCACTGGAGTTTAATAAAGCTTACACTTTGAAAGAAATATGGATTTAATCTCATTAAAGATATGTAGACATAAGTCATTGATATAGTGCAGATGTACACAGTATTACCAAAGAACAGCATGTTTCAGTTGAAATCTAATGTTTCATCAAAAGCTGGTCAAGACAGGAAATTCAAATAAGCATCACAATTCCTAACTTCAGCTCTCTGCGCTATCACTGATTTATAGCACTCTGCCAGCTACAGTCCTGTGATGTGTTGGTCTGCTGTACTTCTAATTTTCAGATTGGTTCAACCTCTCTCTCAAAGAGACAAAGTCATACTTCTATAATTTATGAAAGCCTTTAGCACATTTAGCCTTTAGAAAATATTTTGCACATACAATTTCAGTAAAGTGATTTGTGATTGGAGAAAGCCAAGTACTTAAACCAAACAATTTAACAAAATCTCCCCTGTAAGGCATTATGCAGTGTTTACAGGGACAAAACAATAGCATTATCCTGTGTTGAGAGAACAAATGTGCTTCTTCCTTGGGGATATACATGTTTTCTTTATGAAATGATTTGGTTGTTTCTTATGTTTCCATTAGAAAGTAATGAGTTTGGGGGGTTTTGTTGTCGATGTTGTTTATGAGATGCCAAACTGTAAATTCTATTTATTATTAAATTGAACAAGGATTTTTTGTAAGTCAGTTAAGGACACATGTTGAGTGAATCCTCAAAGTTAAGAAATGCCATCCCAACCATACCGTGCTCCAAATAAACTCTTTCTTCATGATGTGTGTTTTGACTTTCATCTTCCTAGGCCACTAAGACAGTTGAAAGGCATAGTTTGAACTTCCAGCTATTCAGCTGTATGTTTTGCACGACTCAAACCCGTAACATAACTCCAGGGCACGACAGCCGTGCTCCACCTGGAACATGGGATCCACAACCTTCTACTTACGAACCCAGCTTCATACCCACAATGCCATGCTGCCACTATTAACAGCAAAACAAAGAAAATTACACAGGGTGAAGCAGAGTTAGCACTGTTTATTTATGTTCTCTGTGATCCAAATGTACAGTTCAATCATTCCCTAGAAAATGACAGAAGGTTGTTTTCATAGTTATTTACGTGCTGTTTTCCCCACAAGAGAAGCCAGTGTAATTACGGAATGAATTTTTCAACAGTATGCAATGGTTCTTTGAAGTGATTACACACATGCAGAAAGATGGCGTGGATTTAGTCAATATTTGTCCTTATTGTTGACTCACAATTTAATTGTAATCGTTATCTTCCTCCCTTTGCAAACAGTTCGGCAATAATCAAAATCAACTGTGTTTGTAACGAAAGAAGAAAACATTTAGTTATCAGTCTAGCCCTAGTTAAAATGTTGATTGAATTGACTTTGGCCAGTATACAATCAAATAGACTTCTCAAACAGATCTTTAAGGCTATATCGACCTCAGTCAAATCAGTTGTTTTAAGGGCATATACTATTGGTGTTTGTTAGAACAAAGTTCAGGAGAGGTTGTTTTCAGACAACCCTTCACTCAAATAACTCAATCTGTCCAATCAGGTTTTCGTTGCAGGAATTAAATTGCCAAACACCTTCTCTCCCATCACGCTCTCTGCTTCCGGCATTCCTCCTCAGCTCCACCTTCACATCTACTTCCCTTACCTCCTTATTTCACCCTTTCTTCCAACGGTCAAGGGGGGGATCACCTCACCCAACAAAATATTGAGACATGATGCTGCACCCCTGGACTCAGCGCCCAAGATCAAATATCTGTATATATACGTGTATATACTGATATACAACTTGCCACATAATAATAAACTTCCAAACGCATTCATGTTGTCTGAAAGTTCATTCTCCTGAAAACTGTTTTAGGATGGAAGGAACACATGCGGAATAATGTGGTGCTTGTCTTCAATAAAACAGAAGATGGTGAAAGAAGCCTATTTTGTAAAGCAAAATTGGGCTTGATTAAATTGCATATGCCTTTAAAAAGACAATGTGCACTTGATGGGGTCTCAGCCTCCGTTAGTGAAAGCATTGATACGCCCTCATAGAATCTGACCACACTGATATCTGAAGCTGCTGGGTCATGTTTGCCAGTGTGTCAGCATAAAAAGCTGCACATTACCCTCAAAAAAGGGGTTGATTATATTTTGTGGAATTGTGACAAACCCAGAAAATAAAGCAAGGCCACATATTAGACTTACTTGGAGCATTTCAGAATTACTTCAAAATCTAAATGTATGCAGGACTACATGCAATCAAATGGATTTTGTCTCTTTAAAGGGCATATACAATTCCATAAAAAACTGATTTTCTTATATAATCAGTTAATGTCCATTGGAATGTCTTATTTTATTTTACAGTAGAATAGCACATGCTCTCACAGAGATTAAGAGTGTTTGATTGCTCTGGCCTGTAGTCTTCAATTTTCCAAAAACATTTCACTCTCTAGACAAAACACGTGAAAGACAAACATTTTACAATAAACGGAAAGGAGGAGAGGAAGGAGTAAAACTAAATAGAGGAAATGGTTTATTTTTCTGAAGAATTCATTAATTTTCACCTTACTTCAGGGTATACTCGTATTACTCCCCTCTCAGAGGTTGGAAATCGTGCCATGGATCTCTGGTGAGGAGACATTGTTTTTAAACATTATCTATGTTTAAGTTCTGAGACATGATTAAAATAACAGTTCTGACTCCGGTTAAACTCATTACATCACATAATTAATTATACGACAAAGTTTGTATGTTTATACATGATCGTAGCCATTATTGTACTGGAGTACTTATCAACTCAGGCAGCTAAACTCAATCAAAAATACACTGTAGTTAACTTATATAGTTAACTTATATAAGTATAAACTTATAAGCTGAAGCTTCTAGAAAGTAGAAGTGTTAGATGATGAAAACTATATCCCTAAGTGTAATCACAGGACATTCAGTAGGCCTATAGGTGTGGAAAATCACAATAGACTACAAGGCAAACTTTAGTCATAGAAATTTCCACCCATAACCGTCAGAACCCTTAACCAATGTCTGATATATTCCTTTGACCGTGTACTGCTTTTTCAGTATTATTTATGTATTTATTATTGAATAAGTTACAGAAAAATACATACTTGTGGAAAGAATGTTGTGTAGGGTTCACATTTATTGCTTGTCTGCAGGTGAAAAATAGCGTCTGAATCTATTGGAATCTTTCAGTATTCAAATTTATGATTCTGGATTCCTTCCAAAAGTTATACCACGACATTTCCTGCAATTTTGAAGTTGTCTTACCACACTATAAAACCTGTGTGGTCTGCTACTGATTTTGTAACTTCTCATCTCTTCTCCTTCAGTTAAAATTCTCAGAAGTCTCAAAGTACAACACAAAAAAAATCGCTACTAATCATTACTCTTCCAGAAAAGGGAAGCTTGTTTCAGGGGACAGGAAAGTTAAAGACTATAATAACAACCATTGAGCTGTTAGTGTTAATTGGCTACTTTGAATGGTCTTGTTGTTATTACTTTCTATGTTGTTATTTTATAATTCCCTTCTGAAATGTATACATCCCATATCTGTTAAAAAATAGTGAATATTTTCTCAAACAATCTTAGTCATGTAGAGTATCTTCTCTGATTTTAAGGTGATTTTACTCTGAGAAGCCAGTGCCTAACCAGGGGCGTAGCACCAGGGGGAAAAGGGTTTGAAGGGTAAGTATACAGGGCCCAAGGGTTTGAAGGGGGCCACGAAAATCAGGGAATTTGTTTTATAAAGAGTGGAGGGACCCTAAGAGCCTGCCTGTGTACAGGGCCCAGAATTTGTAGCGACGCCTGTATGTAACTGTGTGTTTTCAGGGTAATTTTATCAACCCGTATGTCATGACACTACCAACGATATCCCGCATTGCAGTGGTAACGCTGGAACAAAAGAGCGTTACTACTTCCCAAGGAATGTTGGCACGGCTCTCAGCTCAGAGGGTGGCTGCCGCTCTTTGAGCCGGCGGTGCCAGGCACTTTGGGCTTACCTGTGATCCCACGTCCGCTTATCTCTCATAACACCAAAGTAATCCCCGCTAAGATCTGATGCCAGCCTCCCCTCCCTGCTCTCTGTGTCTCAGCCTCCACGGTACCTTCGTTTTATACAAGACGCTCGTTCACCTGAGCAGCATCTAATTTCTCACACAGCGCCTGGACAATAAACCTCACCTTCATTTTGGAATGAAGAAGTATCTCTTTCATTATTTGTCTGTGGCTTCGTGTTCCTCAGTGATATTCTGGCTCTTTGATCCAGACTCAGCTTACAGACAGTACAGTTCCATGTTAATTCAACGCTAATATAATTTATATGTTTAATATATGAATCAGGCTCTGTATCACAGTGATTTTATCTGTATCAGAATGTAATTTAACACTGTTTGACTACTGTGGGAGCAGCCTTACCGTTGAGCATTGAGCCAGGAATATAAGGAAGCGATATTTTAGCAAAAATGCTCTTTAGTGTATCACTAACAGCCATAATATGGACCAAAATGCATTGCTGCAATCGGTTACTCAGAGATAAGGACAGGGCATATTGTGGTTTGTTTGAACAGAGGACTCTGTGTTGAACGCATATTGCAGAGACAAGCCTGCCCTTTCTACAGCACCAGCTGATTTTAGTGCTGACAGCCACGCACGGAAGAGTGATTAACCGCTGTTAAGTGCTTCCCAGAAAACATCATAAATCAGTAAAACCTCAAACTCAACAGACATGTGAGAGAGGCATAACGAACCACACTGTAGGTAAGGTTGGCTCAAGGTCACTTTTTTTAAAATGCCACAAAGCAAATGGAAAAAGGAAGAACTTCACTCACTGGACTGATGTCAATTAAGCTGATGAGTTTGTAAAAAGGAAAAAAAAGCTACTGCTATTTTTCTGGAGCAAACCTAATGAAATTCCCACAGATAAATACCGTCCCATGGGTCTGGAGACATGAGTGTGGTTTGACACATGATGAATGTGTCCTTTGTCACGGGCCGCAGGTGGGAAAGAGTTTGGCAGTGGTGAAAGCGCTGACTGAGTAATTAAATGTAACGGAATATAAATTTTGCCTCCTGTAATGTTCAGAGTGCTGGCCAGGCTGAGGTCATAGGAAGGTCAGCGCAGCAGGTACAGGTATCTCTGTCATCACCACACATCTTGGATTCAGTACTCTAACTTATTTAATCACCCAATACATATTCTGGACTCAGTACCCCATCTTACTGAATCACCCAACACATATTCTGGACTAAGTACCTTTTCTTACTGAATCACCCACTATATAGCCTGGATTCAGTGACCAAACTTACTGAATCATCCAGCACAAATACCAGATTTAACTCCCCAAACTAACTGAATCACCCACCAAACACAACCAAGAGACCTAGTGTATGGACAGAAGGGGAGGGGTCCAAGAAGGGAGCCCTGTGGGACACCAGTCTGTAAGGGGCACGAGTCAGAGACTGAACACTTCCAGGTCACCAGGTAGGAGTGATTAGAGAAACCAAGGTAGGTGGTTACCCCAGACTCTCCTGAAACTCATCAGTAGTTTGTTTTGTTTTATTACCATTGATTTCCGGATCACTCAGTTCACACCATTTAACTGACAGTGAAACGTCATTCCCGAAGGAGGAGACATCACTGTCTGTGATAAGCCCTGTAAGAACAGTATCATTAGGAAACTGATTCAGCTACCCTGAAGAACCATTTTAAATGCATTCATTTGTATACAGGAAGTGAGTTGACTATAGTCAGGGGGATGGGTTTAAAGACATTTTGATTCAGCCTGACCACCTGTTCCACCTGTAATACCACAATTTATGGTATTACAGCAAAAACTTCAAGGGATAATTGTATGTTAATAATGTGTATGTTGTAAGTCCAACATATAGTGCCTCATCCCCTTCCTTCCAGCCATGTTTTTCATTTCCCACAGTTTTGATTCCTCTGTTGAACCATGACCTGTTGTTACTGTATCCAGTCACTGTTCTGTATGGGGAACACACATTTTCATAACAATGAATTGTAGATGTCACAGAGTCTGTAAGTTCAGCCAAATCCCAGCAGAAGTCTTTAAATACACTCCAATATGTGGACTCAACACAGTGTCTCAACATGCCCTCAGCCTGGGCTGTCCCCTGTCTCACAGATGTTGGAGTTGGTTTGCATGTTTTGAGTGTCTGGAGGTATTTAAGGATGAGGAATATCATGCTGTGATCTGATCGGCTCAGACCACAGCACAGTATGCATCAGGTACAGCTGAACAACAACGATCTGATATTTTTATTGTCTAGTCGCCACCACAGTCAGCCATGTATGTTTCGGCAGAACTTGTGGAGTTGAAGACTACCAGTGTACCAAGTACAGTAGAATTTGGATCAGTGACTTTGCAAGGACAGCTGTTTGCATTCGCCTGAGGTGGAACACACACAGCCGCTAAGACTATGAGGCGAGTTCTCTTGACAAGTGACAGGACTGACAGAGAGTGAAATGTCACCATGAATTCCCTGCCCATTTAAAGCATGCTTTTTTATAGCTTTTCTGCCAAAAACAAAGCGTCAGCAGCTCAAAACACACAGTAAGCATCACTTGCACCTCTGTTTACAGCAGCTACATTATTTCGAAACAGCCTTATCTGTTCAAAGAAGACCAGAATATAGCTACATTATAACTATTCAAAGTGGGTGTGATCACGCAATTTATACAATTTATCTTAATCACTCCATGTGGACAGAAAGAGGCAAAATCACTATGCAACATATAAACACTGGACTGCCCCTTACAAAAACAGCTTTATATCCAACCAGAGCCATACAGAAAAAAACATCCATCTGCACTCCACTTCATTTGAAACTGCTTATTTTTGAAACAAGTCCAGACACAGATGCACAAGGGAATTATCACATGAGCTTCATCTGATCTGGAATGCATTTTACGAGATGAGAAAAAGTACTGTCAAAACTAGCCGTGTGCTCCGTGCTCTGTGGCCGTTAATTACTGTTCTTTGCTCAGCTCGCGTTGGCGCTCCACTCTGCTAGGAGCGATCCCATCAGATCGGGTAACAGGTTTGTTTCTCCTTTTCAGCTAGCTTGGAAACGACTCAGATTTGAAAGTAGCAAAACACAAAAAAGAATGCCTTCAATGACGTTTGGAATCGGGAATGAGGTTAACCAAAGTATTCAGCACCTTTTTGAAATCTGAGATGGCCATTGTTTTTCTGAGTAAAACATAGTTACAGAGCAGCAGATATCTGACGTTTTTCCCCCAGCCGGTTTGTACTGTAGGCCTCTCTCTTGAATACCCATTATTGTGGGAGGTCCACGAGTCCTGTGTTTTTCTACCCAGTCTTCATTGTGGAATAATGTGGTCCTCCAAGGTTCCCTGCAGAGTACACGCACACAAGCATGCACATTGTACATCTAATATTTCCAAGAAGCAAATTGTGTGGCTTTACCATTCAAAGGAAACATTCTTATGGTCCTTGTGATAGAAGAAAGACACACAATAACAATATACCTTCATTCCAGGCACAAAACAATGATATTTTCTCCATGAAAAATATAATGATGCGATAATAAAGTGGTTGTCTGTCTCTTTAAGTGCGTACACAGTTCAGCAAATACAGACTTTACATTGCAAAACGTTTTTTTTTTGGTATTTTCTATTTTATTAAAGACAATCAAACATGTTGTTTGGAGCGTGTTCTTTACATTTTAAAACAGAACAGCATATAATGGCATATACTAGAAAACGCAAGTCCATTTTGATTGAATTGCAACTGCCCAAAAAGAGTCTAAGTGTTTTTAGGTCCTGACCAGTGACTAATGTGTACATTGAATACCAATGGAATAAATGTGAGTAATATGTAAAAATAAACATGTAGGGGGAAGGAAAGATATCCTGGGACAAAAGTGCAGTGCCTTTTGTGAATATTCATAGCTAAAAATGAAAAGGATCTGTTGCTCATTAGTCAGCTGTTTCTCCCTCTCCAGAGTGATTCTGTGAATTTCATAGCACTGCAAGATGGGGCAGTCTCCTCTGTCCCCCCAAACTCGACTGCTGTCAGTTACTGTTCCCCCTGGCATGCAAATGTGGACCCTATAACAAAAAAAGAGTAAAATATAGCTATCAGTAAATGGAATAAATATGGCAGTGAGTAGTTAACAGTGTCCTAGTGTTAACTTGCATGTATTCTATCATACAAGCAACTGAAACTGTAAGCCATGCTATACTGCGTCAACTGCCCAGCCAGAATTCTCAGAGCGAGGTTGGAACTCTGAACTACTCGTACAGGGTTGTGCTCTGAGTAAAAAAACACACATTATCATAGTGTGCTACATTTTTGAATGGCTTACTGAGAGACAATTTAAAAATAGAATGTTTAGGGTATCCAAACGTTATATGTAGACAGCATATGAATCTATAGAGTGCACTAAAAATGAAAAGTTTTTTAATTTATTTGTATACATAAACTCTTTGATGAAAGTGGCGGATGGATGGATCAAAATGGTCAATGCCACCGATAGAAATGCTTTTTTTGTTGAGAATCAAAAGCCATATTCATTTTTCTGATGTCACAAAGTGGTGATGTCAATCCCACCGAAATCCCGCCGAGAGGTCCAGTTAATTTTCTGCGACGCTTCTCTTTCAAGAAGGTTTGCTCAGCACTCTGTGAGTGTCTGTCAGGCAGCCAACCAGCCACCAAGCCCACAGTACCCACATATCTTCCTCTTTGATGCCTTTGAAGTCTAGTAAGTGGCTCAAGACCAGCGTAACCATGACTTCCACCTCTGAAAGAAGAAGAACTCTAAGTTGCCATGGACGCTGCCTCCCCTGTTCTGTTAAAGGTCTGCAAAACTTCACCAGCCTCCCAAATCAAATAACTAGCTGTGTGCTGCCCTAATGCTGGGAATGACATTTGTATTTAATGGAATCAAGGTTTGTGAGCACATTTTTACACTGTAAAGTTTGTAATCATTTTGTCTCCAAGGGCTGCCATTCATCCTAGCCTTATTTTGGGGAATGTCTCTCTTGCCTGGAACCACAAAACTGGGTAATAACCTTGGCATTAATCAGGAGATTAAAAAGGTGGAGACACAAAGAGAGCACAGTAAATCTAGGACTCGATGCCAGTGTGGAGCTTTGATTGGTCCGCAGTGAGCGGGATGCCAGCCGAGAGTTCATTCATTTAACCGGGCAGAGCGCCAATCAGAGCGTGTGAAGGGCTTCACATCTTATCCTCCAGAACAGCGGCACAGACCAGACAACAAGAAAGCAAGAAAGACTGGATGTTCAGGTGTTTCTTTTACCTGAATTTGGCCATGCTGTGCAAGTCGCACAATTATATGTTTCTGACAATCACTGCACACATACGAAGGATATGCATTCGATTTGAAGAATGATGACCATAATTTGGGGTCAAAACAGGTCAAACGAAAAGATGACATCCACTCAAAATATTTGTATCATCCTCTATATCCTTCCCTCTCTCCACCTCTTTCTCTCGGAACGTTCTGGATGAACGTGCTGGCTGTGGTTGCATGTTGCTCTAAGCTTGTGCACTGCAAAGAAGGGGCCTTATTTGAAAGACTTGTCTGTTCCTTCAAAATGTTCTGGTCAGTTTTACTCATTTAAACCTTTTATATTTATATTATCTTCATTTTAACGAAATGCAACATCAAGAGACATAACTATGTATATGGCACACATCAAATTTGGTTCAACAATGTCTCAAAAGGAAGATAAACTACATCTTTGTATTGAGTGATTGAATGGTTTAAAATGAGTACTCAGATTTGGACTGATACTTGAATCTTTCTGTAAGACTGTCAGATAATAGTGGAAATTTACAGTAATCTGCTGTCTTTATCTGATCCTTTTATGCAATCATCCCCATTAATTCTGTTAAGCTGTGTTTTTCTTTTCCAGGGTTTCAACACCAACAGCTGTTACATAAACATGAGTGTATCTCCGCTGACTCAAAAGGGCAATCTGGTTATTACCACTGTGCATATTACCGGCAAAAGCATATATGAATTTTATTCTGTAGTCTAAGGCTAAGGGTTCAGTGTTTCTCTGCTTCCTTTCCAACTTGTATAACTACTCCTATAAGTCATTCTAAGTTGCTGTATGCCAGGTTTATTACGTGTTTTATACAGCATGCAGTCTATGCAGTATCAATGTGCCAGTGGCTGAAGGACAGTTGGAGATACATCAGGCTCAATAATCTAATTTATTAATTCACTGCTCTTTTATATTTGTATGTATCTAAAAGAATGGATTAGATTTAATAGCATGCAGTCCCTTTAGCTGTGGAAAGTAAGCAACAAGCAAGAGCAATGATTGGTTGAGAGGGTGCACCTTTGAAAGAACATCCCACATGTTGCCAGGTCACAAGCTGCTACAACAAACAGATATGTATTTAAAATATTCCATGAATTCTACCATGGATACCAAATGGCCAATAAGCTTAGGTAATCAGGACATACCATAGTTCAATTCTACACAGTTCCGTGATAAGGAAACTGCTGCCAGAAATAATTATTTATTTTTGTTTATTCAGCTAATTTATTGTTTGATTGATAATGAAGATAGTAAACTAGTTTTGTTTCATCAACAGAAAAGTCTAATTTTCCTCATAACATATACCGAAGGTAGCCAGATAACCGGTGAACCTACATTGTTGTATACCCTGAAGGTTATGTAACATGATGGTTTTCAGTCAAGAAAAAACTTTAAAAAGTACTCTTGCATTGTGCAATTCTTGCTTGTACTGTGTGTCCTTCAGTAAAAGAGTATTCACCCAAAGAGTGACTTTCCCTATGCAAATATCCTAAAGGTTAGCAAAAGTTCACAGAGAAAATCATAGAGCACTCGGATAGTGCTGTAATTGAGTGGAAAAGAGGTGGGTTTGTCAACCAGACAGCTGTAATGGAATAAGGCCTATTACTAAGCATGAAAATTACATCCCTGGGTACTCAAATGTATTGCCATGATTGGGTTGCAGCCAGATGAGCAAAGCTGGAAAAGCTAGGCGCCAAGTAACTTCTTGCAGGGTCTGTGCAGCATGTTACATTAACCAATCAAAGCGGATCTGTGCAGCATGTTACATTAACCAATCAAAGAGGATCTGTGCAGCACGTTACATTAACCAATCAAAGAGGATCGGAGCAACATGTTACATTAACCAATCAAAGAGGATCTGTGCAGCACATTACATGAACCAATCAAAGAGGATCGGTGCAGCATGATACATTAACCAATCAAAGAAGATATGTGCAGCACATTACATTAACCAATCCAGGCACATTGCACAATCCCTCTTTGCCGCCCCCAGAAAATCTAATCTTCATAAAGAAATTCTCCATAACTGAATAAAATGTCAGCTCAATGTCCTGCTAAGATACATTTCCAATGTGCAGATGCACCCCACTATTGGGTATTAAATCTAGACCATGTTGCCACTATGCCCCTAGGGCTGCTAGCGGTCGACTGTTCTGCCACCCCGGGGGTGAGGTAATCATTCAGGCACACTGTCTGTAGGTCATTGTGCATGAGCACAGCGCTCTGGTTGAACAGGCAGCTGTAATCTACCTGCTACAGCTGCACAGTAATCAATAACTGCACAGCTCAGCTGCAGGATCCAGGAGCAGACACACATGGCGACCGGCAGCCCATGTTCTTCCAGCCACATGGTCGCACCACCAGCTTCTGAAAGCAGAACTGTACTATTATGGGATGAGCTCACCAGCAAGCAGAGAATAATGGATATGATTTGTCAGCAATAATTTGCAGGCAATGACTCATGTCATTTAATGGGCACGGCAGCAAGCACACCCTAATAAATATGTTTTTCAGTAAGCAGGTAGGGCTGGCCAAAATAGCTGAAGATTATGTCAGAGATTCTTTTCAACATGATTTTAAATGGATAATATTAATTGTCTGGCAATTAATTCTCCAATTTTGACAATTTGCCATAACAGAAGGTAACACGCTCTATCAAATCCACAGTTATTTTATTTTCCTATAAGCGGGCATCCATAAACTGTGTTGTGGAAGTTCAGATGACTATAAAACATGTTTATGAGTTTATGCAACATAAAGGAAAGGAAAGGAAAGGAATGAGGTATTTTGGGTGAACTCCAGGACAAGGATTTGATGGCTTTAAGCATCAAGAAAAAAAAAACTGAAATGCCATCCATTTTCCGAGGGCAATAATAAGCCTTATGTCGCAAGTTAGGGAAACAGAGCATGCTCTGATTATTATAATTATTCTCCGTTCACATATGCTTAGAGATTTTGAGATTGAGCTGAAGTCCCAGCCCTGGAGAGAGAACCTTTCAGCCATCTGCCTTCATTTCTGAGTTTAACTGCAGCATCTCAGCAGCTCAGCAACTGCAGCATCTAAGCAGCATCTTAGCCCTTAATGTCCTATATAATCCTATATGGCTCATGTCTTTTCTTTCTCCCGTTCAAACAGAAGGACTTCATTCATTGGGTGTGTTGCATTTGCCTGTGTTCTGTATGGGTCCAGATTCATCATCTAAATAACACATGTACACAAATAATGAATGACTCCTCTCATTCATTTCAGTGACAAAGTAAAAAAAAAAAAAAACATTAGCCAACACTAACTTTCAGAATAAACCAAACTGCATTGCTGTTTAGCTGAATTCAGGACAATTTTTGAACAGATATTCTCTGGCTAGGTGATTCTTCACCTGTTACTTTCATTCTGAGTAGAGTCTCGTCATCCTCTATCTTCCTTGATTTCTTCTTTACATCCATGACTCTTCTTTCCTCCTCCTTCTGCTACTCTAATTTCAAAAAGTACAGTCTAGATATGCCTAATCTGCCTTAGAATATTACTGTCATGGATGACAGAAAAAGTACCTTTTTACAAAGAGAGCTATCACTTCATTTGCTGTGGGATGATACATGCAACCACTGGGTTGTGTTTAAGGACTGTCCACAGGCTAAAATGTCCCATAATATATGAGCATGGAGGCCTCTACATACAAAATTAGATTTTTTTGCGTTGTTGCATTCCAAAATGGGTTGAAAGTCGTAATGTGATACAACCACCTGCTAGAATTTAAAATTTTGGAGCTCTGGCAGTATAGTGGACAACAGGTTGAGGAATTTTTGTAGATGGAAAGTTGCAGTATGACCTTTGCTTACAAATAGTCTGATTTTTTATGGTAATTGTGAAGGAGGGGCCCTTCCCTGAAGTTTTTCCATTGATAATTGTACCCAATTAAGAAATTAGCAACACCTGACTGAGTGAAGTCAGGTGTAATTGATTGTGAAACCTTTAAAAGTGGCAGTAGGAGAATGGAAAGTGAGATGGAAGGACTGCCACTTGTATGTGCTTGTGGTTTTTAAAATAAATTATTGATTTTACTCAGTTGATTTTACTCAGTTGTTTTTAAGCCTTTTACAGTACTTCTTGAGAAAAACTGGTTTGTTACCTCCACAGGGACAAAATGATGCATGTACAGGCAGTTGTATGCACTGTGTGGCTGCCATGGGCTGTCTTTTGCATTCATGCACTTGCACAAGGTATGTAAGTCCTAACTCTTGCAACATCTTCAGTGACACCAGCAGTCTCCACCAACAAAACAATACATTGCATAAGGACTTGCATTCATTTGAACTTACACTCATTTACTCACTCACTCACTGAACTTACACTACACTCGTTGATTGGGCAATTCTTTGCCCAATCACCAAGAGTAAAAAGGCTTGTCATCAAGCCAATCTCACAGGCTGTCTAGCACTTACAGCCACATTTATTATCCATTCATGGATACCATATAGATGTTTGCACAAACATTGGCCAATTCTGTAGCTATGGTTACATAACACCTACATTTCCAGCTGAAAGTATGTTACTTAAAATGTACAACATGACATGGATTATTGAAGCTTTTTGAGTGCACCGTCTTAAACTTCTATAACTGTCTTAAACTTCTTCTTCTTCTTCTATAAAATATGGTTGATGTGCTGTTTGTAGGAACCTATTTGTTGTTCTCTGAGGCCACCGTACAAAAATCTGCCACTGTCAGATGGTCATTCTTGCTGTGGGGTGAGGGTGGGGGTGGGTGGGGCGGAGGGTTTTGTTAATTAGAAGATTTGGAAGCTTAATCACATCCCCTTCCTACGTGATCCAATTAAGGCCTAGAGGAGCGGGGGATCTTCCTTGTAATGAACAGCATGCACTACCACTGCACCCCCCTACCACCCTTCCCCCCACCGCCACCACAGAAAATCAATTACAATAAACAGATATGATGGAACGACAAAGGTCGTCTTGTTCCGAAGCTGCAGAGGAATGCTTTAGCCTTTCCCCTGCCCCGTTCTCTTTTGTGCTCATTCTGATTGGACACAATGAGCGGAGGGACACAGGCGGAGTTCCAGGCGTCGTCTGTAGAAGCCCACCACATAGGCTCCTGGCCCATAGTGGCAGCAGTTTCATGGCTCCTGAACCAAAATGCCAGGTTTGTCTCTGTTTTTTGCTCCCTCTCTCTCTCTCTCTCTCTCTCTCTCTCTCTCCCCCTCCCTCTCTCACCTCCACCTCCACCTGGTTCCCATTTTCCTCTCTTTTTCGAGGGATTGGAAATGTGTCAAGTCTCCACAGTATACTGCACCCAAAACCCAACCACACTTGGAGAGAGATCAAGCAAGATGTGTGAAATTCTATCTAAAGCATGTTATCAAGAATGAATTGCCTAAAATACTGAGTGTCTGAGGCAAGTTATATCCTGTTTATTGATCCTGAGTCACACAAATAGTTTTAAGATAAACAACTCAATAAATTTTCAACGTCAAAATGAGATATTAAACGACCATCTGAAGCTCCTGGGAAAATATCATCTCACAAAGCACTGAAAGACATTGCATCTGTGGAATTTATTGGATGAAGCACTGAAATTGCAACAATATGATTCATCTGTCATGGCACCTCGCCAATCCCATAATACTAAACTTGACAGCTATGAGTGCCAGTCAGTGAAGGATACCAGTACATAAGACTCTTGTGCCATGATTTTCATCCATCTGTATCCACAATGTTCAATATTTTTTTTCTGTCAAGCTCCAGAACTAAGAGGTGTGTTTTGGAATTTTAGTCACGTTTTTGGCCCCTGTAAGAAGCCCATCAGCCTGTCCTGCTAATCGAGCGCTGGCTGTGCGAATAAGCCCACCCGATTACCTCACCTAGCGTCCAAACCCCAGCATCTGCCCCTGCTTCTCCCAGTCTGACCTCACTGTACTGAGCACGCCCAGGGCCCTGAGACTCTGTGGAGCCAAACACAAATACACCCCATCATCCACAAACATGCACCTATAAAAACAAACACACACACACATGCAAACAAACCCCATCCTCCACACACTCATCCATCCTCCACATACAGACACCCAAAAAAACAAACACACACATCTATACAAACACACACACATGCAAACAAACCCCATCCTCCAGACTCACACTCATACAAATACATCATCCTCCACATACACACACCCAATCCACCACAAACACAATGACACACATGCATCCATACATAATCACACACACACACACACACAAAATTTATGCATACAAGCAACCATTTACAAATACACATATCCATGCACACATAACCATCTGAAAGCACTAACACACAGCCCTCACACACATTTTTCTGGCACTTCTCTCTGTGGTGTAGGAGCCAGTGGGTGTTTTTCAAACTGCCTGAAGCAGCAGAGAAACTGTTTCTCTCTAAATCTGATACCTGAACCAGCGATGGTTGAAATGAGGTATCGTGAAACTTTGTTAAGGTGGAGCCACACACAGCTGTCAATCATTGAATTGTCTGAACCAATCAAAACAGTCTTTCTCTCTACACCCAATGTTGTCATTGGTCCAAATCACTGAGCTATTGATACTGTGTACAGTAGCTCCTAATTTTGCTTTAGTGAAACCTTACACCCCCATCACTACTCTGAGTGCCACACTGTAGGTCTCATGTAGCCCACAAGCCTCAGTCATTTCAACACTTTAAACCCTCTCTTACATCCCTTACATAACCAAGATCCAGCAGTCAATCAGAACGCACTCCTAATGGAGAAAGCTATGTGATGAAAGACAAGAAATGTGCTCCCTTAGGCAAAGCAAAGCCACTATGTCACTCAGCAGAAATGTCTCTGTTCTTTGCTTTCAGACTGTCAGGAAACTCTACTATTTACAGTATATCCAAAGAGAGCAATCTGGTCCCAAAGATGAAATAAGCATAACATCAACCAATGAGAGACTATAGATCAAACTTCTGGCCAATATGGGACAAGTCAGTAAAAACTGAGTTGCCCCCAAGCTCACACTGTTTGTCCAATACCAAAATCTCATGTTTGTTCCTTTTAACAATGTAAATTCAGGTACAGGCCTATTAAGGAAGAGGGGAAATGACACGATGAGCTGGAGAAAACAAACATGCATGTTGAGCTTGCTCTATGATTGTTTTAGGTTGCCTGTTTGTAGACATATATGTTGAGCATGCTCTGTGATTGTTTGAGGTTGCCTGGTGGTACACTTGCATGTTGAGCATGCTCTGTGATTGTTTGAGGTTGCCTGTTTGTAGACATGTATGTTGAGCATGCTCTGTGATTGTTTGAGGTTGCCTGTTGGTACACTTGCATGTTGAGCATGCTCTGTGATTGTTTGAGGTTGCCTGTTTGTAGACATGTATGTTGAGCATGCTCAGTGATTGTTTGAGGTTGCCTGTTTGTTTGCGAGAGGAGTCTGAAGTGGCTGAGGTTGCAGGGAACAGGCTGTGCCGTACTGACGCAGTCACGCCTTTACGCCCCAGTATACAGTGCTTTAGGCAAACATAGTTCAGTGAGAGAAGAACACAAATGAACTACTCACTCAGTTTGCTTTGGGGGTGTTCCCCACATCGGTTTGGCCAGGGTCCATGCACAAACTTGACTTGAGTGATGGCACATTGGCAAACTCAGCTCGCGCTGTCTTCTGTGATTGTTCAAATGTGAAAGTCAGAGCGTCTCTGGTGGTCATTCTTCATTCATTACAACTACTCAGCAGCCAAAGTGTGTGGAGCTACTACTTTTGCATTATAGCTTGCTTCATGAACCTTTCATTTTAAACTGGAGTGTAAACAGCTGCGATGATCTGTTGCCATAAGACTCTGTTCGATTCAAAGTTTGTTTGTTTAACTGATGTAAAACAAGGCGTATCTACTTGCAACCGTGCCTATATTTGTGCTTATGTATCTGGGTGTCATAGAAGTGAACTCAAATGAACTCAATAAAAGTGTAAGTCAATGTTCATTGTTACCGGAGAAAAGACCGGTTCACTTGAAGTGTTGAGAGTCGGGTGAGGTGGGGGTTTGGTTGGAGTGCAAAAAAGACAACCTGAGGGGACCAAGTGGGGGTGGGGGGGTTGGATGGGTTCAGTACAGCATTTGCCATAAGAATAGGGCAAGCTGCATACCCAGACAGCACTGCAGGCATCGCAGGTGTTGACACAGAAATGGCATTTAGCCAGAGATTTCATGACACTTTTCCAGATAACACAATAATTTGTACTCAGTACTGCGAGTTCAATGGATACTGTGCCTGGATAATCAATCAATGTGAGAGTGAAACTGAGCTTTCCATCCACCTTAACACAACCATGTGGAGGGTTACATTTGATCGCCCTGTCAGACCATCATGACCTCTGTGGAACACGTTCCCCTTTTTAGTCCTTTTTTTTTAATTCTTTGTCAGCTACAGACTCCGTCTCAGTTCTGACAAATCCATGGGGACAGTAAGCAGCCATTCACTTATGACATAAATGATAGAGATTGTTCGGGCGAGCGAGAAGGACTTCATTTGTTGTTTTGAAAATGGAGTGAACCGAGCAGCAGAGCTGTTTACTGGTCGCCTCTGTGAACGACAGTGAAAGACCTCACTGTCCTTTGGCCCCGTCTCTCAGTGCCTGGACACTGCCGCTCTCTTGCATGGGAAATCGGAGAGCTATCGCTTTAGCTTAGATAAGCCTGGGAATGGGAATCAACTGCTGCACTGTGCCTTTTGGATCTGAATGCTACAACAGGGCTATTGAACTCCAGGTCTAGTGCGCATGCATCTATTCTCTCAATCCCTTTTTAATTTCCCTCCTCGGTCCGGGAGGTGAGAAAAGGAGTGAAATCAGGTGGTATAATGTGTGGCTGGAGCAAATACCTGCAGCTACTTTGGCCTTGCAGGACTGGAGCTTAATAGCCCTATTCTGTACAATATAACACATCACTTTACCAGATCCTCCAATATTGTATTCATTATGTTGTACAAGGCCATCTATTGTACTTAATGTGTACATGCAGATTGCCGTAATTGTGAGCCAGGTGAATGGCGCACATGTTGTGTAACTGTCCCATTAGCAGCGTGTAGGAGGCAGCACGGCCAGCTTCTCCCAACTCCATAAAGGCTCCAGTACTTTGGCAATGCGCGTCAAATGCACACATACACCCAGTGTGTGTAATGACCTGGAGAAGAACCGTTTCATCTCAGCTATTATACCTTCATGTCCATTATGCCCATTTAATGGTCTCTTTCTGAGGCATGGTGATCGCTGGCTATTTCACGCTCAAAAGGACAAAACGGGTTCTTTGCGACTTAGTGTCGGCCTTATCGCTTACAAAACAGACCAGGCCTTGCCCCACAACAGTCCGGAGAGGAGCATACGTAGTTAGAAAGGTTGTGTAAAAACAATGATGTCATAGAAGGTTCTGGTTCAGTGGCGGCTGGTCAACTCAAAACAAGGGAGGAACAAACTTTACCTTTATACCTATCATTATGTTCAACCTGTTCTCATTTAACCTCCTTGATTAACATTAAAACAAATTATTCATGGAGTAATCAACACCAATTCATGTAAACAGATTAAAAACATCCATGGACATAATGAACATAGCACTGGGTTGCAAAGAACAGCAATTTTTCAATGAAATTGGTGACCATTTACTCAATTTATGTCAGCTGGTGTTGATTTCTCCATGAATAATGTGTTTTATTGTTAATCAAGGAGGATACATGGGAACAGGTTGACAGTAATGATAGGTTTAAAGGTAAAGTTTGTTCCTCCCCTGTTTCGAACTCACCCAACACCATTGATCTGGTTGTGCGTCGTGTGTGCAGACTCTCGTTTGGACTGAGGATGATTCTGTGTGTGTAATGTTTTGATGAGGAGTCGTGGATTTCTCCTTTACTGCTAGATGAGACTGACAAGGGTGCCGTGGGCGGGGTGGGCGGGGGTGCTGTTCCATGTTTCTGTCATGGATGCGGCGAGTAATGATTACGCTGACGGAGAGATCAAATCAGCGTAACTCACTTACTCCAGGCAGACAGGCAGTCTGTGTGATTTGTGCATTCAATATTACTCTGTCTCTTTTTCATCAATCTCTTTCTCTGTCTCTCTCCTTTTATCTCCCCCTCCCTCCCTCTGTCTGTCCCCATCTCTGTCTCTTTGAAATACACCCCACTGTCTGGAGATTTTGAATGTTTCATATACATGGCATGTTTCAAAGTTCGAGTAATATTCATGGTATGAATTTGTTTTGATCCTGAATCCAGCAACCATTTCCAGATCAGTTCAATGAAACTAATTTTGCTTCAGTTTTAATTGTATAACAATACCAGTCGTCAAAGCAGTTTTACACAGAGCCTGGCCAGACCTGCGACCCCCCCACTGAATGAGCCCAGGGCGACAGTGGCAAGGGAAAACTCACCAATGGCATGCAATATTTTGATTCATCTGCCATGAATCTCTAGTGGTGTTTTATAAATGTTTCCATTCCCATATGACCAGTTCTGGATTTTGTACCACCCGCAGTTCCACGGGAACAGGGGGCATGAGGCAGAATAGTGCCCTGGCAGAGGTAGACATGGTGACTCCAAATGGCTACAGCGCCCTGCGCCTCGCCCCTCTTTCTTCCCTCATCCCCTCCGTCCTGCACCAGCTCCCACACATTCATATGTTTACAAGTGCTTTTCCAGTCCTGGCATCAAGCCCTGATGAGTAAACTTCCATCCCACTGCCTATATTGTCCCCTGTGAAGAATACCTCAAACCAGAGCCCCGGAGTGCCCTCACCCCAGAGATCTTCCCCAAAATACAGACGCCACCCTCTCCTCTGTTATCTACATTCTGTCTGCAGTCTCCTGCTCCCCTGTCTTTCATGAGGGTGCCTCCTGCCCCCATCCCATCCATCCATCTCCCATCCTGACTCTGTCTGGAGGACTCCGAAAGAGAGATCTGTCGTCAGATCTCAGTCCGAAAATGTGTGATGACATAGAACAAGCTGCTCAAAGCAGAGAGATACATTTCTGGCCCAATTTGCAACAGAATGTCCAGCATCAATGTCTTGCATGTTTGACAGCTTGTTGAATCCATGTTCTAAAGGTAGAAGTGGATGTAACTCAGTATTAGTGCATATAAATGTATGCCGAAGTGAGGGACGCACTGTACATGGCTCTGTACTGAAGCTCTAAGGCAGGCCTTCACTATTATATTTAAGTACACTCTCATTCTCACCTAAGCTTAGAGTGCTAACAGTTAGCAGTAACAGCTAACACAAGACATTGCTAAGTACATCCTGGATTAACTCAGGGTCAGATACAGTAGTTATGAGGACCAAAATATGAGTCTTATATGATTTCATGAGGAGGTGGAAACCAGATGACATCATCTGAATGCATCTTGATTGGCTGACAATGGGAGCTCACAGGAGCCTGAGGGCAGTGTCAGTATCAGAGAGCAGAAATCAGTGTCCTTTACCACAAAGAATTGTACAACGTTTTATGTACTGTTTTGTTTATTTGTTTTTTATCGCAAGGTCAGTTTTGTTTAATGTTTTCCATCTCAGCTTTTTTGGAAGCATGCTGTTTTCATCAGTTCACCTCAGTTAATGAAGTCTTTTTGGTATTTTGTTTTGTCTGCAACAAGAACAGGGGCAAACATTGCCTTAAGTAATGAACAGTGTTCAAAACAATTCAGAGAAGTCAAGAACAGCAGCTGTCATAACAAATTATGAGTATGAACTGAATTCGAAAGCAGTCTACACAGTGATCACATGTAGACAGTTTTGTGTCAACAAAACCAAGTGACCTTTATGTTTGTCAGCAAAAAACCATGACAATGAGTGATGCTCATTTGAATACATTTGATTGGCTCAGAGCAAGCCAGATGGGAATCAGGTGCTTGCAAAATCATTTTGCAAAAACATAAGTGAACATTAGTTGCCTGACATAAACTTATCATGACAATGTGCTTATTGCCAAGATCAGTGAATAAATCAGCCAGCATGACTGAAATTGTTGGTTAAAAGAACCACACATCTTAATTTGTTTTGTTCTTAATCTGAAAATAGAAACATATGTCTCAATAACATTATGCAAGTTTGAACAAGGAAACAAAATTTGTATCAGATGGGTGCCGCCATGGCAAAACATCAGCTCCTCAAACATTTGCAGGAAAACAACTTGCCTCTAAAATTCCATTAAGCAGCCATTCAATCGTGTGCCTGAATGCAGTTATCTGCAGTTAAACAGCAATGAGAGTAATATGCAAATAGAAAAGCTACACGTGTCCCGGAGAGCCATAAATGACTGTCCTCAGTCAACCTCCTCAGCTACACAACCCCAACAGCTACACAAGCTCCCTCACTGAGCCAGATTACTGATCCAGCATTGAGTAGCATCTGCTTTCTGTCACTTTCACATGGCTCCAGCACTAGTGGGGGGGGGAACTCCAGCAAAGATGAAAGCAGGTAGGGTTGTTAGCAGGCATGTGATCCTGCTTAATCTGAGTCCTGCCAGTTTACAAACTCCCAGACTTGCTGCAGCTGGTGGCTTGGAACTATGTATTTCCATTTCACACTTTCCCACTGATTCAATCAACACTTAGGGCCATATTTCTCAAAGCCTTCCACACATGTTAGTGACATGATTTGTGATTGGAGAAAATAAAGTACCTTAGCCAATCACATGCTTTCTTAAACTTTTGGCTCCAGAAGTTCAGTTTTGCCTGTACGAAATGCTTAAGTAAAAGAGGCACTTGGTCTATTTAGGGGTATATGCATATAGCCTACTTTGTCTCTATAAGGACATATCCTGCCATTTTACAATGACAAGAAAATATTCCAAAGGACATTTATGTCTGTCTCCAATAAAATGGACGCTACTCAAATAAACTTATGTTGTAATGTAAAGTCTATTTTCATTCAATTAAATGAAATATTTTTTGTTCATTTATGTCTTGTGGGTATTAATGGTGTTCATTCTATTCTGGCCTTATTAATGATGATAGGAGATTTTCAAATGCTTCTGTTGAATTAGTTTTAGCTGAATATGGAAGTTAAGTATTGTTGACCCCTGACCCCTTCCAGCTGAATCAGAGGTTGACTTCTCCTCATTGCATTTTTCCCTTTATTCCCATTGAGCTGAACTTTTCAGCCTCCTGCCGGTTCAGGAGGAGGCCATGAACATGTGATCCTTCCTCCTCTTTTGAGCCTCTCACATCATTCCACACAGCAGATGCACCAGCATTTCCATACTGCCCGTGTCATCACAGGATGACAAAGTCATCATATACTCCATTGGCACCTGCCGGCACCCAGCCAACCAGGAGTAGCCATGAGAGAGCAGTGAGCCTATCATTTCTGATGTGGGTGGGCCCATTGTTTCCTATCCAATAAGGACCTCCGGCGATTGCCAGTAATGGCACATCTGGCACCCCAGCACCCACCCACGCAGGGCTCTCCAAATTACTACATTGTTTCTCCTGCGTGTGCTACCCGGAGGCCATCTCATTGTATTTTTACATGCCAGCTGTCAGTGCGACATGAAAGATCTAGTGATTAGGGTCTTTTTGCGCCTTCATATAATGTACAGTGTAGGCCCACAAGACTGCTAGCTTGAAATAAAATGAATATAAATAAAGTGATTTCAACAGTCCAGTGTTTATCTGTATTGACTTACTTATTCCATATTGAAGTATTTTTACATTCAATCTAAGCTATACTCTATCTAAGCTGGCAGAATTTCACAAAGTAAGAATGCACATTTTCTTTGTTCGCTGTTACACTAAACCATGTGTGTATAGTTCTGCTTTCTGTCAGAAAACCAAGAAAGACAACCATGGAACAGACTTTTTAAATGGTATATGGTATGTTTACAGGTACTAAGGAGGCATTTGCATGCATAAGCAGGCAACCAGGTTCAAACACCACAATGCACTATAATAAATGTACCATTGCCAAATGAATTTTTCTGTACTGTTCCCCTCCATTTTGAAGTTTTAACATAGCTAATGTAATAAAGCAGGAAAATATGAATGCCATTGTTCTGCTTTGTTCATCCATGAGAAGAATGTGCACACAAAAACCACTTCCCACTTCTCCTGCTGAGCTCAGCATGGCTAACACACAGAGCACGAAACACCCACCCAAGACCTAGTGGCAGTCCGCTTACATTAAACAGACAAACAGAAACGTTCTGACTATACTTCTCGTTTCAAGTCAAACTACCAACTGGGCTCCTAACTGCAGTGTTTTTGTGTTTTATGTTCACTTCCATGGGCCAGTGGAAGGATGCTATATCCATTCCCCAATATTGAATATAATTGGCTCTCTGTATGTCCCTTGCATTTCTGATTGATTTTGGATGCCTAGAAACTTAGCCAGGATTCTATATGCAAAATGTTTGGCATTTTTTTCTCTCTCATTCACTCCCAGCAACTGTTAAGGCTTGAATCCAAACCAACAAAACACTATCTATTTTCGCACTTTGTTTTGGTCGCTTTCAAACAAAATGCAAATGACAAAAACAATCTTGCATAAACTTTGTTCAATTTTATAACTTACATTCTGTGGCAAATGAAAGATATGCAAGGGATAATTATTTTTTGGGATTAGTTGCTCATTAAGAATGCAGGAAATTGCTGCCCTTTTTAATTAAACAATCTCTCATTGTAGCTTTAACAATAGCACACAAACTTCTAAAAACAATGATAAACTTCACAAAGCAATTTCTGTGAGCATTTAGACAGTAGAATCTTGCACATCAGGTGAACATGTTTTACTTCAATATTCTCTGACTTCAGACTGAGAAAAAAGATTAAACTTATCCACAAATTACAACAATGTGTAATAAAAAATGCTGCATAAGTCAGTAAAAAAGAACACTATCTCAGAATTTAATAGGTAATTATTTTCTCTATTTATATCAATTGGTGGTGATTATTCTGTGAATTATTTGTTATACTGATAATCATGGGGGATAAATGGAATCAAGTAGAAAGCGATGATATGTTTAAAGGTGAAGTTTGATCTCCCCTGTTTCCAGCTCACTGTCTGCTACTTCAGTGTGGGACAGGCTAACACTCTGAACAGAGAGTATGGAGCTGCAGGTGTCTGAAGAAAAGGCAGGGTGGCGTTGCAGCCCAGTGCTATCCCAATGTAAGTATTCCGTGAGGCCCCACACTGCAGCTTGACTCATACAGAGCTTCAGAGCTGCAGGAGGCCCTGCACTACAGGACAGCTCAGGGGGAATGTTCCTCCCTTTTGTTTTTGGAGTCCTTTATCTTTGATCACAGAGCACAAGACAAACAGAGGAAAGATTAAAATCCCAGCCCGCTCACATATTACACACACCAGGTCATGCCACAGCTAGAACAGGCATGAAAGGCCAATAATATCAGCTTAACTTGGGCTAACACCAGACTTAGGCCATGGACGGGGGTGGAGAGGAGGCCGGCATTACTGACTTGTGACTTTGCTGGGAGATGGAGATTGTAGTGGACAACATGGTATAGTTTCATGAAAAATCTCTTTAAGAAACCAACTTAGCAAAGTGCTGCCAAGCTCTGGAGAGAATTCAAACAAACCAAACAAAATGGCAGAATTACTGTGACATTTTAGTGTACGGGACAGAGGGCCACATTTAATAAGGAATAGTTGCAGTGCAAAAATATTGGCTATATTGTGACTCATTTGTGGTTGCAAATACCAAAATATTAATGACAGATTTACTTATGCAATGGAAAAATAAAACACCTTTATTTTGCTATTTTTGAGACGCCTATATGGTCAGATATGGCATGCATTAACATCCAGATATCAAGGAATGGATACGGATAAACCGGTGCAAGTAGTGAGGGAACCTGCAGAAAAATAAAACTTAAATTAATTTTGCCATATTACAGCATAGGTATTAAACACCAGCTGAGAGGAGAAAGTTTTGAAGTGACATCATATTCAAAATTAATTTGTTTGACACAGGCTAACAAAACAGTTGACAATGTAAAGCAAATGTGGCATGATGTTAGATGACATAAAACAAGCTTTCCTACAACATAATACTGGCAAAAGACAGCTTGTGGTCCAACAATGGAAAGAATATTAACACCAACTGGAACAAGGTTATTACAACAAGCTAACACATTCCGCTTGTTCCACTCTCTCACTTTCTGTAGATAGAGCTACCCCTGAGAATAAAGCTGCCGTGAACCACTGTGCTCTGCAACAACAAAAACTCAGTTAATTTCAGAAAGTAAAGTTGAGGACAAATATTTCTTCGGCTAAGGTCCTAATAACCTAAACATTTTCATTGATAAGCCTGCCATTCCAACATGAGGACACTTTTTATAAAACAATCTTGTTTAACGCGTTTAACTGTAATTCGTCTTTAACCTACATTGTTGTTCATTTAATTTTCTCCTTTACTAGATTAGTCTATGGGGGGGGTCCTGATCTATTCCGTCCCCTTTGGCACTTGGGACTTTACCCATCTCTAAGGTTATCTTTGCACTCTTTTGTACTTTTCATATGCACTTTGCCTTGTAAGTCGCTCTGGATAAGAGCATCTAACAAATGCCTTTAATGTAATGTAACAATCATGATAATTAATTTTCAAAGATCATAAAAGAAACCCATTTGACAAGTAATGGCATATTTCTGAGAACTGTCAATGCTACACTTAAAGGCAGAAGGCAACAAACGTGAAAGAGAGGGTTTTCGCTCATCAGGACCATTGCAAAGAAATATAACACTACATAAACTGCAGGAGGCTAGGAGGGGGGTTAGCACGACATGGTGCATTAGCGACAATGGCAGTCGACCGTCTCCGTGCAGCCCTGCCATAAAACACAAACAGAGACGGAGCACATTAAGCAGTCTAGCCAGGCATCGGCAGCTATTCTACCTGCCAATGAAAGATGAGCTTCTGGAGCCATGGCAACCATCAGGCAGATCCACCGCTGCTGTGTGCCTCCTAATTTACGATGTATCTTAAGACAGGGTGGCAGAGGCCTGGGTTTTATGTTTCCTAAGTCCTATTGTGTTGCTGACGTTGAGGAAAAACAGAATACAGTGACTCAGGTAGCCTCAGCAGGCTTTGTTTCAAAGCCTTTACACAGTAATCACACCCTAGATATATTTTCAATCCCATGTCACTAAATGGCCTATTGACATCACCCACCAGAAATTAACCGACCACAGAGGATTTTGAAACACTCAGCGAAAGCCATTCACTCCTTTTTTATTGGCACGTTTACGGTACGTTTTTCATACACTGCTAAAGCCAAATCGTCACTTTATCTTTTGTCACACCTCATCTCTATTGTATTTGTCATGATTTAAACCACCAGCTCCTTGATAAGTGCTGTTCATGTAAATGTATATAATGCTGCAAATATAATCTCATTTTCTGCTTTGTGGCCTTTTGTCACATATTTGCATGGGCTGCCAGCTCTTTGGGACATTTTACTGAACTCCGCTTTCACCCAGCCGCTCAGGGCAAAATCTGGGGGATGTCCAACCCAAAAACTCGCACTGCGCGACAGGAACACACAAATCAGCAAAACACACTTTATTTGCGGCCCAATTCCCGGCTCATACAATAAACTGATTATTCTCCCCGCACAATAAGGCTTTCAGTGAAAAACAAAGAAATCTATGTCCGGCGAAAGCCATGGATCAATGACAGTCATTGTCTTTGACCAGCTCGTCCAACCTCTACGGGACAGAGCCACACAAGCCCAAACAGAAGAAGGCTTGTATTCTCAAAGATGTATTTTGCTTTGTTCAGCCATTTGAGTTTAGCTAACAGACATTTAGCAAGTAAATATTGTCACCATTGTAAACTGAATAACTTGATGGTGTTTGAAAATGGGAAATGTTTTATAATAACATCTGCTGGTAGTTTAGTATGGTAAAAAAAATATAAAATAACCAAATCATGTAGTATGTATCTAGTTCACTGCACACAAGGGCCTGAACATCTGTTTGAAACATGGCTTAGCAGCCACTACATTAAGTCTAAGTTTTTTGTGCTTGTGCTGTTACTGAAATCTTGAGCCAAGAGCTCTTGGTTTAGTTGGTTTATTTTGAGAGCTTTCCTCTACATTATATGTAAGGCACGATCTCCCCTACTCTCATGTGTACGTAATGTCAGCCTCTTCTCCCACCATCGTCACATGGCCCATGTCCGGTTGTTGCCTGGGTTAAGCATTGACCTTTTGTGCTTAGTTCTGCCTGTGACATGACCTGTGTGTGTGTATGTATGCACATGGGCGTAGGATTTGATGCTAATGCAATTGGTGGAATTCTTTCTGAAAAATGTTAGAGAATCGTGTTGAATTTCGATTTTCCCCATACTTATACATGGATGCTGTCAAACTAATCATGAGCGAAAGGGCATCACCAATTGCCAGCCCTTTTTTTAACAGTAAAAGTCAGCTCAATTTCATAAACGGGTAATTAAAGGTGAAAAAATCTATGTACATGCAGTGCATGCTAGTGTATGGCTACAGACGCCACTGTGTGAGTGAGCTGCCATTTTGATCTTTCCTGTTTGTCTTGTGTTCTATGATCAAAGATAAATGAACCCAAAACATACTGTGTCCTGTTTATTAAGCTATGGCTTTTTCCTCAGAGAGTCATGAATAAAGTCTCAGGTCAGAGGTCAAAACTATTCTGAGCACTGTCAACGACCAAAAGAAGATTTACCACAATCAATTCTGATTGGATTTGAGGAAGAATAAACTTATATAAACAAAAAACATTAACTTACATTAGTTTCTTTGGTAGTTTTTTTAGTTTCAGGACTTTCGGTGGGAAGACATGCTTTCTGCTCATTCAGTATGTCATATAACACTCAAAATAACCACGACTCGTTTACTGTGCTCATGTCATTATTTTTCACTGGCTGCTGGAAGTCTTTTCAGAAAACTTCTGACTTGGTAATAAAACATTTCTGGGCTTTCTATAACAGTAATCATGGCCCATTAGATTGGAACCGTAAGACAGCCAAGAAAGTTTACTGTGACTGCTAGATACAACTACGCCGTCTTTGCAACCTTACAGAAAGTTATAAACTGGTAAGTCCAGAGTCCCACAGCAAACACATGGAAGAGACACCCACAAAACTCAAATTGTAGCTAAACTAGAGTCATTTTATTTACCTAATGGTAGGAATACAAAATAATAATACAAATTCTCCAAGTTTGGAGTATTCCTCCCACCCTCACTCATCTATCTTCCACTCGTTCTCCTCACCATGGCATTGTATTCCCAAATGGTCAAGTCCAGAGAAAGGTTCCAAGCCATTCTCTCCTGTAGATAAAATGAGATAGCTTTTAGCAAGCTGGCTAATCAATGATTAAGGGTTTCATTATAGTAGCCAAATGGTTGAACGTGATTGATGGTCAAGGAATAGCGCAACAACCAATTAGGTTAAGCCATGTGGCCAAATGGTGGTCATTAATTACTCATGTGTCTACTCTGTATTGTGAAATGTGTCGGTGAGGTTATTGGCCAACCTAAATGGAAGTTTTTCATTTTTTTAACATAAGAGTGCTGTCAAAAGGTCACCTCTTGCTATATCTTTAAGCCAAAGCAGTCATCCCCTCCTATTGCAATTGTCTCACCTGGCCGTGTTTGACCATTCAGTTCCAGTCATCCCCCATTAGATAAGATGTCTGAGTTGTAAAACAGAGGTTAGAGTTGGTTTAACTTTTCAACGGGGCTAACCAGGGGAGGCATGACACAGAAACAGTTATCAGTACTTCTGCACTCCACAAGTTTCCGTCGAGCGTTCCCAGAGCAGGAGGAGCAGCCGGTGGCAGCGATAGGTAGTGCCAGGGGGAGACATTTTACCGCTCGTTACTGGCACCATTACAGCGGTAAGTGAGTGGAAAATGAACAGACGGAAGCTCTTAAAAGGCGTGAGATCAGCTCCTCGCGACGTGGGCCGCAAGGACTCTGACGTCGGAGCGGATTTTCTCTGACCTCAGGGCTCTGGCGAAGCCCGTGGAGGGAGGATGCGGCAGCATCTCAAAGACATCACAGGACCGTCTTGTGAGGACTCCCCCTGAGACGCAGATACAAATCCTTTATCCTCTCTGCAGGCTCCTCATTCAAGACAACAGTTTACATTCTACACTGCTAATACCGTGCAGCTGGGTTTTACTCAAGTGACTCAGGTCAAACACTTGGGACAGGATCCAATCAAATTAATCTGGTCCTTTTAAGGACACATGCGACTCAATGAAAACAGACTTTTTAAAGGCATATGCTGTCCTATGCTGAAAAGAACACAATTCAAAGAACATGTTTTCTTGCCTCCAACAGAATAGAACAATATATGATGTAATGATTGAATTGTATATGCCCTTAAAGTCATTTTGAATCTAGGCCTTATGTTTTGGGGTAAAACAGGAGAAGCCAACCCATGCCAACCTGCCCCCCACCCACCACCAGCTCAAATATGGACCATAGAACCTTTAGCAGGGACACAAAGTGACAACTTGTCAAGCAACAAGAACCTGCTTTATCTGTGAATGCCAGTTTAGAAAGCCTCAGATAAATATAAGCTGTCTTACAGGGATTTGTCTGATATTGATGACATCATACTTGTGATTTGATGCAGGTGATTTAAGATATAGGGAAAAGCAAAAAACAAATTTTGAGGCATTCCGGGCAACCTCTGATATAGAGCAGGGTATATTATGAAAGTACACACACACACACATACACGCACACAGACACACTGGCAGCTTTTCGAGTGAAAGGCGGGCCGCAGGGAGTAGGCAGAGTGCCAGGGACTTTGCGCACGGAGAGACCCTGCTGCACTGGAGGCTTTTAATGAGAGCCAGGCCACAGCACATTACACACACACAGCGTTTGTGCTCCCAGCCAGCGGAGCCAGAGAGAGCCAGCACGCCCAGAGAAATCACAATCAATAAAGAGCGCTCGGCCGGATGACCACAAGAGCAGAGAGAGGGAGAAAGAGCGAGACGGAGCAGTCAGGGAAACCTTTTCAGAGAAGGAGGGGAGTCAAGTAGCCCTCTTTCCACTACATTTTCCTCTTTTGGAAAAACAAGGAAACCGAGGGAAGAGCGTTAGGACCGGGACAGGGGGAGAGAGGAGTTTGGAGTGGGGTCGTGCAGGACAGGGGGCAACATGCTGCGCCCCAGGCTATGTCAGCATGGGACGGCCCCCATGCAGGGGGTCCTCAGGCAGCCGCGCCACTCTCGGTCTCTCCGCAAAAGCAATGGAGCTCCCTGAAGGGAGGCAGAGTGCAGAGGTAACAAGCGTACACCCAGCCCAGTCAAGAGCCCCTCTCCCTCACGTTCTGGACAGACCACAGATAACTACGGTGCCTGGAGACTGCAGCAGGACACCTCTCTGGACATTTTAAACTCAGAGCTGGCCTGCATACAAACACTAACATACAGTGCAGAGCACTAAACTTTTCAGATCATTTTTCCAGGTAAGACTTATTTTGTGTTGAACGGTTGTTTTCGGTCACTCATTTGTGATTGCAGCACATTTTGAATATACAGTTTCCTATCAGGGAGTTTGGGTGATGATGACACTAAACTGCAGTACCAGTATGGAATTTAAAGACATTAAGGAGATATGGCGTTTCCACAGACATTACATGAGCAGGCAATATGGTCTTTCTCATCAAGTATAAGGTGTTGGATATTTGCAGCTCCAGTCGATGAAAGCGTAAACGCTCCTGTGGGTTTCGTTTTTAGCAAGAAAAAAAGTGTCATTAATCTGCACTGGTGTCTCAGGGACCTGAAATGTGAGTGTACTTGCTGACAGGTGCATAAGAGCACTTGGCAGCTAACGCCAGCCTCACTAGTAATGACCATGGGGTACTCTGGCACACGGCGAAGTCAGTATCAAGAGTAAGCTATTCCTGTCATCATTCCGAAAAATACTCGTTAATTTAAACATTAATATTGGGTTGTTGTTTTTAAACATTTTACTTATATTTATATAACACAATTCACGTTTCACTAGATTACATTCATTACAAAATCACAAAATTCAAAACAGCTTTATTTGAAATGTGTCACAACAAAACATGCCGTTTTCTAAAGGAATGTCTGTAAATATAGAAATTTAAAATAATACATTATGTCAGACAAGTTACATTATTCAGCATGACAAATACATGAATGAAAGCAGAAATATGTGCTGCATTTGTAAAACATTGTCTACATGTGCATATAGCATTTATGTAACATTTATTGCTTGAACAGGTGCATTTGTCTATCGAGTAATGGATTCCCAAGTACTAAATATGAGTTATGTAGCTCATGATTTTATGTCACGACTATTGTTGGACTAAATAGGTGGGACTTGATTGATGTATTTTATAAAAAGGCGGTCTTGATTTCCCAGACTGTGCATGCAAAATGCTTGAAGGAGCGCAAGACCACCAATGCTCCCAAAATGAGGGAAATATTCAAGGGACCCATTTAAATTCTTGAGAGAGAGTCGGGTTTTCCTCGAAAGCTTCCAGGCTGTTCCAGGAGTTTTGCAATCCTTGCTGTTTCCTGCCTGCCCACTCCCAGAGTGGTGGGTGGGAGGGAGCTATGGGAGGGGGTGGATCAGCCCTGCCTGACTCTTACGAAACACACAGACAGCCAGCTGTTTGTGGACGGCTTTCCGCCTCCCTGTCGCAGTGCTGAATTAATCCCCTTTTACATATCAGCTCATGTATTCCCTCTAAGCCCCTCCCCATGCCCTACCCCCAACCCCTCTGCCACTCTCGGGACTGGCATCACGCACCCAGCTACACTAACACATCTGCTGGATTCCAACACTAGAGCGATATTACTATCTGAGATGAATGGGACAGTCCAACAGACACTGACTCTGCCCCCATTACCTTATATGGGTACCGCACTCACTGGGGTTGGCTATTTTGTTCCCAAGTGTCGTCTCCAAGGAGCTCCCTGACTTCCAATGCACTCTGAACCACACAAACTTTGTGTTTCTCCAAAACGGAAGGTTTTCAGTGAATGTTTTTGTGCTGAAATGTCATAGTAGTATGTTATTCTTCTGGCAAAAGCCATTAGACGTTGTTAAGCAGGGGGTTCCTCTTTCACCCAACCAATAAAATCCACCCCACGCACACACACACACAAACACACAGCTCTGTATTCTGTTAAAAGCAGTTTGTTGTTATTTATCAGTATTTTAATCACATCCTCAGGTTTCTAAATGCCAACAGAAATGCCCCTTACATATGGAAACTATTAGTGACAGTCCCTAATGCCAGTGCCTCACTACTCCTCCCTACCAGTCCCCGGTCTTTATGTTTTCTCGTGAGCACCCTGGCTGTCCATGCCAAAAAGCTTGCCTCTGCATTTTCTCTGAGAGTCTGACACTCTTGACCGCCACAGCCTAAAGCCTGTAATTCTACTGGACCAATCAAATCAGACCCTGAGTGCTGGCAGAATGGTGACTGCCAATCCCAGTGTCCACACTCATAGGTCACACTGTCTTAGTACATTACCCATGGGCCTACACACAACCAATCAGATATCGGGATGCATTTATTCTGTCATCAAGGGATCCCCCTACCACTTGCCAGGTCACCTTTCCCTTTGCCTCAAACAGTTCATGCATGACTGATTGCCTTTTGATTGCTGGTCATTAAAAAGATTCTTCTAGAATCTATATTTTTCTTTAGCTCATGAGTTGGTAGTGTAGTCACAGATACTGTTGATCCAGCTCAAGAAAGCTGGATCTGCACCCAGTTTCATCTAGTTCTGAAAACCAGTAATTTCATAGAGCTGGACGTAACTGTAGATTAAGGACTTGCTGTTTCTAACATAGAAAAGAGTATGTAATAGAAGAGGAGAACAGGAGTCAAACATAATGAAATACATGGACCTAACGAACAACAGCTAATCAGTAATGAGGAAGTGATGGAGAGGGGAGGGGGTTCTGAAGTGGAAGGCGACATAAGTAAATGTGGTGTTTGAGGAGATGTTGGCTGTATGGAGATGTGAGTCACAGGAGGCTAGTGCCAGGTTGCCCTGTCCCACACACACACCCCATTCCATGTTCATTTTCAGTTGCCACCATCTTAATCCCATGACGCATTTTACGGGAACTAATGCAAATTTACAATCTTACAGATCACTTATTTGTAGCAAAATAATGCTTATTCATTGTTTCATGGCAATAACAGAAGTTGAGCAAATAAATGAAAAACTCTCTCCAACCTTAACTAAGGCATGTAGGGAAAAATGCTTAGGAGTAGCTAACTACTTGCTAGCTAATAGCCAGCATGGGTCCATATAATTAGTCAATAGTTAACTTAGCTACCTCAGTATGTCAGTATGTCAGTTCTCCTTCCTCACTCTGGTGACAAGCAGGACTATGGAGCACTGTTGGGAAGTGTACTTAATGCAAACTGGCTGGAAAATGTCATACTGAAAACAGCTACCAATTCAACCCTAACCCTAACTCTGACCAATCGAAGAGGAGAATCCGAGGCAACCTTGCATAAGTTATGAACAATAGCTTACTGTCATGTGATTCACCAAATGACATGCACACTGTTTGATACACAGACACTGGTCATTTTTCATTGGCTGACAGGAACCATTTGTTGAAAAGACTTTTAAGCACACTGAAAAGAGCTAGGTTAATAGTTTCATCCAACTTCACAATCTGCACACATTCCAAGTCATCGATCTTCGAAATGTGTCTTTGAAAGCACAGATCTGCATGGACTGGGAAATGTTGCTCTCATACTGACAAAAGGAGTTAGCTATTGAAAGTAACTCATTAGTGCTGAAAGAACATCACATTATAATTGGAATAAACACTCTGGATTTAGATGAAAAAATGCAATATCTTAGGAAGGGTGGCACGGTGGCGCCCTCTATTGGCAGCTGCCACTGATATGAATAGCTGTGAGGCATAAAGGACGCATAAGTGAATGTTGAATAAAAGGACAAATGAGTGGACAGGGATGCATAAAGTGATAGATACCAGCCTGACACAAGAGGAGTTTGGAAATGTTGGCTGCAAGAAGATATGGGATTTGGGACGCAGATGGGATCTGAGCACTTCCACATGTAAAAACAGCTGTCAGGTTTGACTGCAGCCCCCCAATTTGTCACATTTCCCACTAATCACATGTTAGAGGAATTAAGATACTCATCCAAAACCCCACTTATACTCCCTTTAGGGGAAAAAAGGGGAAAGGAACAGAGCGACCATGATGTTGACAGAGCGCAGCCTGATGCTATAAACTCGATGTTCTCTTTGGTCGAAAAAGAGGTGTTTTTTTTTTCCTAGGCCACTTGTGAGTGACTGAAATCTGTATTCGTTTACAACCAGCACCAAAATAAACACATTTCTTTCATTTCTGCAGAATTAGATCACACAAATCTGTAGTGCTGCCATAATTCTGTTCAGAGACTGTCAGCTCGGCCCTTAGAAGCGCCATGCTAGTAAAACCCCACAAGCAAAGTAGCCCATATAAATCAGAGGATGAATGATGCTGTAGCTAATGAGTTTTTCATTCATTTCTCTCTTCTCCCTCCTCAGAATATATGGTGCGTATAATATATAGGGTCTTTTTGCACTTTAAGAAGTCAACGTATAGGCATATACTCTGAGAAAAAAATGTTCCTACAGGGTTCTTCATTTGTCCTGCTGGGGGGAATCCTTAAAAGTTCTTCTTTGATATGGATTTTTCTCACAGGTTCTCTGTGGAACCTTGTTCTGAGGGTTATAGAAAGAACCCCTTAAAGATATCTGTGTCTAAGATGAACCTTTAAGGGTTCCCCCAGCAGGACAAACGAAGAACCCTGTAGGAACATCTTTAAAGGTGCTAGAAAGCGCTTTGTTTCTAACAGTGTATTATTCTGCGCAAATCGAAGAATGTACAATGAGCAGTACAGACAAATAACAAATAATGATACTAAACATAATGAAAAATTACAGTTTGGAAACCTTTGAGCTGTCAGTTGGATTAATGCAAACAAAACTGCCATAGCTGCCTTGGACCCGTTAGTTCAAGTAAAACAGAAACTGCCTAGCAGCTGAAAGCACCATTAATCACTAAGGGGATGGAGGTGTCTATGGGAGTGTTGATGATGCCAGCTTGTGGGAGTGGGTGGGTTGGATACCATCTCATTCACAGTCTTCCTGTGCTTTAATTAGTGAGGAGGATGGAGAAGACACTTTCACAGGGGAGTTTCTTCTCAAACGATGACAAAATGGTCCCAAAATAGCACCATACCATAAAACTCATCATCACCTCTCTGGACCATGGATTGGAAATGGAAAATGTTCTGCATGTTACATGTTGCATGTGCTGTGAGATGTCAATTCGACACAGAAAAACATTGTGACTCACTGCTAAAAATGTGCAGGCACCAAGAGATCAATCACTGGGGTGGGTACATACGTGTAGACTATTTGTGGCGTAGTTTCAACCCATGTCATTCCAAGTTGCAGATCCAACCGGAATTTTCCAAGACAATGTTCAAAAAAAGCACATCTGTCTATTGTCTTCTAATATCATATGGATATTTTCTTCGGATGTTGAAAACAGAAAAGAATTGGTTTTCATCTTCTTCCCACTTTTCCCCATCTGAAATGAAACACACCATATGCATAGCCTCATGTATGGGCTTCCCTTCCCCCTGGGGCACAGAAGAGACAGGCTTCCAAAAAAAAAAAAGAAAAACATACAAAAACTTCCTCTGGGGGAAGAAGAAAACCAGACATGGTGTGTCGTAACAGCACTCTTAGTGGGTGACGCTGCGTGGATGTTTGTAATGTTGGCTCCCATTACATGGTCGACCCCTGTTTGACCTTCCTCCACCCTTACACCTGCAGCAGGCTGGATGCTGTCATAGCTGGTACTGCCAGTACACATCTTTACTCTACATACCCCTTACTGGTGCCAGACTCTCTCAATGTATGTCTATGACGTCGGTGGAAGTCATAGACATACACTGAGAGAGTCTGGCCGTTTGTTGGATGTGTGTATGTGTGGGATGGGTCGTTGGGTGGGAAAGGGGTCTGTGTGTATGTGCAGGGTTTTTGGACGTATGTGAGGACACAGCTAATGGATTACAGCATCATGTCTTGGCTTGTGCTGGCTTTGCGATTATATCTAACTGTTGTTTCTGTGTGATGAATAATTTAATAGACAAGTGAGTGAATATTCCCCAGATATCTCAGCTGTACAAAGTGTGACCTGGTGCCTTAGAACAGGGTTATCAAGCGCATCATGTCCTCTACATTTTGGCCCTGTGACACAGAGGGTATCTTAGGCTAGGGGGGTTCTCCGGAGCATGGCTTTTGAGCACAAAGGCATAGTATAGTCTAGAAAAACTGTGATAAGCATGTTTATGCAAGATAAGAGTGTATCTGTGCATCGCTGTTTTGTGTATGTGTATCCAAACCAATGCCAGAGATTATTGTGTTGAAAATTGATAATTGAAAATTGGTGCAGCCCAAACCTGATCTTCACTGTTGTATCAGTGGGTGGCTGGATGTGGAAGGAGTGTATGCATGTGTGTGTCTGTCTAGTCTGTGGCTAAGGTACATGACTGGGACCTTTGAGGTTGGTGGTTCAAGCCCCAGTCTAGCCACAGCAAGAACACCATTGCTGCTGGGCCCCTGAGCAAGGCCCTTAACCCCACATTGCTCACAGGGGGGATTGGCCCTTGGTTGGCCTAATCAACTGTAAGTCACTTTGGATAAAAGTGTCAGCTAAATAACTATAATGTGTGTGTTTGGCAGGGAGGGAGTGGGGATGTTCATACATTTTAGCATTATGCTATGACTCAATAACGTAGTGGAGCCTTACGGGCAATCCCACTAAATATGACTCAGTTGACCTCCTCCGCTGATGTCTGATTTTGAGGAAAGACCATTGAAGAGCTACATTTTAAGGTGATTCTCCTCAAATTAATGCAGGGACGAGGCCAGCCCCAGTGTGCTTTGCTGGGGGCAGATGGCTGCTCCCTCCTGATGCGTATCGGCGAGACACGTACCTCATCGCACATGTCCTCACCTGCCCCGAAACTCCCAGGCTCGCACGCTCCAGCTGGCGTCATCATCCGCAGCAATATATCTGCTGCACATTAAATGTTAAATGTTAATGAGACAAAGCGGGGGGGATAAAAAGCCCAACAGATGGAGGGCTATCGTGTCAACGTTGTCCTTTGAAGAGAACATCGTTTGTTTCAGGGGGCACGCACAAAAGTGGCAACTTATGAAACTGGCTTACTCAGGACTGGCCATAATCCCATCCTGATGGCACCCTCTTCCTCATCCTCTACCTCAGAGCATCTGTCTGCTTTGTTCTGTTATCCATCTGACTGCCAATGTTCTGCCTTATTTCTACGCTTCATTCCCTTTGTACACTCTCATCTCGAGTGAGACTCTCATACCTTAAACTGTATGCATACCATAACTGTACACATTATCCATTTGGTATTTATGCAGTTGGGTATTGACAGAAGCAGTTATGGTTTTGAATACGTTGAGGATAGGCAAAGCTACATCATGTCTGCAAGGAATCAAAGCAACGATGTCCTTGTTACAGCCCAAAGCTCCTCAAAATAGCCGGGCCTACATCACGCAGCCGGTACCAGCAAGCCTCAGCTCAGCACAACCACAGAGCTCTTAGCTGCAGTAAAGAATGATGGGTAAACGAGAGGAGAGAAAATGTTATGTGCTTTCACAGTGTTATAGCCCGTTAAAGCGTAAAGCACCAATGGTTGTTTTTGGTTACAAAAATAGATCGCTTTGTTTAGACTCTTGGTTTGCTACAAACACCATTTACTAAACTATAGTTTTCCTTTCCCCTTGCAGTGTACATTTCTACACATACATTTGACTCTTAATCCTCAACCTATATATAAAAAAATAGGTAATTTTATGGTGGATGTTCTGTGGAAGTGTAAGGTACCTTCATGAAAATGTCTTTGGAATGCCTAGTTATACTGTATTTGTGTAAGATTGTTGTGGAATATTTTTTACCATTTTCTGCATATAGTGGTGCCAATATGTGTTCAATTATGTATTTGAAAACACAGGCGTGCCAGTTCCATAAAAGTAGATTACTTTTAAAATTCATAAATAATAATAAATACTTTATGCAATTTATTTTAGATTAAAATTTATTATTAACCGCTACATCCTTTTGAAGTCCACACACATTGTTTCCAAGGCCTAAATTAGTGGCTGACTGAACAGAAACCACAAAAACCTGCAGATCAGTGTTGACAGACCGATTGTTTTTGGTGTGTTTTAGCACCTAATTGATTGATTCTAAATGATCACGGATTGGCTTAAGAGTTGACACACTTTGTTCACTTTGTTCTGGCCTGAGCAGGCGGCTGATTGAAAGGAAGTGGCTGAAGTCCACAGACTCTACGGCCCTCCAGGACTGGGGTTTAACACCCCTCCCTATCGGGGAGAACGGCCATCCCCATTCAAACAGAAATACCAGCCCAGAGCTTCTAAGCTGGGTCTGCCTTCTCTAGACAGAACCAGATTTTTGTCAGCCTTTGTCAACTTTTTTTTAAATCGCGAAACATGACATTTCAATTAGGGTTGATTTTCATCGGTGTCGCTAATTATTTTATGGCTCGCGCTGTCTGAGAACTGACCTTTAAGAACTCTAAATAACTGAGGAGATGACCAAAGATTAGTTAATGTGCTGGAGCTTAATAGATTTCCTCCCTGAGCTGGCCGTATGTTGTGTAAGTCTGCAGCTGAGAACAACCGCAGAGCAGAGACTTAAAACGCTATGTTGTGAATTCCAGGAATGAAGCAGATTTTGGGGATTGATTTGGGGATAAACAGCACATTACGGAGCCGGCCGACAGTCCACTCTCTCTTTATCTCATTGGGTCTTATTCACGAAACCAGCATACCATCAGATTTGACTGTAAATTGTGCTTATGGCAATTTCCACAAACATGTCAGCATTCATCATCTCATGCACCTGTAGTTTTCACCGCACTGGTTTTGCAAGGGTTCTTTTCTCAGAAACAAAAGTATAAAGAATTTAAGAGAAGTTTATTCCTCTCGATTTTCTCATGTCTAATTTGTTCTCAAGACCAGCGTGTGAAGGCAATGATTTGAGGGGCTGGGTGTAAACAAAGCTTCAGTGTTCATCATCAGAGGTCTACTTTCAGTTTGATTATGAGAAGATTCCGTTGACCTAACATGCAGGGGATTATGGGGATTTTGCAACACGAAAACGGTCATGATTTCACAACCGCTCTTAGAGGTGCCGAGATACCATCTGAATTAGGATTACAGCTCTTGTTAAGTTTGTTTGTACTGGCTGTGTCTACTCATGCGTAATTTCGGGAAACTGATTTCCTCCCCGTTGGTGGGCTTTACAGATCCTACCGGAGGCTAACCCAAACCACCCCTACGTTCGTTGCTTCAGTTACTCCCATGAGTTGATAAGAGTTTCCGAGGTGCCAGATGGTTTAATTTGAGAGAAGTCATGCTGAGACTTTTCAACAGCAACCCACAATCTTGACTACAAAACATAAACAATTTTGCACAACAAAACCATTCATCTCTCCTCCAGTAATAAAACCATATATTACCTGGGGCAGCAAATGCTATGGGCACTACTGAGGTAGTCAGACTTGACACTTCCTTAACAGTCATAGTCATGGGAAACCAAGGTAAAAACGCACATCAAAGCTACACAGATGCCAATGAGATGCCAACTTTCTCTCATTAAACCAAGGAAGCTAAGAAATAACATGTTTTTAAATGTTTAAAAATGTTCCATTGTTCTTTTCTGATAAGCAATATCATTTTATAAAAGAAGTTGAGTAGTCAATGTATGTATGTAAATGAATGTGCATGAATTCTAACACTCATGGGAGGTGTAGTTTTATATGTATGGTTTTCCTTTAAGTAACTGATTCTTTCATTAAAAGGGTTTGCCTGTCAACACAAAAATCAACAGATAATCGCCAAACATAGTCCCAGTGTTGTCTTTGTTATTTTCTTAAAGTTTAGGAAGAACGGTTCAGAACTCATTGATTCATTGAGCATAAGAAATTCAAACTTAATTTCTAACAAATCGCTCCATCTTCCCAAAACAATGTGTCTCTTCTTCAGCAATTATTACTTTTAATCATCACAATTAATAAGGCAGTTATCACACTTGAAGCTTATAGATATGTGGATTGACATCAAAATAAAAATGCCAACGTTCAAGACTCTTCAACTCAGCATTGGGTTGACAGTGCACCACATTAAAATTTGGATGAAACATGCTAACACAGATTAAATTAAATATAAATATTTCCAAATTAAAGCAACCCATGGAGAAGAGTAAAAGTAAAATGCATAGTTTTGTCAATAGCATTAGCTTCTATGACAGCCTGTGGATTTGGTAGTGATAAAGTGCAGTGACAGATTCTAGTTTTCTAGACAGACTCTAGATTTTAGTTCACAATTTGCAAACTGTGCATTGATGGAAGTGGTGTCATTTTTGAGTTTTCCTGTTTCAGCAGCTTTTGTCCCACCAACCCCCCCATACACACGCTCTCTTTACAGAATCTGATCCTTTCAACAGACAAACATGCAGAGAGTTGCTAAAACTGTCTGCTCACAACTAAGTATCAAAGACTTCCAGAATACTTTCTTTGTTTTCGTGAATGAATTACAGGTGAGGATTTGGTGATAAAAACCTGGGAACTACTGGGAAAAAGGTCCTGCTGAGGTTTTTTAGGGATATCTGAAGCTACAGATGACTCCTTTTACAGCCCAAACCGCTGATATGCCCTTTGGGGATAATTTAATATTACTGAACTTCTGAAAATATTGTGGTGGATGGATGAATTATTGCACTTGCATAATAAAGTCAGAGGCCCCATACATTATTCATCATATGTTATCATTTAGACACAGTCCCTTATCTTCCATTTTTGGTCAGGGTTTTTACGGTAAGGTTCTTTATGGTTTTATGCATAATATGACTGTGACTAATTGGAAACAGATGCTATTAAATATCTCTCCAGCGTATTCCAGACCTCATTTCAGACAACTCAAACTAGCCCTTCCTTTATCCTCCTAGCCTTTCACGCTGCAGTGTCACCTGGTTTCTATTGTTCTTTCTCCCTCCCAGCGCTATCATGACCATCAATCATTTCTCAGCGGTTTGCAGGAATTCCAGAATCTGAGGGGGAGCATGTTATTACAGGAGATTAAAAACACAAAGCTAAATCTATACATAATCTTTTCCAGGTACGCTATCAGCCCCATCTTTTACCGTGGGCTGACGTCCCCGCTGCGAGTTTAAGAGGGATTTTATCAATTCATTACTACTGCTGTACGCAAATGAAAGGTGCTACAGCAACTTATAGCCACGGCTGTTCAAACCCCACTGTACCCATGCATCCGAGGTGGAAAAGCCCAGCTTCAGAAACGAGAAATACTGCCATGCATTTACTCCACCCATCTGTAAATGAGCTTCCCTACCTGGCTGAAGAGTTGCGCTAAGTACAATCAGCTGGTTTAGCACATGGGTGGAACAAATACATGGTAGTATTTTTACTTTCTGAAGCTGGGCTTTTCCAACTCTATGGTGCATTAAATTCATTGTTTTGTAGGTGCATTCTCCAGATTTTTTGAACAGTTTTTAATTGTTTTAACCATTTAATTGACTTAAGAATGCCACTTTATGAGAACCCAGCTCAATGGTAGATAAAGAAAGCACTAGTACTTATCACAGACAACAACAATTGATTTGGCAGGTTGAGAAAATTAAAAAACAGTTTCCATATTTTCTTTCCTTTCTGCTTTTGCCCATGGTACAGGGACACAAATGATTTACTCAAACACCTGACACAGGTGTACGAAAGATAAATCTACTCTGAATTCTTGGCTGACCTGCCATCAATTAAACATAAAATCCAGCCACCCACTGCTGCAGAAACCTCCCGTTCTATTGTGTGTAGACTTCATTATTTTAAAATTGGATGTTGGCATGGATATCTACTAAAGAGGATACTGTTCGTTAAAAAAACCTGATGCTGTGTTCTGAGTAAAACTGGGTCAGGTAATGTCCCTGTTGCTTTGGCCAGGGTTGAGGGTGAGATGTCATTGGTTTTAAAAAAAAATAGAGTTTTAAAGATACAACAATGGTATTTTTAGATGCTCAGAATTATGGTGGTCCAAAGTGCTATAAATACTATGTATGACCCTCTTTTTGAGTGTCCGTTTATCTGCAAGTTTTTAAAGCACAACCAATGTGTATAGTAACAACGTGCAGTATTTTCTACATAACAAAAATTCTCAAAAAGCTGAGAACTTCACTATGATATACCATGTCATGCTAATGTAATGCCACCAAGCCACATTGTTTGCTTATTTCATTGTTGTTTGACATTAATCCAATATTTTTTCATGGAAAATAATAATTTGAAACACTCTGACACTCTGATACGTTGAACTGCTGGGAAAATGTTTAGTGACATTGTATTGTTCGAAACTTGTTATCTAGAGGCCAGACTGGTACTGGTTTTTCTCCTCTGTCAGTCATAGTGAACAACATTTGTTTAACAGAAAGACTATCTGTATGAGATAGATAGATATCTATGCAATATATGCAATATAATTAAATACTGAAAAAAATACCTGACCTGCTTTAAGTATGTTTGGCATCACACAAAAACATTCCATCTCCAAAAATGGAATTCTAACAACAATAAAATACATATTTTTCCAATGAACAACACAGCACTATATTAGAATCGCATGGGGTTTTCTACCAATATTATTTGTTTAGTTGTGAGATATTTTCAGTACATGGATCTTAACCTGAGTTAGAAATTTCAATATATGTTAAAGATGAGTCATCAAAGATAAACAAGGGTTTTGCATGATACTATCGATATGTATGCCCCCACAAAGGGAAACTCATACAAATATTTATCAAATGGAAGTATATATGTAATACATAAGTTAAATTAATTCTTACAATTACAAATGTATTTGACTCTTACACGACTACTTTGCGAAAATGTAATTCCAGAAAATTCGATTGATGACATTTACAACATAAAGGTTTATTACTGAATAAGAAGTAGATTGTGAAGCATATTGGTGGAATTCAGTCACTTGTTGAAAATGGGGATATGTGAGTATCATGGAGACAGGGTTGTGGAATGATACAGGTTATGTTGTCTTTGCTGTTGTATATTTTACATAGAAACAATGACCAACAATGTGTGGTTTTCTATCTTTACTCAGTGCAAGATGAATAGGCTTCCATCCAAGTAGGACACAAAAGGTATTTACTACAGTCTTAATTACATAGCATGTCTCAGTGTCTGGATTGAAGTATGTGGGTCATTTGTAGTGAAGTGCTTACATTTGGGTCTCCTCTAATCCTTAATCTTCTTAGCAAACTGGAGTCCCGTTATTTGGGGTTCTATTCAATTTCACTACATGCCAAAAAAAATAAATAAAATAAAAATCATAGTGATACCTAAAAAAAACGTTGAAAATTAAATGTCATTGGAGGCGATTGTAAAAAAAAATGAATGTTAATGCTTTGTGGTTAAATAAAATAGACCCTTAGCTGTCATGAGATTTGGATGTGTTCCGTTAAAGGGGAGAGACTGTCTCTCTTGGGCCTTGTCATATTGGTAAAAGCTGAAGCAGGGATTAGATTGAACTGTCTGATGCTGGGATTTATCCAGAGTGGGTGTGGCTGGGATCAACCCGCCTGTCTGGGATGGTAGAAGCGTTGCAGCACGCACCCAATTGCCTCTTTGTTTGACTAGCAATCCCTTTCACACAGAGCTGGTTTTCAGGGATAAACCTCACTCTGTCCACTGTCAGTCAATTAGCAGCTGGCTGAGGGTCTATTTAAATGCTTGCATGAAACGAACAGCATGGCACGCACATATGCACCGCAGGTGTGTCAGCCTGGTAAACTGATACTGTTTCTGCATTATCAGCTTAGAGGGCTATTTCTAACATCAAAATATAAGCATGTTGCATAATACATAATCACGATCCATGATGGAAAATGTGGCTGTGTATTTTCCCAGAACATGCATCCTTTGAAATCATGCTACTTCAGCATACAGTGTTCTGTTGTCTGATTTGCATAGATCTCAGTACAGGAATAGTGGTGGCTGGTGAACTCAAAACAGAGGAGGAACAAACTTTATCTTTATACCTATCATTATGTTCAACCTGTTCCCATTTATCCTCCTTGATTAACAATAAAACAGGTAAATCACAGAGTAATCAACATCAATTGATGTAATTAGATTAAAAATGTCAATGGATTTAACAAATGTAATATTAGTTTGCAAAGAACGGCAATTCTATTGCAAAATGAAATTGGTAACCATTTACTCTGTTTATGTCAGCTGGTGTTGATTACGCTGTGAATGAACTGACTTACTGTTAATCAAGGTGGATAAATGGGAACAGGTTGAAAGTAATGATAGTTTTAAAGGTAGTTTGTTTCTCCCCTGTTTTGAGCTCACCAGCCACCACTGTACAGGATATACCTCTTCCAAAACTGTCCTTGATGGCACACACCAGCTATGAGCTGTTTAATTTGGAGGAAAATGTATATATTGTGTTAGTCGTTATGGAGACCGCATGCAGAGGTCTCGGTTAAGAAAGTTAAATTATAAATTCCTGTTTGTGGAAGATATAATAATTGATAGCTAGTATAAAGCTAACTGTTGTATGCTGTGTATGCTGCTGCTACATAGTAAAATACTTTGCTCATCATATCACTTAATCTAAGCAACTCCAAGCAATATTTTGTACTGGGATAACTTATATTGCTCAACAAGACAAGATGTGATCAAAAAAGAGGAAAAGACATTATCTAATGAGACACAAATAGCATATACAGCATGTACAGAGGTACATTTTCCCTCTATCAATTTTCAGGTTTTCTCTCATTTGATAATGCAGGCCATATGATCTAGCGTTGCTGCTGTCAAAACTGGAAAGGGATAGTGAATGTGCGTGCATGAGCGCGCGCGCGCGCGCGCGTGCTACTCTGTCGCCCCTCCCTCTCCCAACCCCCATCCAATGAGAGCCGCTGAAAGCCAATCTGGCCTCATCCGACTTGTTGAGTGAGGGAGACGATGGGGGAGGGTCACGTGTGTACACTCAGTAGTTCTGAACCACTCGAATCGTAGTGGAATAGCCTGGCGTCAGCCACATTCACGGGTGCCTCCTGATGGAAAATAAAACTGGCATGTGCAAAAACATGCAGCAGTCATACTCAAAATTAACGGATTGAACTTTTGACGCGCGGTCTTGGAAGCGGATAGAACACGTCTGTGGTTGCCCTATATTATCAAAAAACTGAGAAATGTCATTGGGAGTAGATGGAAATCCAATGCCTCCGTAGACCTCTTGCGGAGTGGGAGTATTGTTGTGCAGGTTGGTGTACTTTGTAAAGTTTTCTCTACTTAACATGTTGTTTTACCAGCTGTTAAAATACTCAGTATTTGCAAATGTAATGCAAAGTTTAAAACGGAACCTATACACGCATTGTCCATGCAAGAGTACTGAGCAAATGTAGCTTGTTAGCTGTAGCTGACTGAAATGGATGTAGGAGCCAGCCACTCTTTGACAGGGGAAATGTGTCCAGCGTTCGAGCGAAAATTTCTGGGTATTAGTGTGCCTATAGCATGTTGTAGCTGTCTTGATGTCCTCAGAAGACAACTTCAGCTATCACTCTGCCGTAGTTATAACTGATCCGCGCAGGCTCCGATCCGCCGCAGTAGTTTAGATTAAGTCCGTAAAACAATTATTGTCACATTGCAGATAATTCAAATGAAACGAAACGTAACAAATCATAATAGACGTATGCGATTCGCAGCTCGCTGTTGGACATTGGTTGCATGCTTGTAAGTTCCTTATTAAAACATTTTAAAGTCTGATTGTTTTTATTTTAAAAGTTTTTTTTTTTTTCAAACTAAAAATATACTTGTTTGGAAACAAGAACATTTCTTCATTGTAATGTAGGCCCTCCATTCAAGTGGTTACTACTAAGCCTGTACAGTACAGCAGTAAGAAAGTCGTTTTAAATAACGAAAGACCAATTGACCCATTAACATTGGCAAAACGTGATACAGAACTGATACCGAGCTCAAATGTATCCGACTTTGTTTATTGCCAGAATGTGCACCTATTTTATTTCATTGAAGCTGAGATTTGAGTCCTCATCTGACAAGTCGAGAGATTGATATCTTATGTTTGCATATTTGAAGTACAATATTTCCGTAGTTACTGAATTATTTTTTTTTTGTATTTGAGAGTCGCTGAAATGTCTTCGCCGGAGCGTTAGATGGCTCTTAATGTTTCCAAATGTCCACAGGTACGAATATACTTGCAAAAATTCTCTAATTACATGTAAAGAGCGATGACATGTTTGCAGACCACAAGAGAAGCTCTAGCCCCATGGAGACGTCAGTGAGATCTAATTTGGAGCTAAATTTAGACACATATTATAAAACAGCCATTTCCATAGTTGTTCACAGAGAAAATGGATGTATATCAAATGCGCCGTTGCGGTTTGATAAAGAAAGGAGTATTTTTGAACCACAGTAACTTTTAGGCGTTGGTTGTGTACCAAACTCCATATCACATAATGTTAGCGATCTGACAAAACTTTGCATAGGTCTCAGACAGATGCGTTTGGGCATTTAGGTTAATTGTTACCTTCACAGACTACTGGCTGAAGTTCGGCTCGCCAGTGGTGTTTTACACGCAAGTATAATTCAGTCTATCCGCCTATTAGCCTCATTACAGTTAGCATGGTCTTTGGAGTAAGGATATGCTCAGCATCTCAGAGACTATACTCACTCCCCAGTCACCACTATACCACTGCTGCTGACCTGTAAAAGTAGTAGTGTTAAAAGGAATCATATCATTTTGCATGATGGAAAACATGTAAGTTTAGTCTGCCATCTTTCTTGGAACTGTATGTTTAGGATAGATCAACAGCAATCCCTGACAGAGATAGTTTCACATGACAGTTGCATATGACTAAGCATGGCAATTTTTGGTTTACTTTAAGGATCCCTAGTACAAACTGTCACTCTGGCCCCTTTTCCAGTAAGCCTGAGGACTGATGTCACTGTAGCTCGTATTGAAGCCTCCCTTACAGAAAGACGTGAAGCCTCCCTTACAGAAAGACGTGGACTTCCTTTCAAGGCTCGGCTTAGGACCCTTCAAACATAATCGTACATCTCATGTTAATGTCCCATGTAGCCTACACAAAATCATGAATAATTAGAAAACAACTCAACACAAATTTAGTAGCAAACCTTGACCAGAATAATCTCACAACATTGTCAACCTGGTTAGGCTCATAGTACTGCAAGGTTATGATCTTGAGAGAAGTTAATTTTAGAGGATAACTGTCCCAATAAGAGGTTTTGTTTCTTTTGTAGTTCAATGTATGAAATCATGGTAAAAACCCAGCTCACAGGATAAGACTCTGAGGAAATGAGACCCTACAGAAAGACATAGCACAGTGGTTTTCTTACCCAAATGAAGAATACATAAACATTGTATCGGATCAAAGGTTGGCAGTTACAGTCTGACTGTACTGGGTTATATGAATAGAATGTCTATTTTAACCCATTTTCCTATTAAACAGTCACAGATGTTCTCCTTTGATAGTTCACTCAGTGATTAAATTCAGACTTTTGGAACCTAATAAGAGAACAAGCGATCACATGAAGGTAATGTTATCTTATCATCTTATCATTTTAAAGCAAATTAAGTACGAGTAAAGTAAAATGAAATCGACCTAAATGTAAGATAACACGACCCTGCTGTAATGAAAGCATTTTTAAGCAGTTCCTTGCTTTACATAAAAACCCCTCTGGGACAGTTAAGCAAAATTAGATACAGTCTCATAAAATTAAAATATGGCTCTGGGATTATCTTCAGTAACAGCAGGTCTAATTGTCTGCCACACATAATAGTAGTATGATCTGTGCATGTTAAGCTGTCAACAATGCTAATCAATGATGCGGCACCTTAGCATACAGCATAATGTAAACAAACTCCTTCACAAAGCATGATTAGAAGGAAGAAAAATGTATAGTATAAAAATATTTGAAATAATCCTTATTAATTAATATTTTCTCAAAATATCTTTAGGTGGTGTACTGTTGGTATTGCATTAAAATTAATTTTGTTTCAATTATTGATGGTACCATGAACCCAGAAATAGATGTTCTATTCAACCCTACTAAACCTCCAGGGTTGGGAAGAATTGTGGGTGTGTGTTAAAGAATGTGCACAAGATACTTATGAATTTACTATGCCCCTCCCACTTGCACACACATCCACACAATGGCAGATCACTGTAGAATCAATGCTATGAGTATAGCATTTAGCTGTTTTGAGATTTAAGCAGATTTACCTGAAAAATATGCTTTCTAGAATGTTCCCAAGTTTTAAAGCTAAATTCATAATCGAAATACCCTTTTAAAGCATTAAAATGGTAATATAGCTAGGCAACGGATTTATGGAGCCATTGGGAACATTGAAAATGGCTTAGCCAAAGCTAAGTTCATGTAAATTTTGATCCTATAAAAATGCACACCTTTTATGATGTACAGGCTTGTTTTCAGAGAAAATGGGTAAAAATGCTTTGGTTTCATTTAAACTCATGTTTTAAAGTTGCAAGCTCTGAAGCTAATAAATTTTGCCCAATTAAATCCAAAAGCAAAATGTTTCACAAGCAGCAATTAAGTGATGACTAATCAATTGCATCACTGTCCAGAAAATGAGTCATACTGATGGTTATGGTTACCGTCTAAGATAAATCAAGCAAACAAACAGGCTTAATATTTTTACTATACATATATCAAATCTACAGTTGACGTTTCACTGAGCGAGAGGATTTCTTTAAGGCTACATATCACCTGCGCTAGACAACATTGAGTTGATGATATTGGTGGCGCCAGCAGCAGAACAGTTTTGTTTTAAACAGAAAGCAAGCTGCCTCTTTCATCGATCAACCATTTCATAATAATCAGTGCGTAAAAGGAAGTCACTTGCTGTTCTGCATAAGTGTGAGTTTGACACTGCTCGCCAGTCAGGATCATTTCTTTAATTGAGGTGTGGCCTTTTTAAAAATATGGCAACATTTATGTAAGCAACAATTTAAATCAAGAAAGGATTCAGTATTCTTGAAATTGCGCTATGATGTCACTGTCAGAGTTATGAGCCACCCACACTCGTTGTTTGTTCATATCTTTGAGGTTCTACTGTTCATTGTTTATTGTGTAACCTCTGAGTATGCACAGTTCATAAAGGATTGGAATACAGTGCAAATTGTTCAATTGGTGTCCATGGTCCTGAACAAAACAGTAATGAACAAGGTAGTTTTTCAAAGTAGTGATTGTTGATTACATAATTACAATTTGCACTGAAGTTCCAAAGTCAGTCTTACTTTGGTACTTGTGTCATTTGACTAAACCAACAACTGAAGGTAGCAGTTGGGGGAAGAGGGCTTTCAGTTCAGGTTTTTATAGGGGCCCCACTCCAATTGGCCCTATCGCAGGACCCCCCTAAAGGCATTGATGGGGAGACAATAAAACCTATATCCCCACACTTATTATGACAGCTGCTGGAAACATATAATGCCTTTGTTCCAACAAACACTGCAGATGCTACTACACTGCACCCTTTGCCAAGATACACATTTACAGCCGACAGTTTACTGGGGAACTCAAGAGACATGGAAGAGAAACAGAGGGAGTGTCTAGTTGAAATCGGTTTACAGTCCATGATCACAGCATTTATTAAGACAAGTGTAGGAGCTGAAGTACATTTTTAATAGGATTAAGGCTTACAATCAGTCAAACTTGTTTGCACTTTGGCTGTAATTTTGAATAATAAATCTAAGCATGTGTGACTTTTTTTTTTGGCTATTTCACAGCATAGCAGTTTTGGAAGTCAATCAAATCGAACCACAAACATTTTATGCTCCTCAAAGTTAAGGAGGGCAGGAGTTGCAGTTACGTTAAATCAAGAACCAACTTGCAACCTCTGGCCGTCATTCAGCAGCTCATAATTCACTAAGCTGATGGAAACCACTTTGCTTGCACAAGGATTCTTGGCTGTGCCAACCACCCGCAATGGTTTGTAATTTGCTATTTACCAGGTGTGTTGTGAAGGTGATGTATCTTGCCTTTCTGTATGCACCTCAACTTTAGGCATTGTAAATGGTAAACTTTTCATTGAGTTGAAGTTCATTATAAATCTTATTCATTATAAGACTTATAAAACTGAAGCTCATTTAAAAAACAGGGAGCAGGGTGTGCAAAAAAAAACTCAGATATGAAGCAAACTAAAACAACTCATTTGAGGCATGTTGCCTTAGGACAGGGATCAGGGATTATGATATTTATTTTAGCATACAGTACTTAAGAAAACAAACTTCCATTTTAGAAATAAATGTGTAATGTTTTAAACAGTTTGTATGGTTTTTCGATGACAGGTATGAAACTATGGCTTGTATAGAAGTGAATATAAGTACATTTTTCCCAAAATTAAAAGGCAGGCATTTCAATGGTTTCTTATGGAAGATTAAATTTAAGGTTCTGTTAAAACTAGAAGGAGCTTGTCTCTGTTCAGCAGAAATATAAGTGTTTTGCAGCCTGTGCAGTTTTTACTTAATTATTTGCCATGTTCTGTGCTAAAGGGTAGCTGCATGCTAAAGGGTAGAGCATGCAGCTGGCTGATGTTTGAATCCCTAAAGCAGGGTGCATAATTAGTATTATACAAAATAATTCAAAAATAATGATGTAAAGTACCATGATTTTTTTAACATTTTTGCATATTTTTTCCACGTTGGTCAGATAGTTTTCAGAGCTGTAACACTGTATAGATGGAGTCCGGAGGGAAAAAATTACACTAAGGTTTGGTGCTTCTTTCTTATATTTGGTGTAATCAAGCATATAGACTGAAGATGTCTCTGTCAGTCAATCTGCCTAATTAGAGAGTTAATTAGGCTCCACACTGTTGGCTCTATCTGCACTTTGGTCAGTTTGATAATTGGCCCTGGTGGTATTCACTTCACCGATTCAGGCGTTCAGAGCGGGAGGAGAACATTCCCTCATGTGACATCATGTGACATCATTCAGCTGATTCTGAGATAGCACTGTACATTCCAGAGGAGATGTTTGTATTTGGGGTGTGACTCAACCCTGCCTTAGACCCCATATGAGTTTATGTACAGCTTGGTAGCAGGCTAAAATGTAATAGCCGAAGCTTGTCTATTCCACAGTGCCTTGTGAGTGGAAAGGTAACTTGTCAGAGAGGAGTACTTAATTTCAATCTAATTTTGAGGGAGAAAACTGACAATTTAGCAAAGTCCAGGTCTATACTATGGTTTTCCTGTTCTGGTAAAATACATGTTACAGATTTACTGCCACTGGGGCTCAAAGACTGTGTTCTGTGGCCTACAATGTAGTCTTGCCTGTGACCGCGACGTGTGGGTGCTGGCGAAAGTTTCAAGTTTCCAGGAATGCTTGTATCTTGCCAGCGCACCCGATGTTTTGTTATGATCTTTCGAGAGAGAAAAATTACAGCAAAATAGAAAAAGTAACAAAAGCTGGACTTGCTAAGCAGTTTGCTCCAAACAGTCGCACAGAGTGTGTTTGAGAATATCGTTCCTTATGTTACCATACAAGGAAAATACAACCGTACATCCGAGTTGTAGTTTGCTAAAAAGTAAATATGCGCCTCCTGCACGTATTGGTCACCGCCAAACCAACCTGATATAAAACAGACTGAAAGGTAGGCTGGTGCTACCGCAGTTTGATTCAGAGTGGCTTGTCTCTTCTACAGAGGGGAATATTGGGGATTGTGGCTTTTATGGTTTGGTGTGTTTGGGGGAAGAGAAGACATTCATTTTTAAAGCCTGGCCTCGTTCTACCTTTTCTACAGAGCTCTCTTAAATACAGTCACCTTGAAAGGCCTTCTGGGGCTACAGGCTCTTTGAAAGTCTATTTTAGGGAAGATAAGTGAAGCAAGCCATTGATATTAACCTGTGATAATCACAATTTATTAGCTTTGTAAATTCCCTTGTCTAGAGGAACTATTACATAGCAACATTTTACATGTCCATTCATTTATACAGCTGGAAGGAAATTTAATTCCACCTTTCTTGAATGGTTCATTTTTGTTGTGCTTCCTCCAATCCTCTTTCGCCCAATAAAGTGACATCAGAGCCAGTCTGGGGAATTGTAATCACTATTTTTTTTTAGGCTGTTGTGTGTTTAAGACTGCAAATGTCACAGTGCCAAAAAGCTCCCGGGTAGTAGGTTACGAAACTGACCAGAAGAATGTTCAGTGCGCTGACAGCTTTCCCAGCTGTCTACTAAAATAAAGCCATCAGTTCATACGCTTTTAACATTGTCTGGAAACGGACCATTAAGCAACAGAAACCTGCCAGCAAGTTAACATCGCTGAACTGTATAATCTGCAGTGAAATGATCCACACTATTCAATTTAATCCATTCTTCTTGTGTGTTTATTTGCTTTGTTATGGTATGTCAAAATGGCAGATCTTATCTTTCCGGTTGGAAAATGCAACTGTTGAAGGCCGTGCTAAATAAAGGTCACCCTGAAGACCCAACCATCTTACTCAACAATGTAAAAACAAAATAATTTGACTCAACTAATGATGATTCCTTAAAAGGAGTAGCAAAACACATCTTTGACAGTTTGAATAATAGAAGAGTAGTCAAAACATATCTGAAGTAACCGCCTCCTCATGAACAAATTCTCACAGTTCACCCTGAAGCAGGCATTGCCCTGTTCAGTGACCTGTCTCTGAACTTTCAAGATGAACAACATTCAAGCTACTTTTATAGCCTCTATCCTGTTAATTCACCTGTTCCTCAGACCTCTGCCCAGTGACCAGATACTGATAGACTTCAGATCGGTTGAAGCAGGCCAGGACAATCCTAAATGATTCACAAATGATTACGTAATTCATTATTACACAATGAAAATGAATAAATGGAATCAAAAAAAGAAATCTGACCATACCAGTGGAAAAAAGGTTTGCAGTGTAGCCAATTTGGGGTTATTCTGAGTTATTTCTGAGTATTCTGAGGTTGTAATGAGGTGAATTTATTTTTTCAAAAATGGTTTTCTGCACTTCCCCAAGGAATTTTAAGATATTTTCAAAAACACAAAATATTTACTGTCAAACTCCATCTGAGAAAAGAGACGTTGTGTTAAACAGAGGGAATTACCACATGTAATTAAGACTGTTTTCCAACGCAGTGTATAGGTGGGGGTTATTCTTAGTTCTCAGGTTGTAACGAGGTTAAATTAATTATGCTATTGCAGGAATTATTGACACACTATATATGTGCATGATAGTACCTGCATGTTCTCCCAAACCTGCCCCTAAATTTAGAATCTGGTTGGGTTGGAATGTCAGGTTCAAGCAAGTCAAAACTATGTGCATGTGACAAAACAAGGGTTTCCCTGCATACTATCTCACACATGCGCAACAACAAACTAGAGTTATCCTGCACAACAGTGAAAGAAATGTAATTCATGTCATGTGTCTTCGTCTCTTGTAGCTGATCCTGTGCCCGCGTGCAGAGCCCTGCAGGAAAAACCGCTATGTGGAGCTGCATGCTTTACAATGAGACAGATGACCGTGTGGACCACCAGCTCTGTCAGGACTTCGGCCTCATCCTGTCCGTCTTCTCCCTCATCTACCTCATCATCTGCTTCCCCATTGGCCTGTGCTACAATGCCTTGCTGGTGGTGGTCAACCTTTCTAACAAAGTGACCATGACCATGCCTGACGTCTACTTCGTCAATATCGCCATCGCCGGCCTGGTGCTCAACGCAGTGGCCCCCATAGAGCTTCTCGGCCCTGGATACACCCGGTGGCCCATGTGGGACTACAACAATGAGGTATACATCACCCTACTCATCCTTTTCAATGTCTCCTCGCTGGTGATCATGTACTCCACTACGTTGCTCAGTCTGGACTACTACATTGAGAGGGCCCTGCCGCGCACCTACATGTCCAGCGTCTATAACACCAAGCACGTGTGCGGCTTCATCTGGGGTGGCGCTGTGCTCACTAGCTTCTCATCGCTGCTCTTCTACGTCTGCAACCACGTCTCCACCAAGATTGTTGAGTGCTCCAAGATGCAGAACAAGGAGGCCGCCGATGCCATCATGATGTTCATCGGCTACGTGGTTCCCGCCGTGGCCGTCCTCTACGCCCTCGCTCTCATCCTCCGCATCCGTAAGGAGGCCACACCTTTGGACCAGGACTCTAGCCGGCTGGACCCTCCATCCACCAGCTGCTCCTGGCCTCCGTATGCACGCAGTTTGTCCTGTGGACGCCATACTACACCACGCTGCTGGTGCACACGCTCTCCGGGGCCCCCGGGACGTATCCCAGCAAGCCGAGGGCCAGCACGTACTACTTCCTGCGTCGGCTATCTGAGCTACTGGCCTTCTCCAGCAGCACTGTCACCCCACTCATGTACAGACAGATGAACAAGAACTTCTCCCACAAGCTCCAGAGGCTTCTTAGGAGACTCCATTGCGGCAAGCAGGGGTGCGCCCATGAACCCTCAGTGGTGCAGCAGGTGGTGACATAGGGAAGCACCCATAAAATTCCCCCCTGCAAACTGGCCAGTTGGCGTATGCCGCAGAAGTCCCAGAGCTAAAGCCTGACAGGAGATGCTCTCCCAGTGTGTTGCACCCACCTTGTCCTAGGCCAGCCTTAGAAATACGGCATTTGCTTCAGTTTGAAGGCCGAGGAACATTTAACGTGTCGACATTTAATGTGTCACATGCTTCTACTTCCTGTGTCTGTTGTGTGACGGCAACCGAGAAACCACTAAGTGCTGCTTTTGTGAGCGGGCAAACTATTACAGTAGCTATTTATTTTAAAAGAAGAGAAGGTAAAAATTTTGACAGATCGACCATGCTCTTTTGTGCAGCAGTTTGTTTCCATTTTCCAGGTATGCGAAAGAGTTCTGACATATAAAGTGTTGCTTTCGCGCAGCTCCAGTTTGTGTAAGAGACCATATCAGTACCTCAGCTTCCACCCCTAGGGCATTACCTTCAGCCTCCCGTGACCTCCTGTGGGCTCCAGAAGACCCTCACATATTTCGACAGGTAGCTTTAGTGACCTACAAACCCGTTCAACTGTTTGCACACATTTTTAAACATTTTTGGAGTGGGTGAAAACTGGCCTTGTGTTTAAATGATTGATATTTGCTGCTAAGGGCACAGAGGGGATAGCCCACACAGCTGCTTAACTCTCACCACTCTGGGAGCCGAAGTGTCAGAGTTAGAGATGACACGGTTTATTTATAGACCTGCAATACGACACACACAATTTTAAGGCAGGGTTCCTTTGTTGCATTTGTCTTCTGCTCCTGTCGCCTGTCAGGCCTGAAGAAAGTCAGAAATGCCTGCATCAGATAAGAAACTGCTCCAGTGTCACAACCATTTCTGACATCCCAATGTTTTTGGTATTTGCTCGATAGAATCAGAATCCAAGCATACTTTATTTTATATCACTATATCATAACAGTACTAAAGTTAAAGGAGTCTTTTTGATGTTCTTGTTTTATCCCAGGATGGGATGCTATGAGATTTGAATGCGGAACAGTTCCCCGTCATACATTTTCAGTAACTGTTGAGTCTCTGCTTCCCTCATCTATGTATAAATGTATGATCACCCATGTTTAGCAGAAGGAAAAGGGCAAATCTGTCAGAGCTGAATCACAATTCAGCTCGGAGGACACACAGCACCTTGTTAATTATTCGTTAGACAGATCAAAGTCCTCATGATCGCAGTTAAACACGTTTTGAGGTGGGAGAGTAGTATTCTGTCAGTACAGAGTAAAATGGATAACTCTGAGCCAGTAACTTTGATTCAGGTTTGAATTGTTGTAATAACACTAAGAAAACAAGATGAAGGGACATTTGATTTGACAGGCATTTAAAACTGAGAAGCAACTATAAGTGTAGGAGGAAAAAATAAGAAAGTGGTGATAATAAGAAAGAGGAAATGATAATAAATAATCAAAAACTAATTTTTTAAATCTAAGGATGATAAGCTCACGCTAACAGAGACATAGACTTAGGCTAACATCAGCCGATATTTGTTAAGTCAAACAAGCATATAGTTCCCTCTATGCCAACGGTTAAGAGAGTACCAGTAAACTAGAATCACGGATCAGGCAACGTACAGTTTCTTTAGAAAGTATTCACCCCTGTGATTTTCATGGCATTTTGTCATTCCACAAAATGTGTTTTAAAAATTCATTCAATTAAATACTTCCTCAACTACATCTTTTCTATTATCTAATTTTAATTTATTTACAGAAAGATCATTTCCCTACTTTTGTACATTACTGACAAACCCCTTCTCTTAAATGTGAAGTAATCCCATTTTGCGGTAAAACTAAATTTTTAAAAAATTTTTAAATTTTCATCAGAGGGGATGAATACTTTATGAAGCAACTGCATGAGGTTAAAAGGAGCATTATGCATTGACTATCCCCTTTTATATCAATGAATCAAGAGGTCTTATTGTCAGAGATTTGATTACATCTGACAAAGATACGTGCAGAAGTTACAGCTGTATTCAGACATTCAAGGTATCTAATCATATGTATGATGGTGTACAGATACAACAGTGAGAGGCGAGGCCAACAAGCTCTCTGTATGAATCAAGGGTTGGGAAAAGTTGTTATCAACTCCACAAGGAGGGCCAATATAGTATAAATGTTTGTACCAAAATAAATATTTTTATAAGTGTATGTATTATCAGAAAAGGTAAATGGTGTTTTAAACCCACATGAGCAGAATTTAAAATATATTTAATTTTATGAGTAAGCTACGAACAGAAAGTTTAAAGCTTAGGAAAAAATGAAAATATGATTTTCAAATGTTATGACTTTTTGTGTGTATATATACTATATGTATATCTAAATATAAAGATCTGTATATATTGTATGTTAGAGATTTACTGGAAAAACACAATTCACTTTTCAAAATTACAGTATTATTTTCTGAGATATATTTAGATACTTTAGTGTCAGTAATCTACTCAACTGTCCTTTGAGTAGGTCTGGAAAATCAATAAACTAACGGAATAAACAGAATTTCCAACACAGTGATTTCATTGATTTATTGAAATTCTGACCCTGCTCTTGTCAAACTGTCCAAGTTTATATAGTTGATCTGCATCTTGAATACTCTTCTAATCTGGGCCGAAAAGCTCAAGAAGGTACAGCTATTGTGTGAAAAACCACACACTGCACTGTCTTTGTTCGTAATCAGACCTGCAGAGAAACCTCACACTGCACTGTCTATGTTCGTAATCAGGTCTACATGTCCAGCTTTGCAGAGCTAGAGTGACCACAGTCACTGCAGGGGTGAAAGTAGTTTTAAATTCTTGCTGGTACTGTTTGCCGGTACTTTCGGAAGTAGACACGCATGCACACTCACGTACTGCTGAGTGAAATCTCCGGTCTTAATCTTTTAGTGGTATGCAGTAACAGACCATGCCGGCTTACTTTCACCCCTGCTTACTGTAAAAAGATGACATTGTTTCTTCACCCTGTTGTTAGCAGTTCCTGCTCCCAGCTATAAGTAAGAAACAGCAGGTAGCAGAAGCCGAAGGTGTGCCCCCCCCTCCCCCGCCACCTCTGATGTGCTGGTTTACATCCACCCACCCCAAGCCTTTACAAAACCAGCCCAGCCATTTCGAGAATGCTGTTTACAGACCACACTACCTGTCATCTCAAAAGCCCTTGTCACTCTGCAGTGGTCAAGGTGGTAGAAATATGTTTGTAAACGATAGCCCAGTGGTGTTTTTAATCATGCCTTCAGATGATAGCGCTTCGGACATGCTGCAGGACAGAGCTCTTCCTGCCCGTCAGTCAAAGCGGCACTTTAGTGGGACCGGAACGTTCTAGGGCATGGGTGGCCAACCCCAGTCCTGGAGGGCTGCAGGATCTGCTGGTTTTTGTTATTAAAATGCACTTTATTGAACAGATAAAGCAGTTGATGATGCTTAACTGGTTTCTTGGGTCTGCACCAGGTGATGATTTTAGGTTGAAAACAAAACCTGAAACCCGGCAGGATCAAGGTTAGTCAACCTGTGTTCTTGGAACATTTGATTTTACCTCCTAGGGCACCAAATACCCTGCATTTTGTTGCTCTGAATTGAACCTATTCATAGATACAACAACCCTTATCATTTTTTCCATTGCCAACTAATTTTTAAGTTTGATTTTGATTTTTATGTCATTTTTATCATGACTTTTATCAGGTATTTTTCAATCTGGAGGTCCCAGTCACATTAATAGACCTGTCTTTTTGGTGGAATGTCAACTGCTAATTTTGTGTGCACACTCTCACCTTTAAAACAAGTTTCTCCGGTTGTCCCCTCTTCATTCTATACAGTTTACCAGCCTAGATGCATGGTCACTGCAGCCTGCAGGTACCTGAATGGAAGAGGAATTTCTCTGATGATATGACAGCGAGAATCCTGCCTCAAACCTTCCCTCCACATGCAACAATATGTTTAGTTAGGCACTGGTACAGATGTAATTCCAGACCATTTATAGAATCACTAAAACCACATTATGTCTGCAAGGTAAGCCACTCTGCAGCCCCTCACCAGTGAATCTCTGAACATCCACATTCATATTGAATACCACAATCACATTATTGACATGGCATGTCATATCTAGCTACATCTGTTTGTTTGTAAAGAGAAAAATGAGAGGAGTGAAAAGATTAAAATCAGGAATGCAGCACAAGAAGAAAAAGGACTTGAATAGCTTTGTGAAATTGGACTGGTCAACCAGGCAGGTTTCTTCTGAATTTGTTATTAGTTTAGAGGGCATGAAATCTAAGCAAAGGAAGACAACCAATCAGATAAAGACCATTATATTAGCCACTATAACTAGAAAAGAGGATAAATGTGTTTTCATTTGTTAGAGGCATCAAAGTACAGTTCGAGAATAGATGACATGTGACCACAAAGAGACTTTTCTATGAATAATAATAATACATTTTATTTATAAGCGCAGTCTTATAAGATTCAGTCAGAAAAGATTGAGTCAAAAAGATTTTTTTACATCCATAAATTCTGCATGCAGAAATTACAATTTAATACAGACATTCAAAGTATTTTTTTAATACATGAGGCATTATATTGACACAAATATTAGGCCAGCAAATAAATCAAGAGGTGCTAAAAGTGATCAACTTTGCATGGAGAGCCAATGTAGTATAAATGTAACAATTTTTTGCTCACGAATCGACATCGTGCATACGAGAGGGGTATGCTCTCAACCCCAGTACTAACAGGAAGTGGTGACTTGACCAGCTGCTTCTGCAGAGCTGCATGGCATTTGGATAAAGCTGAATATATATCTGAGAATTATAATAAAATAAAAAGCGTTGCCATGGATGCGGCTCTTCTTTGCAAATTCAGTTTGGTGAATCACACATCTCTGAGTGACATGTTAAAACGAGTCTATTCAAAAATGGAACACACCCCCAATCGGAGGTGGTGCATCCTTCTCTCGCAACGCAATTATGATTTTGTTTCATAATTTTTTTGATCAAAATCCTGTCGTTCAAGGTGGAGCCAACATAACTTAAACTCCAGTGCGGTCATTCCCCTTATATTATCTCAATGCAATTTAAAATCTCACTTTAGAATGTTATTGTTTTAATGTACTATTGTGTGTGCAGGGATACAATAGCTTTGGCATGGGTGGGTGGCATAGCAGTCAGGGCACAGCCTTATTCTTTGCAAACAAAACCTCCACTGTCACCCTGCAACTGCAATTATAAAGGGCTGCGCTTCCACGGCAACACACAGCAACCGGTAATTAGTCCACTCGGCAACAATAACAATGGTGAAGAGTCTGACAGAGTGAATAAACAGAAACATGGTTGGGGAACATGGTTGGATTCTCATTCAAACTGAGCCTGAGGATCTTTTGGTTTTAGTTTCATGAGGATTTTTGGGGTTTCTCATTATATGTGAGAAAAAAAACATAAAAAATTGGTTGCTGGGTTTAGCTACCTGTTAAATTTAAAAACAAAAGTGGCTCAATTTGTGGTAGTTTGCAGCTGCAGTATGAGTCAGTGTTGTGTACAAGACCTGGGTTCTTCTCTCTTTCACTTAATCCTTCATAATTCATACACTCCCTTTCTCTAACACTCCACTCCTGAAAGCTGCTATCAATTACTATCAAATGCTGTCTGTGAGGAAATACCTACTGGCTAACCAGCATTTTGGTGTCTGCTCTTGGCTTCTCCCAGGTTAGCCAGTAGTCAGCTTTGTGAGTCATTAAAACAGATTTAAAGAAAGGGATCAGTTGTCAAGATAATTGGATGTGAAAATTAATTTTGGTCCCCCAGCCACAAAATATACTACTTATAACATAACAGCATTAAAAGACGCAGAGCCAGTTGGTTGTACCAGACCACCGGAGCAGTCGGTCACATTAGGTTTGCTGCGTGTTCTTTAGCTGTTTGGCTTGGCCAGAACTCAGGTCTCCCACAGATTGAGAAAGCGGTTTGCTTTCTCAGCTGGGGTCAAACCAGGGCAACTTGTCAATGGGCCCTGTTCGTTCTGTTGCCATTAGAGACCATCACAAGCACCACAGTGGCCCAAAACGTGGAGTAAAAGATACTTTACGCTCTAAAACATGGCTTAGGATCCATCAAACCAGACTTTTCATATTTGCCACGCTGTAAAAAATGGCCTGATGCACATTGTGCATGAAAAACACCCCATAAGTCAGAAAGTGGTTTCAAATTTGTCATGCCAAATTTGTCTGGGTCCTGACAGTTCGTAGTTGCAGTCCATTAACCGATTACACCTGAGATTTTAGGTATATGTACACTTGTCTTTTGCCAAAAGCAAAGTGAGAGAGGTGGTTGGGCTAAAATCAGAGGGTGCATTCACGCCATCACGCTCTACAACGTCATCATACAGAACATGAATCAGGGCAGGTGTTCAAATTTGAGAAGCATGGTAAAATAGTAGGCACTCTTACGTTTTTTTTTAGCTCTGAGGAGGCAAGAAGGGCTTAACTGATGTCTGAAACTGAAACCCTACCTCCTTTGCGGTGCTCGCCAGCCATGGCAGGAGTCCCATACGTTTGTGCCAGAGGACTTAAGAAGCTTGCATCAGCAGAACATCAGACGGAAACCGCAGGAGAGGTATCTGCACATGAGTGAGACTCCTGACCTCGAGCTTGCCGCCTGGCCGTGTCTTTCTCTGACACCACGTTTAAATCGACCTACAAACCAAGGTCGCATGTCTTTGCCACTAGTGTAAATAGGTAAATATACCTGTGTTCCAGAACCTGTGTATGCGACCCTGGTCAGGAGATGGTTTGTGTCTCTGGTCCCACAGTTTAAAAGGGGTTAATTGGCTTAAGGGTTAATTTGACACACCAATGTCTTTTAAAGATCATGAAAGCTATTTCATTGTACTATCTGGCATTTGCCTTTGGAGTACAGCAGTGGTAGTTTAGATGGTCAAGTTGCAAATCATTAAACCAGATAAACAAGCTGCTTAGTTAAATTATTTTTCTTAACTTCCAGTTAAAATTTTGCATTGCTGGCATGACAAAATGATTTACTTGCTATTGTATACCATATGGCCCCACACATATGAATGTCACAAGATTTCTCACATGTGATGTGTATGAAACCCAGGTCTAACGTAAATGATGACAACATGGTAATTACTGGTGACTGTGGTTTGATATTAGTGTTAACAGACACGGGTAAAACCAATATGTTCAATAACAGGAGTTAAACCCAGAATTTCAGTGTAAAAGGGGTATGAATGAGTCCCCAGGAAAACTGAGATACCTCCCAAGGCCGTAAATTGGAGGTCAACCAAACATTTGCTGCGTCACGCTCCCATTCTCCCCGGTAACAACACGCTCCACTCTCCATAGTTTCCTGGTCAAAACCACAGAGATCCTCTCCAAAAACCACAGACAAAAAAACTTTCGCTGTCCACCTGAAATAACATTTGGATGTTATTAAGGCTGTAATGTCACCCCGGTGGTCATTATAGTAATATGGTCCATGTTTTTTGGTTTTTCTTTGAAGCCAATCCTTATTTTTCTTAGAGTATAAACCTGTTGGGTATTGGGAAGAAAAAATACCCACTCAATAAAACAAAATAGGTCTCCAGACTAGGTCTGGACTCCTGTTACTCAATTCATACACACAGAATGGCTGTTTAGCTTAATGGTGTTCTGGTCTGCATTTGTTTCATTACATGAGTCAAGTGTTAACAAACCACACATAATCTAATTCATGGGCTGAGCAGCCATTTGGTTGCTATGGTGAAATGATCCTTAACACTTGCTGGCTGATACCACTTACATAAACACAGATTAAAGACTGACATAATCTTACACCCCTTTGGGTATTCAAAGGTCTGGGGGTGGGGGGTTATATCAACCACCTGATGAAATACACACTTTTTAATCTGCTTAACTGAAGCCCTTAAAGCACTGAACGGGAAAGCAGAGAGAGAAGGAGCTGTAAGAGGAGACATGGGTCACAGCCATTAGTGAGCACAGGGCCCCATAAACTCTTCATCATGTTCTCTCTCTCTCTCTCTCTCTCTCTCTCTCTTTCTCTCTTTATAACAGACAAACTCCAAACGTCCTCTATAGTTGAATTGCAAACAGCAAATGTAAAAAATTGCTAGAAAACAGAGTGAACTCCAGTGATACTGTCCTCTCCAGCTGACCTCTCTTGGCAGGAAAATCTACGATTTGTTCCATCGTGACGAAAGAACTTGATGTTTGTGCTTTTTCTTGTAGAATGAAATGAACAGCTTTGCGCAGACGTAGCTAAGAGTTTGTCCCGACATGACTCCAGTTCTAGGCAAAATAATGCATGACCTTCTCCCTACCTTTCCCCTCCATGTTTGACAGCTGTAGCCTTATCACACTATTGGAACACCAGACACCCCCCTGGTGTCAAACCATGACCTCTGACCCAGCCCTGTCTCCTAGGTTGAACAGATGCTCAGTTTACAAACTTGCTAAGACAAGGCAATGGCATTGTTAGAGGCTTGTGACCTCTGACCCCTTGACAGGTGGATGGCCAATAATAGCACTCACACAGCTGAATGCTATCCTGCTATTCTGAAACCCTCGGGACAGGCAGACGGCAATGCTGATGCTACATCATTTCAGTGTGGTACTTTTACCCCACAAGGTCATGATTCTCACTATTATTAGTCTGATATTGTTTCCATTAAAAGTAAATGTTACTTATGTCACCCTTTTATGATGGTCATGCTTCTCTTTAAAGCAAGGCATCGCTGTTATTGAAGCTTGTTTCGTTTGTGCCGTGATACATTAGTGAAAACTGACAGAGGAGCGCCACCTTGTGGTCAGTAGGGAAAGTCAGTTGAGTGACAAGTGAAGGACTGGTCCTTGAACCGTCATCCTCTCAGACAGCAAGTCCTTGGACTACTGTCTGATTAAAGTCACTGAGAAAAGTGTAATAGCTTTCGATTTTCACTTCAGGGTATCTTTTGGTCCTTAGACATCTCAGTAAGCAATTTACCTCCCGTGTCTCCCATCCCCAAAGGTCATCCATGTTTATGGTCCACATAGCTACAAGCAGGGTTCTCTCTAAAAAAGACGATGGTAATGGAAACCTCCAAGGAGCCGGTCGATTCTCACACGTTTGCGCTGTTGATTTCATCCTTCCCTGGAAGTATTTACAGATTTGTTTTAAAATTCTTCTCCCAAATCAAGACATGTTCTCTCGGCAGCTAATGCAATTTGGGAAAAAAATGATTTAGCTATAATCTTCATATTAAATTGTTGACAAAGGGATGAGTAGGGTTCCTTTCTGCAAATAAATGAAGGCTTATCCACAAAGATACTGGCTATACAGTCAGAATGCACTGAATCTGAAATGAAAGTAGCTTCTAATCCCTCATCCCACCACTCCTCCTCCCCCCAAAAAAGATTACATAAATATTACATAATTATATTACATTGGTGTAAATATTTGTTATGAAACTCCTTTCTAGGATTCATTGCCAAGTACACGGTCCACAGGCCAGAGTACATTCTACATTAAAAAGTCCTAGAAACAGCTAATCTAGGGGACACCGCGATGAAAGCAGATTCTCAGTTATAGGAGCCAGCGGATTTCCTGTTTGTCACATGTTCCTGGAATAGACAAGGCATTTGATTTCTGGAACATTCTCTCCAATTTCGTGGTTCTGAAAGCCGCAGGAGGTTCACGGCCTAGTCCACAGACAAAGAGTCAATGTTACATTCCACAAAATGAAGCAAAGAGGACCAGAGGAAAACTTTCTCTTTTTGTCAAGTAGATGGAAAAAAAAATCATGAGACACTACTATCATTTGGTTTGGATGTGCAGAGGCAAGTGCTGACAGCAGACTGGATGAGACTGGAAGAATCTTTTACCGCAAGAATACCTCCTCCAAATCTTCATTTCTACATCAACAAAATCTCTCCTGTTTCTTTCATTTGAGAGTTCTCTCTCTCATCAGTCCCCTGTGGTAGAATGAACTGAACAACAACAAAGTATGGACTCCGCAAGACCACGGTTTCATATTCCCCTCACCCTGAGGAAATATTTAAAACACTAGATGGCGCTATTTCAGTATGGTTTTCCCATTTAGAAAAAATAAAGGGTTGTACTACGATGTTAATCATAGATGCCAGGAGTCATTCTCCTCATAACAATAAATTCACCCAATTTATTTTTATAATTTCTTTGGAGAGAATTCAGCTTGAGTTAACTGATGCTACGGCGGGAGTCCCATGGTTCCACACAGTGCAGCATCAGCAAATTCAAGAGCCACTGTGAGGAGGCTGCTGTCAACTACAGCAGCTAGGATACTGCAGTGAATTACCTGAGTCAAGTCAGCCTACTTTAGATCAAGGTTCCTCATTCTCTACTGTTTACAAACTCCCTGATGTGCATATGATATGATATTCTTATAGATATCAATTGTTTTTTATCGAAATGTAGTCTGCACCTTTCATTTGTGTCATTTAATATGATCTTAAAATGGTTGACTCTCTTCCCAGTTTTTCATGTCTATTTCACCGCATTTACATTACATGAAAGGCATTTGTGAGACGCTCTTATCCAGAGCGACTTACAAGGTGAAGTGCATATGAATGGGACAAAAGAGTGCAAAGTAACCCTAGAGAGGGGTAAAGTCCCAAGTGCCAAAGGTGACCGAATAGATCAGGACCCCCCTATAGACTATCCAAGGAGAAAATTAAATCAACAACAACCTAGGTTAAAAACAAATCACAGTTAAAAACAAGTGCAGAGACATTACAAAGAGTCAGTCTGCGCTTGAAGATGGCCAGTGTCTCTGCTGTCCTGACCTCCACGGGAAGGTCATTCCACCACCGGGGGGCCAAGACAGACAGCAGAGCGGAGAGGGGGCGGCATCAGATGACCAGAGGTGGCAGAGTGGAGGGGTCTGGCAGGTGTGTTGGGTCTGATGATCTTGTGGAGATATGCTGGAGCTGTCCTCATAACAGCCTGGCATGCTAGCACCAAAGTTTTAACTATTTGTATATTAAATATAAGTTTGTCCAGTTTGCTTTATGATGTGTATGTAAAAGCAAATTCAAATTTTGTCTATATATGATGATTTGTTGAGGCCAGGATGAGGATGGATGACGTTGTCCAAGAAAAGTTTGTCAATCTCATATTCATGACACACCACCAAAGAAGCTACTTCAGATTGGAGTTCCACCTACACAAGACTGTGATTAGCCAGAGGTAGTGCAAGGTAACACATTTTTCTGCCTTGAGTTCAACATCACATTGTTGTTCACTTTGTTTTGCGTGTCACAACTCTGTCAAAACAGTTGTTTATTTAGGTCAACCTGCCAGCACGATTTCCTTTCAATTTGTGTGTTTTTATTCATATCTACAGGCATAACTGTACCTTCTGTTATAGCATTACATTACATTACAGGGCATCTGGCAGATGCTCTTACCCAGAGCGACTTACAACACAACGTGCATTTCTTTAGGGACACGGTTATCAAATTGCTAGTGAAGCATAGCTTGCTCATGATATACTGTAGATTATCTTGCAGATTGTACAGTAGCTGGCTATTATCATGTCCTCTAAGACCCCTGAGGATGAGATACCCTGGGACTCTGAGAAGAATACTCAGTGTTTGCTGCTTCACTTTCTGTCATTAGTGCCACACAGAGCATGCTCAGAACCTCTGGCCACAACATGTTTTTTTTTTTTTTTTTTTTTTTTTTTCATAAATAATGAGAACTGCAATATTGTAGTATTGCATAGTATTTTTCAGTTTCAGCACTGAACGGATAAGCATCCAAACTGGGTCCGTCTTGACTTGAGCATGTACTGAAATGCCTGTCAGAGTGGCCGGTAAGAGTCACTGCATACCCACCACGGAATGAGTTTTACAGCTGGCATTTTTCATTTGGCAGCACGAGTGTGAGGGTACGCAGGGGACCCATGACCCATGGGCATCTACCCTCACTTCACCTCTCTGGCTTTATGGCCGATGTTCAGTTTCCCAGCTTTAAAGATAACGGTTCTCATATTTCATGTGCCAAAGGTCAAAGTGAAGGCTTAAGTTTTCCATGAGGGAGGCAATCATTTTGTAGTCTTATAATTGGTCTGCAACTCTCAAATGCGACATCAGAAAGCTTCCCTTGTTACTCTTATATAAATACTACTACAAAGGAGTTACTACGTGTGGAACACTACATCCAAAAGCAATATTTACTGTAATAAAATAAAACGGCTTTTTGACAGGGGATTGTGTTAATCAAATTGTTATGGTGATAGCCAAGTATAAAGCTTTGAACATTAGTGTCTTTATTCTCCATGACCTCAATAATGTCAAAAAAATCAAGTTCAGTGAGAAAACAGCTATTGTGAATTCACACGAAAGCATGAACACGGAGACAAGGGGACGACGTTTGATCTTCGACAATTTTTTATTGCATTCTTGACGAATGTGTGATATTTAAAATCTGTTGTACTGTATGCTGAGCAGATGTTCTCCGTCTGAAACTTAAAATATCCATCTGATTTTCAAATTTCCTAAAAATGTCCAGGATTTTGCTGCGCTTGTAACATACACCAGATATAAATAAACAATGACGTTTTTTTCCATAGACAAGATCCATGAACTCAATGTGCCACTCTCTTGTAGAGTGATTATATGGTTGTGATTGTCCTTAATGAATGTCTTACAGTCTATAATTCTCATTGGAAAATGAGAGAAATCTAACTGCATAATGGTGTTACTCTCTCATAAATGCCTATTCCTCAAATATATAAAAAAATAACTGAATTTACTTCTTTTCACGAAGAAGAGTTTATAAATCTTGATGAATGCAACCGTCTCTATTTTATCTCATTTTTGTAGATTTGTTGTTAAAGGACCGCCCCCCCCCCACCACACAACAGAAGAAAAAACCTATTGTGTTTTTTATTTGGTTAGCGAAAGTGAGTGAATGACCTTTTTTTCTCATCTATGACCATTTACTGAACAGGACATTTCCATGTAAGGATTTTCATGGATAGAAATGAGAAGGCCCCAGCAGGGATTCAAACATATAACCCTTCGGTTTCAAGTCTGGTCTTCACCACACCGCATAAAATGAGGTTATGAGAGGACTGGAGGAGCCGTCTATTCAGTGGTCTAGGCCACAGCCTGTCCGTATGTGAGGTGTGCTTCAGAGTCCTCTGCCCTCATTAGCTTCCATTTTATTTCCTCATGGATTCTGCCCTGTCCATTCATGTTGAACTTATAATTCAGTATTCTTTCCTTACAGTGGGTCCTGAGCTAGCTCTGCTGTAATTTGACATTTGACATTCATGGCTAAACCGGTGATCCTGAGAGTTACTTCAAGATGTTTTTTTCCCCCACGTCAGTTTTATACGTCCAGCACAAAAGATTGAGTTCTTGTTCAGTATTGGGATTCTGTCATGGCTATTGGCCTTCAATGTTATTGGATTTTTTAAAATTGTAGAATTAATTGTAAAGGACATATATATATATATATATATATATATATATATAGACCAATTAATGATATTTGCAAAGGATATATTTGGTCTGAATGTGAACTGTTCCTTCAAACAGTTATGCCTAATCACATACTCCCCTTCTGTATTAGATTATCAGCAAGACTGTCTCCACTGAAATGATGGTGTGTGGGGGAAACCAAGGATTAATTGAAATTAATCACACCAATGGGAGTCCACTAAAAGAACACTGAAGTTAAATGTAGCATCTCATGAAAATTTGTTCTGGACAAATAACAAATATTTAATGATAATTTAATTTAGAATAATCCTAAACATTTGAGAAAAAAAATATTTGCATTGTTTAATTTTAGACCAAACCCTGAATTACAATAGTTCTTAGGCAACTGATATCAGGCAGTGAAACGTATTATCCATTTTTTTCAATTACAGTGATTTCACAACTCACTTCCTGGTTCGTTGTAAATACAAAAAAAAAGAAAACGTAAAAAATCAAGCACTGCATGCACACAGAAAATCTTTCCATTACTCTGCTGTACTTCAGCCTTCAGCCACCTCCACTGCAAATCGTCACCGTTCATGGTGTCAACAGAAGGTGTCTGGCATTTGTATTCTGGGTAATAGGAGTACACCATGGCTCGTATCAATATCAATAATTAATATAATTAGATCTCTGCATCCTTATTTCTGCCCTGACCTTTGCAGAAACATGACTCAACATGACACATGGCCAAAAAATATTTAAAAAAAAACAAAAATTGTACACATTCTTTGATAAAAAGCTAAAGGAAACATTCACGGTAACTATAATTGTCTGGCCTGCTGGAAAAGTTGGAACCCGTCAAATTAAATTAGCATGAGGCGGTGCTGGGAGAGTTAATTAAGGCCAGCTTTTCAGACGAGTCATGAGCCTCACAGAGAGCCCTAAGCCCCTTGGACAAGCCGCTACCTGGCAACCTCCAATTATTCTCTCCCATTGTATTTTAGAAGCTGTAGCTGAAGAGGTTCAGACTTAGAATGTGACAGCTCAAGACTGGGTCTCTCATACAATGCCTGCCCCCAGCCCCACAATCCATCAATTATAAACTGATCCCAAACCAGTTGTTCTTTAATGACTGCAACATCGATTTTAATGAAGGCAGTACAAAGGAGAATTTCACCTCTGTCTCCAAATGATGTGAATCCACACCGAACAAAAAAGATCCAATACCCAAATATTGTCAATATTGTCCAAATCGAGTTGAGGACAGCGGTGACTGCTCACAGCAGTGATTACGCTCCCAAATCTCTCAGAAAGACTCCATTAAAATCATTCATCCCAAAGGACCCAAAAACTAATGCATTAATCTGTAGGCCTCTCTCAGTTTAACATCAGCATTTATGATTTCACCAATCAGAAAGACACTGGGCAAAAATGAAAAACACAAGCAAGTAAAAATCAAAACAACTGAAATATGAGAAATGTATTTTTTTTTTTTGAATGGCACAAAGTCCAAACCTAAACCCAACAGAGATATTGCAGCAAGACCTTAAACAAGCAGTTAATGCTCCAAAACCCAAATTCCACTGTCAGAGACCAGTCAATAACTAGGCGTCGCTGATAAATGTGATGTAACCAGTTATAGAGCCTAAGGTGGTCTTTACGTTTTCACATTTAGGATCGGGGCCAATAATTTGTCATGGTACCATACACATAATTGGAGTTGTACATGAATGTTAAGGTTTGTGGAAAAGGAAAATAAGTATTTAACATGGCGTACAGGAAAAGTATGTATGATATGGATATTTTGCAGGAATCCTGCCCCATTAAAAGATATACCAGTATACCCCTTGCCTATTGATGACATTGACGAACATTTCAGGTGCCCGTGTTCAACACTGGGCACCATGAAATATTCAGGGTTTCTCCACCTTTAATGGGTCCATGCAACCAAGAATACACAACAGAGGGGGCTTCAAAGTTCAGTCAGCTTCTGTGCAAGAAGAAATCTTAAAGAACAATGTGAGTTTTCAATATTTACCCTTCAAAATTAGGTCACTACAGTCCATTTTATTTCTAAAGCACATTTAAGGACAGCATGCTATAGCAATAGCACTGGTGTTTTCCCAATCATTGTAAAAGCAATAGTAGATTTATAATTAGTTGCATGAACCCACTCAGACACTTTCCTGGGTCTTATCTCCTCAGACAACCACCCAATTATTCAATATTTAACCAAACCCAGTGTCCCCCAACAGAATAATTCATTTCACTGCGAGTTGTGTGGCCTCTGATGTCTTATCTAGGGGCGGGGTTATGGGGCAGAGGTGACTATCCCCTCACAAGCCATTGTTTGTTTTTTGAATATGGGATCTCTGGGAAAAGCGTAACTCAACGCTGACCATCTGACAAGCAGGAGCTTGTGGTCACTGTTTCCACAGATGGCCGACCGTCACTGGTGCTCGGGGTCACAGTCCTCAGCGCTGCTTATGTAAGAGACGGAGACCACCGCTATCCCATGGTTATTATCTGGAGAGACCTTTCCTCATGTCATCCTACTGTTCACTGTTTCTCTGCTCACCTCCATTTCAAACTTCATTTAAATGCAGATACCTGCAGGACTGTACATGGCATTGAGAGGGAGGGTGAAACAACATCCTTGGAAACTTCATTTTCTAAATCTTAAAACAATGTAACCTACAAAAAATTATATTTGATACAGTACAGAGAATGTTAAGTGAGATACTAAAAGTGGGACACCTCTGAATTCCTCATGATCACACATTCCTTGTGAAACAGTACTGACATGCCATGTCAGATGTGGAACCAGCACCCCTTACTGCTGGAGAAATGTATGCACTGTCAGCCTTCCATTAATCCGAGAACCTGAACAAATGAACCACTAGTTAATGCTACACAACACTGATAGCAGGTATCATTTCAAACACTGACATTCACAATGCTAAAGAAATGCAAGTAATTTTTAGTTAACCAGGTAGGTCAACTATGAGCTCAGGTCTGTTTTGCACTGGTGACCAGGAGAATCAGTGTGAGTAAGAATTGCACAGGATTGCACAGCCGGTACGATATAGAGGATGATTCGGAGGTTATATGTTGACAGCCACCATTATATTTTTGGGAGTGAGACCAGGACACCAGGGTTAACACTCATGCACTTCTGAAAAGTGTCAGCGGATTTTTAATGACCACTGTGAGTCAGGACCTCGGTTTAACATCTCATCCAAATTATGGCACATCACTACACTGGGGCACTGAAGTTCTCTTTGGTACAGAGAGAAGAGTGCCCCCTACTGGCAAACAAACACCTCTTCCAGCAGCAACTTTGCTAGGAGGCCTCCAATCCATGCACTAACGCATATGGACAGTTCAGGGTGGTAAAGCAAATGCCTCTACAAAGGGCAAAAAACTAGCTTACCTTTTATAGACCCACCAAAAATATGGGCCTGCATGTGCACTTGTACTGAAAACATGCTGATAAGGACAGTCTACTAAAAAGTCCGCAGTCCTCATAGAACCATAGCATTGGCTCTGTTGGGGCTGCAGCACAAAAACCCCACTAGCTTTCGCTATCCTGAGTTTTCATGCATGCACATGTGAAGTGGTCAATATTACCACTTCAAAAATTGCATCAAATCTCATTGAATTTGCATTCATTATGCAGATAAAATGTACAGTATATGTAAATGCCCCAGTCTGTAATCAGTTCACATATGATGTGAACTTTCAATTTTTTCTACATAATGAAATGAGTAAATGGATTTAAATCTACCTGACAGGAGTAAAACAAACTTAACACTCTCTCTGGGAGGATGACTGATAGAAGAGGAGGAGCTGACATTTTTCCTTTTTCTTTTTGTCCACTCGGTGATCGATGCGCTGCTGTTTCTCACGCGGCGGAGCCAGGCGTGATCGCTCCATAACGGAACAGGCGGGTCCCCCCAGAGCCTGCCTGCCACGGGCCCTGGGAGAGAGACGTTAAGCAGGTAGCCTGGAACGGGTCCCCCGTCTGGGGCTGATGGGCCAGTTCTAGGAATGACAGCGGCGAGTCCAGACCCAGCTCTAAACACCGTGAGAGCTCTGTGCTCTGTCAGCTAGTTTCAGTGCCATCGTGCACACGCCATCATAAAATTCTGCATTCAGGGGGAAAGAAGCAAAGATACCATTTCACATGCGCCTGCCCCCTTACACTGACACCAGCATCCAGGGATGATCTCATTTAGAAGCTCTTCCCTTGTAATGTTGTCATGTAATTGACATAGTGAGCAACCAAATAGGGGTTAACAACCATAACTAAGCACTACTTCCTCCAGCAACAGCAGCTTCAATTTAAAGCAGCACTGAGTGGATAACAACTGCTCTGACAAAATCATAGCTAAAGTATGTTACTTGAAATTACATTAACACCTCAAAAAGTCATGAAGAGAAGTGGAAAATCAGAACACAGTTGAAGGGTGTTTCGGGAGCACCCTATACCAAAAATTTCTGGAAGGAATTACTATTTTCAAATGGTCACTTGTGTGGATTGTGGAGGACTTGCGAACAGTAGCTAAGGCGAGACGGGACTTGCAAAAGGCTAATTGTTTTATATAATGAGTTACAATTTGTAACTAGACTGAATTTTTCCTGCAGTTTTTTGGCATCCTTGCATTATTGCAGCACCTGTGTACTAAATATGGTGAAATTCAGTATTCCCATCCTTTCGCTGTCTGCATTGTAGCCACCAGACGCCTGTTTTAGCCTCTGTTTCACAGCCTTTAAATTAATTCCTGGCCTTCTGCATGGTGCATGAATTTTGCAAGTGCGCTGTGCAGAATAAGTATAGATTATATGAGAATATGTGTAGAACAGAGTATATGTCGGTTTGTACCAGATTCCATTCTTTTTTTTAAGTAGATTTTCATGACATTGTTATCCCGCACGTTTCCCATCATTTTAAGAATATTATCTGGCACACCTTGTATTGCAATGCTTTGGGGTTTCCGTAACTAAGAGATGATTTCAGATGTCTTTGTTGCCAAATCAGAGCCCTCATGGCATCCACCCTCAAAAACCACCAACTAGTGGCATAAAGGCTTTTAAATCAGACTTTGCTTACATTACCTGGAGTGGAATGTTAGAATGTCCTTCTGCAATGTTAAAGCTAGGAAAATGTTGTATAAACTTTGAATGAAGGCACAAGTTAGTGCTCCATATTAATTAACTAATTTCACAGAAAGGGCAGAATGTGGTCCAAAGCCAGCATGAGGGCCCTCGTTTCTTATCCCAGCCTGCAGTTCAGAGTATTTACCTGCGATATCATATCATTATCATAGCTTTGCTCCTGACTGTCAGTGCTCAGTTCTTTTAATGCTGGTCTGAGCAATGTCTCCAAGCATTCTGTGCTTATTACCATGCAACTGTATGAATTCTAAAACCCTCTTGACAGGCTTACCATTCTTCTGCTGGACATGAAAATATCGGTGAATGTTGACTGATGTGTGGTACGAGGTGTTGGATTGGCAACAATATAATACGCTTAGCGTCTTTAATGTCTTCGACAATGGCATGCAGGAGCCGTTTGTTAGGCTAGGTGTTCTAAGGACTGTATATCAAAGCAACGAAGCTATTCCATGTAGCCCAAATGGCCATTTTGAGGAGATGACAGCAGCTCATAAAGAAACTGAACAGTCAATACTGTACATTTAAGAACATGTTTATGCATTTTTATGTCCAAACAATGCTAGGCTAAAACTAGGAGTGCAGTGTTGAATAAAATTTTAATTTGTATGTAAGCAACTGGAGCGATTTTTACAAGCACTAAATCCAGTGAGCTTGGATGTAGCAATAACAAAGGACAAAGTCGCTAGCAGGTGAGTGTAATAACCATTCTAATATTCTTGTGACATGTACTTAATGTTTTGATAGTCTTACAGCCTTTTTGAACATGTTTGATTTTACAAAGTGTTTTTTTATTTAAGTCTTACCGGGGATGGTTTTGAAGAAGAAAGTGATGTTTGGGAAAATGTTTTGAAGCAATCAAGAAAAATGGATTCTGGTTTTGACTGACGTTTTTATGAAGCTGATCAAGCTGATCATGAGAATGTATCTTTAATATTTACCATAGAACTTTTCACTATAAGGCAGGTCACATGTGGTACACAGCAGACCCCTAAGACACTGAATATATTTACAATAACTGCAGAATTTAGATCATAACCTCCTGTCTGAAACCAATGATATGTGCATTTAGAGGTGTGCTTTCTACCAATTTGTAATATCTAAAAAAATCATGTGCATGTTTGTTTGGAGTAAGTACTAAAAAACAATGTAAAATTATGAGCCCAAAGCAGCTTCCACTATAGAAGCAAAAGGGAATAAGGTGAACTCACCTGTCATAGGACTGTCCTTTGTTCCACACTAGTTCTCAAGACACCTCAACAAGCCAAAGGGGTTGATTCACTTGCAGACTCCTAAAAGAGATCAACCAGAAAATACAGGGTTAACCAAGGGTGTTTAAAGAAAAAAAGCCGCACATACCCTAAACCTCAATATGCATCCCTTCTTTGTGGTAGTACTGAAAGAGCATCTTTAAAATCTTTAACCAAATCACGAGCAAGACACATGCCATCCTTTTGCAAACATTCTGACAAGCTTTCCACGTTGCTGTCACATCTTCTGTCTTTAAAATTCTGTAAGTGCATAAACCTTCCAAGAGCTCCATGCTTCATCACAAAAAAAGTGTGTGTGTGTGTGTGTGTGTGTGTGTGTGTGTGTGTGTGTGTGTGTGTGTGTGTGTGTGTGTGTGTGTGTGTGTGTGTGTGTGTGTGTAGGTGGGTCAAATCCCTAATCTGTCAAAATCAAAACACCAAACAAATTTTCAAAACATCAAACAAAAAACCAAACAAGTATTAAATATGTTAATTTTATGTTATTTTGGCCATCAGCCTTCCTCTTGTGGACAAAATTAAATATTTAACACATAACTAGCACATCAGTTAGCATAGATGAAAGGATCATTTATATGGAAAAAAATTGGTAAAAAAAAAAAAGCAAACACACACACAAACCTTCAACACTTTCAAGTTCCAAATTTTCGGAATCTAATAGTGTAAGCAGAGCACATATTTTGCACACTAACTGCAGTTAGTTCCCCTGTATAAACGCTCCCCTGTTACTAACATGAAGGGAAGCAGCCCAGAGAATCAAATACGCAGGGTTTAGTTGTGCACAGGGGTGATGGTAGCAGCCATTTCATAACTTTGATATTTTTTCCCTACTGTGGCAGATAAATCATTCCTCACATTCCATGCCAAAATGTTACATTTTGCTTAGTAGAGGGTGGTGGTCCTACAGGATTTAATCCCTGTGATAGGCCATATCTTACACACACACACACACACACACACACACACACACGCTCCTCATGCAAACTCTGGTCCTGACCAACCCCCTGTTCCTGAAGGTCTCCATATAGATAGAGGGAGGTGGGAGGACCAAAGGGAGGAGGAGGAGGAGGAGGAGGAGTAGAGAGGGGCAGTGCAGTGGGACACTGATGGTCACAAATGCAACAGGCATCTGGAGGGAAGAATGCTTAGACATTACTGGACGATTTCTCCTCCGTGTGGCTCAGCTGGGCAGCAGGTGGCGTCAGCCATCAGGTTCCTAAGGACATGGGGATTACAAATCTGAGCCTCTTCACTCAAGCACTGGAGACCACCACAGGAACAACCACCAGCCTCCCGCACAACAGTAAGTTTGGCTTCTCCAAGATACGACTGAGCACGAAGTCAAAGGTTTGGTTTCTGTGTGGTCCGTTAAAAGGCATGAACAAACCAATTTGAATTCGGATGATGTGGACAATTAATGGAGCTCATGTTTAATGGTAAGGGAACTGCTTTTACGACTAAGAGGTTGCTGGTTCAAACCCCAGATGGGAAACAGTTGTTGTCCCTTTAAGCTGAATAGCTTTCCTGTATTGTTTGGGTGAAATATCAAGTAGGATCACTGGATAATATGTGAAAACATAAGTTGCTCTGGCAATGAGTGAATGCTAATAAAATAAGTCGTATTGTAGTTAATAGATTATAATACAGGTGAAAACATCCTTTGTCGATTGCATGTGCTTCGAAATGTGTTTATTTCTGTAGACACAATTTTGCACAAAGGATTACAATGACAAGTAAATCTTATCCTAGGGTTAAAGTGTGAGTTTAAGAAGATTATTTTTGTGAATAAGTAATTGTTTGGAACCAAAGCTGCACTTGGCTGGTGAGGTGCAGTGTAGGACATGCAGAGTAGGACATGCTTCATCCCAGTCTGGTATTTCCTGGTGCTTTAGAACCAATTTTTACAGTTCCTAAAGAGTAATTGTGAGTCAATTGTGCTAAAATAAGTCTGTCTGCGGTCCAAAACCAAAATCCACAAACCAAAGAAGACATATTTATATATGTTACAAACACAATAATATGCATAAATATGAAAATATTGTTACTTTCAAATATGCAATTCTATGCACATGTGGCATGATTTAACATATTGTATAATATATATTCTACAATATGTGTATATGTGAAGAAGGGGAAGATGCACATTCTATATTTACTGAAGTGCTGACCATAGAAAATAACACAAAAAGAAAGAAATGTCTGCACATTCACAATGTTCCTAATCCGTTGTTATACAAAGGAAACAACCCACATTTCCACAATGTGTGCCTTTGTCAGGGTTCTTCTAAAACATGAATTATATTTCACTTAAATATTATTTGAATATGAATGAATACTGATATTGGCATGCTATTTGCACTCCTTAGATTACCGCATATAGTTTACATTTTTTTTATCAGCATTGTGACTCACAGATTTAGAATTATTGACAAACTGTCTATCTACATGATAGTATAATATAGATTGCTCCTTGCCACATCATGTGATGGTACTTTTGTCTTGTTTACAATGATGTCTTAATAGCCTTCAATCCACATTCTCAAACCTCTGGTGTGTACTGTATACTGTGTATGTCCATCTCTTTAAAAACTGAAAATCCCTAATAAGGCTTCCTCTTTATACTAACGCTTGTGTATACTGATTTTGGAGGATCTTTAATTCTTTTCAATAATCTCAAAGAAATTATGTAAGAACCATTGAAAATGCATGCATTCTATTTCCAAATGTGACATCAATTACAGAATCTGTAGGCAACAATATCATTTCACCTCAAATATGTTCTTCTCTTTGACAATTTCATTCAAATCATGAAATTGCAATATTTAACAGAAGACACAAAAAGATGGCATAGTTATGTGGTATGAAATCTTGTTTTTGAATTTTAAGACGTTAGTTATTTTGTCCTAAAAAAATAGAAATCCAGATGCAGTAGGTCATTATTTTATCGAAGTAGTTTCTCCCATATATAACATGAAGTCTTAAGTGCTCGTCACTATTGCACATCCAGGTATTGCTTTTGATTATATTTCTGGCTTCATAGAATTAATGAGAATATATCACTTTTCAAACACAATATATGTTTAGTTCTTGTGGTTTCAGGTCCTCAGCAAGCATCAACTGCTCTACAGCCACAGATACTCTTCAGACAGACACACAGGTGGTGCTAATTCGATCAGATTCTAGCCTGCTGTAAATTCACAGTTCTAACCGGATCAACACTTCATCTGTGTAAAGAATCATTGTTCCCTTTCCAAGCAACAGCCTCCCCTGCACCGATTCATCTAACTGCCCACGTCAAACGCCAGCCAAAGGGTACATTTAGCCCGGCTCGCTGCTCCACCAGTCAGATTAGGGTGGAAGCGTTTTGGGAAGAGAATCTGCAGACACTTCTCTCGTTGCAATAACAGCCTGTGCCTTCCTTGTCTGCCCAGATGTTGGGCCAGGGGAACCAGATGGCTCTGCTCTGCAACATTTCCTTTTCAACCTCACTGCTTTCCCAGATAATGACATAAAAGGGCATGGAAAGCAGACCCTGAGAATCCATGCTGCATGTTTTTTTTTTTCCCAAGAAATAATTTCCCCCTTCTTATGCATTCCTAATTCATAAATCTCTGCCTGCCTCATAATAAAGCCGATGTATGATTCTGGTCCAATGGCAAGTCTCCTATCAGCCTCTTATCATACCCTTGCTTTGGGAACTCAAACCCACATCCACAGGTCACCAGGTCCAGCCTACGCCTCTACCATGAAAGGTTACATCTATTGCACCAGTACTCCTAATCTCATATTTTGTTCCAGATAAGTGGCAGATATTGAAGACTGTAATATGTAATTGCAGGTTTAATGGCACAAAGGTTTTTTTTTTTTTTTTATTTTGGAATTACAGAGATTGACTAGAAAAGCATATTTTTCAGTCAATTTGTTGTTTTAGCGTCTCTGAGTGACCTTCAAATGGAATTTAAAATGACGGAAAACGTTATGTAACTGTGTGTTTAATGTCAGCTACAGAGGGGTTCCTCTTTATCGTCCTCAAAGCGGGAGTGGTTGGAATTATTAATAATGCAAAACGTTTCATCCTGAGAAAATTAAAATACGGGCAGTATAATTGTCAAACAGTCTGCTGGTCAATGGAAAAATATTTCAATTAAGGAATTCTAAACAAAAAACAACTGAGAAAAAAAAACTATGTTTAACACAAGGAGAAACACAGACACATATACTGGTAAGGCATGTATAACATGGTTTGAGTAACAATGTTAGGGCATACCTGTACAGTTCAGACTGAAACTATTCATTGTTTCTAACTGAAACATCACATATCATAAACACACGTTTAGGCCAGAATTAAATCAATTGTATTTAGCCCCTTTAAGAGCATATGTAACTCAATCAAACCAATAATGTTTCTGCTGTATGCTCATGAGGAATCGAAAAAAGAAAAATACAGACTGTCCCAGGCTTACGGTGGGGTTATGTCCCGATAAACCCATCTAAGTGGAAAATATCCCAAGTCCAAAATTCATTTCATACACCTAACCTACCGACCACCATAGCCTCGCCTAGCCTACCGTAAACATGCTTAGAACACTTACATTAGCCTACAGTGGGGCAAAATCATTCACACAAAGCCTATTTTATAATTGCTGAATATCTCATATAATTTATTGAATACTGTACTGAAGGTGACGCTATCGCACCATCGTAAAGTCGAAAAATCGTAAGTCGGGGAAGGTCTATACTACAAACGCAAAGATGTATAACAGATATTTCTATGCTAACAAATGTTTACTACAGTGAAAGAAATTTCAACTGCTAAAAATAATTGCAATGATTGGTCATTATTTCACACAATTACAATTAAAAATAATATTTTTGGTAGTTGGCTATATATTAAGTTGGCAGTATTCTGTATTCCATTGGTTAAGGGACTCATTGTTTTAGCCCATATCATTCAGATTAATGGAGCTTCCTTCTAATTGAAATGATTAGTATTACACTGCACTGCAGCCTGAAGAAGAAATGTGAGGCAGAAATGGATAACTACCTGGTAGGATGTTAATCAGAAAATACATAGCTATGTTACACCTTTCTAGGGAAGTGTTACTATTTCTGTCTGGTTTTGGCATAGCCTAATACATGTTTTAACAAGGACGTCAATATGTGCAATTATAAAGTTGAGGACATTGTATGATGGGGAAGCGAGTTTATCACTGCCAGAGAAAACATCCAGCCAACTCCCAACAATGATGCCAGCAGCTGCCAACCCTCACTGTTCCCTGAAGGCTGTTATTTGATGTTTTGGAAGGCTGAGTACTTTAGCTATTGATTGTGGCATTGTTGGTCCATCACAGGCAACTATAAAGCAGTCTGATGAAGACAAAGCAGTACAGGGCATCTTCAGGTTTTTGTTGGCAAGCTATTATGCTGGTATGAAGGTAAACCAACAATGGTGTACTGTATACAGTCATAGACTTAATGGCGCTGAGCTTGCTAAGTAGCTTTTTAAGTAATTGTTACCACTCAATGGTTAACTGTAATGTGCTTTGTAGCTGTAACCAAGTTTATAGCTCTAGTTAGCAAGCTAACTTTGCTAGCTTGTATAATTCAGAACCAGTGAACATCATTTAGTTACTCCTCCCATCATTTCAATTTTCTCCTTTCACAAGCTAGAGTACTAAGCATTAGCTAATTAGCTAATTTAACTAAGTCAACCTACTATGAAACTATAACATGTTACCTACCAGAAGCAAAGTTTTCAAAGAAGGATAGCTTTCTAGCTTGCTAGCTTCTCTCACATATGTTGTTTTCTTCTCATTTTCTTTTTTCTTGCTTGTCCTGTCTTTCTTGTCTACTGCCCAAAAACATGTATTCGCAACACACGCATTTCCTCAACTACAACAAGTTGGCTCAGCCATGTTCTTCAAGTCAATGTTACTGACCACTTTGAATGTATGAAGCCTGTTTGGTACGAAAGGGAGTTTCTCTCATTCCTTGAAGTGACTTCTATCTTTGATAGGTGATTGGACAAGCCAGCAAACGTTTTTCAAGGTTTTAATATACATCTATTTTAGAGTGCAGATACGCTGGGGAAGTGTTAGGACATTTTATTGGCTTGGTTGTTGACCCTATTTAGCCTTATTTGGTTTTTGCTCTGTATTGACAGTGACACAGCTCAATGCTAAAAACATTAAAATGCTCTGCTGGAAGCTGCTGCATAACGGTGACAGAGAGTGGTACAGCTTTTATTAAAGGGGCATATTCTACTCCTGTAGTGTAACCTGTGGTCATGCTTCACTGTAGATGATGTTTGTGCTGGTGTTCAATTTCAGTGCCAAGGTATTTACACTGTCATTTTTACACTTTCGTATTTCAATATTTCATCTGTTGGAGACTTGATAACTTTAAGTCCATAAGAATTTCTTATGACAACATCACTGGTAATGAATACTCTTCTCGCAGTCATGATGTGTATATCTGTATTTACATGAAATGTAGACAACCATAGAGTTGTTTTTTAATATATTTAACTGGAAAATATTTTTACATTTTAAACTTTTCAATATTGTTGTGCTGTGCTTTACTACCTGTACTCTGCTTTACTATCTGTGCTGTGCTTCATTACCTGTGCTGTGCTTCACTACCTGTGCTGTGCTTTACTACCTGTTCTGGCTTCACCTGTGTATAAATGTTCTAAACATGTTCTTCCAAAAACATTGGCCTTCTCATGTTTTCTCCACTGGAAGGGCACTCTAGAGGGCATTTTCTCGTACATAGGGCAACTCTGTTTTTTTCCATTAACACAGGATATGGACAATTGGAGCAACAATTAGTTGTTTTGGGGCCTTATTAATCCTGCTGTTTGAGTACATATAATGACTTATAACAACATTGCTACAAACAATATTTATATGGTGAAAATGCAAGTGGGCAGTCCATTTAAAATAGGCTGCAAAAGATAGATTCCATTTTCAGTGACTGGTTTGAATGTGTATTTAAGGTGTATGTTAGGAATTTCCTGCTGATATGATGGTTGGTTGCCGTAAAACAAAGTAAATCATTTGTGTGCAAGGAAACTACTGTTTAAGGAACAATTTCATTCAACAAAGGATTTAAAATTCGTCTAATAGTATTTTTAGTTCCCTTTGGGTGAATCAGGACTAAGTATTCAAATATTCTGCTCCCGTTCAAGAGGTGGACATGGGCACTTAGCATTAGCATTTGTTCTGGGGATATATGCATACCAGATTCATGGGGATGAAAATTGTACCATTAGATTGGCCTGGTTGGGTGAATAAAGAGAGGGCATATCTGCCAAAATGTCAGACACTTTAACAGCATCAGCCATCCGACAGCCCATGAATTGCATTTCAATCAACAGAGACTGGAATTCTTTCTCTCTCAGAGAAAAAGTCAAAACTTCAAACACTATTTGTGTATCTTGGTCTCTGAAATACTTTGTAGATGTTTATAACATTTGCTGAACCAAAACTCCTGGTAAGAATTTAAAATCAAATGTGAAAATGCAGAGCGAACTCAGTGCGAAGAAAGCGTGTGTCTGACTGCCGCTGTTGTGTCTTTTTATAGTCCCATCTGGGTTCTAACAGGACGTTCAGATCTAATTAATTGTGCATTTTCATGAGTTTCAAAGCTCCTGACGACCACACTGCAGGTCCCAGCATCAATGTTAATCATATTTACACAAGGGTGTGAGGCTCAGTCGGGATTGGAAGAGGATTTCAGAGCAGCTTTTCAATGCATCTGTTTAGATTCCTGGTTTGCATTTTAAACTCTAGCAGTAGCCAGTTGATGCTGGCGGGGAACACTAAATGAAAGCTAATGCGAGAACAATATTCCAATTGAAAATACAATTAAGAGAGAACTCCCTACAGCCTCAGAACCAGCACATGACTTTTTTGGGACATAGATAGATAAACACCAAACAGTGTTCTCCAGCCAGTGCTATGTGGCAGACTACCTGATCATGGGGACAGAGAGCCACCTTTACAGTAGGACAGACTCTACAGAAAATGCTGTGCCAACACTGCCCTCTGAGAGAGGTGGAGGCAGGGCTGACACTGTACCAACACGAAAATAGACAAGTATTTTCCAAAATTCAATCAAATATGCCTCCCATTTAGTGACCTTCCCTCTCAGACATCAAGGTGCTCTACTCTCATGGTGTAGTTTCCTGCTGCCTGCCACAGGCCGAGGGATAGTGAGCGACAGAATACACAGAACAACAAACACCTGCAAGCACCTGCCAATGTGAGAACGCATGCACACAATGCAAATGCATACACACACACACACACACACATGTTCATGCATACATCCAAACATTTCATTCACTAATCAGTCACTGTTTTGAGGAAAGGAGTTTTGGATACAGTCATTATTGTGGATACTCAAAGCTGGACAATACTACTGTACGATTTTGTCATGCCAGTAAAGCAGCTTGAATTGAATTGAAGTGAAATGAATTGATCTGAATTGAGAGCAATGCTGAAGAGATGACTGAACATGCAGCATACATTGAATTATTTATGTACAAATGAAACTGTGGTTATTTTATTCCCAGATGGCAAGGGTCTGGTCCATCTGCTCGCAAGGGTGGACAGGGATCTCATCTCATATCCTATCATACCATATGACATCCTATCATACTATATCATAGAAGAGGGCTCACTCAGAAAAGGGGAAGGGACTGAGGAACCCCTTTCAATATCTTCTAGATTTTCTTCTGATATGAGGGCAAAGATTAAAGATGAGCCTTGACCAAAACTGTCAGATTGCAGTGACTATTGGCTAAAATGACTGTTACATCATGCCTGCATTTGAAGGTTACAGCTGCTTGTGCTGAAATGTTTGCTATTCTCCCTGATTAGACAAATAGGATCTCACGTGGGTGGCAGAAGCCACCAGGGTAATTTAAAGCCACAGCACTGCACCTAATCTTTTTTTGCATGTAATGACTTTTCTCCCCCATCCCTTGTCTTCCCACCCAGCTCAGGTGTAGCAGCGACATCGTCAGAGAGCCACGCCGTTGTGAATTAACATGCAGATGGACTGCGGCAGGAAAAATCCGGCGCTGGAATCGAAAGGTGCGAAAAACAAACCACCCAAAAAAAAAAAAGAGATGCCCGGCCCCTGAGGACAAAGCTTTGGGTCACACGCTATGAGTCCGCCCCGCCCTGCAAGCGTGAGTCCGTAATCACACCATGGAGGAGCTTCTCTTGGGAGTTTACTGGTCATTCTTAGCAGATAAGCCCTAGATCATGGGACCCACCGAGCCTTGATCAGCGACCGATGCAAACGGATGGTAGTCAGACTGCAGTTGCTGATCATTTGAGAGATCCACAGGGATTCACACGGCTAAAAGATGTAGCAAGGACTAGGAGTGATGTGACCTATGACTCTGGGCAGTCCAAAGCAAAAGACAATGAGCATGGAAGTGCAGACACCTTTTCTGATCGAGGTCTACGATAACGCCACAGAGCAGCTGAACACGTCCTTGGCCTACAACACCACAGACGGTCTCACCAAGAGCACAGACACTTACCAGTACTACATCATCGGGCTTTTCCTGTCCTGTCTCTACACTATCTTCCTCTTCCCCATCGGGTTCATTGGCAACATCCTCATCCTGGTGGTCAATTTCAACCACAGAGAGAAGATGAACATCCCAGACTTGTACTTCGTCAACCTAGCTGTGGCTGATCTCATCCTGGTGGCAGACTCCCTGATCGAGGTCTTCAACCTGAACGAGAAGTACTATGACATCGCCATCCTCTGCACCTTCATGTCCCTCTTCCTGCAGGTCAACATGTACAGCAGTATCTTCTTCCTGACGTGGATGAGCTTCGACCGCTACGTGGCGCTGGCTAGCTCCATGAGCAGCAGCCCCCTGCGGACCATGCAGCATGCCAAGCTCAGTTGCGGCCTCATCTGGATGGCCTCCATCCTGGCCACCCTGCTGCCCTTCACCATCGTCCAGACAGCAGCACACAGGCGAGATCCACTTCTGCTTCGCCAACGTCTTTGAGATCCAGTGGCTGGAGGTGACCATCGGCTTTGTGGTGCCCTTCTCAGTCATCGGCCTGTGCTACTCACTGATCGTTCGCATCCTCATGCGGGCGCAGAAGCACAGGGGCCTGTGGCCGCGGCGGCAGAAGGCCCTGCGCATGATCGTCGTGGTGGTCCTGGTATTCTTCATCTGCTGGCTTCCCGAGAACGTCTTTATCAGCATCCAGCTGCTGCAGGGCACGGCCGACCCTGCCCGGCGGAATGCCGCCACCCTGTGGCACGACTACCCGCTGACCGGCCACATTGTGAACCTGGCCGCCTTCTCCAATAGCTGCCTCAACCCCATTATCTACAGCTTCTTGGGGGAGACCTTCAGGGACAAGCTGCGTCTGTTTGTGAAGAGGAAAGCCAGCTGGCCAGTGCTGTATCGCTTTTGTCACCACACTTTGGATTTACGGATTCCTGACAGGAGTGATGTATCCGAGGTTTAAGGCCCAGCTACTTTGATACATGGTGGGTGTGAATTTAGGCCCAACCACAAGGTCCATGGTAAAAACTGCACTCAGGAAGAACCAGTGGGAAAGCCAACTGTGACCATTCTTACTTGAGATTTATTTGATATTCTCAACAGCTCAAAAATAAAGCTTCTCATAAACGGTTGAACTAAACGCCTGCGGCAGACAAAGGGTTTAGCTTGAGTAAGGAAGCGCAGAGGAAGTTATGTATTTTCCTTTTTGTATTTAAATAATGGAATAATAAGACTCAAGATAAACAAGGCATTCTCGGATTAATAAACTAAACAAATGCTCTTGGAAAATTGTCACGGAAAGACAATGCAGTTTTCAGACCTTTAAATGCCCTGTGGCATCGTGTAGCTACTTCAGTGCTCAGTGAACTGTGATTAAAGGAATCTAAAAATATCAAGTGAATTTCTGTTAAAGCAAATCTCTCACCACAAGATTCCGATGGTTAGGGAACAAGTCAAGTGATAATGTAAGACTGGTGGTTATCACAATAAGACTGTACTGTACATGGTCAAGACCATGAGCAACAATCTATAACATGGTTATTTAAAAATGTATGTGAGTTGTTTCAAAGATACCCCTGCATCACGCACATATTCACCAACAATGTTTTTATTTTAAAAACAATAAAGCATTTATCTTCTACAAGATATAATTTGCTGTCAGAATGTGAAAAAATATGGGAGATGCTTGTTGTTGTTTTTTTGTAATGTGCTGCTGGAAATTGATTACTTGGGAGTGTTTTGGTTGGTATGGACCAAAATTACAAGAAAACAGTAATACCAAATGACTAAATTGCTGCAACACTCAGCAATGTAGCCACTATGGTTATATATGTCCAAAAATATTGTCGGCTTCTCTCTCTATTGACTCAAAAAATCTCACAAAGCTGTAACAATGATACGTAACAGTGTTTAGCCAAAAACAAAATCACATCAGACACCTTAGGGTAAGTCTGCCATATGAAATACGAAAAGCACTGATGAATAGCAAAACAAACTGAAGCAAAATTTAGATTGCTGGTTTTTATTGTGGATTTCAGGTTCCAGCTTCAATCAAACCATAATTGCGCATTGATCCCAAATCAACTATAAATATATTTCTGCAGTCACTTACAAGATTGCATAAGCAATGAAATGCTACCACAGCAAACTAACAACGGGAGATTTTAGTTCACACAAACTGTTTACATTGAAACTTAGTCTAAAAGGTAGAAAACATGGCACTTAAAAACAGCTGGAAATCTTTGGTAGATTGCAGCTTAGGACAAAGGCGACTTATCTAATCTTGCAATGTCTCAGTTGTTAGGTTATTTATACTATTCAGGGACAATGAGCAGGTGTCTGTCGGTGGAAGAGAGAAAACTAAATGCGTTATTCAGGGGAGACAGGCATCAACATTCACATGTTTACCCAGCCCTGTCTTCCCTAATGTATTCTAGCTGTCAACTGCATTTTTACAGCTCAGTGGAAAGACACCTCTCATCACGTTTATTTATCCTGATTATTTAAACACCATATTTGGCCGTGGCATGGAGCCAGTTAGCACTCATCCTTATCTTTGGCAAGTCAAAGCGCTGGCTTTTATTCCTATGCAAACACAGTTTGCGGAGTTCATTTCTGCGATTTGTGAACTCAGTTAGCTGATTTTGTAAGGCGAAAACGATGCTATCATGGTTTGTGTTAAAGCTAGTGTGTGTTAAAAATAGTACCGTTGAAGATCAATGTTGATTGAATCCAAATCTGTACTCTTATGTTGTTTGTTCGAGCCATAATTTAAAAAAGGGATCAGCAAGACCCAAGGTAGATGAAACTGTCAGAAAGGACACGATCAACACCTGCCCTTTCTTTGCTAATGACATCCCCGTAATAAGAAGAAATACAGATTAAGCTAAATCCCGGTGTAACCTGATATACGTATCCTCATAGACGGTTTCTGTTCAGGAGTGAGCTTCACTCTTAATGCAGCGAGACTCAGCATGCTACATTTTCCTAAGCTGTGTAAAGCCTTTCTCTGTGCTAAGAAAATGAACCTGCAGCATTTTTGCCATATACTGCAATTATTTTAAATCATTGATTTTCACCTTACACTTTATGCACCCACCATACTATACAGTCAATATGCATTGATCCTTTTAGCATTGAATTTCACGTAGGGTTTCTGTTTTTAATTTCTCAAACAAATTTTGCGTTTTATCATTGTTTGTCACACATTCTCCTAGATTCACATAGATTGCCAAATATAGTGAGGTGCAACAAAGCAAACTACTAGCAGCAAAACTTCCAACACATACAGCTAAAACCATTTAACTCTCCTGCCAGAGAGTACAAAATTCAGAGGCAAACGGGATCGCAGTAAGAGCGCCTCCACTCCTGATTGTCCCAGTCTTTGGAGACCTGAACATGGACGGTCATGAGTCCTGGGAAACAAGTTTCCATGGCAACAGACTGTGGCACAACAGGAGGAAATACATTTGATGCTGACAAAAAGGCAGAGATTTGAGTCAGAAGAAATCATCTTGACATTAGAGTAATAAGTCTGTTCGTTATAGCTTTGACCATTATTTTTAATGGCTCATTTTTATGTGCTCATTTGCATCACTACAATAATAAAATTGCAAAGATTTAAAAGATTTATGAAGCTAAAAGCTGTAGCTTAGGACCGAAAGTATGAGTGGGCATAACAGGGCAGATTTGGACCAATGAAATTTCAACAAGACTTTGACAGGCATTCACATATAATATGAATTTCATATCTTTTATTCAATAATTTTTGACAGGCAGAGTGGCAGCTAGCTGATTAAACCATTGTAACTGATTCCGTCCTTTGACATTTAAAGTCTTCTGACATTGCAGCACACATTTTAATGCTGTTATATTCAACGAAGTGAGTCAGACCCCAGCAGTGCTGAGTTCTCTCACAGGGTGAAGGGGTTAGCTCTGACTGCTAACACTCCTGCTGTGTCGTATTCAGTTCACAAGCACCTGTGGAGCTGGGCCTCAGGTCACGGCGCCAATGTTCACACATCTCTCCATTTTATGACTAACACATGACTGTATCCCGTCAGCACTCTGAAGCCAAAGATGCTAAACTCTTCACAAAACTAAACACTCCAACTCAAACCACAAAAACAGAGTCTCGGGGTTTGAGCCACAGTTTAAAATAATCACCACAGGCTGGAAACTGACTCATGGCCTTTCCTTAATATGATAAACGACCATGACTGGAGGAGATAAAGATTCTGTTTCTGATTTTATTGTATTTTTTCTTTAGATTTTTTTGTACTTTACCACCACCGGATCAATATAAGAATAGCACATTGTCTATATCGCAATGTTTTTGGCTCTACCAACCAGTTTTGTATTTGTGAAAGTAGTGTGAACTTTACTGGTTTCCTTTTACAATGGTAGAACTTCAACAAACTCTTGTATGTTCTATAATAGTAAGGAACTATGCTAAATACTTTAATGAAGAGATAAACAGGCTTTGAAATCCATAGCCTCAGTAATGCCACCATCACACATGAGAAATATATCTTAATAAATTCTCCCTCCTTACATTAAGCACATCAGCAGATTTAGTAGACCTGAGAAACAACAGCCGGAATCAACGGCAAAAAATTTACAATGTGAGTTTTCTCGTTATGAATTCACGGAGCATTGTTTCCGACTGCTTGCTTTTCCATTAAATATTTGTTTCCGTTTCTGTTATTGTTATTGTTTTCTGCTATACCAAACAGCCCGTGGTTTCGGTTCACTCGAGCGTAGTGGTGTCAGTCAGCGAAAGGCACAGCTTAGGTCAGACACCATCAGATTAAATTTAAGCAGCCATTCCTGTGGGACACATAAGATAATAAAGAACTTAAAATATCTCATAACTCCAAGTGCTGCCAATAAGCCTCACAGAGAGAATCCTTTCAAGTAAGGACAAATTCCCACTGGTTCCATAACCAGCACAAATAAACTGAAATCCTTCAGGATATTTCCAATGACGTTATGCTGATGGTATAATGCCTTACATTAGCTAGCGCAGTTTCTGCGTCTAATATCTCAAAAGTCATCATAAGAAATATAGGTAGTAGTTTAGCAAGCAGCGGTACAGAGCCACAAAAAATAGCATTGCAGAGAACAGTGGCAGCACGGCGATATCTGATCGTTATATTTTAGGTGGATGGGTCAAAGGCTGGGAGCTAAATCAAACTCACTTGGGGCCTGCTTTACTAAAACATTTAGCATGTGCAAAACTATTTTGCTGGTGCAAAAAGACTAAGAGAGTCCATGAGGTTGGTTGAGGTGGTTCATTTGCTCCAATTACAAATCATTTCACTTAATTTGCTAGTACAAAACATTTTTACACAGGGAGCTAAAGGCTTTGATAAATCAGCCCCTTCATCTTTGCATCTTAATCTTGCAGGTTATTAAAAACAGGCTTTGCATTGAAGCATAACTTCCATTGAGCATTTTTTTTTTTGAGACAAGCACATAGAAAAAAAAACATATACCCTCAAAATACTAAATTCCGCATTGATGGAATTTCTAATGCCGCTTGAAGCACTGACTGTGTTTGATTGGACTCTGGCCAAAGGGCTTTACTTTTAAACAATCATTCCACACTCTACGATACAGACCGGTTCTTTGAATAGCATAGCACTTTTAATCAGGCAGCCAGTTGGAAGACCCCCTACTGATGGTAAGCAAGTTAAAAATCACAGTGCTGGATGTGGGTGTGTTTGTTTGGGTGGCACTAATTCTTCCCTGCTAAAACACCCTCACCTCGGTCATCGTATCAGCCCCGGTGCTGAAGAGGAACACATGCAAGGGTCTCCGAAAGCACCTGTTATAAGAGCAATAACGGATCACAGCCAGCATGCTTCTGAATAACACAATAACACCTCAGCGCTCTCGATTTTCCACCTGACCTCACAGAAGACACGGCCCTGTTTGAAGTCGACTGCGCATCCCTCACTCTACCCCTTCTTCAGAAAGCGAATTAGAAGGCACAATGTGATTTGTTGAGTTGGAGCTGAGCGGGTGCGGCGATGCTACAGTGTCAGTGTCCTGAGCTTTAGCCATGTTGTCACTCTTGCAGAGGTTTCTGGGTCATTATGGAGCCATCCAGCCATTGACACAAAGGGTTAATTTATAAATGCTTTAAGAAAATCCCCATCACCACTACACCAATACAAGGCGATGGTGTTCAGAATAATATAACAAAAATGTATTACTAACAGTGAGTTACTGTCTCTCTATATTTGTTTTTATTTTAAATATCACAAAAATGACTATAAGGGTCTGCCTATTATCAGATAATAGAGAAAACAATATGGTTGCATTGGCTTTGGTGTTCAACCTGAAAGTAAGCGCAGACCTACTCTTATTTTTTCATTGACGTTTAGATTTCGTGGACGCTGTTGTCCAAGTCAGTTCATCTGACAAAGCGGTCCTCCTCATACCGTGATTTGGAAGCGACTCCTGACAAATAGGCGTATTAGCGCCTCGGACTTCAGGAAGCGTCCTAATTAAGAGCGCAGCCTGAGGCCGTAGCATTGTGAGACAGACCTCCAGCCGGCTCCTGTAAGCCTCTCCGATCGCTGAGTTACCCAATTAGCTGATTGAGAGGGGGAAGAGCGAGGGAGGCCGCAGAGCGCTAGCCGCACCAGCGGGGGGACAGGCTCTGAGTGGCGTCTGTGGGCCGCGGTCTGGGAAAAGCATGAGCGAGAACCATAAACTGTTTTTCCAGCTGTGACATCGGCAGCCTGGGAAATGAGCTCTTCGCATTGTTCGAATAATTGGGGGAAAGAGGAGGAATCTGTGAAACTGTCAGAGTTGTTGTGATAAACATATGATACCAGTATGCCCCCCCTCCCAACTCCAATCTCAGTCCCTGCCACCCTCTGCCTCTCTCTCTCTATCTCTCTCTCTCTATCCCCCTCCCCCTTTGTCAAAAATCCCTCAGAGACTGTCTGCTCTTGTGAAAAAGCAACAGTAATTATTTACGTGGGAAATGTACAGAGAAGTATAGGACTAAATTGCGGGTGGCTTCAGGGCCTGTTCTCTGGAACAATGTCTGCGTGATATTGGAAGAAAACACAGAATGCATGGTGAGAACAGCCTGCGGGTGTGATTCACTGTAGAAAGGCGACAGAGGGGACGGAGACGGGGAAATACGCATGTGATAATGCAATGAGGGCTGACAAATTCACAATAAACTGAATAATACCAGACAGACAGTACCAGTACCCTCCTGTTAGCCCTGGAGACAGTGGAGGGGGATCTGCACAGTGCACAAACACACACATGCACACACATGCAGGCACACATGCAAAAACACACATGTATACATACATACATGCATGCACACACACTCAGATACACTCACATGCACACACACACAGAGACACATGGAAACACACACGTGCACAAACACATACACACACATACATACATACATAAATATAAACACACACATGTACACAGTCACACACAGAAACACACACACACAGTCAAAGTAACTATGAGAAGACAAGGAACTGTCAGTGCAGCTGGGACTCTTGAGAGGACCTTGAGGTTAGGGGTCACAGTGTTACCAAGGCTTTTATCTTCACATTCGACCCTGTAATTCCTCTATTTTCAACTCTGATAAAGTGAAATCAAGCGTTAGGTTGCGCAGACAGACACAAGCCTGGCCTGCAGACGGGAGATGGAGAATGGGAAATGGGACCAGAGGGAGCCATTTGTCTCAGAGAACACAACTGTGATTTTCAGCTGTGTGTTGGTAACGTCGTTCTGACATTAAATCGAATCTTTTGGCATGAGAACGACCTGTATGAAAAACCACGCCAATGATGTCGGCCTATTTGTGAAAACGCAACTTTTTTCACAAGTATATCCTGGAAATTCAGCCAGTATATTCTTCCTCATCTCTTAATATCAAAGCAAGCCACTGTTACAAATAAAGATACTGTTAGTTTAAATCCAACACTATATTTATGTACACAGTCAACATGTGCCCAATAATTGCCTCAGCTGTACTTCGCTGTTGTGGATAAGGGTCGTTTCATCTCATCTCCTAGTGGGATTACAACTGCACTCTGTAATGAAGTTCTGTAAAGCAAAACAATGGGGAGACAGCCAAATCTTACACCGATCTACATCTCTCAACCTCTTTATGGGTTTTGTTGAAGTGAAGCCTTTGCACACAGCTGTGGATCAGGTCTTCTCCCATTGCAAGTTTCCCCTAGTTTGAGTCTTCCTGTGTATGCTGAGCCGTGGGAAAACACAGTCGAACTGCGCTCACCCTCTGGGGGTGAAGGGAAAATGAAAGGTAGGGAATTTCAGCTCCAGTGAAATTCTGGACTCAATATATTGACCTTGTAAAGAAATATTCTACTGGATATAAGGATGTAATACAGCATGTACAGGTTTTTGTTGTCATCAGTTAAAATTGATCGATTGCATGACTGGTTGTGGTATTCTTTTGTTTTTATTTATACTTCTTATTCCACCGCAGCAACCTGCTACCACTGACTCCAGAGAAGGATGCGGTGACGCATGACTCCTTTGATTCACATGACAACCAGCCTCACTTCTGTCCACACTGCAGATGTTCCATCAATCACAGCCTGCCTATGTTGTTGGAGGATGACAAAGTCATCATCTATATCCTCAGTTTTTGCATTGACAGGACAGGTTCCCAGCTGACCAGGAGGGGCTGCTAGAGAGTGATGAGACTTACACACTTAACCCGCCTACCTTCATCATTTCCTGGCAGGGCGGAACCAAATGCTGCCTCTCCAGTACAAACCTCACATTTGCTTCCCAAACAAGTGTCTTTGTTAACGTCTAATGCAACATGAAGACAGTATGTTATCTCATTAACATTAATTACAAAGGTGGTTGGACATTGACAGAGGGATGGCTTAACTCTTGAATGTTAAAACTGATTAAGCACTCAAGGGATTGCCTGCTTCAAAGCACAACATCTGACTGCATTTGCTGGAAAACTGCAGTGCATACAACCGGTAATTCATAAATAGGCATGGCGTTACAAATGCATCGCCCTGATTAGTGGAGTGCAGCATAACAGGTACTACAGACTGGTGATGGTTCAAGTGAGTTTCCCCACTCAAAAGTAATGTGCATAAGTTATCAAGATAAAATAATCAATTATTATTATTATTATTAGTAGTAGTAGTAGTATTGTTGTTGTTGTCATTGTTATTATTAAGTTATAGTCGTAGTATTACTGCAGATAAATACAGTCCATGAAAAGTCATGATCTTCAAAAACAGGTCAAAACTCATCACGTTTGCCATTGATTCATGCTCCATGTTCATTGTTGACTGTCAGTTCCACTGTGTGACGAACTCCAGGCCTTAGCAGCTGCAGTCAATAACCTGCAAAGTGACGTACTGTCAGGTTTCCGTAAGTCACTACATGTCAAGGCCTCGTGTGAGCTGAGATTCCCGCCTGGATCATCTCACTCTGTCACTGAGCGATAAGTACATAACTTGAGTAACTGCAATGTGCTTTGCATAAAACCTTGAATCAACTAAAGAGGACTTTGCGAGTTATATTGTTGCTGATACCATCCCATACAGTCTCATTGATTTTCAGTGGATACTATTTAGGTTCCTGTGTCTTCTGACATTCAGTGACCGTTTCTTCACTATATAAAATATATGCCTCACAGAGCAACAAATTTCTTTGGACATTTGATATGCATTTCATTTATTTTCTCTTTAACATAAGAGCAGGTTTCTTGTGTTGATGACAAGGACTGAAACTGCACACATAAAGAGGTATCCTTACACGTGGCATGAGGAAACAATAGAGATCCTTTTCGTTAATTAGCTGTTCAGTGTTTTTATTCTCATGCCACTAGTGGCTATTCCATGTCATATGACAACAGCCGCTATGCATATTCAGTATTTATTTACATAAACGAAGAGTAGCTCCAACACCTCTGAACAATACATCCTCAAATTCACAAAACAGGTGAAAGACCTGCTCATGACTCAAATAACACAAATCAGGAGTCAACACAACTGAATCATGATGGACTGCCATTATATTTTTCAGATGGGATCTCACGTGGGATATCACGATAAAACATAAATAATGTGGAGATTTGCAAAAAAAATTACATCTGAATAGATTGACTGTAATAAAACGTAAGTAAACAATCATATAATTGAAATGTTTTGTTGAAGCGACTCTGTAAGTGGAAAAATATTTACTTGCAATTCATGTAGCCTACTGGCTTATTCATAAACACTATCCCAACATATTTATGGGTAGAGATTAAGTTGGACCATTATGAGTCCAAGCAAGTTTGAATTGGTGGATATAACAAGGTTATCAGCGTTTATCTGAAAATATACACATCATGAAAGAGCGATTAGGGAAAAATTCTTACATAATCTGGAAGTACAGAGACAGGTTCCACCTGCCTGTCAAGCATAGTACAAAGTTATAACCATGTGATAAAGTATCAATACCACAAGGCCTTTCTGTCTATTGTTGATACAAGGTCATCCTCATATCAAATACCTCCATGTTCACATATGGTATATTCTACATGTTTATGTCATAGAATCTATATGATACAATAGCTGTGTGATTAACTGGTATTTATGTAAGTGCAAAAGTGTTAGATTTAGCTCCTTTTTAATGCCTCTTCCCACATTTTCCAAATTCGGAATGTCCAGTCATGCTTTTAGGTTTTACTCATTTGTTGCAACCTGCGATCGTTCCAGGAGAGTGCAGATGCCCACACTCCGAAAACAAAGGCTTGAAGTAAATGGGACCTATCCACACACTGGAACAGGACGATTAAGGTTGTTTTTCATGGCTCTCGGCTGAATTTCATATTGTGCAAATTTAGTATCATGAGTGCATAGTCTCACCAACAAAAATACAAAATGCATGACAAAAACATCTACAGATTTAAAACATTAGTGCTTCTGTGTCTGTGTACCATCTCTCTAAATGTGTTTCAGAGAATGTCGAATGAATGTCAAACAGGATATAAACAGCGGACCATTCTGGGGGAGTACCAGAGTCAAGGGTGACCACTGATCTTGTAGATATTGGCAGCTGATAAATAGTGTTGATGTAAATGTAGCGCATTTTTATACGCAAATATGGAACTACAAGCAAATTAACGCAAGGAGCAAATCAACAGAGGAATATGCTGAAAAAGGAGGAGTCAAGATAATCAGAAAATATTCATACCATTTCATTTCATTGTTGATTAATTATTAAACAGAAGTTTATCATTAAAAATAAGTGATTCATCAGGTATCTACTTAGATCGATGTATGACAAATAAAATATAAAAATAGATTTTTTAATAATCAGCTGTGTAAAGGAAATATTATATTATTAAACCTATCTATAAATGATGAGAAATAAATTCTCATACAGTTATTCCTTGTAGTTACTCCTTGAAATTTTCATATGAGATGAAAAGCATTGGTACCCTCTGAGTGAGGCAATGGACATTATGAAATCATTTGGTCATTGTGTTTAATTAAACATTAATGGAAATTGTGAGAGTTAATGAGAGATAATGCTTAATACCTAATGCTTACTTGTTACTTATCTCTCATACTCCCATATATGTCATACCTATATGTCATACCAGAACTCAGGAACTCTGACAGTAAAATAGCAAGGTGTGAGGTACTACTGTCCTGAAATTTGGACCAAACTGGGTGTTGGTGGGTATAAGACAGCTGCATTACATTACATTAAAGGACATTTGTTAGATGCTCTTATCCAGAGCGACTTACAAGGCAAAGTGCATCTGAAAGGTGCAAAAAGTGCAAAGATAACCCTAGAGAGTGCCAAAGGTGACAGAATAGATCAGGACCCCCCTGTAGACTATCCAAGGAGAAAATTAAATCAACAACAACCTAGGTTAAAAACAGATCACAGTTAAAAACAAGTGCAGAGACATTACAAAGAGCAAGGGAGGGGAGGGGAGAGATGCATCCTGAAGAGGTGAGTCTTCAGCGCTTTGAGGTGGCCAGTGTCTCTGCCGTTCTGACCTCCACGGGAAGGTCATTCCACCACCTGGCATAACTTTAAAATGGTAGGGGAGTTTTGGTACGTAGTCCTGCATAAAGGGCTGTGAGGAGTTCAGACTGACCCTGGAAGTCCTCCTGGTAGAACTTTTTTCAATGACATCACCTAAAATACTGCTTCAGGAATAGAGTCCAAAAAGGTTGAATGAGGTGAGTTTTATAATGTTTTGGAATCTCATCAGTGCTCCTTGTGGGACAGAGGTTACCAAAGGGTTTTTTTACCGAGTCTGTTAGTTAAGATGGGTGTGTGTGTGTGTGTGTGTGTGTGTGTGTGTGTGTGTGTGTGTGTGTGTGTGTGTGTGTGTGAGAGAGAGAGTGTGTGAAAACTCACAGGGTCTGATTTTCCATAGTGTATTGACTCCCCCTACTGGCTGTTCCTGCAATTGAGCAGTGTTTTCCATCTTTGTGAACTCTCTGCTCTAATTGGTCGGTCATCTCACAAGTCTAGGGTACCTGTCCAAACTAATTTAGGAAATTAGTTCTTCAAGGGGAAAAAAGTTAGTACCTGACCATAGTTTGGAAGTCATCTCATGGTCTTGCCAGAAGTTTCTTTAGCAGAGTGCACAAAACAATGGGATATATATCAACCAGAACGCCGCAGCTCGTCAACCACAGACATTTCCAAGTCACCCCCTCTTTTCTTGGTGGTGTCCTCGCCACCCTCCATTGACTACCTGTTATGGCTCGCATCAGATTGAAAACTTTGGTTCTTGCCCACCAGGCTGTTACTGAGACAGCCCCAGCCAGACGTTTAAAAGATTGTCAGACAATACACACCTGCCAGCTCTCTCCACTCTGCTTCTTTGAAATGCCTGGCTTCACCCCCTCTCCACATTTGCGCTTCCCAGTCACGTCTTCTGTCTGTTCTGGCTACCCACTGGTGGAATGACCCTCCTGCAGAGGTCGGAACAGTAGAGAGTCCGTCCACCTTCAAGCGCAGACTCACCTCTTCAACATACACCTCTCCCTTCCCTCCCTAGTCCTTCTACATAGCCAGGTCTGATCTATTTTGCTAGAATTTTTAAAATTTTTGTCTTGTTTTTCCTTGACAGGTTCTTTACTGGGTTTGTTTATAACCTTATATTGTCACTTTTGGCTCTTGAGATTTTGTTCCTCTACAACTTTTACTATTATTGTCCCTTAATAATGTCTTGTGCACATTGCACTGTAAGTATCTCTGGACAAGATCACCTGGTAAATACCATATTGAAAAGCGTGGCTTTGCACAAGCCTAGTTCTCTTTTGTCTATGCCTCATGCCCTCCAAGGCAAAGGGGTAAGAAAGGGGTGCTTGGGAGAAGCCAGGGGGTATGGGGAGAAATTGGGTTAAGAATTGGGCCTCAGAATACAGGGGCTTGGGGAGGATCAGAAAGCAGCCGCTAAGCTTTAGCAAGTAGGGAAAGGAGAGAGGTTGGGAGATGGGCTGACGAATATGAAGTCATGTTTAAGTACGTGGAGGGGCGGTCTGGACACAAAACTGGCGACAAAACTGACAGACAATTCGCTGAAGGAGCTGGGGGGGGTTTCTACCTATTCACGTACTTGCAGATGGTAAGCTCTTGATATTTTGCAAGCCAAAGCCATTAAGATGCAGATGATGGGAGGTAACAGAGGGGAAGGGTCGTTGCAGGCAAGGGTGGCCGTTTGGAAGAAGTCATCTTTGGAGTTTCACTGAAAGTCTCAGTAGAGTTGGTGAGTAATATTCAGGGGGTCAGTGTGATAGAGACTTCCGGTTCAAACTTAGCTGAAATGCAGAGAGGTAGTATAGCTCTACTGTACTGCTAACATTTGTAGCATTGTTACTGCAAAGAGTTTTGTTGGTATGCAAGCTCCAAAGTAAACATGTATTTGAGCCGCCCTCCCCATGTGGTGTTAAAAGCGTCAGCCCTAAGGACGTGCAGTAGGGGTGTGCTGGGGGAGGCATAGGTGTGGAAAATGTGAGGGAGGCATGAGCTGGCTGAGTGTTGGGGGGCAGAATTAAAGTGTGATAGCTGCGGAGGAAGTGATGTATCAGGATACAGAGACTGTGTGCGTTGTCGGTTTGGGGTAGGCGTCCAGAAAGAGAGGTTAGTGGAGTGTTTTACGCTTAGGTGGGAGGGGGTGAGATGACAGCGGAGTTTCGCCCACGTTTGGTTGTGGTTCCGGATGTTGTGGTTAAAAGAAACTGCCTTCCTCACTTTTTTGGTGCAGGCTTTCTGGTCGGTGGAAAGTCTGACATAAAACAAGCCTGATGTGGTTTAGCAGTTAGCAAGTGCAGCACAGAAGTTTCTTGGTTTCAGTGGATTGGAACTGGCTGAGGTGCATATGTACATAGTCTAGTGCAGGGTTTAGAGAGTGGGGCTGGAAGAGGGGGCTGATGATAAGAATGCAGGGGTACAGGGGAGAATGCAGACCTGGATTCAGGAGTTCCTAAGGGCAGGACGATTCAGTGGTGATTACCAATGAGAGCCTGCAGGGTAGCGTGATAAGTCCAGTCTGGTTCAGTGTCATTTTTAAGGATATTTTTGGGGGGCTCTGGGTGGCTCACAGGGTAAAACGTTGCCTGGGAGCTCTGAGATCAGGGGCCCGATCCCCAGACTCGCTACCGCCAGCCATGGCCAGAGGCCCCCCCTAAGAGGGAACAATTGGCCAACCTTGCTTGGGATTCAATACGGGGTAAGCCAGTTAAGCTCGCTCATTGGTCTCATTGCCACAGCACCCTCCCTGTCATGCTGGGCACCCATGGCAGCACACTGACTGCATCATCCTCCAACATAATAGGCAGTGTGCAATTAGTGGTGCGGCTGCTGTTTGAAAAGAAGCGAGGGCGTTGTCACGTGAATCGGAGGAGTCACATGCTCAAGCTCTCCTCCTAAAGCCATCGGGGCGGATGCTGCAATGAGGTCAACAAGTTCGGGTTGGGAAAAACAGGAGAAAGCGGGGTAAAAATATAAAAGCTGGAGCTCGGAGCTGGAATATCAGCCTGGTCCATCACTTTTTGCAGATGATGGCAGGGACAGAATGGGAATTTTGTATTTAAGCAACTGAAAAATATCCTGCTCAAGGCGGAATGCTGGATGTTGCACTGCTTAGGCCCACAATATAGGCCTTAATATCATATTGCACACCTTCTGTATAAGGGAATTCCCTCTGTGAATGTATTACAAGAGAAAATGCAAGCAAGCTTCTTTAATTACATTCAGTTCTTTCTCTGTGTGTGTGTGTGTGTGTGTGTGTGTGTGTGTGTGTGTGTGTGTGTGTGTGTGTGTGTGTGTGTGTGTGTGTGTGTGTGTGTGTGTGTGTGTGTGTGTGTGTGTGTGTGTGTGTGAGATGTGTCTTGTCTGTCAAGCATAATATTTCAGCTGGTACTCCTCAGAGCTTCCTGCTTAACAAAAGCACATGACTGGAAAAAGTAAAAACTTTGGCCCTCGTATCTGGGGAGATTTCCCTTTTTTGGAGCACTGGAAAAATGCACTTGCAGGTAGCACTGATTTCTCTGTTACATACTGTCATGAAGCTGGCCGTTACCTCAGACAACAGCATAGGGTTTTTCTTAAATCAGAGCCAACATATAAAAAAGGGTTCATTTGATGTTAAGCTTGACCTACATACCTACATACAGTACTTAAGTTCACATGACATAACCGATTAGTTTAATTTCACAATCATTTAAAAACATTTTCTTTAGAAAGGCTACAAACAATTTTATGTCATTTTACAAATGGTTGCCGAAAGAAAAAAACCCTTAATGATGGCACACTTGTCATTAAGTAGGTCCACAGTCACTCACATGTTAACATTCCATTCAGTTAATCAATTTCAGGTTAGACACAAGGCTGGCAACTGATCATGTTCTTAAATTGAAATCACAGCCATCTCAACAGCGAAGGCTACTCCTTCACAGTACATCACAGGTTATTTACTCCTAATGTTTCTGTGCTTTCCATCTGCTACTAACAAACTCAGTGGCAGACTTCTGGTTGCTGTTTTATTTCACATCAACAGAGTTCGATCTCACAGTGAGCACAATGACCTCTGACTCCTCCCTGAGGAGCTGCAGTGATCCGACACAGAGCACTCTAGAACATACTAGAACATTCTGCTGCTGTCATTCATCAGATATGGCACTGAATGTATGCGCATAAAATTATTCATTAATTAATTTGGTATAAGCATTTCTTGCACATGACAAGATGCAGTATGGTGTCAAGCATGTTTCTGTGGCAATATCTTCTGTGAGTTTTCAATCGCTTTTTCCTACAGGTCACTAAGGTAATAATTTTTCAGCTAATTATGTTAATACTTAATATCTTTTACGTTTTAATTGTACATTACCTCAGGGAAATATCATGGAGGATTTGCAATGAACAGCAATGACATTTCGCCCTGCACTTTTGTCATACAATGGGCCATATTAAATTTTCTGCCCATTTGAATCATGTGAAAAACATTTTAAAAAATTAAGATCAAGTCCGATTGACATGCGTGGACGGGTCTCTATGTAGTTTTCAAAGTAAAAGTTCCTACATCAAAAACAATTGTGCTACATGCAAATTCATCAGTAACACAAATAACTAAATATGCAAACAATGTTTTTATCCTCATGTCAATTATTCTCCAACTTGGTCGGCATTAATACAAGGCCTGAGTGTGGTTGAAATCACATTTAAAAAGATTGGATTTCGTCGTGTTTTTCCATATTCAGACGGCAAAAAAGATCAGATGGGAATCTCTAGTGGAATAAATCTGCTCTGAATCACTTCAAACTGCCAATACTCAATCACTCATGCTGAATCACTTCAAGCATAGAAAAGGTGCTTTCTTACTGCAGCCAATATTACTACACCCCCTCCCCCCCAACACACACACACACACACACACAAAAAGAGTTAATATACCTCACCTGGGCTGCATATTGAGAATATGTTTACACAACAATACAAATGTCATACAGCACCTTCTATAATTGCTGATGGGCTGAAATTCTGTACCTTTGGTTGTCTGGTGACTTCACATGAAATAAATAAGTCATATAGGTACAAGGTACCTTTTCTTTGTACAATAGTAATGAAACTGTCATTGAATGACATCCTTTTAATTCAGCTTGCTTTCCCAACTTGTAAACCGTGATCATTAAATTGCCAAATTATTATTAGTTACTGTAAAATTGAGAGTGTTATTATAACTGTTGATTATTCACTTGCTTGTAAATTTGTATATACGTATACATACAGTGGGGTCATTTTTTCATGTAAACCTGGAAATAATCAGAACATTTTGGTTTTAAACGTTTAAAAAAAGGAAAAGCTATGACATTTAAAATGAAGAGGAAATAATTAGGATTCTGCACTATGTCTAGGTCAAATTTAAGCATATTTGTGACATTGTCTCTGCCAATGCCTTTGAAGAAAAGGTCAGACCCCTTTGCACATATATGGGGGCATTTAAAGGCCAAGAAAGTTTTGTGCACTTAAAGACCATGTGATAACACGGGTCGTCAGGTTTTGCACAAACTTTTGGAGTCCATGCCAGCTCCAGTGCACCCTGTCATTAACGCAAAATGGGGACAGACTAAAAACTACAACATTCTGGAAATGCATGTACATTTTTCAAAGACTCAACCTTTCACTCAAATTGTTAATTTAATTTTTAATGAAAAAAGTGTTATTAAATTATTAAAGAATGCAAAATAGAAGTTCTTCCACTAGCGGTCTCAGACTTTTGGACCCTACTGTAAATGAACATGACTTCAAATAGCAGAGATGGAAAATGAAACAGTTGTCATTGACATTGATATTTTACAGTATACAAGGCGTTGTAAAGGAAATATGAAATAATAAAATGATTGTTTTATTGAGGACTCAGCATAAGTCAAAGCTGTGATTGGCCTAGTTAATTAATAGTCAATGTTGAATTTTATTATGGTTAAGCAAATGAACTGTCCTAATTCTCTTTGCTTCTCTTTACTTCCCTCCTCCACTTCCAAATATTTTGTTCAATATAAAGTACACTGAGTGCCAAAGAACGTTGGTTGTTTTGACTACACTTGGCAACCTGTTTTCGAGCAAAGATCCTGTTGGTCCAGATTGATTAGATGAATAAACAAAAACCAGGCCAAGTTTCAGGAGTGAATCAACTATTCCCTTACATACTGTATTTCATTATATTCATTGATTTTGTAAAAGAGAAGGGGGAGCTTGTCAACTTGTAAAAATGCTTACGTTTTCAGCACATGCACTGCGCATAATCAATCAACGCAAGGCATAGGTAAGATTTATAAAAAATGAATACAAAATTGTAGATAAGAAAAATCTTGACAGAATGATTAATGGTATCACTTTCTGTTTAGACAATAAGAAACATGATGGTCTAGTGAACAGGCGGCTAAAACATTGGGCTTATCTCAAACTAAACTGCAGTTGTCCATAATTAATTACAGGGTATCTACAGATGGTGGGGAAATGAATGGAGACACGTCTAACACTAGATGAATATCAAGTAAATAATAGCAGTTAAGGCCAAACCTTACCAACAGAACAGCTTCAGTCTATCCTGGAATAACTCATACAAGTTCATGACAGTGTGAAGAGTGAAATATTAACCATTCTTCAAGAAGGAATTCCTCCATCTCTTTGAGGGATGAAGATGATGTTAATTTACTTCACACTTCATACTCCAGAACTACAATAAAAGTTCAGGATATTTAAATATAGTGTTTGTGGAGGCCATTGAAGGTGTTTGACTGAATCCTGGTGTTCATGAGACCACACTTAAAAAGGGGGCATTATCATCATGAAATATGAGAATATCATAATGGAAGTGGTTTATGAATTGGCTTTATATGGTCTTGCCATTAAATGACCATGCAGAATAATTTTTGGACCCAATACCTCCCACTATATGTCTACCCATAACACAACAGATGCATCATTGTATAACAGTTGACAAAAGGCACCAGAGGTTGAAGGCTTTTCTTTAGCTTTCCCCAAATGTAAACCTGACAAGATGCAGGAAAAATACTAAAAAGATACTTGTTAAGATTCATTTTTTTTTTAATTGTTCAAGTTTTGTGCTCTTTAAACCAGGTTATACTGCTTTGCACATAAGCCTTGGATATAAATGCCAGTTGTTAGTTTCCCTTTACAGTCATTTTGGCTAATGCTTTATTCAAAGCAACTTAGCTGATTGGGCTAACCAATGTCCAATCCCCTTTGGGAGCAATGTTGGTTTGAGGGCCTTGCTCAAGAGCCCAATGGTGTTGTTGCTGTGACTAGACTGGGGCTTGGGCCACCAACCTCAGGGGCCCCAGTCATGCACCTTAGCCACTAGACTACAGGCTGCCCCAGGTGTTGGAAACCGAAATGTCAAATCGCCGATCATCAGTTCCTTTCAATAGCTCACCTAGAATAACTAACTCATTTACCCCAACCCAGCTTGAACATGGCTTGAATATGCAATGTTGCCAGATACTTATGTCACTTCCATATTTTAATCAGACTTCATTCTCTTGTTTCTCACCATAGAAGTACTGTTGCCTGGATGTTTTTGGGTGGTACTTATTCTACATGCTTTCATTAGCACTGTTTGATACTGGGATGCTTTCCATTTCCATGGAGAGGGCTGGAATACCTGGTGACCACTTGACATGCAGGCATACAGACCAGCTGTACACAAGTTTATGAATGTACATATTGGTAGACACATGGCCATGACATTTTCATACCAGGATTGCAAATGATCCATTTTGTAGGGTCTTTACTTCACCTTCTTCCTTGACAACATTAAAAATGATCAAATTCAAGCCATAATGGTTTGAGGACAAATAGAGACACTGCTTTACTTTTAAAGACTGCCAATTACTCACACTGTGGTCTCCTTTTGGAGAAGTTAAAGTCAGGTGGCAAGTGTGAATCTCTGAAGTGTTGCATCTCTGCAGTGTTGCCCTCAGATGTAGCATACAGCGATCATGGTTAACCAATTCACCAAGACCCGAGCTATAAGAGCAGTTTAATCAAGCTCAAGATTCAAGTCAGCATCAGTGGATGATAGCGGTGGAACATACAACTTACTAGCAAAAACCACACAAAAAAATAAAAACCCCCACACACACACACTGTTGAGGTAGTGGAAAGTTTATTTACAAACCGATAAACCACAATGAAAAAGGAAAAACCAAGCACCAAGCTCTACCAATAATTTATCCCCCTTCTTGCATGCAAACGTCCAATACAAGAGGTATAATTTCTGTTCAGATACAAATCGACTTAAAAACCTGAGGGAGTTCGAAGGAATGTTTTTCAAAAGGTCTGCTACTTTTGCACTGTAAACCACAAGCCTTCATTTTCTACCAACACTAACAAAATAGAAAATAAAAACCTCCACCTCCCCTCAAAAGGTACTTGTAGTTCAATAAGATTTAAAAATTCAGAAAGTTTATTAAAAAAAACAAAAAAAATATTTTTTTACAAAATTAAGCACGTTCGCCTCGGATCCGTCTGGCCAGCTGAATGTCTTTGGGCATGATGGTGACCCTCTTTGCATGGATAGCACACAGATTGGTGTCCTCAAAGAGCCCAACAAGGTATGCCTCACTGGCTTCCTGCAAGAGACATTCATTTGACACTTTGAGAAATCAAAGTAATGCAAAACATATGCAGATCAAATTTAAATCTTACAAAGATTAATTAACTTCTGTATTGTCATTAATCTACATCAAACTTGAATGGGCAAATATTAAAACTTCAAAATTTAATACACCTGGCCTTTTTGCACACTAAAATGCATCTACACAAACTTGGAAATTTACCTTCATATTACCCTAATGAGTCACAAGCCCTTTACCTGTTTTAGCTAGCATTACTGTTAATGCAGGGAATTTACAAAGCCAGTTTTAAAAAAAAAAAAAAAAAAAGAAAAAAAAAAAAAAAAAAAAAAAAAAGGAATATGTACAACCCACACACATTAGCCTCAGACTAAAAACAAAGAACTTCAAACCTGTGTGATTAAGTTTTGTCAAAGGGAGAACATTTCCTAAGAATTCAATTTTCAGATAATTTGAGACAAGGCATTAAAAATCAAACACTGATGGGGACTGAAACCTTAGCAAGACGTTCTAAAGTCTGATAATCAGGTTCAAGTTGTAAATACAAGTATGACTGACGGCTTGCGTGCCTGGTTGGTTTGATTTTGAATCCCCAAAAAGTGATCTCTAAACTCTGGACAGATAGGTCAAGTTAGTACTTGCCCATTCTACATCATACTGAACAATTCCAGCCCTTCACAGAAACCCTCACTAAAAAACAAAAACTGGCGAACATCATACCTGAAGAGCTCCAATTGCTGCACTCTGGAACCTGAGGTCAGTCTTGAAGTCCTGTGCGATTTCCCTGACCAAGCGTTGGAAGGGCAATTTGCGGATCAGCAACTCTGTAGACTTCTGGTACCGACGAATCTCTCTTAGGGCCACAGTTCCAGGCCTGCGTGTCAAGATGGGAGGACCGATTAGGAATTAAGACACTTCAGTACAGGCCACTAAAATTATCGCAAATTACTTGTACAACAGCAATGATGCTGGAATTACATGGTCATTTAAATGTACAGTATAAGATCTCAAGCAGTCCCCACTGTTGTGAGAATAGACATGCAGTGGAAAATACAGGTACCTGTATCTGTGGGGCTTCTTCACTCCACCAGTAGAAGGTGCGCTTTTTCTTGCAGCTTTGGTGGCCAGCTGCTTCCTAGGTGCCTTTCCACCAGTGGATTTACGGGCAGTCTGCTTGGTACGTGCCATGGCGTCTTAACCTGGAATTTAGGAACACACACATTTCAGGGCCAGAATTTTAGTTGAATCCACGTCACAGATATTCAACTGAACAATGCAGATTCATAGCTGGGTCTGTTACTTTGGTACTAAAGTAGAATTGCAACTCCACCCATAGAAATCAATTACATGATAGTTGCTTATCTCTATTGCCCAATTTGCAAGCAACCAATTCAATGTCCAGCTCATAGCTCTGCCTGCGTATTTGCATGCATTTGCTTGATGCCTACAGTGAGGATAAGCAGAACGTGTATTCAAATTGGAATTGCAATGTGGACACCCTCTTAATGCAACATGCATGTCAACATCAATGTCCGCTCAAGTTTGTGCGGCGCACATGATATCCCTGTTACAGTAAGCAGTTTCAGGTGTTTTGAAACTCATTTGGAACAGGCTGCAATCCTGTTTTTGGAACACTACCACACCCAAAACTGTAACCAGTTAGTGCCATAGCAGCAGACTGAAGCAACCCGTTCATCTGGGCTCAAAAGGTAAACAAAAAAAACAAGCATTTAATTCAAGCCCATGGTATATTGTGACCGAAATCCACCCTCCACATAAGCAGCGTCACCCATGGTTTGGGCACGTAAACATCCATTATGGGTGGACAGACACTAATGCAACTACCCAAGACACATCCCACAGTTAGGGGTGGATAACAACTATTTACATTGGGCAACTACATCCAAGGGCGAGTATTAGGCTTATTAAGCAATATAGAAGTTTATGACTCCTCTCAAAATTGCATGCTATAACTCCATATCGCATCGTTGCCTGCATACTTGGCCTTCAAAATGCATAAATGGAAGTGCGGGACACTCCAAATACACACCGTAGTAACATGTTCTCAGGTGATTAGCGAGTGAAAGGTAGGCTACGAAAAATGACCGAAAAATAGCGAAGTACCCCAACCCAGCGATCAAGACAGCTAGCCATTTGTGCGTTTAACTGTTTATAACGCATATAATCGATACAAAGTGATACAAAGTATTTGGCTAGTTATTAAAAATGACTGCTCAAAAAAGGCCATGCCATCCAATTTTCCTGCCAGGGACTTGAAACTTTGATTTCGAGAACATCTGCTAACGTTGTCTGGAGATAAACAGAGCCAAACTCAGGTCCAGGAGGTCCGGTGCGTCTTCTGATTTTTAGTACATTTCAGCATTTCATTGCATACTTTAAATGACGGATTGGCTAAAGAGTTTGACACCCCTTATCTAGATCCATTCTTACGCAAGCGGATCAAACTAACTAATGACACTTTTTAGATTTCCTTGGTAAGCTATTCACTCTGTACAAGTTCCAGCCATCAGTGTCCAACACTGAATACCATGCTGACCAACCGTGACGTTATCCGGTCGCGTCAACCACAAATTCGACAAGTAGCAATAATTCCTGAACTTATTATCAAACGGATGCAACCTGGATGAAAACATACGCATGAACTAATCACGTTGGTGAAAAGGGCTTAGATTTTTCCAATCACATCAGTAGTCAACACGAATTTGTCATGGTGTAGCGGTGCTAGCTAGCTAGCCAGCCAGCCAGATGCCATATTGGATTTCGCAACTCCAGGCTCTGACGCCACTCCGCTCCGCTACATTAACGGACTCCCACCAGACACAGGATACAAAATGGCGGCAACTTTTACACTCACTGGCAGTCAAATAGCAGGATACATCTCTGCATCGATGCAACTGACTCGTTTTCACCGCTTTATCCAGACGCATGCATATTAGTGGAATAATTTTCTGGCACCAGAATAGGTTTGCAATCGTACACAACCGAAGCAATCATTAGGTTGACAAACCTAAAACAACCACCATTCATATTTCCAAATCTTCAGTTCAGCTCAATTGTTGATGCAAACAATTCCACTATTTGCATACCAACTGCACTATTTAAAACTGGCTTGGTGGACGGAATAGAGGAATGCCACAAGTTTGATAAGCAAATATTCCAACGCTACCAGGCTAAACTCATTTTATTAGCATTGGCTCGCAATCGGTCGTCCAATCACCTCACTGAAGCAGCCTGCAGCTGTCGAAGCTAGCTTGCGGCTAGCGACACGCACGCTATGATGCAGGCTAAAACATTAGGACGGTTTAATAGTTGCATTACCTTGCATGCAAATATTCCGTACCAATATTAGTAAATAGTAAAAAACTGGGTTTTGCACCTTAGGGAATGTTATGCAGTCAGTCAATTTAGTACCTACCAAAATGAGCTGGTTGATTAGCGGTGTAGAAGAGTAAAGGACCTTAGGCGCAAGACAGCTATTGCAAGCTGTGTTTACAAACCTATTCTAGGTAGATGGTTCTTGTCAGTACCTCGACTAGCTAACTAACTTACGAGGCATGTTCTGGTTTTATAGTTGGTCACACCATACGACTGTTGTCTTGGCGTCCTTTTCCAACATAGACAGTTGGTTATCTGATCAAAAGCAGGTTTAGATTCCACATGCATAGGTGAAGTTGAACATCAACCTACAATTTAAAATGGCGTCTCAAATGAAGAAAGAACCCGCAGATGCTTTGTCTAGCTCAAATGTGCAGCTTGTTAGGGATAACGTAAGCGAACAACGGTTAGCACAACTCCGCGCCAAACAATCCTAAAAGATCTAGCTGATCAACGTAACCCAGCAGCCAGAAGTATGGCAAAATTCATTGACAACTAATTCCAGACAAACACACATGCATAACTTGTATACATTTTTTCTACTAACATATAAATTATTCGGCTGCCTCTACGTACTTGCCAATCAACCACTGTTATAAAGTAGGAAACCTCTAGAGCTAACTTATCAAAAATGTACCCTCACGAAGGAGACGAACTTAAGGACTGCAATTAAATAACCACTAGAAAGTATTCATACGCAGAAAGAATACATCCTTTACATGCACAATCCTAATTAAATATACTATATACAATTTTCCTGGACTTCTGTTCCCAACAACCTACCTTCAGAATTCACTTCCGCTATCAAGCATACTACATTGACTGGTGTGCAATGTTGGGTTGCCATTTATAAGTTGGTGACGCATAAGTATCCTCCCCTTTCCTGTTCTATTGGCTTGCACACTACGTTTTGAAAATGAACACACCTCCACACGGTACTCTCTTACTACCAAGTTTACTGTGCAGGCAACGAGTAATAGGGCTTTTTAGAAGGATAATCAGGTGACTTGTTCATTTGCTGCTGATGTTCGGTCTTATACTGTTTTTCTGTCATCCATTGTACTTGGGAACAGTCCCCCATTTTGTTCCAACGTAAAATGTTTCCTGCATGAATACTTTAATTTTGTGTCATGGCTCATCGTCTCCGGTGATGCTCAGCCACGCAGCAGACGTTTGCCAAACCCTTATGTTCTGTAACTCTTCCCAAAAATTGTTCGTCCAAGTTTGTTGCTCATACATATGAACGTGATGAATTTGCCTGAAAGTACATTTATTATTTTTGGACATGAGCACTCTTAATTGTGGCTTCCAAACACATTTCCTCCTTGCACAATCGTTTCCATTTGCTGCATTCACTCATTGTTTTCACATGTGACATGCAAAACAGGGACTGACTACAGACATGCAATAACTGATTTTCCTAGTTATTAATCTGTGGTCATTTACCGTATTACCACGGAAACCATATCTGAAATATGTTCGCAGAGACAGCAGGGTTGCGAGATAAAACTGCTACACTTGCGCATAGTTATAGTTATGGCTCATAGTTATGACTACTTTCTAATGTCTCTCTTGTTGCACAGCAATGCCCATCTTGGGCATGTGCTTAAAGGTAAATTAATCTCAGTCACTGCTTCTGAGTATAATCGTGAGTGGGCTCCAATTTAGTAGCTCTTCGGAGCTGGGACAATCTCTGGTGGTACTTCTGTGATAATTGTTGACAGACAAATTTTTCAGGGCCAACCAAATCAACCCCAGAAATCTGAGGACATTCACCTGCAGGCTACCTATGCCATACAAATTTACATACTATAATGTTCTGTTCATTAATAAACAACATGAAGATTCACGCTTGGTTTGGTCTCCATGAAGGCTTTACTGGTGCACAATAAAACAGGGGCATGTGTGTACATCCTGGACATATATATGTCATATACCTAGATAATTACAAATTGGGATATTACACACACAGCTGAGCAAAAAACAAAACATAGAAAACCATAGAATCTGAAAAACACCATGCTGGTGTTTTTCCCCCAGTAAATTCATTCATAAAGTGCTGTGAAAAAGTACAAACCCCTTCACATTTTTGTGTTAAATTGGTCCGATCTTTTTCTTACTGTATTATATATCTACTGTATATCTACATAATACAGTAAGAAAAAGATCGGACCAATTTAACACAAAAAATGTGATGGAGTTTGTACTTCTTCACAGCACTTTATGAATTAATTTACTGGGGGAAAAACACCAGCATCATTTCTTAGCAAAAAAAAAGTTCTGTGGTGCAGTCTAATCAAAATCATATTTTTCAATGATTATCAATAATAAATAAATTACCATTAATAAATCATTCACATCTAGCAGATAACTCTTATCCAGAGGATTTTAAAGCAGTTTTACATTTTCTACTCACTATCCATTTCTACAGAGGGACATTTCCTGAAGCAACTCTGGTTAGGTACTTTGTTTAAGGGTACAACAGCACTGCTTTGAGGTGGCAACAATGGGGTTACAAGTCCAGCTCCCAAATCAATATATTACACTACTATAAATTATCAAACAACTAAAATACCTTGATGCTATGCTTCTATTAGAATAATTTTGTAGCATATTTTTAAGCTTCCCTCTATCAGGCAGTTTTATGGAGGTTTTCGAGACCACAACTGTCTATGTAAGAAATCAGGTTATGCACATGTTTATAAATATTTATTGTTGATGTTTGTATCATTGAATACTTGTTTGATTTGTATGATGTTTTTACTTGAGTAAAGAGAGGCGATTTATTCTTAACTTTCTGAAAAATAAAAAAGGTTTGATTTATTTTGTGGTACGATGGCATGGATGGATTTCCTGGCATACAACCATATCAAGGTTGATATAAATACTTTATGCTTTCACAAACATATTGTGTTTTTTACAGGGGAATAGATTTGGTGTAATTTTTCATTATAACAAAGGAGATGTTTTTTCCTGACATCCTTTCCTAAGTTGTTACATGTATTTCCATTCCAATCCTAAGGGAGTCACTGTGGTCAGTCAACTTTCAGTACTCATTGTCAACTACAGCAGAATTTTTGAGATATGAACACTGAGTGGTTTGTAACTTTCTAAGTTCCAAACAGTTCTAATTTCTCTTTGTCCATTTTGGAGAAATCTCCTGAGCAATTCAACACTTATCAGTAATGAAAACTGATGAAAGTCTGTGGCTACCCCTCAGAACAATAGCTAACCCTAACCCATAACTGTCATTGATTAAACAATATAATATTGAATTTTTGATAATAATGAAGTAATCCATGTCTATATATGACACTAGCCAAGTGAGGTGAGTGGGTTTGTGATAGTCTGTAGAAAAGCAGATTCAATGTACACTCAGATAATGGAAACAAAGTAGATTGTACATAAAATGGTAAATACATTACATTTTAAAGAAAATAAGGAGAGGATGAAGCAGAAGATAACAAGGAAAAAAGTGAAACTGAGAAAATGACCCACGGTTGGAGGTTTTGGTGATTTTCTTTAGTTGCATCTAACATCTGTGTGTTTACATGAGGTCAGAGGATTTATTCTGTGCTGCTGGTAAAGACAGAGAGTCTGGACATTATGGCTTTTTCAGTGGGGAGACTCTCAAAAGTGGCAAACTCTTGGTGCTATGTACATATGAGGTACAAGCCCTGCTAGTCGTAAATCCAGATGATACTTTTCTGTTAGTGTGAGAAAAAAATTTTGGCCAATGTATAGGCTGCCTGAATGTTCCATACATATCTAAGAGTTAATCTGGTATAGCAGGGGCAATGGGGTATTAATTAGCTTCCAACTGGATTCCTGCATACAGCAGACCATGATTAGTCAGAAGTTCTAACTGCTCATTGTATGATTAGGAAAGAACATCCTCTTGGACCGTTGGGCACAGCTACTATGGAAATATATCAAGTTAGGCCAATGCCCTGCAGACCCATAAATTGGCTAATACAGTGATTCACCACTGAGCCCCCGGCCAGCTACCAGGAAATCCTATGGCGTGAAACTGTGACGAAGGCCCCGTTTAAAATGGAACTTTGTCCTGGGGCTATTTTAAATTGACCAGTAGCTGAACAGAAGTAACAAAAACAGATATCACATGGGGTGTAGATCTTTGGAAATTTAAGTTTATCACTGATTTTATTCATCACGTCTTATTATGAAATTAGAATAAATATCGTCGACTGATTATACAGCGTGGACATGTTATTTAATACAGTAACACTCTGAGTATTTAAGTTAACAAATTTTGTTAAATAAGTCAGAAATTCAAAATAAATAATTATAAAACGTTCTTACGTTCTTCTTACGTTTACCTATTTGTGGAGATAAATGTCTCAAAAAATAGAAATTTGAAAACGTATGCTACCAAGTGCCTTAACGTTACCTACCAATTCTTTGAAAATATAAACACAGACAACCGTGTGTTCATCTTAATTTCAAATATTTCTCTAGATCAATTATCATCGCAAAAGTTTTCAGGTTGAGTTCGTCACAAGCATTAAGCTGAAACATACACCTACAATCGTTGTCATTAATATGATCCAAATCAGCTCTATACGTTGGTTCGCAATAAAACGAATATAATTCGTTAAAAGGAATATAATGTTATCGGAGTGTAAAGACCTCAGCTTGAAAGGTAAAATAAACTGTTAACTGATCTCAGAAGCGCAAATGTACCTTGATGCTGCGTATGTCGATTATGCTTTGGCTGGAATAAGGCTGTGAACCACGGTTTATGTGTATTGTTTGTTTGTCCCGCCAGTTGCCCATGCTGCCCCGCAGCAGTGTAGGACAGTACGAGGAGTGGAGCGGGCCTTCGCGCAGGCGCTTAATATTGTTTTGACTGAAAATGCCGTCGGTTTCGAAAACGGCGGCGAGCGCTTCTCCTCAAACCGAGAAACCTACCCACTATACGTAAGTAAAGCTGATGTTAATGGAAGAAAATACATTCTCAAAAAGCGACTGTGGTATTCAGCTGGCTATTGCAAATTTGTAACTCTTGCTGTTTCACCGTTCGGAGTGTGTTAAAATGGTGCTTTTTTCCTTTTGTAAAATGTTACCAATACACGTAGCACTAACGTTGGTAGCAGGCGCTAGCTAGTTATCAAAGTAGCGGTGGAGAAGTAGCTAGCTGGGTGCAAGACAAAATAACAAAGCTATTTTGTTGATTCTGTTTAAACAATTGCGAGGTTGCTAGTTAAATGTCTAAACACTCGATAATTTTGTCGTTACCTAGCTGACTGCATGGTCACAACAACACTCAATGTAACTAGCTACCTTGCCATTGCATCCATGTTTACAGCCAGCTAGCTACCTAGCGTCATTTTTACTTTATTTTTCCTTCTTCCACCTCGGCCCAATTTGTTGGTCTCTACGTGTCTTTGTTGACGTACGTACAAGTAGTTAGAACTGCATCTACGCTGAATACCGTACGTAACTTCTATGGAAATACCCAAGTAGCGTGAGTACAAGTAGACTTTTGGCAGCTTGGACTGACATTACTTGAAACAATGAGCAACAGTGAAAATTGGTTAGTTGTGTTCCGCAGCGTTAGTTTGCTTCACTTCACAGTGCGACTGCAAATTTCTTTAACCGATGCATGATGTAGTGGCATCAGCAATAAAACTAAAAACATAAGTTATCAAGTTAAATGGGAAGAATTATGTAAAGCTATTCCAGGCTAGCTAGCTAGTTAGCTAGCTGATCAGTATAGCTAGCATTTGAAAATGATAACCGTGAGACATAAAATTGAAATCATGGGTAATTTCAGTATAAAACGTTGCAGAAGGTTTTCTTTACCAGTATATAAACCGTAGCCCAAATAAAACTGTGATTTTTCAATGACTTGTAGGAACGTGCGCTTCTGCCTGAAGGATTTTTAGAACAACGTTTCTATCTAACACTAACATTATACTCTCATTTGCAGCTATTTAAAGGAGTTCAGGACCGAGCAATGCCCACTGTTTTTGCAACACAAGTGCACCCAACATAGACCCTTCACGTGTTTCCACTGGCATTTCTTAAACCAGCGGAGAAGACGACCGATTAGAAGAAGAGACGGCACATTTAACTACAGCCCTGATGTTTATTGTACCAAGTACGACGAAACAACAGGCATTTGCCCCGACGGAGACGAGTAAGTACTAAGATATTCAGAAATAACGCGGTACCTTTTACTATCGTTTACAGTGTGGTGGATCTTGTTTTGATATTAAGTCTGATGTAATATGACATATCTTGTTATTGCCAGCTATAGAATGGGTACTAATTTCGCTGGTATTCGCTAGCTTGAGAAGTCGGAGTCTTCTGGGTAGCTGGCTTAGCTGTGTTGTCAAACTGTCAAAGAAAAGGATTGATGCCTGAAGACATTGTTTTCGAAGCCCGCTACGACGAGAACACGTTGTACTCCTGAAGTTAATTTCCCTCTACATAGCGCCAGGTAGACGTCAAAATATCACATCTATCGCTAGTAGGAAGCTACATCCACGCTCTGAATGTAGTTGATGTTGGCAAGCAAAGTTTTTCCGTTCACTGTGATGTCGTTATACAGTCAGGGTTAAATTTCAAAGGAGGAAGGATTCTTGCAAGCTTAAGTGGGTATTACAAACGGAGCTTATTTGCACATACATGTGCTTAAAATGAGCCTGCTTAAACGTACATTCATCGTTGTGTTGGATTTCTACCTGTATTGTGATGTATATGGTCGAACTAGCTGCGGTTTAGTATTTGTAACACTGGTTAATGATAGGAAACAAGTTACGGTTGCTACCAAATGTTACCTTAAGAAGTTGCATTCGTAATGGACGTCTCAGTGTATTCGGGCTCTATGCAGGTGTTCTGTAGAGAAGTGCATGTACAATTACACTGCATCAGATTCAATGGTATTATTTTGCACGCCATAATGTTGCTGTCTTGTCTATTGTTCGCGACAAGCAGCACGCAAGCCCTGTTGTCACGTTTTGACGGCGTGCGACTAAGCTGGATAAGTGGAGCAAGTATGTAGCCATCATATCTGTAACATTACCGCGCTTTCAGACATGGGAGCTGTTGTCTGTTTTGTACACTTAAATCACTTTTTGGATGTTTCTTTCAAGCAATCACAAGGCCATTTAAAATATACAAATTGAAAATGTGCTCAGGCTATAAGTGTGAGAGCACCTTAGCGAAGCAGACGAGGTGAAGTGGCTTTGTTTTTCACTGGGGAGAGTAGCACACGCCCCCTTTTTACTGGCTTCTGATTGAGCCGCCCTCGCCCAATACTCTCTTTCTATTGGCTAATATCTGGAGCGTTTGCAATTCCTTGTGTTGAAGATATGTTGAAATAGAGTCTGTTTTGATTACATCTCTCAGCGATGCTTGTTTTCGTGCAAGAGTTGTTCAAATCCTCGTAATTGCATTGCCATGTTGTGCTGTTTCTCTCAGATGTATTTTTATAAACGTAAAAAGTACAGTTTATTCTGTTGGTATGAAACGTGCGCAAGCATGGTCTTTGATGACAAATGTAAACAACTTGTGCATGACGAGATTTAAAGTGGGGCAATCCATCAGTTGAAAAATACCTAATTAATCGCTTATTTTTTTGAGATTAAAATAATTGCGATTAAATGGTCTGCGTTGCCGTGTAAGAATGTTTCTTTTAAAATTAAAAATAGTTTCACTTGAAAACAAATCAGCCATCGAATTCTTGTTGAAACAACACAAATGAATTGTATCAAATCAAATACTGTTGTTAATTAACATTAATTAATTAATTGTGAACACAAAAGTAGCAAGTGAGCTACAGTAAGTGCAACCACATTTCAAAACACCAAGGCCACCTAAAGACAACTCTTTGAAATGGAACTTTCCAGGAACAGTCTGTATTGCTTCTTCTCCATCTCAGCTGGTAAGGTGTGGATGCCCGTATAAGTCACAAAGGGTAATTCGTTAGTTTCGATAGCCACAATATACATCTGTCATAACGGAATTAAATGCTATGCCTTGTTTTGAGAAGTTGTGTCAATGTCCAATGTCGTTGAAATCAAAAGTTGTCATAAACGTTTACTAGATAATATGGACGAGCCAGAAAGAAGTAGTTTGACAGCCACTGTAATGAAAAGAACAATAGCTTTACACGTAATGCTTGTCACTGTCAGAGGTACTGCGTTCCGTAAAGGACTGCTTTGAAAGCTGCAGGCATGCAGTGTGTTTATCTGCAGTGAAAAGTGGAAAGCGTAGGACTGTGAGAGCACTGCTCCTGACCTGCCCTGTTAGTGGTGTTTGTAGAGAAAATAAGATTTTTATTAGAATTTAGATTATATTTTTTTAGAGAATTTATATTATTTAGAGATCAGCAGCTCATGTGGCATCCAAATGACTCGGAACCACAACTCAGTGCATTTGGTTTGTAGTATTTTTAAAGAGAATTTACTGCACTATAATGATGCTTGTTTGATGTATCATCTGAGCAAAAAAGATGCGAGGAGTGATGTAGCATTGTAAGGTCTAAAGACATTTCTCTTGGTAAGAAAATTAATAACTAACAAGCATTTTAGTGTGCAGTATCCCTTTAATTCTAAATGACCATTGCATTGACACTTTTCCAAACCAAACTTGGCATCAAGCTAATGTTAAAATTGTTGGCCAAGTTGATGACACAGTATGTCCACAATAAGCAAGCTATGTGGTCTGTTAATAAGTAGTAGTTATTAACTACTGTTATTAAGTAGTGCTCAATAACAATTTGTATGTGATCTATGTGATTACCTTCCAATTTGATTGCCTTTCTTTTACCTGTTTTAGTTAAATTTTCTTCATGGGTTCAACTTGAATTTGAGCTTTTATTCCTCCAGGAGATTCATGGGTTTTGGGGGAGGCGGGTGTTGAGGGGTGTTATTGTCATGTTGTTACTGTTTTAAGTTGAGCAACAAAAAATATTTTACCAAAATCAACACTGCTCACTGTTCCGACTCCTTCAAATGAATCATGATGGTAATAAGAAAAGACATAACATTCTTGCTATGTAGCTCAGAATCATAAAATGTCAAAAGGAATGTAGCAGTGCATCATACTGACTTTTTGTCAGATTTATTAATTTTTTAAAACAATTAATCAACCACAAATATCCAAACTAAATGCCAAACTCTGCTTCCAGACCTTGGGGGGCTTGAATGTAACATCTTTGATGTTGACCTTTTTTTTTTTTTTTTTTTTTTCGTTCTCTTAGTAATTTTAAACGGCATCTGGAACCCGCCTCCCACAATTCTGTGATTATGAAACAAGAACAAAGCCTGTGCTGGTGTTCGAGGATTATGTAAACCCCCCAAAATAAGAGGAAACTCAAAGAACAGGAACTGTGCTGTAGTATACGCATCCTGTTTTAATATTTTACCATGTAATTCAGCTATTTTAGATATACTGTGTTTTGTTTACGGTCTTATTGGGCCATGTTAAGATTCCATTTCGTCTATTAGTGCAATGGTTTTAGTTTTCAGATGCTTTTGCTTATTATCATGTGCTGAGTCTTACCAGTTTTTTCCATCTCTGTAACCTCCTCCCATTCCGCTTCTCAGTGTTAGGCATTGTGGGTTAGACTTCAAAAGGATGAATACATGAATAAATTATCCATACATCTGCATCTACCTAGAATAGAAAGTATTTCGTGTTCCAGGATATCAAGGTCAAATAGCATGAGTCGCTGCAGGTAGCATACAATATAGACTGTAACCATACTAAAACCTATGTTTATGACGTGCATCGTCAATTCATGAAATTGATTCATTGAAATAGTCTAAGCTTTAATGCATAAATAAATCTTTTTATGTACCAAGTGATTTGTCCGTGTCCATCTAGGCTACTTAGTGTGCGCTCGGCATTGTCCATTGAACATTTATCTTGTGATTAATTTTCTATTACCTTACTCTCTCCCCAGTAATGCAAGATTTAATTCAAATTCCGTACATATATTAAATGAGTATTTTTCCCCAGAGAAACTCTGCAGGTTCCGTTTCATGATTAAGATTAGTCATGCTTTCCCATTACAATTCCAGTAAAACTAATCAAGTTATATTGACTTAATCAGAGACTTGAAATGCTTCAGGACAGAAAGCGTTAGGTCTAATTAACCCGACCAGAGAAATTAAGGGTAATTCTGTTCAAAATCCATTATTTCTTGCCTCAGCCTGGTGTATTTAACCATTTCTGCTGTTATGTTGAAGAAAACCGTACATTTCTTTTTCAAATAATCCACATCAAGTGGTGATTTACAGTCAATTTACAAAAAATGTCTCTCTGTGTAAACAGTTTCTTGTACACCTCCCATTCAATCACCATTTTTTATTGTGACAATATGACAACTGTATAGGCACTGTACTGAAACAGCATGTTTAGGTTTTTGCCAATTTGCCTACATTGCTAATTGGTACTCCTTTGACACGACAACATAGATTGCATTAATGTCATTAGCTCAGTATACTGTGTTCTGGTTCCCAGTCTAAAGCAGCAGCACTATGTCTGCCTTTTTGCCACACATTGGTAAAAATAATATAGTACTATCTTTTTGGAATTATGTAGAGGAATACTGCTCCTTTAGAGTTACACCTAGCCAAATAGTCAATGCTAAAAGTTCTTCTGAGAAAAAAAGTTAATGCATAGGTTTCTGTTTTTTAATATACCTCTTCTGTTGTATATGGTACTCTTATGTGCTCATGGTACATACTCTTATGTCCAAATGCCCTTAACATTCAAGACAACACTTCAGAGAAGTGTTTTAAATACTTGTCAGCTGTCTCTATAACCGCATCTCGATAGAGCAACCATGGAGTTGTGTGTCTAATTCCTTGTGCCTCTTGGGAAATACAGCTGCATATACAGCTCTCTTGCTGGAAATACTGTCTTCAAGATATTAAAATGCAATGTTGTGGTGTAGAAATGCATCGAAGCATCGGCTTATTACTGTCTGCTTATTACTGTTACCTTCACATTAGCTAGCATACTCACATTAATCTGGCAGTTGATTGGTTTTCTCCAAGCTGTGTCTCTTTCCCCGCATCAATTCACAGTATCCCTCAAAGCCCAAATGACCTGGTTTTCATGACTTGACAGCCATTTAACACAATGTCCGCCTGTGAATCTGTGGATTAATACATTATTAATCCCGCCAGAGATCATATTGCGACCGTATGTGGAGGTTCACTGTGAAGTGGTGAGAATATGTGGCCCTTGAAGAAACTGAAGGTTTTTCTGAAAACCGAAAGGTGGCATTTCTTAAAATAACTCAAAGCTTGTTGTAATGTTTTGTCTGGGTTTCACAAAGACCGAGTAAATCATCTTAAATCAGTGACATTTGTGTACTGAGTGTATTTTTAAAAAATAATTGGTGTAATTCTGTACATGGATTGCATCATTTCAAATTAGTCCTATCAAATCCAACTGTGGGTTTTAGAGATTTAATGACGCATTGACTCATTTCCTTATGAATCCTCATCAAATCGTAACAAGATCAGAATTTACCCCTGTAAAATGGTTATGAGTTTATAAAAACACAATTGTATCCTCCTATTATGGAGAAGTCGTGTTCAATTTTTGTATGAGCTGGATTTTTCTATCCTTGAGTAAAACAAATAATGACCCTGAAATGAAAATTACTTTTTACTTTTATAATGGGAGATGTAGTGAATTCTGGAGTATTCCACCAGAGTAATGATACAGCTAGCTTCCTTTGCAGATTGGCGTCATTTTAAGTATAGAGATTCATTTCCAGATTGGAAGCCTGGTGGCTCTTGGAAGTTGAAGCACGTGTTTTGGATGCAGCTGTAGCTTCTGTTGGAGTACCAGCTGTGCCATTGTACAATGTAAAGTGCTCATGTCAAAGGACATGTTTGCTTGTGTCCAACAGAATAGAAAATATACATCGTAGATTCTGTTGCAGTATGAAAGTCTGTTTTGATAGTGTCCTGCTTAAGTTAATTTGATTGGTTTCTGGCCCAATTTTGCAATGAGAGTACCATAGTACACTTATTACTGAATAATTACTTTGTGTTTTTTTTTTTTTTTGAGAAAGACATAAATTGAGAGAAATCTTTTTTTTTTTTTTTTTTTAATGAGCTATATGTTTTATACAAAGAAATGAATAGCTGATATATTTTTTAAAAAAAAGGTTTGAACTAGAAAGGATTTTGGTTAACTACATGATGTTCATCTTGGTGGTGGAAGAAACGTATAGACTCTGCATCATGTTGTTTTTCAGTTTTCTCACTGAAATGGTGTTAGTGCTTAACAGTCCTTGCCATTGCCAGGTTTAAATAGTGTGGCCTATTGTGAGCTCTTGATTTGTACCAAGAGATCGAAGTTGTCTCATGAGTAAATAAAAATGTTCTTTGACTGAATTTCAGTGATTCATTCTGTATTTAATTCAACTGTTGTTAAATATGAATAACAAATTGTGTATGCTATTTGTCTTTGAAGCACCAGATCATTGTAAGTGACTGCACACCATCCACCATATCTTCCGTTTTCTCATCTAGATCCTCACTGCTGTAGCTGAAATATGTGTTTATGAGATATTTTACCCAGAATGCATAACACACGTCATTCTTAGAATCAAGTCCAGTAGACACCTTAAGCCAATATTTAATCACATCCTACAGGAGCTCCCTTTGGGCTGGCTGGAAAAAAGGATCACTTGGCATGTTCCTGGTCCTCTTCCTTAGTGACAGCTTTCCCCAATGACATCGTGGCTGTTGCCATGGTAACTGTTGCTGGGTGAACAGGCTGCTGCTGCTGCAGGGGCCAAGATTATTGGGCAAAATAATAATTTTCAGCACAAAATAAACATTCTAATGCATCGACAGCAGCTGCTGCCATGGCTCTTGTGATATTGCGTGCGTGTAGCTGGCAAGCGGCATAATTCTCACCCAAAATTGAAAGCTTGAGGATTCGACAAATCACTTTGAGTGGAGCTGTCACATTGCCTGACACCCACAGTTGGCATTCACAGCGTTACTGTTATACATTATTTTCATAGCTGCATATTGAATGCCCCATTGTCTTCTGCAAGGATCAAAATTGTCAAACTGTTATCCTCTCACATTTTGGAAGCAAACCCCAACTTGCAAGTGGCCTGCTGCGTGCTTATGCCAGCATTTGTTGGTCTACTGCGTGCTGATGAAGTAAAATTAAAAAAACTGAACACATTCTGCAGAAGGAAAAAATCTAAACCATAGCCTCGACCAGAACATTTTTACTGACACTTGTGTTAATGCATTGCAGGTTCCACCGACTTTATCCAGACTAATGTCTGTCTAAAATAGTCCTCTGCTGTCCACAGAGGTCTTACTGCATGCACCTGTCCCTCCCCCTTCCCTTTGCTCAGTATGAAGGTCTGCCTCTGGTGTTGAAAGGTGCTCCAGTGGAATGGGAGCCTCTCCAGGCAGCAGCGGTGCGGCATCAGGTCTTTCAGGCGTGGCGTGCTACAAAGCACGATAACCCTGGCCCCACCTCCAAGCTCAGTGCCACACAGTGTCAGATACACTGCTGGGCCAGACAGAGATGTCAATACTGCACAGCTGCCGTCACCTGTTAAGAGTTAGCAAGGAAGTGTTTATGGAAGAGTCTGCAAAACGAGTATGGTTGAATTTCACAAACTGTTTTGGTGTTTGTTGTCGTGTTGAGTGTAGATTTTTTGGTGATCTAGTCAATGATATGGAAAGTTTGTGCACTGTGGGAGTTGATAATGCCTGAATTAATTGCCAGTAGTTCCAGAATGCATTGCACTGCCCAGCAACTCTCAACAGGCTACTCCCGCTCCTTCCCCTTGCACAGCAATAGTGGCCATCAGGGAAGCCACTGGCCGGTCTGTCACTTCACACTCCAGTTATATACAGTAAAAAGAACAGGCGCAGCATAGCTCTGCCAGCTAATATTAACAGGAATGCGAATGCTTAATAACTTGCAAACCCCACCCCCTGCCCCAAACTCACAAACACACCCGCAAAGTGACTTTCAACAGTAATCGAACTGTTAGCTTGGCCACCTAGCTTTGAAGAGTGTTATGCTGGTCTCATTAGTTTAACACATTTTGCTTCACCAGCTTTTTTTGGGAGTTGTGTGGTATATGAATACATTTGACATTAGTATCTGGAATATTGTTTGCTGTTAGGTTATTGGTTTAAGTTGATGCACAGAGCATCTTACTCCATTTAATACCAAAGGATCTTGCAAGTGGTGGAAAAGAAACAGATAATCGGTAATATTGCCCTTTGGGCTAACATTTCAAGTGCTAAACCGGAAATTTAAACCATTTAGTTCAATGGAATCAGCATAATATTAAATTTCTTAAAATGTATAGGACATACAAACTGGAAGGATAGCTCTATTGTCAGGTAATACTGTGTAAAGCTTGAAAGGCAACTGTTATCATTAAATTAATAATGTACAAAAACATAATGGAAAAAGCGTTTAGTAATAGATCCATTCATGTAAGTCTTCTTTTGTCTTGTGCCTGTCCCTCCATCCTTTCTCACCCTCCCCATTCATCCAGCTGCCCGTATCTGCACCGGACAACTGGTGACACAGAGCGGAAGTACCATCTGCGCTACTACAAGACTGGAACCTGCATCCATGAGACGGACACCCGCGGGCACTGTGTGAAAAACGGCCTGCACTGTGCCTTCGCCCACGGCCCACAGGACCTCCGCCCTCCCGTGTATGACATCAGGTACCGCCCTCCCGACAGAGGCTGTCAATCACAGCATCTCGCTAATGCTGCTTTAGCAGTAAGGAGGGCTGTGCAATTGCTCATATATTCATTAAAATCACAATCATGGCTTGCACAATTGAATAATCACAGGAGGATTCAATTATTTCGCAGCTGTTAATGTACTCAGATCAGGTGCTGCTGATCAGGTTTCCAGGTTTTACTGCTGCGTTCGTCGCCCCTACACTTACAAATGAATGTGTAAAGGACCATGGTCCAGTTGGAATCATTCATGTGTTGATTTGAATGGATTTCAGATTTCAGTGAAATGATTGGGAAATAATCATCGGATTGACAACTTTGCATATTCTATTAGCAGTCACAAAATAACGATTGATTTGTGATTTCTGTTTCATTTTTTCAATTTTGCCCTTAAGAATTGTGATCAAAGTATCAAAAATGAACCGATTAAGCTTTTTGTTAAAATTGTGTAGCCCTAGTAGTACCTACATATGGAGCATTCAGAGGATTAAAAAATATTGCACTTGCACAGTAAGATCCATAACACACACCGCTACCTCAGCTGCGGTTTTCCTGCTAATGGGGATATTCCCTGTGTTTATCGCCTTTTGATAAGGAGACCTGACTCTGTGGGTGTCTGAATAAGTAACAGACAGCTCCCCATAGCCCATGTTCGTGTGATTGATTGCAGATATGCATGCTGTGGCAGAATAAACCGAGTTTTAATCTGTACCGTTTGCTCAGTTCGCTTCCACAGTTTAGGAATATCCTTTTTCTGGTCGTAGCAGCATAGAAAGGCACATTAATGCCTTGTGAGCTCTGTTGATAATTTGTGTGCATAATTTGATGAGCTGAGTGTTTATTGTTCTTTTTTAGAACCGAACCTTCTAAACAATCCGTCTAGTTCACAGATAATGCAAGTGTGGGCTTTCTGCTTGAGGAAGTGTTGATTAGCTTGTGGTCCCTGCAGAAGGATTGCTGTGGTAAATTATTCCAGTCCCCTGCAGCAGTTCCCATGTGAATGTGGGGTTTTATCTTGTTATATCCTAATTGATTTGTTTTCCCACAAAGGCCACAATTAGTGTATAGAGGGTTTTTTTGACGCTGGAGTGCCAGGTGCTAAAAGCAGCGCCAAGTACCAACCAGTGCTGCAGTCCTGTGTTTATGGGATACCTTTTTTTAAAATAATGTGCTACTCATAGCCCACTCACAGAATGAGATAACACACGTTTCAACATAAACAAGCACAGCAATACTGGGTACAGAGCAGTCAGGGTTACATTTAAAAACACTTGTGTAACATTTAATGTGAATTTGTTACGCTCACGAGAAAATCATTTTTGTTGTAGGCTGAAAACTCTTAACTGGACTCAGAATGATGATGCACTCCCATGTGACAGAATGCCGAATTATTAAATATGAAATTGAGAATGACAGCTGATTTAAACAACTTATTTTTATCATTTAAACATTTTAACTGATTTAAGAATTTAACAGGCTATGAAGCTTTCACTTCATAGTTAAAGAAAATAAAAGTATTAATAAACAATAACCATGTCAACTAACAAAACCCGTAAATACCTGTGCACATTTGCTTAAAATTGCACATGTTTTGAATTTGAAACTTTATGGATCCCAGTTGTCAATAATAGCCCACAGTGTATGAATGTCAGAACAAAAACATAAAATATAGCTTGTAACATTCAGAGTATGTGGAGCATAGCACTGCTAATAACTATTTAACATTGAATGAAAATGTTCTGTAAATTAAAATGTTTACATTGTAGAGCCAGACCAAAAACAACCCAAATGCCTAAAATATTCCTTGTTTTTAATGCCCTTTTTCCATGGTATATTTTTAATGGAATATTTTTAATGGCTTAATTTGAATTTAAGTTCCTTGTGCAAATCAAGCAGTGTTAATTTTTCAACATACTTTGGTTGGCATCATTACCCACATACAGGACACACAAGCTACTGTCTGGTTTCCAGACTTGGTCCTTAGGATCCGCTGTGTATGCAGCTTCAAATCTTCCACTTAATGACACATTATGTCAGAAAGATGCATGCATGCATGCAATTAAGAATAAATATTCACATCCCAAGATTTTTAATCAGTTACACTATCTAGTGCTTTCGTTCTCTGCAGTGTTTTTTATGCTCTCTGTAATGTTCAAAGGAATAACATATAACTACTAAAACGTGAAACTAGTTTCACTCACAACACTCTTAACTTGCAGATCCGCTATGACGTCGCAATGGTCATGGCCAAGTGCCGAACAGATTTCAATTAGTTCCCCACATACATTTCTCGTGAAATTTGGCAGAACAGTTGTTTGGACAAGAAGACCAAAGATGAGAACAAAAGATTGTGTTGATTCAGCTTTTTTCTGTGGAAAAATTAGGCAAAAACTAGTTTAGACCATTGAGAAGCTACGATTTTCTGGGTCCTAAGCCCATGCGGTGCCACAGGGCCCTCCAGTTCTTATCCAAACCATTACTAAACAGAGTTGAATAGTTTTGACACCCAACATAACCCACCATTCCATGGTGAAACATGTAGATATTGATTGTTAACACCAGTGACTTTTTGTGACTCTGATGTGAAGGCTTGGGATTGCTTTATTATATGTACTGCTGTTAACTGAGTGGGAAAAGGCTGACAGTGCTTTGACGGACAGTGTCTGATGGGATATCCCACCAGACATTGAAGCAAACCATCCCCCAGAGAAGTTGGGTGCTGCTCTCCACCTTCTCCATCTTAAGTTGTCACTGTACTTCATCTGTAAATTTACTGCATAATCTGTGGGGTTTACAGCATGTAAAAGTCCTCATCTCACATAGACTTGGGTGAAGATGAAACCATACAGCGTGTCCACAGCAGCGTGTGATCCTCGGGTTTGTTAATGTGTTCACAGAGAGATCCAGGCGCAGGAGGCCCTGCAGAATGGGCAGCTGGGGGCTGGGGAGGGCATCCCCGACCTGCAGCCCGGAGTGCTCGCCAGCCAGGCCATGATCGAGAAGACCCTCACTGAGGACCCCCGCTGGCAGGGTGAGGAAGTGCGCCATTCCCAGCAGCTCTGCTCATGTTATAACAGCTTGGAGGTTTCAGCTTTACATCAGTGTAGTTGAATTTCATACATGTTTTTGTATCAGTGTTGTGCCACAAGCACACAACAGTTATTGCAATGAATATGGGGAAATGTATAGCTCAAATTTGAATTTATTTTATGATGATTGCACAACTACCTTTGTGATTGATGGATAAGAGTACCATCAATTGTATACTGTAAAGGACAGGATAGGTATATGGATAGTTATTTTTGAACTTTTAATTCATTGTAATAAGTCCTGCAGTATCCTCTGTAAAATTAATTTTTGAGTTTTTTTTTCCAAATGATAATATTGCCCTCTTGTGGAGTAAAGAGAGGCTACCAGTATTTTACAACATAAAGATATTTGTGTTCCAAAGGTGACTGAAAGTTTGCAAGGCAGTTATAAAAGCAGTCATTAAAATTGACAGACTGAATTTTAATGCTTGCGCAGACACCAACTTTGTATTGGCAAACTACAAAACCGATCAGTGCACCAAGCCCCCGCGGCTATGCAGGCAGGGCTACGCCTGCCCCCACTACCACAACAGCCGAGACCGCAGGAGGAACCCGCGCAAGTTCAAGTACAGGTAGGGAAATGAAGGACGCCGGCTACTGGATCTAACGTATTGAAAAGTGAACATTTTGGCCAATGAGAAATGCTTACATGCACCTGAAATGAACCGTGTGCGGCAGGTCCACGCCGTGCCCCAATGTCAAACATGGCGACGAGTGGGGGGAGCCTTCAAAATGCGAGAGCGGGGACAGCTGCCAGTACTGCCACTCCCGCACCGAGCAGCAGTTCCATCCAGAGGTGAGTCCGTGCTGCCTTTGTGGAATCGGGTCGGTCCACAGCCTTAAACGTCTGATCGTTTATCAGGCATTTTTCCGCAGCAGCTTATCCCGCTTGAGAGTTTCATAATATTGGGCTTTTAAGTAGCTGTCATCAAATCCAGCCTTTGTGAAGAGAAGAGTAATTCCTCTGTATCCTTTCTTCTCAGATTTACAAATCTACAAAATGCAATGACATGAGGCAATCCAGTTACTGTCCCAGGGGGCCGTTCTGTGCATTCGCACATGTAGAAAGTAAGTTCCTTTAAAATTTCTTCTCACTCCATTTTTCTGGTTTTCTGGATAATTTGTGACTAGATTGAACCCACATAACAGTAGAGAAACCATCTGCTTGCCTGTTTTCAGGGATTCCCTCCACAGAGGAGACGATGAATTCCTTGTTGACTGTGATACACACGGGGTCCCAGTCCAAGCTAGGGACTCAGCAGCCATACTCGGAGTGTTCGGCCGCTGAGCTGGGAGGAAACGCCAACGCCGTCACCAGCACTGCAAGCAACAATGGCCAGACTGGGAGTGTATGTATCAAACCCCCTCTTCTCCTCCTTGGACCTCCTTCCAGTGTCTCTGAATTTAATGAATATGTGGCTCGACATGGTTCTCAAAATATATTTGTCAGAAAGTATATTCAGTGATCTTGTGCTTAACATGAGACAAACACGGTTAAAATGTCACAATTCTTCTCCAAAGTTTTTCTCATTACATCATCACAACAGGAGTGCTTCTTTAGTGTTGTGGTTTTCATTTGTTTCCCAAGTTTTGTGTTTATTTGTTTTGCATTTCACCCCAACGTAGTCATACTTTTCCAATATTATTCAGATAGAATATTATCGAGAGACTCTCAGGTTATCCTTATTTTACATCATTTATATCACATACTTTCTAGCCAGTTAAATTCACTTGAGGTTCTACATTTTCAACACTAAGGAAAACATTGTGAATTTCAATGTATAATGGTGTGATCAATGTCCAGTACATTTTTAATGATATATGCACATACATTTCTGATAGATTAGACCCTGGCCAGTCACCGGCTGGTTACTGACCACACTCATGGAGGGAAGATGAGCATGTCTGGGGCCAAGACATTAAGACCGTCTGTACTTCTCTTCTTCAGGTCTCATGTTCAAATAGTCCGACTGTAACGTCGAGCTCAGGAAGCAACAGTTCATTGTCCCCAATCGGACCCATCGGCAGACCCAAAAACTTTACTAACGGTAGTTTATGTTCAGAGTCCACCACGTCCAGTGTTTCATCACCAACGTCTAACTATCCCAAAGCGCCGGGGTCCGAACGTGAGGATCAGGTACAGAAAGTCCCTCCTCTCCCTCCCTCTCCTGACTGAGAGACTAAATATATCCAGTTCAGTGAAGGGCCTGACGCACAGACAGACATGTGCAAGTTATTTTGCTTCATCTTAATTCAGTTCTTGTGTAATTTTGTGTGTGTTCTGTTTTCATTTGTTTTCTCATCAACTAACTGTGCTTCTGGTTATCATTCTGGTTATTATTTGTAATCGTACCAAACAATGACGACGTCATAGTTTTGATTCAGGTTCAGATTAGGAAAATGGTCCAGACAGCTTTTGTTAGGCAACAAACAAATAATATATAAAGACATATTGCCTTTCAGAATTACATTTGTAAGTTTGAAGTCAGTGCATAGTCCTTAATTGAGTATGTCCATGCATTGCACTGTTGTACATTTCATTGATATCTGCATTAATTTCAAGTATTCAGCATTGTCTTTTTATTAGCTGTGCAGTTGTTTTTCATGCATTGTTCATTCCAGTCCCTGTTTTTGTCTAGAAGTAAAGGGGAAGGTGGTTTCAAAGCTGCTATATGTACAGACTAAACAATAAATGACCAATGTTTGGCTCAGAACATTCCCCTCACAAATTTGTACAATTTTCATTTTAAGTTGAATATATAAAGTAGATTGATCTTGTTTTATTATGGGAAAATCCACCTTGAAATGTTGTTCCTTATTTGCCCAGATGCAGAAAGAGGTATTTCATAAGCTTAGTGTGAATGGCAGCAGTGGACTGAACAGACCTGTGTTTGCTGTGCCAAAATAAAAAAGGAGGCCCTGAGAGAACAGATAGAAACTGACAGTTGTTCCCGTCATTCCTCTCAAGAACTGCCATCATTTCTGATAATCAAATCCTCATTCTCTTAAGACTAGTTTGAAGTAGAAAAGGGGATAAAATAAATATGTGAAGTACTTGTAATATTCAGAATGTCACTAGCAAACTGGCTAAGTACTGTGTCTGAGATGGCTGGAGTTAGTTACAGTGATTACCTTCTGTCCTCCATATAAGACTTACAGTTGTGGTAAATCTAAATAAGTAAATCTCATAAGTTGAATGTATTTATGCCATGCACTAAGGTTAACATCCCTCTGTTTTTGTGTCCTATGTGGTAGATTTAACACTAGCTGTATTTAAAATAATATAATATTTTGTAATAGCTTGTTTTAATGAAGCTCTTGATTTTGGTGCTATGCGATATCCACACATGGTTTGATCACCTTTAATTTACTGTCTGTTCTCAGGCAAAAAACCTCAAAGGTTATCCCATGGATGGCAGTCAAAAGTTAATGGACCAAGACAAACAGGTGAGGGGTAGAATTTATTCTGTTTGGCAGCCCTGTAGAACAAACCAAGAGAAGCTGAATGAATGAATGCAGACTACTGTATACTTTGAACAGGAAGCTATTGAAACATATATAATGTACTTATACATCCACAAACTTAGCAATGTAATATCGAGGTATACACCTTTATGAACAATGAACAGTAAGAGCATGGCCATTGGAAAGAAGGTAACTATCACTGCATACTAAAGCAGTAGACTAGTATCGATTCACCCTAAAAAGGCCAGTTTTGTCACATTTTCTCAATAACAAAATAGTATTAAGTGATTAAGTTGTGATTTCTGGTGTCTATCGAGTAAACTCTTTTAAGATATAATTCAAAGTGAAAGGTTTGGAAAATGTTTGAAGATAGTGAGTTTATGTTGTCTCAATGACCTCATGCAATGAATTTACGGTCACCTACTTTATTTGACGCAGTGATTATTGGAGACCGGTGTTTATTTGCTAAATTGTGAAGTTCTCCCAGGTTATTGTAAGAGACTGTTTCTTGTACAGGAGAGGCATTCATTGGAGGTTTGATATTATTTACAGTACACATATATTCTTTGTTTGTGGGTATACTCCCAACACATTTTACATGCATCTGAGCAGTTTGCTCGTGTTGTTTATGAAGTATATTTCAATATACAAACAGTCATGCACATGTTTTTCAGTATGTTAAATGGTTAGTGAATTATTTGAGTGAGTAATGAGCCTGGCCATGGAACATTGCTGGAATCCGACATGCCATGTGTTAGTCTTTTTATGCATGCTGTTATGCAGAGGAGCAGAGAAACCCAGTGGCACTGTTATAGTGTTTGTTTGTTCATTTTGGAATAATCCTCTGAGGTTTTAGCTCATGGGACTACCGATTGGACTGCTACCAGGAACACAAACTAATTATTAGTAATTTCATTACTAATTGGAATGTAAAGGAAAATGTTCCTGTGAAATCACAGCACTGAGTGGCTGGCTCGTTACTACAGCAATAAACACTCCTGGTACTTTTAAACTGAGACTGTGAGACTGAAAAGGGCCATTAGTTAATAGTTAAGATGGCAGTATTCAGCAAAACATTTTTATTGTCTGTTTTCAGGAAAACTAAAGCTTTCCCAATTTATTCGTTCAAGAACGTACCCAATGTCGATAATATGTTTTTATACTTTGTTTAACGCTCAGATGTGGATGAGTGTTTTGCTGTTTTGATTTGCAGACGCTGGTCAGTGTGTTTTCGGCGGCCAATCCCCTGGCCTCTAGCATAACATCCAGCATAGCCTCCAGCCTAGCCTCCAGCATCGGCTCCGACAGCTCGTCACCCACCACCCTGTCAACGATGAACGCAAAAGCTACCCCCTTCTACCCTGGGAGCAATACTGTGGAGTCAGTCATAGGTACACGAGAATCCTCTGTTTCAGCAAGCCTTAGTGCTGAATGGTGTTCTTGCTGTGGCTGGACTGGACTGCAAACAGTCAGTTTAACAGACTGCTGCTCAATTGAAGTTAGTTTTGAAGGTGGGGGCAGCCATCTTCTTGCCTGAGCACACATCTCAAGCTTACAGCTTGAATTCCTGTAAATTAATTTGTAGCTTGTTCTGATTGTACTGTAGTGGCTGCCAGTGTGAAGTAGGGCTGTGAATAGCTTTAAAATTTTGAGTTCATACTTAACATAAAAAAGCATTACTCCCCACAAATCTGAGTAATGATTAGTACTTGATTGCACTCAGGTATTAAATGGTGGTTGTTACTTGTTGTAATTGTCATTGTTTAAAAAAAAAAAAACTGACTGAGTGATGACAAATATCTGTGTCCAAAAAATATGTTTGAGCACTCAATGTATTGCTCAAAATGAAAAAGAAAAAAAAAACGTTCAAAATTCAAACTTTAGCTTGACAGCCTTACTGTAAAGCGAGAGTCATGGACAGCCCCAGTATAAGGAGAAAGAGAGAGAGAGCGTGTGAGCCTGTCTGGTTGTGTGATGTATCTGGCTCTGCAGTGGTCACATGACTAGGGCTGGCTGCACTGAGCTGGAGCGTGTATGTGTGTCTCAGCAGTGTGAGTGTGAGAGCGTGTGTGGAGCAGCAACTTAGGCTGCAGCAGACAGTGAGTCAGCACTAAGCATGGGGAATACTCTCCGCCTTTTAGCAACTTCCAGGTAGAGAACATCTTTCATGTCTTCCTGCGAGAATATAAAAACAATAGAGCGCGCTGCTCGGCTCATTATGCTTTCGTAATCTTCTGTTTAGATTATGAATTTGGGAAGGATGTTTGCTCAGTGTGTATTAAAATGGACGACCTGATGTAGGTTTATTACAGAGTAAGTGCTCTTGCATTTGATTAAACAAGTCTGATTGGAGAGTGCATGCTTTTTCTTGCGGCAGTGATGTGAAAAATGAATTGCTGTAATTTCCACTTTAACTGGAATGCTGGTATTTACTTGCTTCATGCTGGTATTTCATAGATATGCATTTTTGTCTTCCAGGTTCCGCGCTTGATCTGAATTTTAGTGACATCAACGTTGCATCACTTGATAAAGAATTAGAGGAACAAGAAAACAATGGGATTGGTTTAGCAAGTAAGAATGCCAATGTTATTGTTCCTGTACATGCATTGCCAGAGGGTACACAGGTTTTTTTCCCCTTCAAGCAAGCTTAACCACTGCAATAGGAAGCAATCCTAAGGAATCAACTACACTGTCTAATAATTCCTTTTTGTTATGTGCACTGGCTGCTGAAGTGCAATGACCTGCCTCGTAGCTAACCCAACAGTATGTGCTCTCAAGTCAAGTAATGTGCTATTGCAGATCTGTCACTCAAGCCCCAGCTGCAGGGGGTGCCTGGGGTTAAGTGGTTCATGGCATGATGATGTCATCATTCTGCATCATCGCAGTAGCAGTGTGATTTGGATGCAGTACCAACTTCACCTAAGTGGCAAAGATTAGCCACTTGCTGTTACTTTGGTACAGCAGAACTCTCCAGCCAAGCAATTACCAGCTATGTACAGAAGCTTAATTGTTGATTCATTTCTTTATTCTTTGAGTCTTTTGAGTGACTACCGTGGTAAGGGTCAATTGCCAACAACAAACTTTAGCTTGTCCGTCTGATATGCTCAACGTTAGCTAGCCAACGTCAGTTGACCTGCTGCTTTTTTGAAAAGTGAGTTATGTCAAGAAAAGCAATATAAATCTGAATTGAACTGAATACTGTATTACCAAATCAACATGAAAGTTGTTATGAAATTGTAGTAGTACGCTTATGGCGTGGACAAGCATACATTTCATACATGCATATAAAATACTTACCTGCAGTACAAATTTAAAGGCAAAGCATAGTTGTGCAGTATATTTTTAGTTTCTTTCATGTTTTCTAGATTAAAAAAAGTCCAAAGGTCCACTCAGCAATATTCCTGCCAGTATGTACTGTCTTACCTGCCAAAGCCAAAATTCTGTCTGCATGTGGCAGGTAATAATGTCAGACCCAGGTCTCTCAGCCAGTCAAACTCATCAGGTTTGGAATTGGGTTGTAGTTTAGGCTTTGTTTATTGTAATAAAAAATCACATGTTCGCTGCTAACTATAAACCATATAGTTGAAACATCTAGAAAAATGTAAACCTGTTGAATTGCAGAAATGTGTAACATTTTGTTTGTGCTCACCAGATCAAAGGTTGCTAGGCGGATCAGCCCCTGTCAACATCCCTGGGTCTCTGGCACGTTCTTCCTCCCTGCAGTCGTCCTCGTCGCTCTCGGCCTCGCCTCTCAGCTCGCTGTCACAGTCCCTCTCCCAGACAGTCCTATCGGGAATGCCTCCCCAGCAGTGTCAGCCCCAAGCCCTGCCCCCCAAGACCGAACATGGCCTCCTGGGAACCTCCACCACCTCCCAGAATTCCCTGGGTGAGACTGCAGGAACTACATCACTTTCCACACAAGCCCACCTGGGTTGAGCCGCATTAGCGCAATAAAATATGCTCACCACAGGAGTGATTGCATGAAAATGAGCACAAATTATAGGTGCAGACATGTTCCCATGTATGCTTTGGTGTTTCTTCTTAAAATACATTCTTGTGGAGACCTTCAGCATTTTCTATCTGGAGACATAAATTTATCACTGCATGCTTCTTAAAAAAATCAAAGTAGATTCATAAAATTGCTTTGCATGGCAAACCATTCCTTTCCAAAGGGGATGGATATGTTGTGACTTGTGGTGGACCGAAGTCATGTAGCCGTCTTTGCTCTGCAGGGCTGAACGGGGGTTCTGGCAGCATCTGGGACTTTGTGAGCAGCAGCAGCTACTCCCCCAGCCCCTCCCCAGTGTTCAGCAGCATCCCCTCCACCACGGTGAGCTCGGGCAGCGCGGACCTGGCCCGGCTCTTCAGGGAGCTGGACGAGGCCAAGCGGAAGATCAGGCAATGGGAGGAGGCGTGGCAGCAGGTCAAGCAGGTCAGTCTCTCTGTCTGTCAGGGAGTGAACGTTTCATATTCACTTTTTTTAATTTAACCGGGGCAGTCGCTGAGATTTCGGTGTCATTTCAGGGAAGTCTTGGGTAAGGAATCACCGTATTAGCACTGTATAATAAAATACAGGTTGAGTATCCCTTATCCGAAATGGCTTGGAGTGTTTCGGATTTTGGATACGTTCGGATTTTTGAATATTTGCATATACAGCCATTCCCCAACACACGTCCGAGTTCCATTCTGACCGTCCGGTTGTATCTTGAAATGGACGTAAGTCGAAAGTATGTTAGCATGGCATGTAGAAGTCCACATGTAGCATGTAGAAGATGTACACCATGCTGGGATATCATCTGACAGTCACTATCGTATGCATGCAGTCGTTAGCACTGGCGGATGTACAACCAAGCGTAATTTTTATATTTATGTATATATTTTCTTTATGTTTTTAAGATTTATACAGTGTTTTTTTTTTTTTTTTTGGTCGTATGAACGGATAGTCATAAGTTCGAGTAGGTCAGGTGTGGAATTTTCCACTTGTGGCATTATGTCGGTGCTCAAAAGGTTTTGGGCATTTTGGATTTCGAATTTTCAGATTAGGGATGCTCAATCTGTATTTGACAAACGTACAAGAAAAACAGTAAAGCGCAATCATAAATGTCAGTACAGATGTCCAAATATGCACAAAGCAAGGCAGTAACAGGTGCATCCGTGTTTCAAAACTTCAGGTTAGAAAAACTTGTGCAGTGCAGTTGCCATTAATTGAATTGCCTCAGTAAATATTCATCTTAAAAATTATAGTGTGTAAAAATATAACATGTGTAATCCCTTCTGCACCAGTGTACCTCCTAAGTGCATATGTGAACGATGCAGATTTTTGGTTCTCTACCCTCAGGCCTGCGACGCCTGGCAGAAAGATGCCCAGGAAGCGAAAGAGCAGGCAAGGTCCGCCGAGGCCGAGAGGCAGCTGGCCATGCAGAAGCGCGAGGACGCAGAGCGCAGGGTGAAGGACCTCCAGGAAGACTTCGACACACTCTGCCGTTCCCCCAACGTGCCCCTCCTGCGCAGCTACGGAGAGCTGGACCAGCTCCCTCTACCAAAGCTTCACTCCATTCAGAGCCAGCTGCGTACTGATCTAGAGCTTATAGATGGGGTAAGGAAGACCGCAAATCCCAGCATGCTCTTCACACACAGTCTAGTCTGACATCATACTCTTTTTTTGTACCATATACCATAGAATTTACAATTTGTCTTGAATGCATTACAAAGTATTTGGTTGTAGTGTTATTTCGTAAACAGTGTAGATTTGATCTTTTACGATATGAAATATGGGTTAAAATACATGTGTATGAATTGAATATTTTTTCCCTTTCTGAGATTTGGCAGATACTAATTCTTTTTTTTTTCTTCCCCCAACTCACAGGTAATATATCAGCTTCAGTCAAAGAAATGTATAGTTTGCCAAAAGCATGATCGTTCTATAGTCCTGCAGCCTTGTCAACATTATGTACTTTGTGAGAACTGCGCACCTAGCAAAACAGAATGTCCATACTGCAAGACAAAAATACTGAAGTGGTGATGTAGATCTTTCCAAGGTACTTTTTATGGATTTAGCCCTTTGAAGAACTACTAATACATGCACAGTAGAATCTCAGTGATTAACGCCTCTGGAGCAAATGACCAGTAGTGCTCAAAAAATTCACAGGAAAATGCTTCAGAATTTGAAAGAAGAATTGGAATCCTTTTATGATTCTTAGCTCCTGGTATCCATGGAATCTGCATGCTCATTGGTTTCCTGCATTCTCTCAGAATTGCAGCTAACACAGTAGCATTGCTTCAAATAGTTTCTTTCCAATATTCTGTCCCACTAATAAACAGAAATAATGAAATAATCCTAGCAGACCTGCTTGTGACACTGTCCCGACAAATAAGGAATACCAATAAGCAAGCTGTGATGTAATGTTAACCTTGTTTTTGCCACCTCGCTAGAATGTTCTTTCTGTCTGCTTGTCTTGATAGCTCGCTAACTGTCAATGTATGGAGGCTGCCAGGCACAAACTGGCTGGTATATGGCTCTGGATTTCTACAAATTCATGTAGTGAAGTTAGCATGTCGGGTTTAATAGTGAGCAGTGAAATAGCTAATGTTAGCTAGCAAATGTTAAAGGATTTGTTACAGCAGCTCTCCCTAGGAGAGTATGTTTAATGACCTAGCTTGCTTGCTAATCATGTTTGAGATTGGACAAGCTGGAAATAAACAAAACTAGCCAGCATGCATTAGTAAAGTTAGCATTTTTGCATTTTTATCATTTGAGAATCCTACTTCTGGGTTCATACCACATTCAATGGAAAGGTCATACCACAACACTGAGGTTAGTATCACTGAGATTCTACTGTAAAGTGCTTACAATTTAATCGCAGCAATTTCTCTCTGTGTTTTCAGTATTTCCTGTAGTGATTGAATTTGATAGTATTATTAGAAAAAATAATGGTGTTTGACTGACACATGGGTAGATCCTGCCATTTAAAATTTTACTTTAAATGTCAAATCATCTAAATATTTTGAAAGGACTTTAGTTGACCCCTAATTTGTCTCTTTTTGGTATTTATATTTATGTGGACCTGATGTGACTGTTAATAATAGTTACCACAGTATCAGTCAAACATTGTTATAGCTACTAGTTATGTGAAGATTTTTTTTCTTGTAAAAGCACTTTGTTGACCTGGGAATTTTTTTAAAGGTTACTCTAGAAAATTGCTTTAAGCTGCTTTGTAGTTTTGGTTGTTTTTTTTTTTTTTTTTTTTTTAAGATTTATATTTTTTACTAAATATGCTAATGTAAGAAGCTTTTGTTTGTGTACTGTGAAACATAATAGAATATTTCATATTTCTTACTGTTAAATCATGGTATAGTAAATATACTGTTAGTTTTCATATAAAAAAAAGTACTAAAATAGATTATTAGTATTGTTGGATTTAGGATTTTTACATTTTTAAATAAAAAGTGCAGACTTTAATGCGTTGAAGCATAACCAGCAGTTATAATATCAGTAAGGCACATACAGTATGCTAAAGCATTTAGGAAATCAGTCGCCATTGTTTTTGTCTGTTATAGCTTTTTTCTTTGTTTTTTAGTGGTTTGAGGAGCCTGCTCTAGACACATGTGTTTAGGTAGGCTGTATCAGTTGAGAAAGTGCATTTTTTAGGGCTCATGGTTTCTTTGAAGTGTTGGGTGGAAAATAACTGATACTTGGCCACTCGTTCTCAAGTGCCTTGCCTCAGAAAAGCCTCTCTGTTCAATTTAAGATTGTAGTAAAACAAATCTTATAGAAATTTAAACGCTTGTGCGAATTTCCGCAAAATTTCCATTGATTTTTACTTTGCGAAGGAACATATCCAGTACAGTGTATACCTGCCTATTTCAATGCATAACTGTTTCTGAAAGCGGTAGTTACATGAACACGGTTACATTGTCAGTGCCTGCTCCATGACAGTAGCTGTGGAACTCTTATCCCCATTTCTTGTGTCGGAGGGGGCAGTGGTGCTGTTTTCGGTGATTATCGGTGTAGTATCGACCATTCTGTAATTGAGCTGTTAGGGACACGTAAATTGAGAAATGAATCCGTGTACATTTTTTTTTAATTAGCGAGAAATTAGCAGTGTTTACTTTTCATGTATGCTGAACGAACAGCATTCTGTAATGCCTCGATGGAAGATATCAGCGGTGTTGAATCTGTAAACTGTGTTGTCAAACATGACATTGTAATGTGCTTAGGTTAATCTAATTGAAATGACCTACTACTGTGTTCACAAACAGTGTATATGTTCACTTTCTTTAACTTTGTATCTAGGTCCTTTAATATTTACAGCAATTAGTATGTTCAGCAAAAAAAAATGTGTTTAATGACTTTGAGGTGCACTCTTCACTTCCTAGCCAAAGTGGAAAATGGAGTATAAACGTATGAATTCTTGTAGTCTGAAGAAGGCTTTTTTTTTTTTTTTTTTTTTTTAAGTGCGGAGACAAGCAGATGAGGAGCATTGTTGAATAGGAAAGGCATTTTTCAAATTGTTTATTCTAATACAGTTAAAAAAAAAAATCATAGTTGTGGGAATCTCATTTTACCAAGGAGTATCAAGAAACTATATGTTAAAAGTTGTATAATTTTCCCCATCAGCTTAGGAAGTTTGTGCGTATTTTTTTAAATGCACACTTTTCATGTACAGCTTGCATTTTATATATGGTTGGTAAAAAAAAAAAAAAAAATAACAGGCAAAAAAACATGAGTCCTTCTGCATGTATTCCAGTATGATGTCTGTAACCAGTTAATTATGTATATTTGCTCTGCCAGATATGCTTTTGTTTAATATTTTCATTGTGTGACATGGAAGACTTCCAGAAATTTAGTAATACAACTTTGATTATATTTTGTCTAAACTACACATACTTTCACATATTGTTTGCAATATAAGAAGTATTTGTGTGAAGCGTAGGTTGTGGTACTTAAACAGGGATGAGAAAAAATTTGCACGCAAGTTTGCAGTGGTCTCTAAAAATGGAGATTATAAGCTGCCATGCTACCACAGTAATTTGGATCCAGCATTATTCATATATATTTTATATTTGAGTAATAATCATGTTAATTGTTACTAGACTTCTATAAAAACTTCTATAAATCCACAAGGTATAATTGACCAAAAGAATTCAGTTTATCTTCACTTATCTTTCAAATCATATTACCGAGAAGCTAAGTATTATTTTCCAATGTAGATGTAAATTAAATGAACCAAAGTGTTGTAGCCAGTAGTTTCTTCTCGGTGTTGCTTTCAAAGTGTGTATTCAAATACTAAAAACTTGCAGTTAATGTAATAAAGGTATATGTATTCCATGTTTAATGAAGGAGGAAAAACTATGCCAACTGCTTTTGCTGACAATATTAATGGACTGTTAGCCCATTTTGTAGTTTGCCAAAGATGTTTACTACTTTACGATGTCTTTTTTTTTTTTTTAAACTATTATTGGTTTTTAACATTCTTAGCAAGAAATGGCTGGAAATCAGATTTTTGAGAAATGACCAAACATGATACCTTATTTAAATTTATGTGTGCATTTCTGGTAACTATAATAGCAACAGAAACAAAAGATTGTGGTTTGTAAATAGATATTGAATGCACAGATTTTACAATGACGATTTAAACTGGCAGCAGTCCATATTGAAGGAATGTTGGAGCTTTATTATTATGATTATTATTATTAGTATTATTATTATTATTATTAATGTGGCCAAATGGATCATTACATAATTTGTTTATTTTATTGAATTTGTGCTAAACTGTCACTAACTGGTAAGCCTCTTAATACTGAATATTAATGGTTGTGCACTGTTATATTCTTTCCGTACTATAAAGCGTACACTTGGACTGTAAGGTGCTTTCTTTAGTGTTCAATTGATGGGCAATTTGGATGCCTGTTAGTCTGGAAGGACAATCTGCAATGGGGATCTGTGCTTGTCTAGGTAAGCAGTAGCATTGCTATAATAGGTGACTGTTTATGCCTTCATCTATGGCCAGTACAGACAGATGTGGTTTATAGGGTGAACTGCCAGTCAAACAACGAACACTTCATCATTTCATCCTAGCCACAGTCATCTCCATAGGCCTGGATGCCAATATAATATGCAGGTGGAGAGCATTCCCTTCGGATTCAGTACTGCTAATGTTACACTTACCATTGTTGAACTGAGCATCGTAAAGCCATATGTTTCTCCAGCAGTACCAGCAAATTTGATTGAGCTTTAAGTTTTTTATACGGGATAATTCAAAGCACAAGCTCCCAAACTCAGTCACTGATTAACATTGTGTATATTGGTTTTCATTCCAACCAGATTCTTGATTAATTGTCAAGAATTTTCATTTTTGTGCTCTGACTGATTTTCACTCAGGGCATGTTTGGCCAGTGAGAATTTGCTTTCATTTCCATTTATCCTTATTTTCCTATATGAGTCATCTGACACCTCGTATTGTTAAATGAAAATGCAATATTCAGTATTTGAAATGTGATTGTCTGTTTCCTAAGTAATATAAAAGCATCAAGAAGGCCCCTGAAAGTAAAGTAGAAATTACAATTGTATTATAAAAACAATCAACACCTTGTTGTTCTACAAGAATTGCAATTGTGGGTGAAGTGAAAACCAACACACACAATGATACTTCAGGATTGGGTTGAACCACTTTTGATTTTATGAATTAATTGCCCCTTTAAGAAAAAAAATGTTTTTCACCAAGAAATTGAGTCATGCTTTTATGAGAGTATAGAGTGTTTTTTTTTGCTGCTCTGGTAGTTGCATTGGAGCCAGCAGTTGCTAGTGAGAGTCCTTGGGGCATGCGCTTTGTGTGAGTCCGTTGCAGACCTGGTGCAATGACTGCTCACCACTGATGGTTTCGTTTCTCGAGTCCTGCTGTGACCTGTTCTTTATGAGAGGGGTCAGGTCACACAGCACTTCCTGCGTGTTCTCAGGCTCTCCTCTCCCTGAGAGCGAACAGCAGACTCGCTGATTTACTGTAAACACCCACAGTACTGGTGGGTATCTGAAAGTTACTCCCCGTTACATCCAGATGACATCAGAACCAGGGAAACGAGCATCCCACCTGTGTACACTGCAGGCAGCTTTTTCTTATATGAGCAAAAGTAACAATTTAGCATCTATTTTTACACCTTTGAACAGCACAGAATCTATGAACAACTTTAATTACTGGGCATTAACTGCCTTGTGATAATTTTGAAAATGTACTAAATTTTCATGAATGTGTTACGTAACATTTTAGTTTGTAACATTGAGTAACTTGAATCATATCAATTCATTGTGATTTGAATTCCAGACATGCTTCTAGGTCTGTCTACTTATTTTAAAAAAGTGCCCTTTTGAGGCTTGTGCAAAATACTGGCCTGTCCCCTTTGAGTGGTTTCATCCAGTGACAGTTCTTCTGCTGACTCCCAAATCATGCCCTTGAATTCACTGTTTAGTTGTACATTCATAATTCAGATTTGTGGATATCCTAAATCAGAATGATCAAAAATCAGTGTTAAGCCCTCAAATACCCACTTCAACCAAGCCTGCAACTCCATAGATTGTGGAGCGATGTGGTATCCCAGAATCCTTTTCTGCATGTACAGTTCTTGCACTCCACAAGCCAATGTTTCACTTCTCAGAGATGTCCGAGAGGGATTTTCTATGTGACTTATTGTGCGTCTTTGACGTTTGGTTTGCTTTGAATGTGGCCTTTTTTTGGCATGGGGGTTCAGACTTCAACATATCTTGCATGGTCTTTATAAGAACTGCAGTGTCTTTGGTCAGCTTGGATGTGTCTGTCTTAACAACACATTAATTTACTTACGTCAGTTGGTGGGGGATTCTGGTGTTCTTAAAATGAGGTGTGTGGGATCTGGGCAGAAACGTTACCTTTTAACCTGTTCTCATGTATTTTGTTTGATTGACAAAGGTGTCAGTTACCTAAGTAATAACGATTACCTGAAAAATTCACTGGCACAGAGTTCTGAAGTCTTAATGCCAGTCAGTCTGCTTGTACAGGTGTGAATGAAGTGTCCTCTTCTGACACAGTGTAAACCTCACTGGTGTGGGTAAGCGAATGGCATTACGTGTCTCAGAGGAGAGCTCGCACTTGTCTCTGCTCTCCTAGACTGATAGAAGTACCAGTAGCAGAGAATACAGCAGTAAGCATGGCATGTGAATATGATTGGGTGTTCCAAATTGGGAGGAAAACACTATCAGAGACTTAACAGTGGAAAAAAATTACTTCTAAAATCTTTTCTTATTTTAATCATGGAACAGCAGAATCTCCCACAGTCACATAAACCGATCTTTCAAACAGCTACATTTATTCATTTTCAAATATAACACAGTTTTTGGCAAAAGCACATAATGTGATTCAAAGACAATAATATATTAATAGCTTAATTAAGAACAATTACCTTTAATGAAGAATTATGGAATTATTGATAGTTATTGAACTAATATCTTATTGTTTATCAGGGGAAATACATGGAAATTCTGACAGCAATGATTAATTTGAGGGTAAAATTCCTGCTCACTTCCAGTGTACTGGTTGCTAAAGTCTGTTCATCAGATTTAAATTTGATATTGGAAAGACCCTACTGTCTGTATTGGCCATAACATTGACATTGTCATTATAACTGGCATTTGCAGTTCATGTCTTTGGATTTCAGTGTATTGCAGGTCATTGGCAAAACCCTTTCATTAGGCCATAGGATGGAACAAATAAGCAGGCAATTGATGCTAAAGGAAAGCACAGTGAAGGAAGTCACTGTTCGCAGTGTGTAAATGAGCTGTTCATGGTCATAATGTTCTACTGTGGATAATTAGTTTCCATTCCCGTGATTTTATTTTTTTGTATTAGTATTATAATTATTGACTCTGAGGAAATTTATGCAATCATGTTCATGGAAAAGAAGAATCGGGCTGGTCGCAGTTAGTAGAATTCACAGGAATTTCCGTTTAAAACTTTGCAGCAGCATTAACTTAAAAAAAATGTGTTTTCGAGAAAGTTAAGCAATGTCTGACTTACTAGAACCACTTGGAACAGAGTTAATTCTTGCATTAAAGCCGTATTATTGAATGTATTGTTCCAAATTGGACATTGGCCACTGGAAAAAAGGTGGAGATGAGTTAAGCAATTATGATGCTCATTAGCTTTGTGAATGGCTATATACTATACAAATAAATATGTATGACATAAACTCAAATGCAGTTTTCAGGTTGTGTATTTATTAGTCTGATAGAGGGTGTCCAAAAGGATAAGTTTTATTTTCTCAGGGTTTTACAGTGATAACTGTAGAATAAAGGAAGGTGTTCAGTTCCTACAGACTTTAAACTGCACTTCAAATAAAATTTGGAATGACCATTTTTATTATATAGGAGAAACATATCCCATATTTTGGTACAGTATGTATTGATATATAGAATTGCTCATATTAATTAGTGTTTTAGTGTTTAAATATTCCTAGAAATATTACTGTCCGTATATTAATTTGTATGTGTTGTCAATATACAACCTTAATTGCATATTATTGGGGAAATATCCTGTGCTTAATTTATGGAAGACCTTACAATAGCTGAGTGTCTAGAACAGATTGAATTCATGAATGGCTTTTTTTTTCTTTAAATGGTAAAGTAGAAGGTATTATTTATAATGCATAATCATTTTACTTGTAGTTTATTGTTTAAAATTGTTAACACTTGTTCAAATTTTTACACTATAGCATTTATGCAATGGTTTACAGAATTCATGGAATTATTTTTATTATGATCAGGGGAAATAAAATGATTTTTGATCTTAAACCAGCGTGTGTACCATTGTTTCTCGGCCAACGGTACCCATTTCCTCCTGCGTGCATCATCACTGCGCTCGTTCAACATTCAAATATCCAGCACTGGGATAAGAAAGGCAAATAGGGGATTTATACGGAAAATCATTTTTGTATAGACATACAGATATTTCCCGAAACAATGGATTTCGTAGCATTGCATCACATTTTTGCATACCATGTTTGAACATGAGAGAATGGGGAAAAAGACAAGACCGTCTTGCTCAGTGTTCTGGTGATTTTCTTGATTTGTCCAGACTGGGGAGAGATTAATTTCATGCTAAGCTGTCTTTGCTTACACTCCAGCAGACTGTCTGCTGTGATTTGTCTGAGGGATTAGCCTGCCACGCTCCTAGTTGAGCTGGTCATTAGCCAGTCCGAGTATACAAACACACACAGGGTGTCATTGTCATGGAAGCAGGCTGTGAGTACTGCACTGGAAAGCTTATTCATGGCCTGTGTCATTCAGGTCCCACTACATCATTGACCTGGGACTGGCAGTATATTTTCATACCGGTTCAACATTTGAAACTGTTAATGGTAACTACATCAAAACATTTATTTTAAGTTCAGCTGCCGGATGTTGGTAAAATATAAGACTTGCTCTCCCAGGGTCAGATTTCACCTTGCAAGTGTTACAAGAAGGAAAGCCTGTACAAGATACAGAGTATATGTGAGCACTGCAAAACAGTCAAATGCGTCACATATCTTGGATATTTCTACTTCTTTTCCCTTTGCAGAAAAAGTATGTACACATCCTACCTACTCTACCTGAACATTGGGGGAGGAGAAAAAACATTTAGTCTTCACCTTTCTCATACATTATTATGCTCAAGTGATGTTTTATCAGATCAATGTTGGTTTTGTTATGCAATCTCACAAAATATTTTAGCCCTGAGACCTTGTCATCTGGAGCATGCCCAACACAGGAGGCCCACCTCTTCAAACACAGCCACATTGCTTTGCTAATGTAGCAGCACAGCATCTCAGCCAATGTGCATATCCTCCTTGCCACTAGGGGGCAGCATCTCACTAAAAGCTGCTCCAGGTGGTTTTGATGGAGGAGCAGGTTCTTTCATACATGCAAAATCTTACATTTTTCAAGGTGTTTTCCCTTATTTAATTTACCTAATTTTGATCTCTTCAAGTTTGTTGATTTCTCTTGTTTGAACTCCTGCATTTGCAAAATAACTAAACATTTTCTTCACTGATGCTGATCAACATCAGAATAGCCAGTGCTATATCTGGTGTCGCCAGATTGGGTTGAGTAACCTGAGTTATCTTTACACATTACACACCATTAACACAATCTGCTGTATGCAACCTGGCAACCCAGACTAGTTGGACTGTTCATTTTTTTTTTTTCACCTGAACTCTGACTCCCAAGAGTGGTGGGGGACACTAGGTAACAATGGGTGACAAGAAGACAGCTGGCGGCAGAAAGAAAGCACGTCATACCTGCACATTTTCTACGCTTGAAAAACTTTATTTCCACTACCTGGGTTTGGCAGGTATGTGTTTGTGCCTCTGAAGTTGAAAGGGCATTGGCAAGCTGGTAGTTTGGCAGGGAGTCCTGTTCACCTTCACCTCTGACACACAACGGGTACCCCTGAAAAAAAGTTATGACTGGGAAAAACCTCAACAGTTGAAATAGATGTCAATGACAATATTGATAATTTAGGAATCTCATTAATCTATATATAGAGAGAGATTTCAATAGATTGATGAAAATGCTGAATTTCAGGCTGAGATCCAAAGACAAATGTAGAATATCTGATCTCTATTCAATGCTACAGCAATACTGATTGATTGGTGGCTCCTGGTCACATGTCAAGACTGTAGTTATGGCTCTGAGCTAGTGTCAGAGGAGTGAGATTTCGCTGAACCAAAACTGATTGGATTTGATGGATATAAAATGTTTTTGATTGGTTAAAAAGTTAATGACTGACAAATAAATGTAGCTTTACCCAAAAGGTTCATGAAACGTAATTTCAGCCATTGTTACTCTGAGCACATGGGGCAGGAAGTGAGGTCAGAAGGTGCGCAGGATATGAGAGAGGTCAAGAGGAATACATACAAATACACAAATAGAAACTGCTTACCTTTGTTTAGCCTAACCTTGACACTATCTGCACAGGTTACAGTTGCAGTTGATCGTGTAGTATTTAATTTCACAGACTGCACTAACACCTGCTACTGTTTCATCACATTCTCTACAAGGTCCAGCAGCTTCTCCTGCCTGCATTTTCTCTCAGGAGACACAGAGCCAGAGAGGTTAAATAATATGGGTATCCGTCCACTATCCGAAGGTCAGAACCAAACGGAACAGCAAAGTTAATGAACAGCGCTATTCATCTATTAACTATTTCCAGCATGCAGTCTCTCATCTGTAATCTATCTGCATGTAGCTACATGTTAATCATAACAGTAATAGTAATATTTATTCTTTTATATTAAATATGACAGAAAGATATGTAAATAATCAATCGGCATCCTGCTGTGATTGTATGGATTTTTTTCTGCTGCTTCAGTTGTGACAGCCAGACTGTATTTTATATTGAAAACTTGAAACTTGGAAAGTTTTCAATGGCTTCCTGGTTGCACTCTGCATTTTTTGCAGTATTCAAACCTTCATCATAAAAATAGTGTGCATGACAGATGTCTGAAATGTCATTTATATGTATTACTTTATGCTAAACATTTTGCATTGCTTTACAATATATAAGTTTTAGATTTTGCACTATTTTGGAAAAATTTGTTTATTAATGAAAATGACACCTCAAAAACTACATTTCCATATTTTTAGGTGAAAAAACAGCCATTTGAGGCCAATTAATTAGTTCATTTTTTTTTTTGCATATTTATGCAAAATGGCACCATTTGATCCATAATTATTTTTGTGGTTGAACAATGACCTTGAAGCATAATTTCACAGTTCATTGTAAGTACATGTTATGACATTTTGTGTAGTGCTACTCAACACACTGTGCTGATATGGGTCCCTCTTGTACAGTATGACTTTATTATCCATACTCAAATCCATCTGCACATTTAATAAATACAAAAGCAAACAGTTTGTTGAACCGGAGTCTAGTCTGAATTTTTATATGTATCAATTTTTTTGAGCTTAGTCCATTCTTCAAAACTTGCAACTAAATTAATATAATTATTAGTTACTCAAACTATACAGCCAAAGGGCATGGTGCTTACATTTTTTACCTGCAATTCAATTCCTTCATAAATCTAATATTCTGACATGAAATTTTGTTGAAAGACAAATTTACAAATCCATAGATAAAGGTTTTCCCTCAAGGCATCATAGCGTAGACTTGCCGAAATTGCTTTGAGTCGTATCACATAATTGAAAACACATTTTTGTATTGCATTTATGGCATTTGTTATTTGTTTTTCGATGACACAACAATTTGACATCCTTCCAAATATCCTGTCAATATGACAGCTCCAAATATATGAAAACCCAGCTTTGCCACAAAAGCATATTTACTGCTCCAATGTTCGTAATCATAGTTGAAATAATTAACGTTTTTTCATCAGCCGACACCTGCTTTAACTGTTTTTGGGTTACAAGCAAAGGAAGAAAGGGGCCACACTGTAAAAGGCACCCCTGCATATAGAACATAAAATACACTGGCACAAGAATCCCAAGTATTTCATAATGTTGCCCCGGTGTAGAGTGTATTCTCACATCACAGTGTGACGGTGCTAAAAGCATGTGGTCTGGCCTCTCACAGGCTCACTCCCTAATCTCCAACATCTGTCTGTTAAAACCATGGACTCTTCCTTGAAGCCCTTTGAAAAGCCCGAAACAAGGGTCCGCAATCCCAAACCATGCCGTTTCAGAGAACACAAGAACGTGAAGCACTTGGCACTTGGCCCCTACTGGTAGCTCCACCTTTACTATTGCTGCTGCAGTTGCTTCGTATATAGTTTTGTCAGTTAGGGAAATGTATTCTCTTTGGTTTTAGATTTTATTGATGCGTGATTGTCATTTAATCGTGTCATTGTCATTTTGGCAAAAGCTCTGACTGAATTAAATCATAAGCAGGACCATAAATCTGCCAGTTAGATTATGCTGGATTATGGTTTGAGGTCCTCACTGGCAACAATTCGCCCAGCCTTACCTGGGAATGATAGGGGTTAAGATGGTTAAGATAGTCTCATTGTTACCTAGTGACCACTCTTTGTCGCCCCAATCATCTGTATGTGAACAAATTGAATGTATGCTGACTTTGTGATCCTCCGAGGGCATCAACAGCCTTTCGCTGTAAATATAATTATAGTCTCAAATTTCAATGAAAGCATCTCAATGAAAGGCAAAGAAACAAAATTAACCCCTGAATGAAACACACTGGAGAGAGAAACTGTGACAAGAATGTTTTTATTCGCACAGATCCAGTTATTGCCATATGCACGATTTTACTGAACGTTTGCTGCCACAGTACTCAAGCTGGACAGTGGGATAGTCAGGAACAAAGACTCCTGATTCTGAATTTGCACTGACCATGTTGAGTGATGTTAAAGGTGCCACCTCCTGGAATGGAGCAATGAGCCTCACTGTCCTGAGACTGGTTTAAGCAAAGCTGCAAATATTTCCATAAAAACATAAACTGAAAACAATAAACCATATTCAATCAACATTTTACTTAAAAATATCCTGTCTCCCTCCACTTATCCAAGATTCAATGTGGGCAATTAGGCATTCGAAAACATTTACACCTAATCCATTCCAAAATCCCCCAACCTTGTGACATTGTGAAAATAATAAAAACAATTGTCATTGTTTTATTATAAATGACCAGCAGAGTTGAAACTGTATGGGTACATTCTTTTTCTTTCCTCTGTGGTAGTTTTTTTTACGCTGAACTTTTGTAGTGCTGAATGCACATATTTCTCTTCTGTTTTAAGACATCCAGTGGTACAGAAAACACTCCAACTTATGACAATCCCAACTGGATAATATCAGCACACCACACAGTCTGGATGTTGAGCCTATAGCTTTCTGCTGGATAGGAAGCAGTGTGCTTTGGGCAAAGACCAGTGGTCTAGTGCTAAAGTGGTGAGTATACAATGTGAGGAGCTGAGCATGCTGCAACTCCAAAGCCCATATGAATTGATGGTAATAAGGCTAATATACTTGAGCATGCTGTATGAGAAGGTGGGCATTCTGTAACTCCAAAGCCCATATGTATTAGTGTACATCCTCTGAAGTTTAAGTGGGCATACCCCTTGAATACATCAGTGGCAAGGACATGCTAATGCTTATTTCTGCTGACTGGGGCTTTTCCATTACCCATTTTTCTGATACCAACCTCTTCATATCCAGGCAAATGGCACTACCCATTTCTGCAGAATTATATTATCAAATGAAACCAGACATTGTTCACAATATTCTCAGAAAAGTATGACTGTATTCTCCTGCAGCTTGTTCCTATTCACCCCCTCCAACTAGAAGAATAAGTCACCATTCACTGGAATGAGATTATCAAATACAAATAAATAAGAATCATAAGCCATTCTTAGGAAATTATAACTGTTTTTTTGCACCTGTTCACATCCCACACTGTCTTGAGCAACAGGCTTTTTACTCTGGGTTCCTTGGAAGAACAAAGATTTAACACACATCATCAAATGAAAATAAACAATTATTCAGTATTTTTATTTTTTTTAGGCACTGCCAGAAATTTACTGCAATATCTTTACTGACTCCCTTTGTCTACATTTATGAGCAATAAAACAGTATCAGAGGAACAAAAGGGACAAAGGTTTACCCTTTCAAAATTGGTCAGAGCCCTATTTTACAATTCACTGTCTTTTAAGGTAAGTCTCTTATTCTGTCTTGACTGAAAAAAATCTCTGGTGAGAGGTCACCTGTTACCGGTGGCACAGGAAAGATTTTTGAAGTGGGGGGGACCAAACTGTGAGCAAAAGGTCAAAAAAAAAAAAGTGGGGGAGGACAGATCGGGGTCTCTATGAAACTGGAGGGGACCTGCCCCTGTCTGTTACTGAAGCTGCTGGGAAACAAAAAGTACCCATGATGCATAGGATGGATGTGCTTAATTCGATAACTGCAACTATTTCCTGTCACATTATAAATCATGAATAAAAGCAAAACATTCACTGAAAAACATAACATGAAAAGAATTACACAAAAATATGGAGTAGTTCAAAGATTGTTATAAATAAATGTATTATCAATAATGAAAAAAAGGTGTTTTTTTAAGGTTTTCACTGAATTTCTTTATCCGTTGAATTCCATTCCACTTCCAGCCTGCTTTTTGCTAAGAGCAACCAGCTTCTCCATTAAACTCTCGACTGACCTATTCTTGAACTGTCCTGTGGTGACAGTAAAGAAGTGTGACCATGGCAACAGACTTTGTTTAATTTATCCTGTTTACCTTAATTGTGCACCTCTGACCCTGTACACCAACAAAACTTGCACGAGGTACAAAACAAAACAGGTCCATACCGCTAAAAGATATGAGATATTGAGTGTTGCATTTCAACCCTTGCTACTTCAACTCTTAGTCTTGCACATGGATGATTTTGTCTCATTCTCAATTCTGGATTGTTTCCATTTTGTTTTTGAGTCCGCAGCCCACAATTCTCCAGTGGCTCCCATAGATTTACATGGTCAATGAGAATCTTCATGCCAAATAGAGTACCTGTATCCTAAATCATATTTGGGTTTTATGTCTAGTATTAGATGACAGCAGCTAGTATCTGTTTGAGACTGGTGGTTCATACCTGTGGACTGTGGATGAATTGTCAGTTGAAAATATTAACTATGGAACTATAACTAAAACTGGCCACAGCAGCATGAAGTTAAACTGAAACCTAAAAGTCCACAAAAACACTCCAGTCAAATACATTTAACTTAACTATATATGCAAGGACAAATAAAACTCACCTTCAAGGAAGAAATGGGAAACCTGAGTTTCCCCAAATACTTCAGATTCTGATTCCGGTAAATTTCGCTTTCCTGAGGTACCTGGCACACGGCAAATTTCTGCATTTGTTTCTCAATTGACTGTGTTCATTCAGAACTGGTACAAGGTCAGCTTCATGTTTGTTGTGCATTATACCACAGAACTGGACATTTTGGACCAGTGGCCCTGAATCAGCAAAGCTTTTGCTTCATGTGGTTCTGGGGTTCCGAGCACTGACCCAGTGAATGACCGGGAATACACAGAGTCCTGGTCCAGGCCACTGGCGGTGTCACCAAAGCAGCAAGTATGAGGCCCGGTTTTGGACCCTAGTAGCCTCTGTTTGGTGAAGGAGACACACAAGAGCTTGTGTGTCTCAGAACCACATTTTAAAGTGGATTCTGGGATAGGTGGTCAGTAAGACGTCAATGTGACATTACCTCTATTTTAGGGTCTCCCAAAGACATCCACTCCTTTCTACTACTCCCTATATCTCCTCAAAGATGAGGAGGATGTCAGTGACACACAGAGATAGCTTCCTCACAATCCAACTACAGGTAAAAGGAACACAACTTAAAACACCTGACTGGCACAAGCTTTATTCAAACATGCTGTTTGGCTTTTAGCAATATTCTGGAATAAATCCTAGCATATCCTAGGAGTTATGAATATTGCATGAAGATGACTAGCTACTGTTTTATAGGAAAGAGCATGATTTTGGATTTGGAAAGTAATAAGATATTGATCAGAAGGGTAAGTGGTGAAAAAACACAGAGACAGAGACAGTGAGCCAGTAATTGCCTCCGGACTAGCGGAAGTCTGACCCTGGTTGGACATAAAATTCTTGTAAGCCTAAGGTAGGTAATAGTAGAGATGGGAGAGTGAAGTTTCATGAAAATGAGGATGGGGGGCTTCATGCTACAAGAGCAAAGCATTTTGATTTGTTGAAACAAGTTAATGACTGATAGCTCTGTAGTTCCACCCATCATGAGTTTTGTATGATGGTGTTGAATAGGCCTAATTCACAGCAACATGAAGTTGACAAGCGAAACCTGAAACATCACAAAAGCAATTGAAAGAAAGTCAAAAACTTTCACCAAATTGCACATGCAAGCACAAATAAAACTTACCTGCAAGGAGAAAAATCCCACATAGCTTCTTCCCACATAAATCAAGATTTGAGTTCTGTAAATAAAGTGTTTCTGAGCTACCTGCTCGGTGTCATTTGTGAATTTCTGCATTTGTTCCTCAATGGAACAAATGGGTTCATTCAGAACCGGTACAGGGTCAGCCTCTTGTTTGCTCTGTATTATACCCCAGGACTAGCCATTATGGAATTTGTATTATGGCGTTGAATAGAGCTGATTCAAAGCATTTTAGACATCACTGGTGTTGAATAGGTCTGATTTTCAAACCGCCAATTATGCCGTAATTGAAATCACAAAGTACAGATGGTCCCCGACTTTCGATGGGGTTATGTTCCCCATCGTAAGAGAAAAATATCATAATACATTAAATACACCTAATACACCTAACCTACTGAACATCATAGCCTCACCTAGCCTACCTTAAACGTGTTTAGAACACTTTCATTAGCCTACAGTTGGGCAAACTCACTAACACAAAGTCGAAAAATCGTAAGTCAGACCATTGTAACTCGGGGACAGTCTGCATTTCAAGACATACAGCACATCGCTTTACTGAGCGTGGAAATGATGCCTTTTATCTCATTGCTGCTGAATGAATTCTCCACTTTCTTTCCTCTCTCACTCTCTATCCTTCTGCTGGTGGTAGTGTTTCCACCAGTCTGAAGTTTCTATAGAATTATTTTGGAATTGTATCTTCAGTCTAAGTTCTAATACAGAACCATTGTGTTCTTTTTGTACCATGAAGGCGTACTTATCAATAAAGATGAACCACCTTCATCCTGCAATTGAAATGTACTCCTTCTCAGCTTAGTAAACGCTACTACCACCCCACCTCCTCTACACCTCTTACCAGTCAACTACCTGACCTCCCAGGTGCCTCAGATTGTTACCCTGCTATTTCCACTGAAAACATTTAGAAGCACTCTTCCCAGTGTACGGGTAATTAATGTGTGATGCAATATCTACATTTTTGATCAGCTACAGCTTCAGAGAGTAAAAGTCCAACCATGTATTTGTTCTGCCCATTCACTAAAACCAGGCGAGTTCACTAATTAGCTCATCTACCTGGCTGACAAGCTGTGCTGATTAGAATAAGCTGATTTAGTGCATGGACAAAATAAATACATGGTAGGACTTTTATTTTCTGAAGCTGGGGTTGTCCACCTCTGGCTACCCCTGGCCTGCCTCTACCCAACCCAATGATGCAAAAATTAAAATGATGGGCCCCTGGGTGGCTCACAGGATAAATTGTTGCCTGTGAGCCCTGAGGTAAGGGGTTCAATCGCTGGTCTCACCATTCCCAGCTATGGTCAGAGGTCCCATTGGTGAGGCAACAATTGTCCAGCATCACCAGGGCTCAATACAGGGTAAGCCAGTTTAACCTCTCTCCCTCAGCTGGTCCCATCACAATAGCACCCTCCCTACCATGCCTGGGCACCTGCAGCAGCAGGAACCGACCATACACTGACCACGTCCTCCTCCAACGTCATAGGCGGTGTGCAGTTAGCAGTGCAGCCGCAGCATGAAAAAGGAGCAAGAGCATCATCATGTGAATCGGAGGAGTCATATGCTCAATCTCTCCTCCCACAGCTGTCAGGGCAGGTGCTGCAGTGAAGGCCGAGTAGCTCGGTTGAACATTCGGGTTGGGAAAAGTGGGAAAAATCAGGTAAAAAAATGTAAAAAACTTGAAGGAGAGGGAACTGGAGGAAGAGTTGATGTGTGCATCTTTACTGACAGTGCTATATTGCAGACATTATTCTTCATACTGTGTGTGGTGTCGTTATGTTAAGGGGTCCCAAAACAACAGCAGTCCAAATATGAAAAGTTCCACAGCAATATCTGACAGAATCAGCTGATTATTCCCTGTTTATTTGCAATATTTTACCTCTTATCAGATGATATAATACATTTTGTCACATTTAGCAACATTTTTATATAAAGATATTATATCTGTCTTTATATGATAATTTGTAAGTATGATAGTTGTATATTTATAATTTATGAAAACATTATGTCATGTTTATGACAGCTTTGAATGTGTCATATTTAGTACTTAAGTGATCCTTTTTTGAACTGTGACTGTTTAACAAGCCATGTGACCTGAAATATTTTAAGCAAATACCCATTTAAAAACAATGGTAGATGACAACTAAAAATGAAACTATTCAACAAACAGGGGCATTCATTATTGAAACACACATATGAGTCAGCATAAGTCACAGAAGGATGGCCCAGGTTTGGTATAAACACAATATAATTCCCTGCTCTACTGATTTTCCTATGAATCTGATCGTGTTCAAGCGTGGCATTTCTTGTTTGAATTCAATTTTGAAGGAAATGTAAATGTCAACCACATAAAATGATTTCACTTCATCTGTATGTAGACCAGGAACACTGCCATTAGCGATGCTAGTTTAGCTGACAGAAGTTTGAAAATTTGAAAAATCGTGTAAAAACACACTGAACTGTCAATGTACCAATCTGATGGTAAAGGGGTACAAGACATTAGTGTGGATGAGACATAATTCTGATATTACATACAGATCTTAGGCATTTTGCAGATGCTGCTGTCCAGAGAAACTCACACAGCATACATTTTTACACCTTAGCCTTTTATACAGCTGGTAATTTAATGAAACAATTCAGATTAGATTCTTTGTTGAGGGATATAACAGCAGCGCCTTGGGGGTAAGTTAAACCTGCAACTTTTCAGACAGGCATGCTAATCACTATGCTATCCATGACAAGTTATTGCCGCCCATGGCTGGCTCACTGGAGGGACAAAGGTATAAGTCTAAAAGCAATACCTAAAAAATAACTGAGCCACAGAATATATTCCCCTTTGTGCCAACAATTCATGCTTTCATGGGCCTACATATCCGCAAGTTATGGCACGCAGACATGTGTGTTAGGAAAGATTGACGACCATTGACAGTCAGGTCTACATGATGGGATTTCGTGTAAGGTTTCCACCAGCTGCACCCATCTTTTGCATGCCTCAAATCTAGAGGCCACAAATTCAACATTTGTCCCTGAGGCCGTTTATAAAATAATTTATAATGTCAGATTTGAGCTGGCCCCAGAGGTTTCTTACAAGTAACTGAATGTTAAATTTAGTTCATGTGATTTCAGTGAATAAGAACGCTTTTATTCTATATACTGGATAGAGGGAATGTGGTAAATTCTGAAGCAGGTCACAAGACAAGAACTTTCTGTCTTCGGTTTCGTGAATTATGGGGCCTACCCAGATGGATGTCACATTTGGGAGATTGCACTGAAGTTCATTCCTGTTTTTTGAGGTGGGTTCACCACATGTCTCTGTCCCCATTCACTTTGAAGAACGTCAGGGATCATTCGAATCGATACTCAAAACCAGAGCATCATTCTTTGCCGTCTGAAATTAGACTTTAAACGGTGACATTGGTAGTTTCAGTTTTAAATTAGACATTTGTTTTGTGACATGGACTTTGCTTATCTTTTGAAGTAGCCTACTTAAATATGCAGAGCTGTAGGGGGCGGAGACTGCTACTTATATATGTGTTCTCTCACATTTTAAGAACATTAACAAATGGTTCATAACTCAACTCGTTTTCAATAAAGGTGAAGCAAAAGGCTTTCATTAATGAAATCTTATTGTCACATAATAAACCATGTAATTATTATATATACATGTTGTATCAAGTAAGGTCACTAGCATCTGATCTCATCTCTGTCGCTTTAATTCTAGGGGCTAATATTGTTTGCTGTCATAATCATTTGTAGAAGTCAATATTTAGTCTAATCTCATTCCTACCGGAACACATTGAACCCTCTCCTCTCAGTAACATTTATTTAAGGGGCAAAGTAAATAATGTTTTTGTTTAATCTTACTTTTGGTTTTCAGTTCAAAAAAAGACAGCCAACAATTAGGTTTATGGACACAAATCGAGAATTGGTACTAGCTTTCAAGTTCTAAAGCATTTAATATAAGCATTGCAAAAAGCTAAACAGTATGTACAGAACATTTTTTCATACATAATAATAATCACCCAAACTACTGAAATGAGTCTATATAGTGTGCTACAGAGATACAGTTTCAAGAGTTTACTGAAATAATATTGCCCCAAGTGATAAGTAAGATGCAGAAATAGACTTGAAAAATTCCATAATATTCAAGGTTTCAAACGTTGCTTATATATAAAGATGTTTCTAACATTTTACACAGTTGTGAATTGTGCAGGGGATCAAGAGGGAAATCCTAATAATACATATTCATGATAACACTAACATTATCCAAGACAGAGAATGATTATGAAGTAGAAAAAGTCTCTCTTTTTCTACTTCATAATCATTCTAGAGGAAAATAAAGATACGTAGATGAGCCACATTTTGTGAGATATTGTCAGAAAGTGTCTGGGTAAACATCTCAATATATGGCCAAGTTATAGATATTAATGCTTTCCTGTATACATTCGGTCAAACAACGTGCAGTTAGCAATGATAAACCATTATGTGTGGTCAGTGTTTGATGTCCTTCCACCGTTCTTTTACTGTTGACATTTTGGTTTGTTGCAAACAAAAGACATTTACGTTTCAACAAAACCCAACTCAGTTACACTTTGGAGCAGGTCTATATATAGCCTTCTAGGAGGTTTTTTTGGAAATAACCTATTCAGATCACCTAGGCAGTGCTTTCTGCTCCAGAATAAATGCTTTAAACCAAAATTTGAATAAAATTAACTTTACTCTTGCATAAAACTGGAATTATCAGGGGACAATCAACAATGTGGTCTGAAGAGAAAGGTCGTCCCAAGAAAATTCTCTTGGTTATTTCAATTTTAACTCAGGTAGTGCTTTTGTACATTTATGTATTTAGGTATTAAAACACATTATACACCTGAAGACACACAAAAGTGTCACATGAAAGACTAAAATTAAAATGATGGAAATAATCCCCAAACTTCATACATTAGCAAAAATACAACAAAGACTAATGATATTAGGGATCAGTGTTGGCCTGCTTTGGCGTATGGCAAAATGTATGAGAATACTGTGAGGGAACGTGTTCTTTGTGTCAATACCAAAGGCAGCCCACATTTACACAATAATGTTGTTTTGGGTCATAGAAAACATGCATAGAGGCTCTGGATAAAGTACAGAGAGGAGCAAAATGCGGTCTTATCCATGTATTATACATGTATAAAAAGATAAAATGGAAAACACATTCAATATATTTATTACTATTATTATTATTAGTAGTAGTAGTAGCAGTAGTAGTAGGAGAACTACAGAACATTTTTTCTGTACATAAACTATGGTAAAATGGTGACCCAAGGTGGGCAAAATGTTCTGTTCCATTTGTATAAATGTTTTGGTGTCCTTTTTATATTTCTATTATGGAACAGAAGGGGACCGAATACAAACAAGTAAGACCATGAAAAGGACAGGTCAAGGTTGCCTGGGGAATTGCAGAGTAATATCGAACACTCCTCTCCCCGTTGTCTTGACTTTACCTGCGTTCCCTGCAGCACACGGGTCCGAGGGGACTCAGCAATTGTGGAAGTGTTCATGGCTGATGTCCCTGAGGTCAGTGCCAGCCACATTGGGAGGACTGTTACAGGTGATGTTGTTGAAGATACTGACGACGGTGTGGGGCTCCTCACCCTCCATCAAGGTCTCCACCTGCCGAGGCACCACCTGCGGCTTGCTCAGGCTGTAGTCTCTGAGGGACTGGGCGCTGCAGTCACATCTCCAGAGGTTTCCGGTCAGCCACAGCTGATCCAAGCTTTCGGGCATCTCAGACGGGAGGCTGCTGAAAGCATTATCCTTCAGGTTTAGGTAGCGTAGCCTGGGTAACAGCTGCAGTGTGTCATTTTGCAGAGACTCCAGCTTATTTCCAGACAGGTCCAGCCAGGAGAGGCGCTTAAGGGGCAGGAGGGACTCTGGCGGAAGGTTCTGGAGCAGGTTGCCAGACAGCAACAGGTAGTCCAGGTTCTTCAGGCCATAGAAAGTGTGGGAGGACATGGACTCCAGCTTGTTGAACCTCAGGTCCAGCTGCTGAAGGCCCTGGAGGTCGATAAAGCTCTGACGCTCCACCACAGAGATGTTGTTATGCTGGAGAAACAGTCGCCGCAGTCCCGTCAGACCAACAAATGCCTGGGTGGAGACTCTAGAGAGACAGCTTCTGTCCAGGTGAAGACTGTGGAGCTTGGACAGGCCCTTAAAAACCTGGTCAGGAAGGTTCTGGAAACAGCTGCCAGAGAGGTTGATCACAGCTACATGGGACAGCCCTAGGAAGGTGCCCATGCGTGCCTCTTGTATCTGATTGTGCTCCAGTTCCAGCACCTCCAGGTGACCCAGACCCTCAAAAATCCTCTCCCCCAGGGCCCTAATCCGGTTATGGCTGAGGCGCAGCTCCTCCAGGTACTGCAGGTCACGGAAAGTCCGGGGCGTAGGTTGGTGATGGAGTTATTGGACAGCCGTAGCACATGGAGGCTGTGGAGGCCGAGAAACGTCTCATCGTGCAGCTCGTTCAGTCTGTTGTTGGTGAGGTCCAGCCAGCGGAGGGACTTCATCCCCACAAAAGCTCTGGGCGCCACGGTAACAATTTGGTTCTGGGCCAAGTAGAGCTTCTGTAGCTTCGGCAGTTTCAGGAATACATTAGCCTTGATAACTTTCAGACAGTTTCCAGTGAGGTCCAGCTCCCTAAGCTCAGTCAGGCCCTGGAAGAGCTGAGGCTGCAGGTAGGCCAGCCTGTTCCCTGCCAGCACCAGTTCCCGGAGCCCCTGCAGGTCCTGGAAAGCCGCCTCGGGCAGCACAGCCAGAGAGTTCCAGCCCAGGTTGAGCAGCCACAGGCTGGAGAGTTTGGCAAACAGCTTCTCCTCGATGCGCATCAGCTGGTTGTTATGAAGGTTGAGGGAGGCGAGGGCCAGCGTGGTCTGGAAAACTGCGGTGGGCAGGGAGCGCAGGCGGTTACGTTCCAGGTGAAGATGAGCCAGCGAGCGCAGCCCCCGGAAGGCCTGGGCATCTATGACGGACAGCTGGCCGCTCTGCAGGTTCAGGAAGTCCAGGTTGCTGAGGTCTTTGAAGGAGGCAGCTGGCAGGGAAGTGAATAAGTTTCCGTCAAGCCACAGCGAGTGCGTGGAAGGCGGGACATCGGCGGGGATCAGGGTGAGGTTCCGCGCGCTGCAGTACACGTTGAGCTCGGAGCTGTAGTGGTCGTTGTGGCAGGTGCAGCCCTTGGAGCAGGGGATGGATTTCTCTGTGGGGGGGTCCACTTCCGGGTCAGGGCTGGGTGACACCCCCAGGGCTCCCAGAACCCACAACGCAAGCAGCATAGAGGACCGCATACCCCTTCGGGAAAAGGCAGACATGTTAGCTTCCTATATGTTTTAAAAAAATGTATACAAACTTATTGTATCCCATTTAACCACATCTACACCAAGTACACCTTAGGTCTGCTGCTACTTGCATCTTAACAATCGGGACATAATTTGGAAATATAATTTAATTTAGCCTTTTTTATTTTTTGAATATATAGAATGCCGAATAGTAATTGTTGGTATGTACCATTACTACAACATCCCCTGTGAATGTGAGATGCAAACAGATGCAACTTGTCTGAAATGTGTGCAGCCACTTTTATGCACCTTGCTTTCCACCAGTCCCCTGAAAGCCCAAAATTCAGGCTTTTAAATATGTAATAGAAAAAAAGAATCAGGTTTAGCTGGGATCTGTTGAAAAATATTTACTTTCAGTGCTGCATAAAGAATGCAATGTTACTCGTATAACTACTTGTAACTTGTTTAACTGGCATTACTTTTTAAATAAAACACATTTATTTGTTGGGTGAATCTTTTTGATTGTCTGTTTTCAGCTCTGTGCAACACCTCTTGCCTCTTAATAGAGTGCACTCATTAAAACAAATACAGTGGCTTACCTAACTGTAGTGAATATTCTGCTCTCTAAAATCACCCTAACACCAGGTCATACTAGTCACAGAAAAATTTGCCAATTTATACCAGATACATTGTTTGGCTTTCCATTAATAATCCAAAACAGCTATGGAAATCAATTCAATTATTTTTTTGTCACAGAACACATCTGCCCATATGTACCTCGCTTGCGTTGCTTACACTGCAGGCAACCGTAGCAGCGAAAAACTTTTTTTGTGGATATTTCTTACCTGCTGTATCAGCAGTCTTGAGTAGATTTAGCCAGGCAAACGCTAACGGGACGGGTAGAGTGTGTGTCTGAGCGCATGGAGACCTGCCCCCACTTTCTATGCCGCTCCTGCCAAAAAAAGACAGATCTACTGACCTCAGTCTCACAATTAACCTTTTCATTCCCCCTTCCAAACTGCCTATGGGGAGAATTGTTTCACATTTTCTCTTCCTCTGATCAAGATGTATTATTAATGTTAAAATAACAATGTATACATTCTCTGTGCTTAGGTTTGTCAACAGCAGCACCTTTGCTTAATATGTTGAATGACAGTGGCTAGGGCATTCATGGGAAGAACAAAATCCTTTCCGCAACTTTAAACTTTTCACATATTTCATATCACTGTCAATAGAAACAGTTGACTCCACTTAACTGCCCATGGTTGGGATAGTTTTGGCACTGTGTGCTTAAGTGAAGTGCGTTCATAACCTAGTTTGGGTGCCAATGTACGGTTCGTACATATATTAATATGTAAATATCAATTATATGCAAATTATGAAAACAAATGCCTGGATTGGCTATAGGATGATGCTACCACAATCGCAACATGCTAGGGTGTATTTGTTGAAATAAACCCATAAGAACTGGTTAAATTTGAATGAGGCCGGTGGCATTGATGTGGCGTGCCGTTTCTAATGTGCAGTTAGATGGAGTTGACTCCACTATTTAAATTGTACGAAGATTAAAACTGACTGATTGTAAGGATAATTAAATGGTTAATGTAAGACACCCAAGCAAATATCTGATACCAGATCAAGGCCTTAAGTCACATATGTATTATGTCAAGTGGAGAGGATTCCCAAGACTTTTTCTGAGAATTAGGGCAAGGTCACTATGCTTCACTTTAAGCTGTCTGTGAAAATTCTGTTCACTTTTGCTGTACTCTAACAAATACTGTGCAACAGAGCCAAGGCTACACCATTGCCTTGTGTTAACATTTTGGGTTTTTGAAGTGAAAGCTTGGGATTCACATTTATTTAATACCACAGTCTTCAATGCATCAAAAGTCATTGGGGCATTTGCCAGAAATGTCAATCATTTAACAGATTTTGAGCTGAAAATATATCAAATATTTTTGAGTTGAAAATATATGATGGTAAATGGGGCATCTGCAAGATATTGGCCCAGCTTTCAGAATACACAAATGATATGACTTGCTAAAAAATGTCTGGGAATCAGGTGATAGGAAGCATTAAAGAGTGTTAGAATTGACACATTAAGGTATCTGAATCATTCTATTGGTAATATATGTAAGAGGTCAGAGATGTTAAAGGTGAGTAGGCTTTTTCTCTTTCGCTGTAGCTGATTTCCTAGAAATGGAATTGTTCCCAGGGCCGTTCAAAATCAGACAGTAAATGTGTAATGACTGTTGCTGGAATTTCAGTGGACATTAGGGGAACAGTTCTGGACTTTGAAACAGAGATCTGCAAAGAAAAAAAGTGGGCAATATTAATGCAATTTATGAAAGATTAATTGTGTATTGCTCCTATGCAATGAAGCCTGGCAGCCATAAAGATACAAAACCCCTTATACTTAATAAGTATAAGTATGCTCAGTGCATGAATGTTTAGATTTTTTTCTTTTTTTGCATTTTTTAACCAAACATGCTTTAACATAATTTCAAACCGCATGTTTCAAGTTGAAATATTAACCAGTGAGAATGCATAATTATCTGTACAGAAGTTCAAGGACCTTCATAAATCGTGAACATTGACATGTACAGTAGAGTGCACAGGGAAGGCCATGGTACAATTTTGAGCAAAATCATCATTCTCATACATGTGATTAGACTTAATATTGCTTTTATTTACCAACAGTATGGACAGAAACCATGCGACCAGTATCGGATACAATATTTTTCACAATTTCTTTCCAAATAATGTTGGACATCAGAATTATTGCAGTAGTTTTTCGAGATAGTATAACTACCTACAGTGAGATTTTCTTTTATACGAATTCAGATAGGGATGTCTCTAGAATGACCGCTTTTGTTTTTTAAGCGAATTAAATTCTAACTTTTCAATTCCAGTGTTCCAGATTCTAACACAGGTTTTTAACAGGGTCATTTTATTATTTATTTATCATTATATTTATATATTTTTACCTCACGATTAGTCATTTTTATTACAAATCTGGAATGGTAGCACACAGTATCATCACCATTGTTAATCAGATAGTGTTGTTGTGTCAGGGCTAAAGTAAAAAAAATCTGTGTAAATGAAAGCTACAAAAACTATGAGGATGAGGAACTCTTGACTCCGCAAGACTGTCTGTTTCCTGTTGGTGTGGTCTCTCTAAATAATAAGGGCAGCTGAATGTCGCTTCAATCTCTGTGGTCTTAGAGGACCCTCATTCATGTACTTCTGGACTCCAGAATCATTGAGGCAAAAGATAATGTAGATACGGCCTTGAGATGTACTACAAGGATATGGTCTGGAGTAAGGACAGGGTGAAACTCTCCTGCAGTCCGGCAGTGGGTTAGTTTTGTGTTGCAGATGTCCTGGTGTGAACTGTTGCCCATGATCTGTGGGGCTGAATTACAGATTCATTTCCGATTTCTTCAGCGGACATGGGACACAGGGACCCACTATCCAGCATCCAGCATGTATCTCTCAACCTGTTGATGCTACAAAATTGACTAAAGTAGTGGATCGTATTGAGACTCTGAAAGGGTAAAACAGCCAATAGCCATCATCGTGCTACCACTATGTATCACAATAAGTATGTGAGTAATGGGAAATTAAGCAAAATCCCATGTAAAAGTACCACCATGTCTATGGTGATGCATGAGCCTGGGACAAGATGAGTGATTCTTACAGCAACTTTATTGCCCAGAAGTGAAATTTAGCCCAAAAAAGTGTATTACAAAATATTACATGCATTAACAATTTAAAAAAATTAACTATTCACAATAATTTTGGTACTTATGTTTTATCATTCAAAAAATTTGATGAAATGCATTTTTTTAAACAAATGCATTTGAATTGGCCAATTATTTTCTAAATTTCGCTGGAAAATATGTGCTACATTCTATGAATTGTTCTACTTTGTTGATCCTGAGCAGCCTGTTTAGCTAATCTTTAGCATGGGTGTGAATAATTGTACAGTTCACTATATCTGTAATGAATGAAGCAAAGATCCTGATAGTGCTTTAAAGGATTTAAACGCGTTACCTTTCTACCTCACTGGTCTGAGCATCTAAAGGGGTTTTACTGAGATGTTTATTCACTGGATGGGGTGTCATTGACAGTTGACCCAAAAGTCTTGGTCCAAAATTTGTTGAGAGATCTGTTTTATAAGTGGCACAGACACATTCCTTTTGGACTTCAATATTAAGGATTGCACCGTAGCAGTTGTGGCAGGGAAAGTCACAAAACCATCACAACATGCTATGGCAGTAGTGGGTTCACTGTATTCCATCTAGTCTGATGCTCTGATGTCAGACAAGTATGTATACATTTTAGGGATGAGCTTGACTTATAAACCAGAGGACAGTTACTTTTTTTTACAAATCATACACGTGTGTAGGTAGGGCACCAGGGAGATTCGGCTATTCAAACCTGCTTGATCCCCTGTGTTGTAACATAATTCTGGCTAAATAAATACATGAACAATAAAATTGAAATTTCTGTCTACTGCCCCTCTGCACACAGGAGCAACATCAATCTGGAGTTTATCTTCTAATCTTCCATGCAGGGGAGTTTAAGATACTGCAGGATCTTGGCAATGACCATGACTCCACCAATGGGACATCGTGCCACATCTTATTCAGTCCTTTGCACCTGTCAATCAAACCTTTCTGCATCCATGATGTCATTTCCTGTCCAGGGTAAATCTGAAAGGGTTCCAATGCATTTCAACATACAAAGTACAATTTCCATTAATGTCAAAGAATTCATTTTAATTGAATTTACATCTATATATATGGGAATGAATGGGACAGTGGTCTCAGACTTTTGGACCCTACTGTATATCATATTGTCTGATGCATTCACAACATAAACACCTTTAAAGAATTTACCAGACACATCTACAGACATTAAAGTTTATGTTTTGAAATTTTATGGCAATGTCATATATTTCTCATATACAACAAAACATGAGGTGTTTTGATTCTCAGTGATGATGATTCTAAAAATCTCCTATCTGCATCTAGCTTCTAGGTTCTTCTACCACCAATTATTTTTGTCTGATATTTTTTTTTCAATTTCACAGCAACAACAACAGTCAAAATCAATTTGTATGCCAGGAATCATTGTCAGTAACATATTTTAAGAAGATGAATACACTTGGATCTTCTACTGGCCTGCTGCCAGTGTCTTGTGGGTAGAATGGGGGTTTACATACAAAAAAAGGAAACAAAAAAATTCTGAGCCACATACACAGAATACACATTTGAGCATGCTGCATATATGGCCCAGTCATGATAATGCCACTTTGACACTTTTAGCTGAGCAGTAAAAACAAAACAAAAAACTGTTTCGACTCATAGTTATAAAACAAAAAGCAGTGGGAGTGGTCCCACGTACGAAGGTACGAATATATTGTTTGTATATTGTGTGAGTTTCACTTTTGGTCATGTCTTACAGTGACTTACCACGATCATTCAATATCATACTATATGAGTCATTGAAGAGAATTTGCCACTTAAATTTAAGGGACTGGTTTTGTGACCTGATTAAAAAAAAAAGTCTTGAATCCTGAAAAAAAAATGTATATTTTTAAATCCCTATTTGTTCATCAACAGCAGACTAATGTTTGTGGAATGGATAGTATTCAATTGTCACTCCACAAACATTATTTAATCAAAAAATAAATATTTATTGAGTTCACATATTGTTTCCTAAGACATTTGTTACTAAGGATAGCAAGAAAAACTGGGAGAGGAAAAACAGTCACGATGTCATAAACCTTATTGTCTTTACAGCCAAAAACGTTTACTGTCGCAAGAAGTTCCCGCCAGCCAACCCTTGCAACGTCAATGACCTTCTTCATGCCCTTACAGATTTCGCATAGTTACCTCGACATCTCCCCCAGGTGGTCACCTATCAAAACCAGTACCTAGCTATATTTACGTTAGCCATGATACACAAGGTTATCAACTGTGCATAATGGTTAGTTTAACTAACGTTACATAAATAATCTTAAGTGGCTCTACCTTAGCAACGTGAAATATAACGTTAATGAACTTCCAAACTGCCCATCGTCCTCCGCAATATCTTGTGGATGTCAATAGTACAAGGTTTTTCAACAGTTATAAACTGTAAGCACAACAACTCTTGTCAAAATAACATTTGTCTTAATTAACAAATGATTGGATGATCTACTACGTTACCTACTTTCCCACAATTGTCAAGTTGACTTAAAATGTCAAAAAGCAAATTAAGTGGCAACGTACGCTTGCAAATGAAGGGTGACTGGCTATCACTATGTTTTTAGCCTGTGGGTATTACCCTGAGGTTGTCAACTGTATTGTACGTTGAATTTTAGCTCTTTAAAGTGATGACCATCTCTCATATTGCGATGGTAAGAGAAATTAAACAGTCAACTAGATAATTAGTTTGAAGTTTTTTTGGGGGATCCTACCAAACAAATCACCAAACGTCAGTGCTAAAAAGTTAACGAACGTTGGTCCGCTAAAGAACGTTAGCGAGCTATCGCTACATTAGCTAGCTTGCTACTATTATCCAATACAAAATATTGGTCTCGCCAATTTTGTTAGCTAACTTAGCTAGCTATATGCTAAACAACAAAAACATAGTTAGCTAAGTACTAGTTACAGAATGGTATTTTGTAATAGCGAAAGGGGAATGGTCTTAAGATATAATTCGTCTAGCAAACCATTTTCTCGCTAAAATGTCGTGGAACCATCGAAATGGCTCAAAACTTTCTTTTGTTCAACTAATGTGGCGAGATGAACGTTTGTGATCAGTTGTAGGGAGATCTCGCTGACCAAAAAGACGTACAGATTCGCCATATCCATAGATGAGTAAGTGTGACTAAGATTTTCGTTTTAATGTAATTTCTATGCTATAGTAAAAATCTAATGGACACATGGAAACGTGAATATGTATATATTTCAGCAAACGATGTTGATATCACGAAACAACATCTATATAATCTATGTTCTACTTCGAGAAATCGGTTGAAGTATGCGAAAGTGCTGCTGCCGAAACTCCACTGTGATTCGCAGTGACTGATGGAGAACAGGCGAGGCTCTCAGGTTAGTACGCGATGGCCGCACACAGAGTATTACTTAATTTTCAAAGTAAACACCGAATTTAAGATAAATGTTGAGGTCCGTGGTGCAAAATTGTAGCAACGGAATATTATCGACACCCTTAGAAGTCGGTCTGATGAGCAGCAAACCGGAAACGGACTCGATTTTCTCTCTAAGACACACTGTGTTTTTCCCGTCCGAACTAGGCCTGCCTCGAAGCAGCGGGTTGGTAGTTTCGGTTGCCCGCCTCGCCCGAATTGATCGCGGTGTGTCGTTAACCAAGGTGAGAAGAGGATTGAACGGAGGGAGTTTTACGGTCTGCGGTGTAATCAACTAGCTAACTAGACTTTGTTTATATGCGAAACTCCGTTACTAAACCGATTATATAATTTATAAATAAATAGGGTAGAATAGCTAGTGAACGTCAGCTAACTAGCGTCAGCCGAGTGCAATATCGTAACTAGATATTAATTTTCGGAGGTTAAAATCTCACAGTTGCTCAAATTGCAAGTTATGTGTTAGTTACATAGATATTGAACAAATCTTTCGACAATGCAAATAAACGCTGAAGTGAATAGACATAGTTATTTCTTCATATCACTACGTTAGATAGCTGCCTAATGAACATTAACGTATCGATAGCTAACTACACTGTTCATCTGGGTAGACGAATGCAAATAATCGTGCATGAACTTTGCCTAACGTTAGTTGTTAGTTTCATAATTCGTGAAAATACCATGGTTTTCAAATGTCAGTTCGCAAAGTATCATCGGTTTTGTTTTGACAGTAGCTTTCCTGCTAGCGCCGTAATGCCTCATGTGGATGAACCTAATCTAATGACGTCGCTCATACTTTAGATAGCTTGTATAGCTAACGTTATTTAAACAGTGTTTGTAAGTAAATAACGCTACCAACAACTAGGATCGCAGCCTAGAATATGCCAGTGCATATTTACTTAATACCAACCCAGGTAGTCATTAAATTTAATGCTATATGCTATGGATAGGCAGATAACGTATATATAGTACACGCCGTGTAGCTATCTGTATTGTTTTGTTACGACCGAAGTTAGCCGAAAAGAGCCAAACGCAATCAAAGTAATATGCAGCCGGCAATTGGTTGTATGTGTCTTATAGTGTATATGTTTTTTTCCCAGATCGCTCTTCATGGGCATTTGTTTTGTAATGTTTTATTGTGATAGCCTGTACCGTTGTCCAAACTGCATTAACGCGCTCTCACCCACAGTGATAGTATGGATCCAGACAGTGGGGCCGACAGTCAGCGGGCTCTCAGTCTGCAGTGGAAGAGCTACAAGCTCATCCAAGACCCCGCCATTCGCAGGGTCGCCCAGAAAGTCTACCGATACGATGGGGTGCACTTCAGCGTACCGGTTAGTGTTAGCGAATGAGTGCGTCTGGAGTCTTGAGTGTGGGTGTGTTGGTTGATCCTCTTTGTCCGTTAATAGGCGAGAACTTTAGTATAGTCTTTTGTTTACGTATCTTTTATCTCTACTATCTCTAAGTGATCTTAATGGCGTTAGTTGCTTTGAGAAAAAAAAGCCTGATAAATGCAGATGTTTTACTCCTTCAATGTATTCCATTGCATTGTGACTGCCGTTTTTCTGACATGTTTTGTAGCCCCATGATATTTAATTGGTCGCAGTCAGAGTAAGAAGTGCGTAGGAAGTCGCCTTACGCAAATTTAGGTTTCGCTAATCCAGTTTCATTTTGCCACGCAGGTCATTTTAATTGGTGGTATTCTGTGTCTAGCAGTGCAGTTGTGTACTTTCTGTACGACAAGACAAAAACATTAAGCTGCATCTGTAGTTGAAAAAGGTCAAGTGACTTAAAATGGCAGTTTGGTAATTCGGAAAATTAATGGAATGTTAGCTGGCATAAATATCTCAGAATGTTGAGCCAGAAACGCATCTCTGTCCACCACAGGACTCGGGGTACCCACCAGTGGGAGATTTACGGGACCCCCGACCTCGCAGGATCTGGTCCAAACACACAGAGCTGTCCCTTCCAGTGCCCAAGTTTAAGGTTAGTGTCTGGTCCCAGCATCCCCTCAGAATCTGTCCCATGTGTAACTGTGATCTCTCATTATATATGTGACAGTTTTGTTGCCCGTAGCTGTTTTGCACTTAGCAACTAAAGTTCCCCCTGGGAAAAATAAGTTTAGTTTTATTCTAACATTTATTATGAGCATTTATTATGAGATCCTGTTAGTAACTAAGCACCTGTCTCCCTCCTATAGCTGGACGAGTTCTATGTAGGCCCTATCCCTCTGAAGGAGGTGACCTTTGCACGCCTGAATGACAACATCCGGGAGCCCTTCCTGGCCGAGATGTGCGCCAAGTTCGGGGAGGTGGAGGAGATGGAGATTCTCTTCCACCCCAAGACCCGCAAGCACCTGGGCCTAGCCCGCGTCCTCTTCACCAGCACCAGGGGCGCCAAGGACACGGTGAAGCACCTTCACAACACCTCTGTCATGGGGAACATTGTCCATGCCCAGCTGGACATCAAAGGTACACCGATCAACCAGCAGACAAACAAATGCTAATAGAATCGCTGCAGCCAGCAAGCCCTTTACTTTAGGGCTGAATCTCTGAGCCTCGGTTTGTTTTTTTTTTTCTATCCTCAGTACCAAAGCCGCAAATTCATTTTAATTTAATTTTTAAAGTTAATGCACTTTGTGTTATTAAGTTGCCTGAGAACGCAAGCCATGGTTTTGCTATATTGCATGAGCGAGTGGCAGTAGTCACATGTAGCGTACTGAGTTTGTGTTTGTCGCTGTGGTGCAGGCCAGCAGAGGATGAAATACTATGACCTGATAGTGAGTGGCTCCTACACCCCTCAGACTGTCCCCACGGGTGGGAAAGCCTTGACCGAAAGGTTCCAGCCCCCCGTCCCGGCACACCCCGACACGGTGAGGCCTCAACGTTTACACATGGGCCAGGATGTTCCTACCCGAAAACCTCTCCAATCTGCATCTCCTCCCTGACTTTATTCCTGTTTTATCATTGCAGATTTATTGTACATATGTCTGTTTGTGTTTCGTAACTTTCCACTGATTAAACCAGTACATTTACCTCTTAAGTCTGTAATATTACTTGCAGATCTTTTATCAGTATACACACTATATTTTCTTCACACTTCCAAGGCTGAAATTAGACCACTTCTATTCATAAATATATATTTAAGGATAAGATTGAGAAAGATATATTCTTTTCTAATTTTTACAGCTAGGAAGTCAAATTAAAAATAGACCTTTCAGTTGGCATTTCCTGTATAATTATCTGTGTATCTCGGGTGATATTTTACAGTGAGAGCCCATACACAGAAATGTGGCAGCTACATGAACTCATGCATGGTGTTCCATTATTTGATACTCTGCAGCGAGTGCCTTGTGTGTCAGATTAATATAGAGAAATTAATGAATCTCGTCTTTCTTGTTTGCTAAGAAGTACAATGAAAGACATAAAGAAAAATAACCAAAACCAAAGTACCCGTTTTTTCCAAGATGAATTTTTGTGAAGGTAATGTGAGTAGGATGTATCCTATTGGTTGATGTCCTGCTGGGCCACAATCCCTTCAAAAGTTCAATGTGCTTAACTCTAATGAACTTTAATGAAGTACAGCGGAGCAGGTTTTTGTAGACTGTGCTGTGTTTGACTCTGTCATGGCAACGCATTGCTGTCATTGAAAAGCAGTACTCCGGCTTCACTCTTCACTCCTCACTCCTCAGAATCCCTGTGTCTATGTACCCTTAGGCATAGAGGGTGGCTCCTCATAAAGCATGTGGCGCCATTTCACAGGTGAAATGTGCGTATGAGTATGCAGAAACATTTTAATATTTAACTTCCTTTACCGAAAACCGTTGAGCGTCTCCATGATGTATGTGTTCTCTTGCAGAAGAGGACTATGAAGGTAATTGTAAGGAATACCTGTTCTCCCTGTTGTTTTCCTAACTCCTCCTACATCCTCCTCTGTCCCTGCAGTCAACTGACGTCCGCCGTCGGCTCTCAACCGACATCATGGCTGCCAGCATGGGCATGCCTCCCCTCACCCCCGGCAGCACCACCCCCTGCTCCTCAGACACCGGCTACAGCGAGCAGCGTCTGGACACGCCCCCCTCCTCCCTCGGGGGGCCCTACACCCCCGGCTCCTCCACCTCCTCCCAGGGCGGGGGCACACCCTACACCCCTCGCTCTGGGACCCCCTTCTCCCAGGACTCAGGCTTCTCCAGCAGGTGGGTCATTGGGCCTGTTTCGTCATTTTGAAATCTGGAAAGTTTTCTTTTTTTTTCCTCATTTACGAAGTGTACCTCTTTAAGTTACAAAACGGATTGAGTTTGGCTTAAACTGAGAACTCCATCACTCTCTCCCCATAGCCCCATAACTCACCCTGTCTTCTTTCAAGAGTTACTTGCGCTTATCTCAGAGTATCCCTGCGCTCATAGAAACAGTTGTGCACGTAAATTATAACTTGATTTCAAGATAGGCAGATACACTTGACTGCTTTTCATTTAAAACTAAAAAAAAAAAAAAACAGATCACAGCTATACAGACGGTGATGGAAAAACTGGTATGTGAGTTTTGATAATTGTCATGATTATATGATGTTTGTGACAGCCCAAATGGGTTGTGCCGCAGGCATGTGGAGTGAATCTGGTATGTATGTCTTTTCTGGAGTGCACAGAAGTAGTTTCTTAATCTCTTGCTATTGAGTCACATCACATGATGTTGTGTTGGCAGTGGATTGTGAAGCGTTAACCTTACACCTCTGCTTCTCTCTCCTGCAGACATGGTGCCAATGTTGGTTATGGTGGCGGAAATAATTACCCCCCTCCTGACCTGTTGCCCTCCTCTTCGTGCTCTTCCTCTGCCGTTTCCTCCTCCTCCTCTATCGGGGGATACAAGCCTTCCCGTTACCACGAGGACCCGCACGTGCCTGGTCAAGAGCACCTGCCCTATCATAGGGGTCGCTCCGGCTACCCACCGGCCGGCCCCTTCCGCCCCAACGAGCCCCCCGCTTACTCCGCCTTCCCTAACACCGGAGGAGGGGGGCCCCACATGCCCATGCACCACCCCCCCTTCCCGCCCCCTCCGCCCAGCACGCAGTACGACCCCCCACCCCACTCAGAGAGGGAGAGGGAGCGAGAGAGGGAGCGGGAGCGTGACAGAGACCCCGGGGGGAGGTACGGCGCCGGGATCAGCTCCCGGAGGTCCTCCTATCACCACCACCCTCAGGACCTGAACTCCTCCTCTTCCTCCTCGTCCTCCAAGCCGTCCTCATACCATTCCCACCACCACCACCACTGGACCGGCGGGACGACCGCGGACACCGGAGCGGCAGCAGCGGCAGCAGCTCTGCCTCCCGGTCCGGCGACCACGCCCACCAGAGACACCGCAACCACCACCACTCCTCCCACAACCACCACGGCAGCAGCAGCCGGCGCAGGACAAGCCACGACCGGGACCGAGATCGGGACAGGGAGCGCGACCGGGACAGGGACCGCGACAGGAACCGGGACAGCGAGTACCCCAACAGCTCCAACACCTTCAGCCACCCCAACTCCAACTCCGGCCACTCGTCCTCGCAGGTGTCCTCCAACAGCCTCTCGCCCCCCTCTTCGGGGTACCCGTACTCTTCCTCCAAAGAGCAGCCCCCGCTCCCTCCCCATGACCCGCCCCCCTCCTCTCACCTGGAGGCGCCGCCCGTCTTCCGTCCCCCTCAGGTGAGTGGCGGCCTCGGGGAGCGGGGGCCTGGCAGCGACAAGGACTACAGGCTCCTCCCCCACCACACCCCGCTTCCGCCGCCCCGCCCCCCACTTCCCCCTGCCTCCGTCATCGCTGCCGCGGTCGCCGAGACGTACGGAGCCATGGACTATGGCCAGGACAGCCCAGACAAGGAGCCGTGGGTCAGGCCAAAACGGCGGCCCACCACCCCGCCCTCACCCCCACAGACCGCCCTACCCTCCTCTCCCCCACATCCCTCCATCACCTCCTCCTCCTCCCCCTCGTCTTCATCCCTCCTGCCGCACTCCTCTTCCCTCTCCCCCTCCCTCCCATTACTACAGCGTAACTCCTCCTCCCCTGAGCCGGACTCCACCAATGAGAGCCTGCCTTTCGTCTACCACAGTAGCAGCCTGGACTCACGCATTGAGATGCTCCTGAAGGAGCAGAAGGCCAAGTTCTCCTTCCTGGCCTCAGACGATGAGGAGGAGGAGAAGAAGGAGGAGAGCGTAGCGGCGGGGCGGGGCTGCGGGAGGTGGCGGGGCCACAGCCGGGGTCCCAGAGAGCAGGAAGCCGAAGCAGAAAGAGGACGACAGCGAGCGAGAGAGGCACAAGCGTCGGGAGGGAGGGGGAGGAGGAGGAGGGGGAGGAGCTGGGGACCAGGATGGGGGCAGGCAGCGGAGGAAAGGAGAGCGAGAGAGCGAGAGCGCGACAGCCGCAGGAGGAGAGGGCGGAAGGAGGGAGCGGAGGCTGATGGGAAGAAGAGCCCAGCGCAGGCAGTAGCAACTCCCTCTTCCACCTCCTCAGCCCGGACACCTCCTCCGGACGCCGCCCCAGCACCACTGAGCCGAGCCGAACCCCCCCACTCCGGCCCAACAGACCCCCGCAAGAGGCATGGGGCACACACGCCCCCCACCTACAATGGGCAGGGCCAGGTAAGGACCAGCAGGACTGAAAGCTCACTCACGTTGAAGGGTCTAGAGTTTACTGAGGTGGGTGTTTGTGGCAGTTTGCATGAAGAGCTTTAAGAGTTTTGACTTTCTTGCCCCTAGGTGAGCATTTGCAAATTGTTCATTTGCAGCCGTTGTAGGTTAGCGTTGAGCAATTTAAGTTAAGTTTTCTCTTTTGCTTGCTGATGATTGTGATTTAGGTTGATGCAAGAATGAAAAATGAAGATGGTTTTTCATTTGTCAAATTTAGAAACAGTAAGAAAATTACGGATTTTCATGGCAGGTATATACAACCAACAGCTACATTTAAAAATGTCATTACAACAGCTAAATGATACTTGCAGGTTATGTTCCCATTGTTTCTGTCTTGTTTGTTCCTGATTTTGTCATTTCTGTCTTTGGTTGCCTGTAATTTGCCTCTGATTCTCTTCAGTTTGGGTTTGTATTCCTGTGTCCGGTCTGTCACCGTTTTTAAAGCTCCTCTTTCTTGCCTCCCCCAGCCATCCCCACACTCCTCTGGCGAGGACATGGAGATCTCGGACGAGGATGACGGCAACGCCATTGCCACGGGCAACGCCGCCCCACCCTCCTCCTCCTCTCCCACTCCTTCCTCTCAGTCCGCCCCTTCCACCCAAACAGCCGACCCCTCCTCCTCCCCCCCGCCTCTCTCTGACTCCACACAGCACTTTGGCACTGTCCTGCCCCCTCCGATGCCCTCATACCCCCCTCACTTACCCCCACCGCCACCTCCCGGCTTCTCCCTCCAGCCCCCACCCCCGCCGGGCATACCTCCACCCCTGCCTCACATGGAGCTCCACCCGGAGTACCCCCCTCCCATCCCGCCCCACATGTATGACTACGCCAGCTCCATGGAGCTGATGAACCAGTACAGCGGAGGAGCTCCCATGTCCTTCCAGATGCAGACACAGATGCTGAGTCGCCTGCACCAGATGCGCATGTCCTCCAGCAACGGCACCGCTTCCCCCGGCGACGGCCCGCCCTCTGACTACCCCCCGTCCTACGGCCACGGCCTCTCCCACCTGCACTCCCTGCCTCCGCCCCACCCACCTCCCCACCCGCACCACCCATACATGGACCAAGAGGGAGGGGGCGTGCACTATGACCAGGACCACCGCTACATGCCCCCGCCCATGCCGTACCCCTACCCCGACCCCCACAACCCCCAGCTGCCGCCGCCCCACCACCACGGCCTACCTCCACCCCACTCGCCCTGGCCACCCCACCTCGTCCCCCACCACTACCCCTCCTACCTGCACCCGCCCCCCGGTGCCCCGCCCCCGTACGGCCCGCTCTCCTCGGCCACCTCGCCCTCCTCCTCCACGTACGGGGCGCAGTACCGGGGTGAGGACGGCGACCCAATGGGCTCCCAGCCCCATCACCCCCATGAGGCCACCGTGCAGATGGTCCTGGCCACGCTGATCCAGGAGATGAAGAACATCATGCAGAGGGACCTCAACCGCAAGATGGTGGAGAACATCGCCTTCGGCACCTTCGACGAGTGGTGGGAGCGCAAGGAGAGGAAGGCCAAGGTAGGGCCCTTCGCCATCACAGCGTTCATCCACATGGCGATGGTTTATACCACTGTGACAGCGCATGGTGCGGAGTCGCCATAATGTTGGTCATTGCCGTTCTTAACTGAGATCAGAGCGGGCCAGAAATTCCACAGCTGGTGTGATTGTTCAGATGTGGCTTAAAATTCTGCAGAAATTCTGCTCAGAATTGTGCACATTTTTTCATTCCTGTTTGTTTAAATGATGTTTAGTCATGATTTTGAATGGACAGATTACAATAGCCTTGATTCAAGAGTTTTATTAGTCATTGTGAGGAGATAAAATAACATGCAGTTGCTGCTCCACAGGTGCCAAAATACACTTACCTTAAACAGACATGTATTCTAAAAATGCAACTGTAAAAAATGACATCAGTGCACATATTAACAGTAGCGGTGAAGCTAACAGGAAGTTGCTTGTGCCTTGGTTGTTTGATCAGGAGGCGATATCATACTTGAGCACAGACAGAGGTCTTTGAAGTTAGGCGATCTGTCATCTGCTATCAGATTTGAGCTGCATCTTACCGTTCTCTACTAATGCTAATGAAGACCCCATTGTCTTAATGCTGTAGTAATGTGTGCAAGTTAAACTTTCATAATGGAAGGATGAGGGGATTTTTTCATCTTTTTATTATCTTATTTGGTTATTATTATATGGAACAGGAAGGTTGGTCGAGAGCCAGTTCTCAGGAAAGGCAGGCAGGATGCTCATTTAAAAATGCAGACTTAGACAAACACAGAAACCTCTCTGCACCAGGGGCTTGACTAAATATGAAAGTTAACATGACCTGAGCGAGGTGAAGCAAAATGTGCTGTTTGAAGGGAAAGAGATGAATGAGCAATTGCTGTCTGAAGAAAAGCTATGAATGACAGAGCTCCAGGCAAAAAAAATCATTAACAGCCGCTGGCTCCTAAACCCAAATTATTTAGGAACCAAATCAATTTTTTACATGTCACATATGAAGTGAATAAGAAATATATACAGTGCTGTGAAAAATTATTTGCCCCCTTCTTAAATTCTTCTTTTGCTGCATATTTCTCACACGGAATGGCTTCAGATAATCAAATAAAATAATGTAATAGACAAGGAAAACAAAGCAAACATAAAACATAGTTTGTATATCATTTCATTCATTCAGTAAAGTCACCAATTACCCATATTGCCCCTTTGGAAACGTAATTGCCCCCTTAGTTATAAAACAAAGAAAGCAACAAATTTGTCATTGAAAATTATATTCAAGTGGTTGACCACAGCCAGACTTGATTGTAACCAGTTCTGCTGTCTATATGAAACCTTGCCATCAAAAAGTAGTTGTCACCTCACAGTTTCTACAGGCACACAATGCCCAGATCAAAGGATCTCCCAGAACAACTACGGAAAAAAGTTGTGGAGCTGTATCAGTTTGGAAAAGGTTACAAAGCCATTTCTAAGGCTCTAGGACAACAGCAAATAATGACGCGCAATACCCAAAGTGAAACACTTGCTCTTAAAAGTAGTCAAAAGCAGGTCTATTCGGAACGTAAAATGCTTAAGGTAGAGCACCAAATAAATTGTAGTACATTGACTTGGCCAGCAGGTGTCATAACATGACTTTGGAGATATTACTGAAAGGCAATAATGGTCAAATTTGTTAAATTTTTTGATTGCGCTTTCTCCCTCCACGTTATTTGTGCAATGTTGCTATTTGTATATTTTTAGTAACACTTGAAATAGTTTTCCATTGCAGATTCCAGTGAAGTGACGCTTGATTTGACAGGTTTTCAGTCTATAGCTGTGATTTATCACCTTGAACTTGTTTCCAAGAATATAGCTTTGTGCTTTTGGCCTTCCCATCGAATGTTGTGAGAATCAGAAATGAATGATTTATGATTTATGATGAATGACTTTCAAAATAGGGTTTCACAGCTCACCACACATTAACTAAAAAGCACCTGAATGATGCTCAAGTCTTTTGGGGTAATATTAAATAAATATATTCTAATATTCTAAGTCCCCCTTTTTCTGGCATAATACAGTATTCCACTGCAAGAACCTCATACCTACATTGCAACATGGGGGTGACATTGTGATGGCATGGAAATGTTTTGCTGCCTCAGGAACTGGACGACTTACAATTGTTGAAGAAAGCTGATTATACCAGAACATTAAGAATGTCTGAACATCTATGTGTGTGCTGAAGCTGGAACGTAATTGGATGATGCAGAAGGACAGCGATGCTAAGCATATGAGCAAGTCCCCATCTGAATAGCTGAAAAGAAGCTAAAATGAAGTGGCCTAGTCTGGCTGGAACCCAATAGAGATGCTGTGGAAGGACCTGAAAAGAGCAGTTTATGCTTGAAGGCCAACAGATGTTTCATTGCAGTTATTGCCGCTGAGGGTGATCAAACCAAACTTGGTTTAATTAAGTTTTAAGCAGTTATTTTTTCGCAGGGGCAATTTTGGTAATTCATAACTATCATTGAATGAATTAAATAATGATGTAAAACTGTAAGTTTGCATGGGTTTCCCTAATATTTTTTATTTGATTATCTGAAACCATTCAGTGAGAGAAATATGCAATAAAAGAGGAAATCAAGAAGGGGCCAAGAACTTTTCCACGGCACTGTATGTTACATCGCACACTTATTTTTCACTTTGTCATAACTTTGCGAACATAAGGCAAACTCCTGTAACCAATATGATTTAAAATGTCTTCCAAGCAGGGGCGGGCACATTCGGCTTAATTAGCAGTGCTTCGCTATCATCATCTGGCAATGATTACATTGTATACTGACCGAGTCGAGCTAGATGACTATACTTGAGAACTTTGATCAAGTCTGTATCTGTATCTGGTGTAGAAGAGACAGGGTTTGGATGGGCAGGGAGTGTCAGACATATTTCGTTTGGCGATTTCGTTTTCTTGTCAATTGTTCCAAGACTGACGGTAGCGAACGTTGGGTATAGTTTGCTACATAGTGAGCTACATCTTGTGCGTTAGCAAGCACTGGGGCGATTTTTAAAAAACGAAAACTGCTTCTCTGCATCCGTGTATGCTTCAATCAATTTGGACCAAGCAGGATGGTACAGGAGTGCAATTGATAGTGTAGCAGAACAGGAACACGCCAGAGGAGATGAGAGCATTCAGCAATTTTTTTATTTTTTTTTTTGGTTGTGGGGGACGGTCGCCACTGGCAGGCAAAAATAGTCCCAAAATAAACATGTTAGTCATTTAGGCGCCATCTGGAGCCCTGAATGGAAAAGCAAGACTGACTTTTTTTTTTTATTGGGAAAAACATGCATAGAAATGTTTTTCTGATTCACTGACAGATAAAAGAGTAGGCTTTTGTGAATAGGAGAGCGATTCCTCCAGAGATGTTCTCATATTGTCTTCGTGTTGCGCTCCATACCTTTTGTCTGCTGTAGCAGAAGTAGAGAAACCCACCAATACACTCTGAATTTCTGTCGGTTCATTGTGGAGAAGTCCTCTGAACAGTCCCCCACACTACAGTTAGCAGTTCTCAAACTGAAACAAAGTATGTGGGTGTACTTTCAGGGGCAAAAAACCCCATTCAATCAAAAGCGAAATCCTCCAGCGAGACCACAAAACCAAATAAATGGCTGGGTAGCCACCACAGCAGTTAACAGGGTCATTTTCATTTCCTGTTCACTTTAAACCTTGAGACCTCGAGCCCTCTAAACATTAGGTTGTGTGGTTTTGTTGGAAGATTTCACTTTTGAAGTTGGAGTATTTCTTTAAATGACCTGTGCAGAATCTCTAAGCATGCAGCAAATAACATAATTGTTGCAAAATTGTTGGGTACCATACTCTACCAGCGTATGGTACTTTAACCAAAGATTCTGTATATGATTAATTTAAATGAATGTACTCGTTACTATTATAATCGACTGTTATGTACTTTTATATGACTTATTAATGTAACTGCTTAAAAAATGCTCTCCAGAGACAAAATACTAAAAGCCTAACAAACAGGCTTTCATTATCACTACATAGTTGAAGCAGGACAAACAAAGCTAGTTCATTGCTTTGCCCCTGGTGCAAAGTAGGACTGCTTTCCTCTAAATAAACACTCACAAAACTGTTTTAACCCCCCTCCCAGAAATTTAAGTTGAGAATAAATGGGGAAAATGAAATGAATTTTCATCCCTTTCAGAATGGTATACCTACTTTTTTCAGGCATCTAAGTAATGCATTTTAACCAGTCACACCAAATCAGAGAAGTGCAATACAAGTTTAAAGTGAAGGCAAGGATTGAAACCGGCAATTCTGATGTAGGATATATAAGCTGTTGGGTTGCATAGAGAAAGGAGGCATGTGGCAAAAACAATCCACTTCCACAAACCACTCAAATTCTGAACAGTGTTCAAGAATTCAGAGTTCTTGGTTTGATAATTGTTACCACAATAAATGCTCTTCCCACACAATAAGGCAAGAGATTCGTAATCTTCTCATCTGACAGTCTGAGTGAAACTTGAGTGTATATAATCCATACATTGGTTTAACTCAGACTGTCTGACATGATAGCTCCCTCTAGTGGCGGTAGGGAAGAACACTTTTTAAAGGCAGGCAATTGTGCACTGCATGTGGTGTTGCTTCATGTTTGTCTATTTGAAGTTTCAACATGCATGTTTACATATTATCAAATACTGTTTTAACTGAGAAGAGTGTGTTAAGAGCAGACTACTTTAAATGTCTGCCAGACTGCCTCTACTTTTGCGAAAAGAACACCAGCTGAGATCAGTACTGTATTTTCAATGACAAATGAATCACACAGCATAACTCTCACATCTTGGCATGCAGTTTCAAGCCTGCTACCTATAGGTGTATTGATATATAGACTAATGTGAGGACTAGGTACTGCATTCATAGTTGTTTCGTGCAAGTACATTTTTTTTTTTTTTTCTAAAAAGTATCATCTGTCAATCGTGTTCTGAAATTCATGACTTGGGGGAACTGTATAGGTATATAGCAGCTTAAAACCATCACCCTGGTGACACTGTGCATCAGTACAGACATGGGATACTTTAAAGAAAAACAATTGCGCTGGCTGTTTTACTGTTGAACCCAGTGGGACATTAGCGAGGCAGGATGCCTCACAAAAAAATTTGCCTGTATTTATAGTGATCCATAGGGGACCAGGATGAAGGTTTTGATGAAGGTAGTTCACTCTGTGCCTTGATAAAATAACAAAGTAATTAAGTGAACACGAGCAATCTTTGTAACAGCTAAGAGTGCCGTAGAGATGTATTTCTGGCTTGAAAATTCTCTGGGTATATTCATAGTTCCTAGGTGTCCTGTGAATATACCCAAATACAAAGACATTTCATTACCGGGAACTGACCCACTCACACCTCATCCTCAGTGTTGCCAGGTGATTGGTGATTTCCTTGCTCTTGAAATTCCACACTATGAAACTGTACAGTAGGCTTCACAGCAAATGATTGCTACAAAAAACAACACATTTTTTTTTTACACCAGCATGTCTAGACACTGTAATCACCAGCTGTAATACAGCTTCTGTCTTTGCGGTAGCCTTGTCCATATGCACATCAAATAATTTGGCGAAAGTGGCGAGTGAAGAACCTTATATGGATCGACCAGACCAAGAGGAACTGCGGTTACGTGCTATACAATTCAGCCTCCCATGTTACCAGCTCCCAGTCTGCGTCTCAGTGCATTCACTTCTGCCTCTAAAGTTTCAGTCTGCCTTTTTTAAAATCACACACCCTCCCCACACTAAGATAGGGAAAAATAAACTAGCCTTTCTCCCAGGTTCACACATTGAGCTTATTTTCTGCCTTAACAACACAGTGATGAAAAGGGTTTTACTTTGAATCACTTACAGCAATATACTATATTGATGTACAGTAGTTCTCAAATTGTGCTGGAGTAAACTAAGGAAACACCAACAGAACAACATGAATCTGATCATGTATACCCAGCATCTGAATATCTCCCTACATTAGCTAAATGGGTGGAATTATTGACAGGACAGTGTGTGATGCATTAAGCTTTAATGGATGGCATTTAGTGTGACAGCACAGTGCTGTAGGCCAGTTCGTGGGGAAGCACACGGCCATGTCCGTCAGGCTTCAGGCCCACAGCCATAACCTACAGCTTTTTGATACCATGCTTTAGCGGCGCATGTTGAGGCATGTGCTGGAACCAAACATTCTGTGCAGAATGTTTGTTGTACTGTACCCTTTCACATTTATTCCTACTTATCCCCCCCCTCCCCTCATCTCACCTCCCCCAACCCCTAGCCTTTCCAGACGGCAGTGCGAGGTCTGGCCGTGGCACGGGAGGAGGAGAAGAAGGAGGAGAAGGAGAAGCCGAGCGGCCGTCCGCGGGAGCCCCTGCTCTCCCTGGTGGACTGGGCCAAGAGCGGCGGCCTGGAGGGCTTCTCCCTGCGTGGAGCTCTCAGACTGCCCTCCTTCAAGGTACGTTCGTTTATCCCTGCTCAATTCCCTCACCTCAGCTTCTTCATTACCTCTTACACCTGGATATTTATACAAGAAGTCCATGTTGAGCACCCTGCTCAAATATGCAATGGCAGAATGTAGCCTGGGATTTGAACCAGCAACCCCCAGCAGCTGCTATGCTACACTTTCATGTCTGGAATGCTCAGTGTATCTGCATTCTGTTAAATGAAGCTGGTGTGTTCTCCCCAGGCGTATCTTAAATGAAGCTGGTGTGTTTTCGTGTTCTCCCCAGGTCAAGAGGAAAGAGCCTCAGGAGCTCTCAGAGGGAGGGGAGCTGAAGAGACCACGCCCCTCCACCCTGCCCGACGAGGAGGATGAAGGTGCGTTTTATTCATCCTCTTCTTTCCAACATTGTGGCAACTGTAAACAGACACCAAGCAAAGCATCCTAAAGCCTAGATATACAGTTAGAACAAGGTGCATGTGTCGCCACTATCAAGAAAGAATAAAATGTGGGTAAGGCAATAATTTTTGATGTAAAGGTCCAAAACTGGAGACCCCAATGCAGATGTAGGGGACTAAAAACAGAAATACAAATTTTATCTGTGGGTTAATTACATAAACTATATATTACATATTTTTGTTATTTTAACTAGGTTTGTAGCTAGAAAATTCGATTTTTTTTTAAATGGGCTGCTTTGACAAGTAATGAACATTTTGTATTTGTAAATGACTTTCATTCCAGAGACAGTGCAGTTGTATCTCTTGTGTTTTCTGTGTCTGCACTGATATTGGTGGCGCTCCCTGTTCCTCAGACTCATACCAGGAGAAGGGTCCTGGTGCCTCTGGAGGCCTGGATGAAGGGGAAGAGGGGGCGGAGGCGGGTATGGGCGGGAGGAGGAGGAGGGCGAAGAGGATGAAGAGGCAGAAACCCATGGGCCTGGACAGCGAGGGAGAGGAGACCTCCGACGGCTCTTCCTCAGACAAGGCACGTCCCCCACAGTGACTGAAACAGCTCTCTATCCCACATAGAAAAACAGTAACAAATCCCACCTTGCCATAAACGCACTTTACGAACGATTTACAATCAAATTCTTCAGGCCCATGCTTGATAAACAAGGCCCCATGTGTTTACAGTATGCTCAAGTGTTTTTGGCTAGCCTACACATGTGTTTATGGTTAGCGTGTCATTTCTCCATCTAAAACTAAACTGCCCATGTAAAACATTGCAGGTGTGTACTGGCTGGAGATCAGTGTCGACTCATTTAACTGCATTTTTCGCTGTATTTCTGAAAGTTGTCCTTTGAGCATCTTGGAATTAATGGAAGTTGGAGATGTACTTGCCAGAGGTCCAATAAAATAGCTGCAGACCTTGTGCATTTAAAAAATGTAGTGTTCCAAAGCTCTAATGCAGTACTGTACTAAGCACAGCACCATTTATCCCTGGTGGAATATGAGGTGTTTAGCTGCCCTTGCTCAGCCTGTTCTACAGGGTCACATACAACACATGACTAACAATGCCACCACTGGTGTCTTTGCAGGAGGATGATGACGATGAAGACAGCGATAAAGAGGACGAATCTGAAGGTACCCCCCTACATTCCACTCACTTTGCCACCTTTCTCATTAATATAAAAATGTCATTTATTGATTCATTCACTTATTATTGTACTGCCCTTAAACTTACTACTTTACACTCCTGCAACTTTATAATATACACTTTAAACACACTACACTGACACTCGCACGTTTTACTTGCAGTGTCCTCTTTATAGTGTTGTTTTTAATCTATTGTGACTTGTCCTATATGTATTATTGAGTATTCTGCTGCTGTAACTGCTGCAGTTTCCCTCAGGATAAATAAAGTTTGTATCTATCCATCCATCCATCCATTTATCCATCCATCAGTCACACAGCTAGCCTCAACACTGTCACCTCTCTTCCCACCCCTCCCTTAGACGAGGCAGTGAGCGCTGACAGCGACGACGAGAGCGGCTCCTCGTCCTCCTCAGAGAGCACCTCCTCCTCTTCCTCCTCTTCGTCCTCCTCTTCGGAAGACGAGGAGGAGGATGAGGAAGAGAGAGCTGGGGAGAGCGAAAGCCTGGACACCATGGATGAGTCGACAATGGACAGCACGGTGCTGGATCGGGAGGCCGATGAGAGGTACTTCATGCTTGGGACTTATGGGAATTATGTCCTCCAGTTGTCTTGAGTTGTCTTTTTGGCTTTGCATCTTTGGTGATGGCAGATGACGGAATGTGACTTTGTCTCCTTGGTGATTTCAGGGAAAGAGGTCTTCTCAGGCAGTCAGGTGCTGCTGTTCCTGAGGTTGTGGGCCCTGGAGCCTCCCACAGTACAGAGGTCCAATCAGGTCAGTCACTGTGGGATCATGGGAAATGAGTTATACAGAGCTATGGTGATGATTGGTTGATGATTGTTTCATATATTTCAGTGCAATATGGCCGTTGGTCACATACATTTAAAATGTCTTCACTTGGAAATGTGAAGCTTGCCTCACTCATTTTTTTCTCACCTTTCATCTCTCCCAGTTAAAGTTGAAGACCGAAAGACGGATACCGCAGCGAAACAAACAACAGAGTCCCGCCCCCCATCACCCCCACCTCCTCGCCCTTCCTCCCCCATCCTGCTTCTGCCCCCCCTCAAGAAGCGTCGCAAGACGGTCTCCTTTTCCACAGAGGAGATGGAGAGCAAAACGCCCTGCCCTCCTCCCTCCTCTCCGACCCCCTGTCCCCCTCCCCATCCCCCGCCCCCACGCAGTCCCTCCTCCTCTCCCCAGTCAAAGCCCAGCTGCCCGAATCCATCCTCACCTCCTCTTCCCCTGGGGCTGCCCCGGCTCCGCCCACAGCCTCCGCCCCTGCCAAGCCCCTCCCAGTGCTCCTCCCCTTCGCCTCCAAGCCGGGCGAGGCCACTTCGCTGTCGCCCTCCCCCTCCTCCTCCTCTGCCTCCCCCGCATGCGTCCTCACTGTGCCCCCTCCGGTGCGCTCCCTGCGCCCAGACGAGCCCAAAAAGAGTCCCGGCCCCCAGACCACCCCCACCAAACCCTCGCCTGCATCCAAACGGGGCCTAAAAGACCTTTCCCCCAAATCTCCTGCCCTACCCTCCTCTCCCCAGTGTCACACTGTGCAGAACTTACCTCTGGACCACGCCTCTATGGTAAAGATCACGTTCGAGGAGCCCGCCCCTGCCCCTGTGACCCCGCCCCCAGCCCAGAGGGGCCGCCCCAGGGGCCGCCCTCGAACAGTCAGCACATCGGCCATGCCGGCGTACCCCGCGACCCCCAAAGAGGAGGAGGGGGGCGAGGAGGAGGCGGAGGAGGCGCGGGAGCAGAGGCTGAGACTCAGGGAGCAGCTGGGGGCCTCCAGCCTGCTGCAGCTGGCCACCACGGGCGACCTCTCGGTGCTGGCCGACGTGGCACTCAAGCTGGAGCCCGAGATGCAGGACTCGGAGGAGACGGAGACGTCGGACGAGGCCGAGGAGCAGCAGCAGGAGCTGGAGAGGGAGCGAGCCGCCGCCCCCCTGGCCCCCGCCCTCAACTCCGAGGGGCTCCTGGTCTGGCAGGAGCACAACTACTCCAAACCCATCATGCCCACCGCGCTGCCTCTCACCCCAACCCAGAAGAGGAAAGCAGACGCCCCGCGGTCGTCCTCCCCGCCGACATCGACCTCCACGCCGTCTCCGGGGTCCTGGAGGCACCTGAGGAGGTGATCGGGGAGCCCCTGGTGGCCAAGGGGGAGGCGACAGAGCTCTACCCGCCTTTGGAGGCTCTATCCGGGGTGGCGGGGCTAGGCGAGACCGAGGACTCGGAGGCCAAAGCCCCTATCGTCGCAACTGCCAAGAAGAGAGGACCAGGAGCCAGAGAGGCTGAGATGGAGGAGCTGGCGAAGGGCAAGATCAAAGGCAGGAAGAAAAAGAGGAAAGAGAAAGAAAAACAGGAGCAACAGCAGATGAAGAAGCAGAAGGAACGACAGAGCAAGAAGCAGAGGAAGAAGAAGCTAGAGGTAGAGGGTTGTGGGAAGCTAGTCAGTGGTAGTAAAGCAGTGTTTATATATACTAGTACTGCTGGTATAATCGCAGTATTTGCGTACATTGTAAATTTTAGGTTCACTCAGTTTATTAGCTTCTACCAGCGGCTCTATAGGTCGCTCTGTCGGTTGGTTAGTCGGTCCACAAAAATTTTCCCATCCCTTGGTGGCTACAGTTTTCGCCTTAGGAGGCTGAAATTTGGCTTGGAGGTCAAGTTTGTGTGTGTATATGTGTGTGGGTGTGAAGGTGTGTGTTGCTTTTCATGCCAATTGTTGTGGGAGTGGGAGTGGCAGTGGCCTGGTCCCAGGTATTACAAGTTTGCACTTGTTTTTATAAACAGTCTGTTTTGATATTAAGATTAACTGTTTAGTTTTTGTTGTCTTACTAATACTGATAGGACACTAGAATTGGTGTAGTCACAGATATGGTTGCGCACTTCTCTGTGCATATAGCATTAGCGGGTGCTTGTCATGCTGTGGGTCTCCGTGTTTCCCTGTGCCGACTGTCCCGCTCCTCTCCCCCCCAGGAGCTGGAGCTGGATCTGGAGGAGGACGTGGACGTGGAGCAGCTGGAGCCCGGGGAGCTCAGCAACTCCGAGGAGGACCTGGAGGATGAAGAGGAGGAGGAGCAGGAGCTGGAGGGGCGGAGGAAGAGCGAGAGGCTGTTCCTCCAGCCGGCCCGGTCCAAGCCCGCCCCGCGACACGCCGCCAAGTCGTACGAGCAGCGCAGCGAGTTCGAGCAGATGACTATCCTCTATGACATCTGGAACTCTGGGCTGGACTCGGAGGACATGCGTCTGCTGAAGATGACCTACGAGAAGCTGCTGCAGGACGACCACAGCACTGATTGGCTCAATGACACGCACTGGGTCCACCATACAAATATCCTTCTCATCACAGAGACGCAGAGCTGCGTTAACATTGTCAGTTTTGTTGCCCAGATCCATGTTGCTTTCCAAGCAATTACCCAATCACTTGGATCTAATTTGTAATTTGTGTTTAGACAAGCTATTGGCTTATCATCTGCAGAAATCGCTGTGTGGTTTGTTGTTTTTGGCGTGGAGTGATGATGAATGTGAACACCCGCATTCTGTGGGTGAAGTTGAAAGAAGAACTGGAAGACACAAAGTATTCAATTTGAACTGGCAAGTCACATAAAAAAAACACAAAATTTAAACCACATCTGACTGTAGTTTACATTGTGCTTGGGGAAAAAAACTGATTTCTGTGTGGCTTTTGTCAGTTAAGACTTTAGGAAAAGATTTGATTTTGCAGTGGATCTGAGAAGTCACTTGAAACTTGATAAGTCCTTCTTTATTCTTCAACATGTGCGTAGTGGTTAGAGTCTCGCTTTCCACCTGTGAGCTCAGTTCCTCATTTTAAATCCACTTCCTGTCACTGTTAGTCACAAGGTCCTTTTGAGCCATTCTAAATTTGACTTCATTAGATTGCTGAAAAATATCAGTTATGAGCATAATGCAAACAATTGAGGTGTTGAGCTGAGGCATCCATGATAGCTAGAAAACAGTAAAACTCAACAATTACGAGCCATGATGCACTCCTTCACACAGTCAAGGTGCCCTTGCATGTCGGGTGCTTTATTATTTTTCATTGCATGGATTAGCATTAGAGCTACATCCGATGTGGCTGGCTTTATGTCATAGAATTGATGGTGTCCATGTATATGAACAGGCGAGCAGTGTGTAGACATGTCTCGGTTTTGGCTGCATGCGGTGCCTGTGTTTCCGGCGGTTACAACCCTTGACCCAGCGGCCTCCACTCACCAACATCCCGAACCCGCGGCGCAAGAAGAAGAACCAGGACGAGCAGCTGCGGGAGCACCAGACGGGCTGCGCGCGAAGCGAGGGCTACTACGCCATCAGCCGCAAGGAGAAGGACATCTACCTCGACATCGATCCCGTGACCTCCCTGGAGCCGGACTACGACAACCCGGTAGCCACACTCTCCCAGACCTCATGCTGCACAACATCATAGCCGCTAGCTGACGCCTGCAAAGCGGGAGAACATTAGCGTGTTCACCTTGATTATGAGTAGTAACGCAAGACCCGGTTAACCATTTTGCAGACTAATACAGTAGCAGCTTTGCTACATCTGTGCGACCAGTAAATTATGTAAGAAGCCAATATCATAGAGCCACCACGTTGTCACTCCAGTATCATGCTCAAATGCTCATGAGTTTGCAACACAGTACAGTCTATTTACATCATTTTAACTATATATTACACAATGTACAGATTTTGAGACTTGAGGGGATAAAACAGTTAAGGAGAACACAAGAGTATAAGGTACACAGTATCTCTATATTAAGACATAGCTATACTATGAAACATTGGACAAACCAGCCTAAGGAGGATGAGTATAAATAGTAGTATGTAAGTTGGAATTGGTGCTGTCCATTGAGCTGCTAGCATGCCACAGCGCTGTAAAGACGGACTGCGTGTGTGAAGCCTGTGATTTCTCCCGTGGCTCCAGGGCACGAACCGCGTGCTGTCGGAGAGACGCTCGGAACAGCGCCGGCTCCTCAGCGCCATCGGGACCACGGCCGTCATGGACTCTGACCTGCTCAAGCTCAACCAGCTCAAGGTACCTGAGCCCCTCCATACGGTCCCCACATAAGCCCTGCATTATTCATGAGAGATTCATCCTAAAGATACTCACAAACAGCAGTATCCAAGAGTAATGATTTTGGTCTGAGTAATGCTTATAGTACACGTGTCAAACACCAGCACCTGACCAGTGGTTCTACAGCATTCCTAGTTCGGTCAGTCGCCTAACAAGATCCTAATTTTGTAATGGAAAAGATTTTATAGGCTGTGATCAATTTAATAACACTTGCTATATTTGTGTTGTGTACAAATAATTGTCCTGCAAGTATTTTGTTACAGTACTAGAAAATTTGTTCATACTAATTATGTAAAACAAGTAATTCCACGGCTTCCTGTTTAGCTGGTTAATGATTTGGTTTTGAGCTCCATGATGATTACTTTGACCAAGTGACTAAATGCTTGCTGGGTCTCCTCTTTTGAGACACAGACGGTAGCCATCCCCGGAGGGATAACTGTAAAATGAAAACAACATAGGCATTCATCCTTGGCCATTATGTTTTTCATCTACAATTTGTATTGGGGGAATGAGGATTTTGTGAAAATATGTTTGTAACTAGGTTTATATACTCAATAGTCCAGCGATCACTTAGAACTGGAACAAGCGAACGGGCCCGAATCTCTTAGTCTAACCCAACCGCATGCTCTGTGTTTGCTCTGTGTTCTATCCCTTCAGTTCCGTAAGAAGAAGCTGCGTTTCGGCCGCAGCCGGATCCACGAGTGGGGGCTCTTCGCCATGGAGCCCATCGCTGCGGACGAGATGGTCATAGAGTACGTCGGGCAAAACATCAGACAGGTACTGAGTTCCCCTGCCCCGCCCCCTTATCCTCACTGCTTTGCGCCTTTCAGTGGAATACTGTTTAAATGAACCCGGGTGTCCTCTATCAGGTTCCAACCAATGGGATGTACTGGATGAGTGTAACATTCAAACACCTGTATAAGCATCATTCACTTTGTCCTGTCTTGGTATTTTAACAGTGCTGAAACACAGCAGGGCTTTTAGTGGATAAATATAATGTAATTCAGCTTCCAATTTTGTTTTTTTCAGTTTAGTGATAGATGTAACTGGGAATGTAATAACATATAATTAATGATAGAATTTGTATGGTATATACTAAGGACAAACGTGGCCTTTTACCATTTTTTAAAAATGTAGTCCAGGTTATTATTATGAATGTAATGTTTGTATTCAGTTGGCAGGGTAAGTCCTCACACATGTGACTAAGTGCTGGGGTCGTTAATGTCCCACCATGGCGGGATAAGTGCTTGCGTGTATGAGCGCGCTCAGTCGTCACCGTGCTCTTTCAGATGGTGGCTGACAACCGAGAGAAGCGCTACGCCCTGGAGGGCATCGGTAGCAGCTATCTGTTCAGGGTGGATCACGACACCATCATCGACGCCACCAAGTGCGGAAACCTGGCTCGCTTCATCAACCATTGCTGTACGGTGAGTATACCATGTGCAAAGCCCAGCGCACTGTCGCAGTGAGCAGAGGTCCAGACGTTAACGCCTGCCACTGTCTCAGCCTTCCTTCCTGGCCCAGTCCGCCAGCTTTTGCCTCCTCTTCATGCTGACGTCCTTCTCTCTCTTTTCTCCCTTCATTCCTCTCCCGCCATTCCTCCCCCTTCTCACTTTGGTCTCGCAGCCCAACTGCTACGCGAAGGTGATCACCATCGAGTCCCAGAAGAAGATCGTGATCTACTCCAAGCAGCCGATCGGCGTCAACGAGGAGATCACCTACGACTACAAGTTCCCCATCGAGGAGAACAAGATCCCCTGCCTGTGCGGGACGGAGAACTGCCGCGGCACGCTCAACTAGCAGGCCACGCCCACTGCCTGGACCCTGGACCCAGGGATAGGACCGGGGGGGTGGGGGAGAGGACTGTAAGGGGACACTTAACCCTTTCACAGGGCCTGAAAAACACCTGCCCTCCTCCAGCTTTCCTTCATATCCCTACCCAGCCAGTGAACACCTCTGAGCAAAAACAAAAACGCACATGCATACCCCCTTCGCCCTCAACCCCTGCCCCCCAGCACTCTGCCCCTGCTACTCTGGCCCCCTTTCCTGTTTCCTGTTTCTGTGTAGTTGCTGTTGCACTTTGCACAGCCACCCACCCACCCGCCACTTTCCCCTGAAGGACACACAGCCAAAAAACATCAGATCCCACAATCCCACTGCAGTAGTCTAACAGGAACCAGTGTTGCTACAGGATTCAGTATCACGTTCCAGCTTTCCCTGATTGGAGAATAAGCAGTGCCCTGTCAGTAGTAATCTGTTACGCCCAATGTCCCAGACTTGAAGCTGCAGTCGCAGTGTCACGTAAAGTCGTGGTAAAAAAAACACTGTCCCCTGTGCTCAAGTGTGAAGCGCTGTTCTGGGCCACAGCTTCACGCTCAATGGGAATACAGCCAATCTGTGATAAAGCTCTGTGAAACAACCTGGTAGTGTAGCAGCCCTGGATACTGAGAGTGTGCTGCTGTTAAACATACGGGGCCTTCACCGACTGACACAGCTCCTGGGCTTCACAGCGCCTGGTGAAGGCTAGGCTATCGAGCTAATGAGTCACCCACACCTCCCATCCTGTGGACTGAATATGCAAATTTGTTTTGAAAATTGAGATTATTCATGGTTTTATTCACAATCATTTTAATCTTTTAAGTAAGAAAAAAACTGTAAGTATCTTACAGGCAAAACGGATTGAAATGTATCCACCGTCCTTAGTGCCCCGTGCTTCACCACTCCGAAAAAGTCTGTAATCGTTTTTTTTCCTGGTGTGACTTAATACTCCCTTGTAGGCACCTACATGATAAGAGACGGCTGCACCAAGTTCTCCTAACCCCATATTTGAAGTGTTTGACCATTCTATGTTAGGACAATTTTTTTTTTAATGTAGAGTAAAGACTGTAGCCTCTGTTTATTTAAATACTATTATTGCTATAATTTTAGTCTGCAGAATAGCACAAGTGGGAACACTCTAATTGTATCATTTTTTTTCCCCTTTGATGGCATAGACAATTTTTTTTTTTTTTTTTTTTTTTACTGTCGGTTCAGCATGAAACAGAAACCAGTGAACATTGTTTAGGACCAAGGTGGCAGTGTTGATCTGCCTTTCTGTGGTCACGGGCAGCTGGAGCTAAGCCCGAAAAAGCCTGCCTATCAGTGTGTGCGCCTGCGTTTCGCTACGTCTGCGCGTTGCCTTTGACCGCATATACTTTTGGACTGATGAATCCGTCGGTCAGGTTTCGTGCTCGGTCGCCTTTTTGGCAAGATTTGACTGGCAAGAGACGGACAAAATTATTCATTTTTTTTATACACGTGACAGAATTGTACAACTGTGGTTTTTTTTTTCCTTTGAAGAACTTAGAGCAAGTACATCCTTTTGAATGGCTTGACAAAGTCACGGCTAGGTGGGAACATAATAAGGTTTGCATCTGAAAGACTTCACTTTTTCTTCCTGTGCGTTTTGAGAGGAAATCTGTTTGAATTTGTATCGGAAGAGCACCTGTTAAGTCATGAACAAGTCTTTCTGTGTTCACATACTCATTTGTCTAAAGAAATCTAATCTCTTTCCTGTAACTAGGGTACTTTATTCTCTTTCAGATTTTTGTCTTTTTTTATAAACAAATTTGAAGTGGCTTGACAGAGGCTAAATTGAAACTTTATTCATCCCAGTTGTCGCGTTTTGTTTTTTTGTTTTTTTTTTTTCTGTTATTTGTAAAATTGGTTTAACTTCCACAAAGGAAACAACAAAGGACAGATGAGTTCTTCTGCCATCACCAGTCTGAAATAGTGTTTGTGCAAGTGATGTTGTGTACTTGCCAGCTGTCTGTAGTAGCCCACGCACTGGCTTCTGGGAATGAAGAGCGCGTGGCCATTGATCTCCTTCACTTCGTCAGTTCCTGTTCGACGCCTGAACTTAAGCAGTGTCAGCCATAGTGTCTATAGTTTCTCAGCTTATTTTTTACATTTATTTTCCAAATTTTGTTCATAAGAAGGAAACCTGTAAGATATTTATAACTGCAATGAAAGCCTTTCAGTACAAACCAACCCACAGAATTATAACAAAAAAGGGGAAAAAAATTCAGAGAATTAAGTGTAAATATTGTAGAGGTGTTTGTTTCTCGTAGAAACACACTGGTATCAGTCTGTAAATACGTTCTTCTTCCTTTCCTACTCCCAGAAAAAGTGTACATACCTTTCCATTCAGTTCTTATTTTTGTTTTGTTGTTTTAATTTGATTTATTATTTTAATATTATTTGCTATATTTCTCTTGTATTAATGCGTTGGATCCTTTATTAATGGTGCATTAAAATATTTTTTAAAAAATTAAATGTTTTCTGTCTTTATTCAACGCTCATGAATGTTGTCATTGTTAGAGTTAAAACCCCGTGGAGCACTGAGGGCATTGTGGGTTACGAAAGACTGCTACAGTCCAAGTGTTGCTCAAGTGCAATTAATAGATGCCTACGTGGCTTGGAGAAGCATGAATTGTAAAATGAGTCAACTTGTTAAAAAGTAAAAGTGCCTGTTATACAGAAGCAACTCCGATTATTGCTGGAGTTTCACTTTATGCTACTCCAGGAGATGGAAAGCGTAGAAAGTTTTTAAAACTAAAAATTCACTGGGGAAATGTGGGCGGTACCTGGAATTGTGCCTGAAGTTGTTGCTACATTTTCAAAACCAGTTATGTTTGTGTTGCCCTGTATTTTTGCCCAGTTCACCCTAAATGGAGGGAGGTGGGTTCAGCTTCACAGACTGTTAAAGATATAGATCTAAATGGGTTTTGCTGTAGGCAGAACGAGATGCTTTAAAACCAGATGGTGATCATGCACAAACTAACAAACATCTGTGGCCACATCCTTTTTCACTGAAGCAACAATTTTCGAGTGCTTTTCTATTTTTGAATTTCAAGAGCTGATTCACATCTAACTCTTTCGAGAAGCTGCCGTTGTTTGTTTAAATCGATTTCCTGGCATCGGCATTACTCAGGACGTTTGAATTAGAAATGAAAAACCTCACTAACCAGCCTAAGCTAACAAATGTAGTCTCTCTGTTATTTTATTATTCACAGTTCAGAAACCAGTATATCCTGTGACTTCTGGGTGTCTGTATAATCACATAGCTTTTGCTTTGTAGGTCAGGTCCTTAGTCTTAGGATGTAACAAGTAGGAAGTCACAGTAAGAATTGCCAAAAGATATCTCTGAAAAAGTAAAAGCAGAGATAAAAGTGAGAGCAAGACATTTGTGTCCAGATTGACAGACTATAAAGATGTAGTATGCACCACTGACAGATGTTGATCAGGTGAATTTACAAAATTACATTTCTCAGCAATTAATATTCTACAGCTTCTTCAGTCAGCTGAGGTGTGGTATCTCTTTACATGTAAAATAACAGGATGTTCACAACATATGCAGTGTACAGAAAATGTGTTAGTAGTTACTGAGCTATTTATGTGCCACTGTCAGTACAGACCACCAATGGACTGTGAGTTTTAATCTCTGTTCAGGCCAGGAACAACCATGCAGTAGCTTCACTCATCCCTCTATCTGTTTGTCACAAGCGCAGCCAAAACATTGTAATTTGCATTGAGTAGATAAGAGACTGAGGTGTAACTTCCTGTCATGTGATCCCAGTCATTTCCTGAGATCAAATGAGTTTGCAACAATGCACAAAGACACTTGTATAATATATAATGTACTGCAATCAGAGGAGAACTGGAAGAGGGGCCAGCTACTGTGTGAGAAAAAAAGGGATGTCTAGAGAAAATCAGGTGTGAGATGGGAATGCAGAGAAGTGATGGGAAGAGCAAGTACCAAAGGTGGAGGAGGTGAGGTAATGCTTTTTTCCTTCCAGATAACTGAGTGTTCCATGACAAGTTAGATTTTTTTTATTCCATCCATTTTCATGGTTTTGTAAAGGAATATTAAAGCATAAACAGTATTATAATTGAACCTTGTCTCCACACGTTATCTTTTTTATTATTACGAAATGTGGCTTAGTGGTGCATAAATGCACGATGAATGAAAACAGCTGATGCTTACGTAGAGTTTTACTCAGCTAGGACTTGCAAAGCACAGAAAGTGGTTTCAGAGTAATGAGAACAAATTAAGCGGTGGATTCATCCAAACATAATTAAATGAAATCTGCCAACCCTCTTCTGTAATCATGAATATTATCCGACTATATTGGCACAGGATATACAATCTAATGAGACAATAGTAAGACACCTGGTACCATTTTTCTCCTGATACCATCTACTCTTTAGCCTTCGTTCCATAACTTCCTAATACTTTTAAGTCATGTTTAAATCTGGTGATTAGGGACGCCATTATAAATGTTTATGAATTGTCTTGGAATATGGGGACATCTGGTGGAAATAATGTTTTTATAATAGGGTACACCTGCTTCCTGTACATCAGCTGTAATGTGGACTAAAAATCTAAACCAATGAGTCCCATAAGATGGCTGCTCATATCACATTAGGGACAAGCAATGTGGATTGTTGGCTTCCCTTGGAAGCCAACAAACCCTTCCAGGTTTAATAAAACAAGTGGTAATTTGCAATAGCTGCGACCAGGCCACTTCCACTGCCATGCCCCATTGTAGCAAATTAGCATGAACAGAAACACACACACACACACACACACACACACACACACACACACACACACTTGACTTCCATGCCAAATTTCAGCCTCCTAGAGTGAAAACCGTGGCTGCCAAAGGGTGGGGAAATGTTTGTGAACCGACCAACCAACTGACAGACCAATCTATCGGGCTGCAAGTCACAGCCAAAAAGACTGATGACGACTGACATTAGGTCTTATCAATTTCCTCAGAAGTTCTGGCAAATTGCACAACAATAAGCATTATTGCATATTGGCCTTGGTTACAAAATTCTTCTGAATGGCCATTCTATCATAAATAAATCAAGAAGGAAGAAGCACATCCTAGTTTAAAAAACATGCACTATAAAAGGGAGAAATGAACGATCACACATGTTCCTACATTTTTATTTTTACTAAGGGGAAAAACTGTTGTTGTTTTCTCATTTTTTATACTATAATTTTATTTTTTAATCACAAAACAAACAAATATAGAACAAAACACAATAACAGACAGGGTAATCATAGGTCAGGTGAAATGCTTAACATTCACATAATATAATGTACATCTTCATATATTTATATGTGAAAATACAGTAAAAAGTAAAGAGGCATTGGGTTACATAACAGTGTTGAGTTTCATGTCTTTTGGAGTCCCTTATGGATCTGCAAGTGTCCTCTAGCCTCACTGTGGGCCCTCATGATCTATAACTTGTTGTTATAGATTTGTTTCATTCCCATCACCCACAATCCACCCTGGCCATCTTAGAGCACACAAGAGAAAAAGAAGGATTACATAACGAACAAACAATAATGAGGTCACTTCAAATCTAAATAGTTTTTCCATTTCTTCCAGTACTTTTCACACTTTTCATCAGCGCACCTCAGAGAAAAGGTCAGTCGCTCCATAATGTAAATTTCCTGAACTACTTCAATCCGTTCCATTATTGTTGGGGATTCCTTATTCAACCACTTCCTGGTTATAGCCTTTTTACTGGTCACTAATAATATTTGTAACAAATATCTATTCTGCTTTTCAGGTGTTTTCCCATTTTTAATGAACAATTAGGAACATAAATAGTGTGTGTGATGTTCCTCTCTTCCTCTCTTTTGCCCTGTAATAAATATTAGCTGAATGGAGCCACCAGGCGCATGCGCATGTTTGTCGCGCAGCTGATAGTCTGACTTCAAATCCCTGTTGTGCCCTTGATAGTCGTGGCCCAAGGCCCACATTGGCGAGACAGCAACTGGCTCATCTTCACTGGAACTTCATTACAATATATTACAGGGAGTCCCCAACGAAAATAATTGGTCCCTGAAGGTCTTTAGTAAATCGTCTTTTTTTTCGTTGGTCCATCTTTTCTCTTGCAGACACTTTTTCATTCGCCAAGACAAACCCCTCCTATGAAACGTCAATCAATCTCAGTCGCTGCGATTTTTATGCGTGTATGGTTTACATAAACAAGCATAAATTCAAATTCTGTGATATATTTACATATACTGTACACTACTGTATAGGAAAAACACGCTCTTCATGAACTCACAAATATATATTTTTTTCTAATTTGGGAGGTTGGTTTAAATTTTACAGGCGTAAATTTCACAATTTAGGGAAAGCGGGAGCGCACATTTTCCATCTATAGCGGACCATGAACTTGGCGCGCGGTTTAAATCTGTAAATTAGGTTTTTATTTTTACTACCCCTGAAAATTATTTTTTTTTCACATCTGCGGATTTCCGTAAGTCGAGTCTTCGTAAGACTTAGGGTTCTAAGCGTATAAGCATGTTGCATATGCTCTTGTCCAGAGTGACTTACAACACAGAGTGCATTATGTCGAGATGGGACAAGCCATAGCCAGAGGTAACAGGCCAAGGAGAGCGTGGCTTCAACATGTAATTTGTGACGTATGTACAGCACTAGCTAGCTTGTCAATGTGTAAAACTGCTGAATTAACATGGTCAACTGAGTTGCTCTGAAAAGAAAGGGGGAGAAATTTGTTTTTAGCAACTTCTATAGCAAGTGTCCACCCTTTCCTCTCAGACTCCAGAGAACTCGACAGGCATGACTGCAACAAATCACAGGTGGTCCAGGAGGTGATAATATCACACCACTCCCATGTTTACAGGAAAAATAAATAACGGCACAACCCAGCAATTACCATGTGCAGGCTTGTAGTCTAGTGGCTAAAGTACATGACTGGGACCCCTGAGGGTGGCGGTTCAAGCCCTAGTCTAGTCACAGCAAGAACACCATTGGCCTTGAGCAAGGCCCTTAACACCACGTTGCACCCTTGCTTCATCTACTTAAAAGTCGCCCCATGAGCCAAAGCTGCCAGCTGTACCAGGTTGATGTTGTGGCTGTGAAGGCCTTGTGGACACACACGATGTAATTTCATCACTGCACACCAGCGCTGTCCTACTTTCCCTCTACAGCAGCAGACTTCCCTACATAAGTACAGAGTTTGTCCCATATTGACTATGTGTCCCACATTGATCATGAGTGTACAGTACTTGTGTTTGACATGGAGACATACACAATTAGTAAACAGAGACAGATAAAATTTGAAACAAAACAATGGAAACATAACTCTTCAGCCCTTCCCCAAGAATTTTACAGAACAAACTTCATTTTCAAGTAGCTATGAGTGTCTGACCTTCAGCACGCTACTTCAGATTTGCAACTATTGTTCGTCTTTCCTGATGCATTTTTTTCTTGTTTGGCTGCTGCCGTGACTTTGTTGTTGTCTTTGACACACTATCCCACTCCAGCCAACCGTAGTTCCTGGCAGTTCCTGAAGAAATTCTCAATAATTGGAAACAGGGAGCTTTGACACGTGATTTCATAGATTAGGAGGAAAAGTATTGCTCCTCATTTGCTCTGTAACTTAATGAACAGAAGAGGTACATCTCATCTGTAATTATGCAGAAACATACTGCATGACATGGAGGAAGTTTGAGGAGGCTGTCTAAAAATGGATTTTTATGGTTATTCGTGCTTTCATTGACAGTGTGGATACGATCATTGTGCAACGCTATACTCAAATTACATGATGCAACATCAAGCCAAAAAAACATAAAGTTGAGTCATGCAGGGCTTTGGATAAGTTTGCATTTTCTGTGACTGACACACCTACAGTATGGTTACAACTTATTTGACCTCTTTCGACAATCTGTTACATTTACAGTGTTTCTGAAGAAACTTTCATTTTAAAGAGTTGCTGTTAAAAGGTTTTATAAAAGAGACATATTGGTAATTAATATTTACATTACTGTGAGCTATGTATGGACTATACATTTTAGTTATACTAAAATATGCTACCTTTTTCTTTTAGTGTTTCCATTATTTTATAACTACAGCTTAAATATAAGGCCAGGTGGAAAGAATTCATAATTTCTCAATACAGAGTGATGGTTTTTGCCTATGTCCTGTCAAATTTAAGTAACTTTCCATTCGGCTTTGTCAGTATCTCAGCCACAGTGCAAAGTCTGAGCCAGACCTTGAATTTTCACCTTCCTGAATGTTGAGTCTAGACGGTTTTTTGAGGCCTTGAAATAAATTTAAAACACGCATGGAGGGAGGAGAAAACAGGGAGGGAAGGTAGAACAGATATCTCCTTGAAGCAGGTTGGGTGCTGGCATGCCTGGGTCCTCCTGATAACCTCACCCACAGTCTGAAGCCAGAAACCACATCACTGACTGGAAACCTAATTATCACATCAAAATGTGTACTGAAAAAGCAGTCTGTTCAGAGTATCTGCACACTGGAATTTCCAGTTATTTTAGGGTCAATGTCAGGCCAAGCCTCACAGATGAAAGTGTAACTCCTGTGTAAATGTGCAAATATGTTCATTTTGTAGTATTCATTGTACTTTATATAAAAAGGCTGGTATATTTTCAATTTAAATGCCAAATACAAGGTATACCCTGTAGAAACCTGTTCAAACACAATTCCTGAAATCTGTGCAGCAAACAGTTTATATCAAAATGATTCCAGTATACAACAAAAATACACTGAAAAAAGCTGTATTCAAAAGCAAAATAATCAACAATATTCCATGTTTGATTATATAATTTTGCTGAGTTTCTTCAGGTTCAGGAGATGCAAACAAGAGTCTGAAAGTGAAATGAACTGGACTTTTAGTACTGTGCAAATTTTGCACACTGGAAATCGGTCACATCCTTGTTTTTGGTTCAATAAATGTTAAATCATAACATGCTCTAGTTTGGATCGACAACCCAATTTATATATACAGTTGAAACCAGAAGTTTACATACACTATATAAGAAGGCACATAACCTTTTTTTCTCACCATCTAACATTAAATCAGATTAAACTTTTCCTGTTTTTGGTCAATTAGGATTACAAAAATTATTTCTATTTGCTAAATGCCAGAATAATGAGAAAATGATTTTTTTAGACAATTTTTATTACTTTCTTCAAAGTCAGAAGTTAACATACACTAAGATTACTATGCCTTTAAACAATTTGGGAAAGCCCAGATGATGATGTCATGTCTTTGGAAGCCTCTGATTGGTTTATTGACAACATTTGAGTTAATTAGAGGCACACCTGTGGATGTATATTATGGCACACCTGAAACACACTGCTTCTTTGTGTAACATCATGGGAAAATCAAAAGAAATCAGCCAAGATATCAGGAAGAGAACAGTGGACTTGCACAAGTCTGGTTCATCCTTGGGTGCAATTTCCAGATGCCTGAAGGTGCTACGTTCATCTGTTCAAACAATAATACACAAGTATAAACACCATGAGAATGTCCAGCCATCATACCGCTCAGGAAGGAGACGGGTCCTGTGTCCCAGAGATGAACGTGCTTTGGTCCGAAATGTGCATATCAACCCAAGAACAAAAGCAAAAGACCTTGTGAAGATGCTGGCCAAAGCTGGTACGAGTGTGTCATCATCAACAGTGAAACGAGTCCTGTACCGACTTGGGCTGAAAGGCCACTCTCCCAGGAAGAAGCCATTACTCCAAAATTAACATAAAAAAGCCAGATTACAGTTTGCAAATGCACACAGGGACAAAGACCTTAATTTTTGGAGACATGTCCTGTGGTCTGACAAAACTAAAATTGAACTTTTTGGCCATAATGACCATTGTTACATCTGGAGGGAAAAGGGGGAAGCTTGCAAGCCTGAGAACACCATCCCAACTGTGAAATATGGGCATGGCAGCATCATGTTGTGGGGTTGTTTTGCAGCAGGAGGGACTGGTGCACTTCACAAAATAAATGGCACCATGATGAAAGAACATTGTGTGGAAATACTGAAGCAACATCTCAAGACATCTCAAGCTTGGGCGCAAATGGGTTTTCCAAATGGACAATGACCCTAAGCATACTGCCAAACTGGTTACAAAGTGGCTTAAAGATAACAAAGTCAATGTTTTGGAGTGGACATCACAAAGTCCTGATCTCAATCCTATTGAGAATTTATGGGCAGAGCTGAAAAGGCATGTGCAAGCAAGGCGGCCTACAAACTTGGCTCAGTTACACCAGTGCTGTCTGGAGGAATGGGCCAAAATTCCTGCAAACTACTGTGAGAAGCTTGTGGAAGCATATCCAAAACGTTTGACCCAAGTCATACAGTTTAAAGGCAATGCTACCAAATACTAATGAAATGTATGTAAACTTCTGACTCTCAAGAAAGTAATAAAAAAATGTCTAAAAATGTCTCTCTCTCATTATTCTGGCATTTAGCAAATCGAAACAATTTTGGTAATCCTAATTGACCAAAAACAGGAAAATTTAATCTGATTTAATTTTAGACGGTGAGAAAAAAAAAGGTTATGTGCCTTTTTATATAGTGTACGTAAACTTCTGGTTTCAACTAGATATGTAGAGGTACCATGTGACATAAAAGTGGGTCGATTTTGAGCTACTCACCAGATTAGTTACATTATTCAAACCCAGACCATTTCTTTGAGGAGAGACTGGGATTTTTTATGGGTGGTTAGTCTGCAACAGCAGGCTCTGCCTATGGCCATGGGGACTATAGATCATGAATCTGTTCCCGTTTCTTTATTTCTATAATGAATCATTTAACCAGATAAATAGATATTTCCAGCAAGATAGCAGATAATACTGTATAAACATATTGAATAAATAGCCTTTTTCACATTCTTCAGTTGGCTCAGTTAGCTATCAGATCTAGTCTCAAGTTTATGAAAATATTTAGAAGTAGCTCTGGTATGGATTGTACAATCGCATACTTTAACGAACTGTAAGTCAGCACAGCCAGCAGTAAGTCCTTCCAAAGCAATATTCTATCTAAGGTACAGCCTGCACTGTTTACAAAGCCAAGCAATCTTCTGTTCTTCAAAACCGTGCATGTACTAAAGAAATCTTTCTCAGCTAGGAGGTGTGGGCGTGTTGCTTAGCTGGTTTTTGCAGCTTTTGCTGGATCATTTTGAATCTCCCAATCTCTCCAGCTGGCCAGCTCAACTGATGTCAGCAGAAGTACTGGCTGAGTTGAGGAGGAAGATGCTGATTGGTATAGATAATAAATAATTAATTGCCACTGGACCTGCCAGCCAATCAACTTTCAGCTGTTTCCTCATCTGCAAAGATCAGCATTGCTCAATTGCTCATGAAATAGCAATAAGTGTGAAAGTGTTTAGAGGAGGCAACAAGCTTTCACTTGTTAGCTGTCACAGGTGTGTTTTGATATTGCTGGAACGTTTGGAATATTTAAAATAAATTTCAGATGTTTAGACAGGTTTGGCTGTGTCCTGAGCATAATCGTCCCCATGGTTTATCCAAAGAGCTCAGGCGGCTGCTGTGTCAATATGAGGAAAATGGACTGTGTATTGATTGGCTAGTGTAGTTACTAGTTACTATTTAGTATTACTAGGCCACTGGCACCTTGTACATATTTCATTAGTACTTTTACAAGACCAAGCTGCATTTCAGTGGACCTTTTACATAGTAATACCTCTGGCTGTGTTTGCATTTTTCATTAACAGATTCAATTAGTGAAAACAGAGCCCAATCTGTTCTTTTCATTGTGCAAAAAGCTAATTTAGATCATCTAAAGTTTTCAATAATCAATTAGATAATCTAAAATGTTGGTATATTTTGATTGTGTTTCAGTCAGTGTCCTCTGTGCTTAATATGCTATTTTGCTACCTGTGTGTGTGTGTGTGTGTGTGTGTGTGTGTGTGTGTGTGTGTGTGTGTGTGTGTGTGTGTGTGTGTGTGTGTGTGTGTGTGTGATTGTGAAATCCAGCATACTGTGCAACAGTACCTAACTACATTATGTATTTGCATTCATATGTCAAAACATAAGCCCAAAACCAGTGTACAAGCACTACACCTCACCACTTAAAGCATTTCAATTTAATTCCTCCCATTGTCTGAGAATGTTTCTAGTGAAATGGAGTTTGTTAAAACAAAGTTCGGGAGAATCATTCTCAGACAACACCCTATAATCAATTCCGGTCTCCACCGAAAGTATATAAACACCACGTACCTAGCTCCCATCGTGCTTTGCATTTCTGGCATCCCACCTCCTCCCCATCACCTCCTTTCCTAATTATGTGTTTTCTTATAGGGGGGTCCTCTTCTCTTACCAGAATATCTGCACTCCTCTCCCCCTTAGGACTCCAAGCCCAAAACCAGTGTACAAGCACTACACCTCACCACTTAAAGCATTTCAATTTAATTCCTCCCATTGTCTGAGAATGTTTCTAGTGAAATAAATTTGTATGATAAAATACATTGCCTGAGTTTTGAAACACTCATGAAGATTTTCTCCTCAATGTCATTTTCGTTTATGTGAAATAGGTTCCTGATTATTAGCAGGGTGGAGTTGACTTGTTATTGTGAGAGGAAAAAGATCTAATGAAGCGTAATACTGTCCAACTGTGAAAAAATTATTTATTGCAAACAAATATTTGATACAGACAGAGCTACAGCCTCCATAGTTTGCAATACCAAGCAATTTTCAATGTATCAAAATGGTACATTTATAGTTTTTTTTTTTTTTTTTTTGGTGTGTGTGTGTGTGTGTGTGTGTGTGTATGTCATCCGACTGGCATTTTTCCCAAATGGAATGACGTTTCTACAGTGTCTTACATCCTTCCACCTGCTCTGTCATCAATCCTGTATCGGGCCATTTGTATCCTGCTGTTGTTGAAATTTACTGGCCCATGCCAACATTTTACAAGAACGAGCCTGGTGTGGGGGATTTCTGTTAAAAATTGGCAAAAGATGAGTTAGTTTAAAGCAGACTGAATTTGACACTATATCATACCGCATGCCACGTTTTCAACAAGCCAGAGTATTTATTAGAGCTATGGCTGGCTGGGTAATGAAAGCTAAGTTTTTGGCCTGATTAGTCTGACAGTTGAATTTAGTATATATTTAGTATTTATATGAGTATAAAACCATATGCTTATGATACTAATGTTATCTTATTATATTTTGATGAATAGGCGTGCCCCAGTCGCCCATCCGGTAGAGTGCATGTCACATAAGGTCAAGGCCCTACTGCTGCAGCCCAGGTTCAAATCCGGTCTAAAAAAAAAAAAAAAAAAAAGAACTAGTCTTTAAAATATGAATATACAGCAAGCTTAGTAAGTACTTAAAATAATTCACAAGTGTGCACAAAATATCATGATGATCTTATTTTTTATTGCCGATTGATTAGCTAATCAATGTAGGAAGCATGCTTGTGGTTACACTGTTTTTCAGAAATAGGCCACTCAGTTTGACAGTGACAGGAAACCGTCGTATCTAAAAACCTGCGAACTGGAGAGCCACCTTATCGGTTTGACCTAAAAACAGTCCCAATAGTATAAAGACCAACAGCCAAGTGTCTGTTGAAGGTGAGGTTTATATGGGCAACAGATTGTGATTAAAGCTCCCGTGAATTTCCCTTACGAGAGAAGGGTGTGTGTTTGTATTTCCCTAAACCTTTGGGAAAAATACATTTTCTCGCACTCCTTTATACAGAAGATGTAGTATGGTTACAGATACATGGTTAAAAAATAGCAGATGTTTAATTCCCTGTTAAAGAGGCCTCCGTTTCCTTACACCTTCCAGTAGAAAAAAGGGCAAGGGAATGTATACACGTTGAGAAAGGTGCATCGCACAGACAAATATTTATCACAAACAACAAACAGTAAAACTATTGCTACACAATAACTCCACAAGCAAAGACTAATAAAGTCAATGGCTTATAAAATAAAGCGGTTACCTTGCGCATAATTGCAGCTCATTGATAATTTTCCGACGACACAACACAATGTTTCAAAATATGGAAACAGTCAATTACAGTATTGCCCCACTATTTTCCAACCAGTACCACACAATCTAGAAACAAAATGTTGAGATACGGATACCTGTCGTGGATATTGTTGTAAGTCACATGTATTTTTGCTTCTGAAGTAAATTAATAGTTGACCAGACACTGCCCTCAAGCTTGCATTCAGTTGAAGAGTAAAACATTTCACTAGTAATCAACTACTTCTATAACACTATGTAATACAGTAAAAAATGCAATACATTTCTAAATTAATTTAAAATAACAAACTATTACACGTCATTATCTGAATTAGCTACATGGATTAGTGTAGTCCTGTCAACTCCGCGCCATAAGAGCGTTTATATGCTTGTGTCTCCAAAGTTAGTTACCCTCTCATTGATAGATCACGGTGGGTACTCAAAATAATGCATGTGTTGTAAAATATGTTTCTCATAACAAAATGTATTTATTCGAGCGGCTTGTAAATGAGGTTAACCTTAATTTCTGTTTTAACACAGATATTCCCAACATCAACCTAAGGGGTGTTGAACTGCACGTATTTTCTCCTTTGCCTCCTCCCACTTCACTTCTCTGTCAGCGTCCTTATCGAAATTCCCTCTCTGGTCTCGCTCACTAATCATCGCACCGTTGGAGAGCCAAGAACGAAGAACACAGAAAGTATTCAATAACGTAAAAAGACTAGAACACATTTACATAGCAAAACATTGCCTGGAAAAAAATGTCTGCGGAGACGGGTATGATATACTTAGTGACCGGAGGTTGTGGATTTCTTGGCCAGCACTTGCTGCGGGTTCTGCTGGAGAAGGAAGATAGACTAACTGAAGTCCGACTTCTCGACAAACACACCAAACCCTACTTGCAGGATCTCAGTACAGGTACGTGTGTATGTCCGTGTGAAAGTATATCATTATTATATTATCATTGTTTAGCAGTTATCCATACTTGCAATGATTAAACTGAAGATGAGTGTTTTGTATCTAAAAGTGGTTGTAATTTGAGGTTCCTTAATGAACTGTGAATGTCATGTCAACATTCCTGTTTTATATTTTAAGCACAAGGCAGTGCCGTTGCTTCCCCGATCTTATGATATTCTGTTTTGTTACAGACTGTTGCGCAGAAATGAAAAACAGAAATATTTTCATTTTTGGTCTTGGTTGGCCTATGCATTACTGTTGCCTTGTACAGACGTGTTGGAGTCAGTGAGCACAGACACACAAAATGATATAGCAGAGGCACAAATTGTCTTGACTTTAATTGTCTCCTGATAAGTGTCGGTGACTTTAACAGCGCCACTTACAAAACAAAAAGCACTTTTATAGCGCTCTATACCATATATACAACCCAGGGTGTTTTACAAGAAAAGAAATGAATGCATGCATACATACATACATACATACATACATACATACATACATACATACATACATACATACATACATACATACATACATACATACATACATACATAAGCAGCCTAAAAAGTCCAAGTCAGAACACGTAAATCTTAGGACCTAATTTAAAACAGACAATTGCAGTTGTCCCTCTAATGTGGCTCGGTAGGCTATTGAAATCCAGAGGCAAGGTGCAGAGCAGGTAAAAGGTCTTTCGCAAATGCTGAGCACAGAGTACCACATGAAACGTAATGTACAATCAAATCCTCCTGCTGTGAAAGTCCAAGAGTTTAACATGCCTTGTAAATGATCACTTAAAATGTAACCCTGACTCTATCAGAGAGTCAATGGTGGTATGACCTGTGAAATCTGTGTAAACAGAAACACATTTGCTGGGGACCGGGATTCCATCTGAATTGGGAATACCCATGTGCACAGGGAGTACGAGTGACCGTAAAATATTAGGTGTGGCAGCAGTGTATGTGATGGGGACACCGTGCAGGAAACATGACAGGGAAAGGGCGTAAACTGGTACTGTGTCTGAGTTGTATCCGACGTTGACGTACAAATCCCTGTCGCCGGATTCACAAGGGTACAGTTTCTGGACGGAGAAATTAATGGTTTCCTTCTTTAAAAATATATTTCCTCTGAATAATATCCTTTCCTCCTATTGCTCTCTGCCAAGTTCTGAATCGCTAGTGAGACCCTGGCGTGATGCTGTGAGAGGCTAAGAGTCAGCGCTCCAAGTCGCAGCGTTACCTCATATGGAGGTACCGGTGACTATAACACGCTGCTCACGTGCTGACGTGAATGTCCCCGGTCTTTGGACCCTGACTTGGACCAATTTAACTATGTGCAAAATGAAAATTTCCAGTGTATCTATATGTTTGACACTTACATATAAAATCGCATAAATAAGATCTAATGTGAAAACAATTGTGTACCATTATCATGTGTAGAAGCTGCCCTGATTGCTGATTCATTGAAGACAATATCTCCTGTTTCACTACGCCAACAATTTCAACCAGACCAGAAAGATAACATAAACAATATGTATATACACACACATTACCAATGCTCCCTGATATTAGTCAAAATGGAAGCATATTCATTGACAAATCAGGGGGTGTGTAAACCTACTTGGGAACTGTCACGGAAGTGAGCATATAATTGCAATAATGACTACGGAATTTAATGCTTACGAGTTCACCAATAGCTGCAACTGTTCCGTGTTCAGTAACTAACTGATAGTAGGAGAGATTTGAGATGTTTATCATAATTATCTTTCCCTTAGTGGTTTGAGGTGAGAGATTAATCTGTGAGAGTTGGTCATTTCATGTCTGAAAAATACTGAAGTGGGGAAGTTTCTATAGTAAACAGTACCATGTAGAGGAAAGGAAGGTATTGTACGGAGGAGGGGGAAAACTATAGCTGTCATTTGCCTCATCGTATGGTTTTGTCGCTGGTCTTTCCGCTCCCATTTACAGTAAACTCAAGTTAAACTAAGGAAATGGTGGACTGAATGTGGAACAATGAAATTTTATTGCAGAAGAAAAACAGTTGTATGGTTTTGTTGGTTAAGTGTCACTTTGAAGGTACTATAGTTTTGATTCATTCTTTTTGTTTCTGATGCTGGGAGTTTCCCCTGCAGCCGACTTACTTTGTTGACTTTTATTCTGAACAAATACAGCAGGGTCCATGGATTATATTTGTTTTGGGGTCAAGATAATTACGAACAGTCACTGGGAGCCCTAGACTAGGCATAAATGCTGTATGATTTGTGTAAAATATAGAAGAAGGGGGGACTGCTTTTTCTGGCTCATATCCAAGGTCTAAACTACATCTGAGCAGATTAATGATATTTAGTAACGTACTTTGCTTAATATAAACTGCTGATAACATATATTTTTTTTTCATAGAAAAACTTAAATATTTCCGGTCAAAAACAGCACGACAGCCCAGTAACAGAGTCTACATTTAAGAAAAAGCGGAATCATGGTGATAAATACACACAATCTGTTAGTCTTGTGTTTCATCTTCATCCAGTTTTGCCGCTCACGACAATAGCAGATTTTAGATTTCTTTACATGCTGTCTTGAAACTGCATGTTAAATGTGTCTCAACTGCAGGTTGTACTCATTGGGAGAAACAGATGCACAATGAAAACAGAACTAAAATGCGCCTGAATCTATCATGGCACAGTAGCACATTTTAACTGGTGACTTCATCTTTCGTCATGTTGAAAGTCATAAATAGCCCATAATCTGTTATTAAAAGGACATAAAGAAAATACTTTTCATTCTATTAATAGACTTTTTCTGTTTAGGAGTATTGAGGGTACTCTTGACATTGTGATTGTGTCACAAATTAGTAAGCGTGCTCACTGTGTTTAGTTCTGTGGCTTGATTACTCATCCATCGTAGAACGCATAAGTTTTACGAAAACCCATGTGTTCTAAAAGGACAGAGAGCCTATAATTACAGGTAAAGGACATTAGGTTCTGTATTTTACATATTTTGATGTCACTTCATATCTTGTTTGAATATATGAATTTGAGCTTCATTATGAGGTCATGAAATTTTCACTGGAAAATTAACTCTCCTTTCATTTGGAAAGCTTCTAATTATAATTTATATTCCACAAACCCCCATATGGATTTCTATGCACTACAAAGGCCATTAATCAATAAATAATTGCCCCACTAAATGGCTATAATTGAACGTAGCCTTAGTAAATACATATGTATTGTATATGTTGAATATTAAATCTCTTCTGAAATACAGCAAGCGACACTTTAGATGTCAAATGACCGTCTCAGTCCTCTCTGTAAAAGAAAACTTAGTTTAAACCTAGATTATTTTGACACTTTGACCATGCTGAATAGCACGGCTTGCCATATAACCCTTTAAAAATACAACATAAATGCTTTGCTTTGTAAGATATCCAAATACAAAATCAATGGAGAAGAGATGAATATCAGAAGTGTAAAAATCATATCCTGGATGAAAACTGTTCCAGATACTGTCCATTACTGACTGGGAGACATTCCAGATCTCCCATCAGGGCTACACGAATGCTGAAACACCTATTTTATGCATTTTATGGCAGAACAAAAAAATTGACAATATTTAAATTTTACATTACAAATGAATTGAAGACCTCTGAAATACATTACAGTTAACACTAGTAGCATGTGACAATACTGGTCTCTTTTCTATTAAATCGTGTCAGTACATGATGAGATGTGCAGGGTTAAATTATAAACTGTGGGCTGAATTATTTTTGTCTGTTTGCATTCTATGGTTCATACATTGTGTTTTTGTTTCTGTTGCTCCCTCAGAGCGCGTGAAGGTGGTTGTGCTACAGGGGGACATCACGGATTACCCCACCGTTCAGGAGGCCGCTCGAGGTGCACACCTGGTGATCCACACTGCCAGCCTCGTAGACGTTTGGTACAGGGTTCCCGAGCAGGTCATCCACTCGGTCAACGTCCAAGGTAAGGGAAGGGAGGGGTTGGGAAAGAAGGAATGGTAAAGGAGGCAAAGCCTTTTTAGATAACATGATTGATGGCCTGAGCGTTGCAGTACTCAGCTTGTTTACACTCGCACCTATAACACATCTATGTGGTATGTGGATAATGCACAAATACTGGTACAACTGCATGTGAGTGTAGCCAGTTTTACGGCTATTGAAAAACAATGCACGGAAAAGAGTCTTTAATAAATCTCACAAACCAGACACACATGGTAAGGACAGAAATGGACAAAACAGCCTAAACCACCAAACCCAGTGTCTGTCAAGATGTCTAGCTAGGCATATCACATTAACATTTGAACACTACGCTATGGCTGCATAACAGAGTTTCCACTGGTGTTTGTAGCAGTCTTTCAGAGACCACCTCCAAATGGCTTTATCAGCTTCTCATCAAAATTGTTCATTTCCCAGGTTGAAATGGAGCGTTCTAGCAGCGATCTATAGCACAAAAGTCGAAGCTCTGTGCATCTCAGCAGCTGAGTGAATGTGAATGAACAAGCTGGGCATGGAGAGCATTATAAACCCTCCCAATTTCGCATTTGGCCAGTCAACAAAGACATTGGGCACAGAGCTATGTTAGTTCAAAATTGCTGGAGTCAGAAAAAGGTTTTTGCACAGACCATGGAAAAACAATGTATAAAAGACCCTAAAGCAAAAGGGAACTACTTTGCATGTGCTCTTCCTCCAGTGAACTATGTTCTATTGGCACATAAATAAGAAGAATGGAGAAGAGAGCAGGGAGAGGACCAAAGGGGACCAAGAGCCAAAGGGACTAAAAGGCTAGGGTAGGACGCAAAAGTTTTAAGGTTTCAGGGTAGCAGGTAGAGGACATAAGAGATCTGCGTTTGACCCCCTGCATGATAGGAGATATGTCAAAATTGAGGTCAAGCAGACAGAACTTTAGCCTTAGGAATTAAGTTTCATAGACCACAGGAATGAAATTCTGTCCCAAGCTGACAATTGTTTTCCTGGTTTCCGAGATCTTTTCATTACGTCTGCCAAAGGAATCCTAAAGCTCTGCCAAAATGGAAAAGCTCAGCAGTACAGAAAAAATCACCATCTTTTTCCCGTAGCCTTTTTATTGCTCGTGACTTCAATGATCTGTTGATAAAATGTATAATCAAACCAGAAGACTTAAATAATTCCCACATCAGTTTATTATTAACTCTTCAAAGCCCAAAAATGGCTTCAAAGAAAAAT